>CM019064.1:206282722-207482722 GCA_009667805.1 Leptobrachium leishanense
GGGCACTTTGTCTGACATGGAAAAAAGTGATCACAGTCAGGGCATTGCGTGCGCAGACAGTATTTATTCGCAATGAACAGGTGGGGTAAGCGAGGACACATGGGAAAATGCTGGCCAGAATCAGCACACACAACCTTATTAGTGCTAGGCTGTGTATTGTTCAGCTGTGTACGGGCATTGTAATGTGCTTGGTAGCGCACTAACATTTACCACGCATGCTAATGTTTGGCTGCTGCGCTCGCATTGTAGCCTTCACTAGTGCCTAATGTGTGTAATATGTAATGTTATTTTGAAAATATTTTTTTTAAAAAAATGGATAGTATTGATGGATGTAAAATATAGAGATAGTCATCAATAATACTCAGAGTGGAAATGATATTTACATAATATGTAAACGAAAAAGAAGGGATTTATTTTATTATTATTTTTTTATTACATGACTGGTATATTAGGATGTTGCATTAACATGCAGGTATACAGGAGAACTAAATAAATTCCAAAACATACCCACAAAAACGTAATACTTCTGGCATAATACACAAGGTAGTTTTATTAGCGTGGAGTTCTGTTAATACATCAAGGAACAAGCATAGCTCAAGCTGTATTGCAGAGACGAAAAAGCACATTAAGGCCAGCAGATGACACCAACTGCCTGTCAAAGAGACCTTCAGTTTTGAAAATGTGGTTTTGAGATTTTCAAGCACATTTCCATTTTATGGCTACTACACCCCCCCTCCATAAATCCAGTGTGTCCTGGCACTGGTTTTCTGAAAAAAAAATCACTTGCTAACGAAAGAGTTAGATGCTGCTTCTCTCACACATGTATGTCCCTGGCAATTTTATAGGTGGGATTTCGGTGTAATCTAATCAACATTATTTAGGCCCCGTTCACAACTGGGCGTTTTACAGCACGTTTCTGCGCGCTGTAAAACGCCCAAGCATGGAAATCCCATGATTTCCTATGAGGCCCTTTCACACCTGGGCGTTTTACAGCGCGCAGGAACGCACTGTAAAATGTCCAACGCCCAAAGAAGTACAGGAGCTTCTTTAGGGCATATTGCAGAGTGTTCACCGCTGTAGTCTATTGCCGTGAACGCGCTGCAATGCGCGTTCATGCGTTTTTTATGTTTGCGCGATACGTGCGTCAAAAAACGCACGTAAAAACGTGCAGGTGTGAACCCAGCCTTATGGTTTGTGGTTGAATTTGACAGTTCCGAATTTTGCAATTTGGTATGATATCACGTATAGAAAGCAGAGGAATGTGACAAAATAAATTGAAATATTGCGGAATTCAATAATTTGCAATTTAGAAGTAAAATTGTTGGAAGCTTGGGATCCTATGGGAATGTTGACAAACTAAAAATTCTTATTACTTTTTATGTTAAGAGCTGCAAAGATGTTTTAGGATTTTATTAAATAAAATATCAGTTTTATTTTTAGCAAAGAAAAGCAAAGTACTTTCAGCATAATTAAGAGAGACGTATAGAAGATGTATAGCAGGCGCAAATCACGTTTCTGGTGATACAGGTCTGTTATGTCTTGCTTTATGAAATGGACGTAATGAAATACAGCTGCTTTGGGGAAATAAAGGCGTTTATAAAAATGTGCAGGAGAACGACAGACTAGACTATGAAAATTTTTAAAGAGTTTGCATCAGTCAGGTTAATCTCAACCGTTTTCTGTGCCGACTCATTGTCAGTGCATTCCTGTCGTCACAGGTACCGCACAGCGCTGACCGTGGGTTTGTCTGAAGGTTAAACATATATTGCATTAATGCGCATGATAAAGCCACTCCTTAAATAGAGTGTTTCCATAAAAAAAAATACATGAACTATTTTCTAAAACGATTGACACAATTACATGTGTTCAATGTAGAGGAAATCCAGAACTCAAACAAGCATTCAGGTAATATGGAGGGATTATTTCATAACATTTCCTGCATCTGTCTCATGAAATAAAACAAATCTGAAGATTGCTAGGTAAATCACGCTTCCTTAAAATTAATAAATATATATATATAAATATATACTATATATTTATATTCCATCTACATGAGTGAATTATATTTATTTATTTTATTTATTTATAAAGGATTTTACCAAGAAGGATACATTGAGATTTCTCTCGTTTTCAAGAATGTCCTGGGTACAAGAACATTGAATTGTTACAGAAATACAAAGTAGTAAAATGCAAGATATTAACACAAAACAAATATACAGATTAACAGAAAATACATATATTGACTATGTTATATGTTTACAGGTGCATTCTGTGTTATGGGAAATGGTGAATGAGGGACGGCACTCTCGGTCTTAATCCAAAAAGTAAAT
Organism: Leptobrachium leishanense; assembly: GCA_009667805.1. Taxonomy (NCBI): domain Eukaryota; kingdom Metazoa; phylum Chordata; class Amphibia; order Anura; family Megophryidae; genus Leptobrachium; species Leptobrachium leishanense. Next base: position 206,285,053 of record CM019064.1, read on the forward strand.
AAATTTATTGAAGTAAAAAGGAGCGACGTTTCGGTCCGCTATCCGCGGACCTTCATCAGGAAATGACAAGCACAGGACAAAACAACATTTAAATAGAAATACTAAACCTAAAACGCCCTGGTGAGTGCCCCACCCTCGCAGTGCCGAGATGAACACCGGCTCAATCATGACATCGTCAGGGTAACGGCGTCTAACCCGTGGCCAGGACCCATTCACAGAAGCGCTCTAACGCTGTAAGGATAAACACAGAATCTCATCAGCGTGGACAAACTATATGTCAATAATAAAAAAGCGATCGGAACGAGGGTAGATTGGAAACAGGAGAAGAGGTTAAGGTGCAGTAAATAAGCACATGTAGGCAGAAAATCAATATAGAGAGAATCGGCCAAGTTAACTCTGTAGAACCCAAGGTGTAAAAATAGATCGACACGGACGAGTAACGTCAGGGTGCAGGCGCCTCGTAACCAAATGGTAACCATAGAGACGCGCCGCAACTACAATGTTCAAACACCACTGAGATGCTACAGTTGTATCCACAAAAAGCCCGGTTGATATGGATTTTGAGGGCTTTTGAGATCCTTAGCTTTTTGTTGATACAACTGTAGCATCTCAGTGGTGTTTGAACATTGTAGTTGCGGCGCGTCCCTATGGTTACCATCTGGTTACGAGGCGCCTGCACCCTGACGTCACTCGTCCGTGTCGATCTATTTCTACACCTTGGGTTCTACAGAGTTAACTTGGTCGATTCTCTCTATATTGATTTTCTGCCTACATGTGCTTATTTACTGCACCTTATCCTTTTCTCCTGTTTCCAATCTACCCTCTTTCCGATCGCTCTTTTATTATTGACATATAGTTTGTCCACGCTGATGAGATTTTGTGTTTATCCTTACAGCGTTAGAGCGCCTCTGTGAATGGGTCCTGGCTACGGGTTAGACGCCGTTACCCTGACGACGTCATGATTGAGCCGGTGTTCATCTCGGCACTGGGAGGGTGGGGCACTCACCAGGGCGTTTTAGGTTTAGTATTTCTATTTAAATGTTGTTTTGTCCTGTGCTTGTCATTTCCTGATGAAGGTCCGCGGATAGCGGACCGAAACGTCGCTCCTTTTTACTTCAATAAATTTATTTACTTTTTGGATTAAGACCGAGAGTGCCGTCCCTCATTCACCATTTCCTATCTACAAGCTGGATTGGCACCGGGCTTTGCTGACGTCTTGAGTGCAGGTTATTCTTCTTCCATTCTGTGTTATGGGTGTCACAGGTATGTTAATAGGGAGCTCTTAAGTGATTTTAGACTGGGGGAAGATTTGATGGCGTCTGGGAGGTTATTCCATAATTGTGGTGCTCTGTAGGAAAGTGAGGATTGAGCCACTTTCTTTTTGTATTGTGGTATTGTATGTAAGGTGCAGGTCCTGGATCGGAGGTTATAGGACGAGGGAACTGCTGGGGGAAGCAGTCTATTCAGGTAGGGTGGCAGCTTCCAGAAAAGCTCTTAAACACCAGGTTAGAAAGGTGAAGGGTGCGTCTAGATTCCAGCAATGGCCAGTTTAGTTCTTTTAACATGTCACAATGGTGGGTCATGTAGTTACATTGTAGCACAAAGCGACAGAATGAGTTATACAATGTAGTAAGTTTCTGGAGGTGCGTTTGCGGGGCAGCTGCATACACTACATCTCCGTATTCAATACCTGGCATAAGCATTTGTTTTACAATCTGCTTTCTTACCACGGGGCTCAGGCAGGATTTGTTTCTGTACAGGGCACCTAGTTTGGGGTAAATTTTAGATGAAATATTTATATTGGGTGAATATGATTTTGAAGCATTTGCAGCTGTTCTACTACTATGGCTCTATTTTAATTCATTATTTATCAAAGGTAAGTTTCAGCCAATTTGTGGTTCAACAAAAACTTTGTTGTTTTTGTAGTTTTAATTTACTATTTGCTTGTTTTAATGCATTATCTGTAATTTGCATTAACATTTACCAGTTGCAGCATAGAGCTTCCCTTCCTACTTCTACTACTAGATATTCCCTGTTCACATAATTAAATTTATAGGAAACGCTACCTTTTCATAGTGTCTTTCCATGTAATTCATTCTTCCAGATCCATGACTCCTTCTTTATAACCTTATTTATTACTGTATTTAACACGTTACAAGATCTGCATCACATAACTACTCTTTGTAATGTGTTTCTATTCTCCACACAGCCAATCCAAGTAGCAGAATTCCAGCCATATGATGTGAACTTTTCCTATCCGCACAAAACAAGAAATTCTTCTGTGACCCCAGGAAATGTCATTGAGGTCCAAAGCCGAGAAGGCAGACAGACGTGATTGAGAAATACATAGTTTGCCCAAACATGGGCAGTGTTATATGTTTGAGGCCGTGCAGGATGTGCATTTCTGTGCAGTTTGGAATCAAGATCTCCCAGCTATAAAAACAAAGACCCTGGCAAAGTAAGGTGGAGATCTGAAGTCTGTGCCAAGCTACTGAAAGTTGTGTCTGTATCAATCTTCCCACACACCCAAGTCAGCAAAACAGAGGAATCTGGTGATTTAACAGCTCCCAGATGGAAGCAGATACAAGGTTTTGAGATTAGATGAAATCACAAATGCCTTATAAGGTGGAATGAGAGAAAAAGGCATTTTATTAAATATTACTGTTTTATTGTAGTTTCTTGAAATTCGTATTATTGCTATTTTAAAAATAGAAAGTGCCCACAGTTACTATTAGAAGCATCTTGATGGGATACCCTATTCTATGACACACATGTACAATAGATCATTTATTACCTTAAATAGATCAGGTTCAACATCTGGATGTATTCCATTTTGAACGTGATGTTGGATTCTTTTTTTGGCTCAAGTCCCATATAGAAGAGTATAAAAATCTGTAATTGAGGGATTTAGGAGTCCCTCTATATTAATATATTATTTATATATATTTATCGATGAACCCCTCTCACTCTATGCTGAAAAATGTTTAAAGTGCTAAAAACGCTATAAGTACATAAGACTGACAAAATAGAGTGATACCATCAGGGTTATTCAGAGAGCGTGAAAAGCAGGAGAATGACTGGAGAATGAAAAATTCTAGGTCAAAATAGCCGATTTGGAAAGTGAGATGAAAGGGAGAATTTTTCTGGTTTGGCTATTTTGACCTCGAATTTTTCATTCTCCATTCATTCTTCAGTTATTCTCCTGCTTTTCACGCTCTCTGAATAACCCTGCATATATTTTTTGAACAATCAATGACCGCTACCTTACAATATTTAGACGAACAAAGAGAATAGTGTTTATTCACATTATCTGGCCATACATGATTTCAAAATTACCCCACTGTAAATAACAAATTGCCCACATAGGCAAATATCTAACAAGGGTATAAGCCATTTTACAATCGTAGTCTCAACCACATGCTGCATGGCACTATTGAGTTCAGATGGCAGATTTTTTAGATCATTGAAATATAAACATTAGAAGAGCTTCAGAAAAGATATTAGAGTCAGAGTTCAAAACATGCCAGTAACATTCATTAATGTGTCACAATGGGGTTGAATGTATAGATGAGATCACAACCACTAAAATGATGTTGGTTCAACTTCCTTCTCCTCTCTTTGAGGTATGGGTCACTCTGTTTTGTGACCTGTTGCTGACATCTGTCTAGAATCTGGTGCCAGATACCCTCTATCCACAAATTCTGAAAAGTATGTGTCAAGTCTATAGTTCAAAGTATGTTGGTCCATCATACCCTCTTGATGCACGCCATTTATGTTTAAGGGAAATTCTCCTTCAATTCTAGAGAATAAAAGGAATCATAATGTGAAGATGAACTGGTATTTGACCATTGATACTGAATTGGACATCCAAAATGAGCATCACTGCCATGGAGTAGCGGTAACATCACTGCTCTATAACTGTGGAGGCCCAGGTTCCAATCCCGGCCAGAGCACCTCTCCAGTAAGTGTCCTTGGGCAAGACACCTAACGGTACATACTTGCCTACCACACAATATCGGCTGTGGAGTCCAGTGGTAATGTCTCTACCCTTTGACCATGGAGGAGCAAGTACAATCTATGTACAAGTATTTTTGTGAGGTAGGCGCATCCATATCGTTTGGTATCTTGCCCAAGGACACTCGCTGGTGGCATCTTCTAAGTGGGATTGAGTCGTCTTTCCATGATTATAGATCAGGGACCTGGTGGTTAGGTTGAACCCAATTCTCGTAAAGTCGAGACTTACTTCTCCACAGTTGTATTATGTGCTGTATGTGATTTGAAGTTCTCTCGGGAACTGGGTCCCCCTGAATCAGGTCATCATCCATGTGTGGTATTCTAATGTATCAACCCCTTGTACACCTTGTAAATCGCTGCGGAATATGTTGTGCGATACTGTGTATATAAAGGATAATAATAATAATGCAATGACCTAGTGTGTTCTTATAGAAAATCAAATGATCAACATACCTTTACTAAAGAAAGAAAATCTGGTAGTGTTGGACATCATCAGTGGCATAGCCAAATTTTTTCCAAAAGGTAGCCTTGAATATGTTTACATTTGATGCAGCCACGTGCTGGCAACAAGTACACTGTAATGATTGTTGGACCTAGCCAGACCCTTAACCTGTCCAGGACAGGAACAAAGTTTTGTGTGTGGAAGGCTATGTGTGGGTTGTCTGTTTGCAGATCGTTGGAAGTTCCAGAACAGAATGATGCCATATAACAGGCATTAAAATAAGAGAATAGCACACAAGTCACTCTTTGTGATGACTATAAAATGTGTCTAATTTAGAATAAAAGTTCTGGAACCAGTGGTTTATTTACTGATGCAAGAATAATGACAATTGAATTGCAAATTGTAGGCTCCGATCTTTAAAATTTAACATTTACTGCTTTTTCACAACTTTAAGGCCTTGATTTAATTTGGCCTGATAGTCAAAATCACAACCTTTTTATGGACACATTTTGGCCATTTTTTGGTGTGGGAGATCTAATTTGGGCTTAACAACATTTTGATCCTCGATAAAAATTTGGATCAAATATAGGCTCTCACAGTTAATGGAAATATCGGTTTAGCGATTTCAATTAAATTAATTGGTATGTAGATTTCTGAATAGAATTCAAATGCTAAAAGGTGTTGATAAATGCATTGTCAGGCAGAAAAATAGGAGTACAATTTAAATCTTTTTTTAAACATCAGATTTTTCCAATAGACATGTTAAAAGGCACAGAGTTGTATGATGCAGTCCAAAAAATAGATTTTTCTGGAGTTTTACCTGCCCAACCTTTTTTCCAGACCATCTGTATTTTTTAAATATTGGCACAGACCAAACATTTTTTTGTCATGATTTCAACTACTCACTTTTCTTATCGTTTTTCGGCCATCGTCAGTCTTGAGATACATCCTAACATGGTTTCAGCCACTTGTTCTGATGGTCCACTTCACTTTCCATCCCAGATTCCACTCAGTATCATTCCAAAGATGCGTCCTCATACGCACAACAGTTTCGACACAAGACGTAGTAGCACTCCAATTGGTACTGACGCACGGTCCATGTGCATCATTCCAGAGTGCCAAAGCCTGACACTCCTAGTAGCCCACATACATTTTGGTACAATGATGCTGACAAATGATTTTTCACCTGTACCTATTTTGAACCTGAACTCTGGGTCCTGTCATGGTTTCCTATAACCAAGAGCGCACAATATTCTTCTTTTTTTATTCTGAGAACCGACATTGACTTTTCCTATTGATTATTGTGATGTCTGTCATTCCTTGATATCTGGCTTGTATGAAGATCTCCTTTATTACTGACCTTGGATTGTATGACTACCTCCTCTGACTCATGACCCTGGCTTTTCCTTTGACCTTGCATTCTGTGTTAGTTTGTCTTCTAGTTTGCTACCAGCTATTCTAAGGAGCAGCATTGTAGGTTGTGAGTTGTACTGCATGTTTGGATCAGGGGGTCGTGACAGTTTTCAATTTAATCAGCTGATACTTAATAAAAAATATTGGACAAAGCAGCAGATATTTTTTCCCCAAAATTGACTGGTAGTATAAGTGAGCTCTTAATTATTTTATCCTAAAATTTCTTGTGAGTTTCCAACAATACCTGTTTAGTGAAAATAAAAATTTATAAAGAATAATTCATTTTTCGACTGTAATACGTGCTAGATTTTCAAGTGCTTTCTCAGCAATGCAGAGAATGGCTAATGAGTAAGTGTCTAGATGTGATATGAAAGCTCAAACGTTCTGTACATAAATAATAGCTCCATCAAAGCCACAGACAGATATACATACAATGGAAGATATTTTAAGAATTTACAGTACATGTAAACTGTGATCCCTCAAAAATGTAAAGGGATATTCTTGAAGTGCTAAATTGTAAAAAATATATCTTCTATATAGCACCATTTTTTTCTTTGAATCTTTGAAGAGGCTTTCTCAGAATTTAGAATCATACGTTGTTGTTCATTTATATATTTTGTGTAATACTGTGCTTGAACCAAAATATAGATAATTAAAAAATGTCTTGAGACAAACTTTTTCTTCACCATAAAATAGGGCAACTATTTTTGGGTTTCTTCTTTAAAACTGCATTCAGTCTTCTTCTATCACTTAGTCAGCTGATCTCAATCGTTCTCCCCAAGCTATGTGTCAGGGAACCAAATACCTTGTTTGTTTTCCCCCTATGCTTTTACTTAAAATTAATTAGTCCACTCTCCCTGTCTAACTCAAATAGTCTGACCCAGTCTATTTCCTCCTTAACAAAGCCTGCCTACCTGTCAGTATACCACAGATGCAGTCAGCAAGCATCTATATGTACCAGGTGATTGCATCCTGTTTTTACGGCCCCCCCCATAACAAGGTACACCTGAGAAGCCCTCTCTTCTTACAAGACACATTTTATTTGCTGTTACTTTCCCAATAAAGTGTAGAAAATACAAAGGACTTATGTGCTTTCAAAAGGGGATGAGTTAAAACTATTCTGACTTCATATCCTGCATGTGACATTCACTTCTTGCATATGACCCTGGGGTTCCAGAATACTATGTTCAGCAGTGCACATAACACACATCTTCAGCAGAATCTCATTTAAGTCTCTTGCAAATGGTGGAAGTGGGTAGCTATAGTTTAGTGTTTTCAAATTTATAATGCCCTTGTATAACAGGGTTTCTTCTAAATAATTTTAAAACATAAAATATTACCATGAAAATACTGTATGTGAATAAAACGCTTGGAGGATAGTTTTGCTTGACAATCGTTTATATGTCTTTTTTCTTCAAAACTTTACCAGATGCCTTAGGCCAAGGACATCAAATTCACCCCCCGCCCCATATGATGAGGCCTACAATTTCCAGAATTTTCCAATGTAATAAATGGCCAGGGAATAACGGGAGTTGTAGTTCAGAACCATCAGCGGGGGGTGGGCGGTGGGCAGAGTTCAACAGCCAGGCCTTGGGTTGGTTTGACAGAACTAGATGTGGTACCATGTACACCTAGACTGTTCTTCCTTTAATAACCTAACATTCTGGTTTGGACTATGTCTTCTTCAATAGCCACAGATGTATGGCACCTGCCAATATGAAAACATATCCCTGTTTCATTAATGATATAAGCATTGTGCCAAGACAATGGAACATCTACAGCTACTGTATAAATCTTTTATATGATTGTAACCGTGTGGCATTTTATTTTGGCTTCTATGATGTTCACCTTCACTTTTGAATTGTCGATACTCTGTTATAAGCGTATGAATATTTATTTCCCTGTGATCACATTGCAGAGTAATAAACACATCAAGAATAATAACAGTACCTACTGTATTTAACATTGAAGATATCCAAAGAGAAATCTTGGGAGAACACAGACACCAATATATCACAGTCCAACATTTAATATAAAGAGAGAACACCTCCCAAGTATTTTGCTTGCTGTATTCACAAATGATTGAAAATGTGTGGTTTCTGTGGCTAAGTCATCCCGCGGGTGAGATATGAGATGGGGAAGAGAGCAGACCTCATGCATGGACCACACATGCCGTATTATGAATAACAAGCAATAGGCCATGCTATAGCTTGATATGTAGATGTAGCTGATACTAGGAATCTTGTGCCAGGGAAGGGGATACTTTTTCAAACTGATAAAAATAAAATCCATATATTCAGTAAATTTAGAAATATAGCTAGTGGAAATCATATAATAAGGCTATGTGGTATTTGAAGAATTGGTACATTAATAATAATTGAATGATTCTCATAAACCTTTCCCTTACAATTTCATATCTTTTATTTATTTGTTAAAATGTAATACACACTGATAAAAGACAAGGAAAAGTTAAACGTTATTCATTTGTTTGTATGCGTTACACAATTGAATATTATAGACAGATATTATGCTTGTCAAATGGTGCACAACGCTATTGAAAATCCACTTTCTCTATGAACTGATTTCCAAATTTTTAAGCAGTTTTTTGACCAGAAAAAAACACGTTAAAATTAATGAACAACATATTAGTTGCTATTTGCTAACCATTAATAAATTCATCCCGAAGAGGCAGGATATTATTCTGATGGAAAAAATGGACTACTATGCATGCATCACGAAGCACTATGATCCAAAGGTTAACAGATATGCTGAATGTTCAGGCAAGGCGACGGGTGGGTTAAAACTATTTAGTTGCTGTGTCGTCTGGAACCCTTTGATCACATGCTACTTAATGATTAGGATGTAGATTATTTAGACTGCTTAGTCTAAACTATTAGGTAATTCCTAGCTTGTGTTTTTCAAAGAATCTGTTTGAAAATCTCTTAGCTGCTTGGCTGCTGAAAACTGACTTAACTTAAAAAAAGACCCATGCTTACAATTACTACTGTAAATGTCCACCAAGAAAGACAGCTTCTTGATGCTTTTTTATTTTTTGAAGAAAGTATTTTACCAGGAAGGATACATTGAGATTTATCTTGTTTTCAAGTATGTCCTGGGTGACGAGTATGTACCGTTAGGTGTCTTGCCCAAGGACACTTACTGGCGAGATGTTCTGATTGTTCAAAGACCTAATGTGTGCTTGTATTTTCTTTGTATGACACAGTGTTTACGAAAAAGATCCTTGCCTCAGTCTGCAAAGTTGTTATCTTGCAGTGGTCAGTAGAACGATACATTTATTCAGTCTTATTTTGAGAGATGCTGGGGTCTGATTGGAATTTAAATGACAGGCATTCATATATGATGATAAACATCAGACTAGATACAACTATTAATCTCTACAACTCCAATCATCCCAAACTGATTTACTAATTGGCTAAGCCTAAAACAAAGAAAAATACAAGTGACTGAAAGGTAAAGATCCTAAATTAGTGCATTATTTCTGTACGTAATTTATTAGCCATGGCCATTTTAAAGAGTTAAAAACACTTTATTTTCAAATAGATTAAATAAATATGCATCCACATAGTATTTTTTATTTAATTTCCACATCAGTAATGTTAATAATTATTCATAAGGCTTTTTTTTGTTTTGTAGTTCTAGTCTTACTCTCAAAAATGTGTAAATTTTATTTTGCTTTGTAATACAAAAAGTAGCAAATCTTTGCATATAATACCCATTTTGCATACCTTTTTAATTTAAGATTAGGGTGCTCACCATGTAGAAGTGAACTGGCAAGTGACATCTTACAATAGTCACCTTGCATTACTGTAAATAAGCTTCAAATAGCAGCCCACACCCTCACTGTAACAAAAAGTGCAACAAACCTTTCTGCTGCATTACAACAGCCAGGGAAAGAATAGACGTGAAGGAGATGGTCACTTACTTCTGAACAATATAAGAGTTACGTCAGAATAATTGATAAAAATCCCTGTACAGTGCAGATACAAGAAATGACTGCAATATCCATAGACAGGCATTATGCCACATATAGATATTATTTTTATATCTTATTGGTATTTTTGGAAGTTACATTTCTACTAATAATTCTCATTATGATCACTGCAATTACCCATAAGCAGAATATCTGACCATTTTATTATTTAGCTACAGTATTTCACCTTTACTGTATTTGACACACATGCCATTTCTGCCTGTATAGTAATAATGCAGACCCCGTGTTAAATTGTGCAAGATAAGGGACACCATCTAGATTCTAGAGCCTTGCATTCTGGCACTATTTCTGTAAAGGCTAAACAAATACATGAACAATTAAAAATTTGTAAATTTACATTATTTTAATATTGTAACTATTTTAGAATAACAATACCAACGAAAAAAATGCCATTTACTCTACATTTAATTGTTAACTATACATCCCACATTTCAAATAAATGTAATGATAATATTTTTTCAAACAAAACTGCTTAGCAGTGAAGGGGTTAATAAGTACATCCTTTCCACACATTTCACAGATGTGCATAAAAGAATGTGGATAGAATGGTTTCGCTCAGAAGGATGAAAAAAATACGTTACCTTTGCAAATTTACTGGGTGTGAACTGAAACAGGGTTGGAGATTCCTCTAATGTCAGAGTTCAGACCATGTATTCCGAGCCCTGCCTGCTCACTCATCAGTTCTTCATCCGAACTCGCTGTGCTTGCTTTGTAGTAACATCTCATGCCATCATACCCTGGTTTCATCTTTAACACTTTTGAAGCTTAATGCTATGCAGTGAATTTTGGGATATTATGTTTATCTATGTAAATATCTGTGAGCCTAAAGTTTTTCATATTGTCTAGATATTACAACGAATAAAGTAAATCTGTCATTCAGATGCATACACCTGAACATAAAGATCATTGCTTGATAGCTACAGTTTAGGCTGCAGTCACACGAGCATTCTTTAGAGTGGAAGGAACGTCCATGAGAGTGGACATTCCTTCCACTCTGACGCCTGTGTGGTCACCTTGCTGAGCGCAGTTAGTACGTTCAATCTCCTATGGAGGATCGCGCTTTGTAGCGCCGTCCTGCGTCTGTCATAGCTTTTTGATGGGGAGACTTAAATCACGTCCGGGGCAGTGCGCACACTACACCGTGTTGCCCTCCCTGTCGAGCCGTCACAAAGCTGCAACGGACGCACTCAGTACACTCCTGTGACCGCAGCCTTAGCCAATAAATTATGCTACAACTTGACTCTTGAAGGATGTTTTTTTTGAGGGGTGGGGTATGAGGTGTTTGGACTAATAATCATCACTGATTATAATGGTCTTCTCTGTTTACTACTTAATTTGTACACAGAACCATCTCTGATATCAGACTGCATATGCTTCCATTATCAGAAGCTATAAATTCAAAAATAAGACACCTGAGAAGTGAGACATTAGAGGAAAAACTACTGAAGGTCGACGACAAAACACTCTTGCACGTCTCTTTACTACTAGCAGATGATTTTATACCTCCATGTTTTGTTCATCTGGCAAAGATCTACAGAATATATTGTTTTCATAATTAGCGAGTTTCCCTTTCTTTGCTCCTGTGGTCTGCACTTTAAATTTCGGTTTTCACTAAGTAATTCTCTCCCTTAAGACACATTCCACCACTGGGAGGAACCTGATGTTGATGATTTGGATGGATGGTAATGTATCTTTCAGTGCAGGCAAGAAAGTAAACACGTCCTTGATTCTGTGTGTGTTCTTGGTAACACAACCTTCTTTAGTAAAACTGGATAGATTAAAGGAAATATTTCATTAGAAAACATTTAATCGTATTTTGCATGAAACCTTTTCAAAGGGGTGTGGAACTTTTTCACGTTATATATATTATATTTTTTTTATGTGGAGAAAACACTGTTCTTCTTGTGACTGATACATTTTCTAAGGTTCCCTGGTGAAAGATGACTCATATCAAAACTGAGGGAAGAAAATGTCCAAATGTGTGGATTTGAGCGTGTATTAAATTATTGTATTTTTCTAAGTACTTATGTCAGCAAAATGTACAAGCTTTTGTTTATAGTTCCAAAGGTACACAACAAAATTATTTTAATAATTTAAAAAATTTAAATAATTTAAAAATATTATCAATATTGGAACTACTTAACCCCAGATCAATCCGGCTTTCGTCCAAATCACTCAACTACAACCGCCCTTTTAAAAGTCTGCAATGATATCCAGGCTGGGATGGAACAAGGAAACCTAACTGGAGCCATCTTCCTTGATTTTGCCAAGGCCTTTGACACAGTAGACCATGGCATCTTGTTAGAAAAACTTAAAAACTCTGGCATTGGTGATCGCACGTTAACCTGGTTTCAATCATATGTATCCGACCGATCACAATATGTGTCAATTTCTGGCAGCTCCTCCCTCCCCCTCCCAGTCACGTGCAGAGTACCCCAAGGCTCAATACTCGGCCCCCTGCTATTCACAATATTCATAAATGATCTGCCCAACGTCTGCAAAGCCTCAACTATACATATGTATGCAGACAACACTGTAATCTATACCAGCAAACCAAATCTCCGGCAGCTGGAAGCCGTGCTGCAAGAACAATTCACAGAGGTAGAAAAGTGGATCAAACACAACAAACTTTTTTTAAATAATGACAAAACTGTAACGATGCTCTTTGGAACAAAACCTAAACTACACAAATTGCAAAATCCCCACTTATGTGTTGGGACAAAATCAAATGGCACACTGACCACAGTCACTTCTCTCAAATATCTAGGTATGTGGTTGGACCCTAATCTATCCTTTGGCCCTCACATTGAAAAACTCTCATCTAAACTTTACCCCAAACTAGGTGCCCTGTACAGAAACAAATCCTGCCTGAGCCCCGCGGTAAGAAAGCAGATTGTACAACAAATGCTTATGCCAGCTATTGAATACAGAGATGTAGTGTATGCAGCTGCCCCGCAAACACACCTTCAGAAACTTACTACATTGTATAACTCCTTCTGCCGCTTTGCATTACAATGTAACTACATGACCCACCATTGTGACATGTTAAAAGAGCTAAACTGGCCATCGCTGGAATCTAGACGCACCCTTCACCTTTCCAGCCTGGTGTTTAAGAGCTTTTCTGGTAAGCTGCCACCCTATCTGAATAGACTGCTTCCCCCAGCAGCTCCCTCATCCTATAACCTCCGATCCAGGACCAGCACCTTACTTGCAATACCACAATACAAAAAGACAGTGGCTCGATCCTCATTTTCCTACAGAGCACCGCAATTATGGAATAACCTCCCAGACACCATCAAGTCTTCCACCAGTCTAAAGTCACTCAAGAGCTCCTTACTAACATACCTCAATACAGAATGCACCTGTAAACATGTAACATAATGACTATTTCCTACATATTTATTTTCTGTTAATCTGTATATTTGTGTTGTTAATATCTTACATTGTATTACTTTGTATTTCTGTAACTGTAACACTTCAATGTTCTTGAACCCAGGACATACTTGAAAACGAGAGAAATCTCAATGTATCCTTCCTGGTAAAATCCTTTATAAATAAATAAATAAATAAAAACCACGTGCATCACATTGCACATCTAGGGCTATATTACAAAATATATGCTAACTTAGAGCTGTTGTAAACTTACCAGACCATTATAGTCTATGGGTATGTAACGTTTACAACGGCTCTGGTTCAGTTAGCACCAGCTTTTTAATATTGCCCATAATGTTCAAATGTAAAATCCCTGCACAATAGTGACTGACTCCTGAGCTCTATATGTATTCTGCCTTCTTCCAGGCTGTTGCAATGCTGCAGCGAAGTTTCTGAACTTTTTATTACAGTTAGGTTTGGAGCTGCTGCTTGCAGCTTAGTTACAGTAATAAAGGATGACTGGAGAGAGATAAAACAGAGATTTTCATTTATCCACAATGGACACACTAATCGTGCTTTAAAAAGATATGCAAATAGGCTTTTGAAATGCTTTTGCATGTGTTTCAATGTATTGCAATGCAATATCTAGTTAACTTGACTTTGGAAGTGAGAGGGTTAACCTATTATATTATTCTTTCAATAAATGAAATATAGGCAGTTTTTACAAATGCACATAATGCAGATTTAAAAAAAATTAATAAATGACATTGAATTGAACTTGATATAGAAACCCCCCAAAAATGGTTTTGCAATATATTTAATACCCTGAATATTTAATTGACTATAAAGCTCAAGAATACATCTCGTTAGGTGTGATACATGACAAATATATTTCCTCAGCTTCAACAATTGGGATGCCACTGTCATTCTGTTTCCTGTGTTCTCCAAGTTCAGCCTTAAAGGAACATTACCAGTTACATAAGCTGTAACTAAATTACTTGCACATTACAAATACAACCACATTATAAATAGGGATGAGCCGAACACCCCCGTGTTCGGTTTGCATTCGAACTCGAACAATTTCAAAAGTTCGAGTTCGAACTCAATGCAAGTCAATGGGACTCTAAAGTTAGATTTTTAGAGTGCCCTCCAAGAGGGCATATATGCAAGATATTTGCCATAAAAGGTGTATGGGGGTCCGGGTAGTGCCCTGGGGGACAGGAAACAAGGACAAAAAGTTTTAAAAAAAAACGTTTTTAAAGGAACAGGGAGTTTTCCATAAAATAAGGGTTAAAAATAAAAACGAAAAATTCCTTCAAATATCGTGCCTAAGAGGTCCCCATAACCTGCCCGTGAAGTGGCGGATTTCTAGGATGTGTAGAAACATTTAAAAACAAAAAAATGACATTTCAAATTACAGTAAACGGTTTTCCTTTAATCTATTCTTAAATAACTGCTTGGGGCGGCAGTCTGTATTCAAAGAGGTCTCCTCTTCCAAAAAGCCGGAAATAGTAGGCAGCATCACGCCATAACCTCACTCCTCCGGCGTGCCGAAAAATGCCGGAGGAGTGAGGTTATGGCGTGATGCCGCCTACTATTTCCGGCTTTTTGGAATATAAATGAACGTTATGTACTGTATGTATGTATTATATGCACTTTGACAAAGACCGATTGGGTCAAAACGCGTTAGTGCCGTACTATTAAATCATTTTAAATTTTATTTGACGTCCAACTCGTGGTGTATTCCGGGATATCCAATATTCCAACATATGGACCGGTTTACCATTGGAAATTGACATGTTTGGGATGTGCTGGTGAGATTATCATCCACAAAACCCTATGCTTTTACAGTTTAGATCCGGCTTTATGTGGCTCTCGAAAAAGTGAGTTGATTACTGAGCATTTTTTCAATGAAATTGTGATAAGGATATACTGCGCAATGTGTGTCCAATATTATATTTTCTAGATTGCTTGAATTGCAACTCATCTTCTGGACGTTTTTTTGCAAGCGCGAGGACTCTATACAACCTACAAAATTGGTGGCACTGGTCAGCTAAGATTACACCCACAGAAGGGCCCCACATGAGTGTATGCAGTTTTTCACAAACCTGTCCTCGGGACGGGACCCTCAACTAGGCCAGATTTTGCAGATCACCTTGGGGAAATGCAGACTGAATCCTCCAATCACTAAGCAGCAAATCATATCACCTGTGCTGTGCTTCACATATCTGTCAAACTTGGTGTGTCAGTGGGTCCTGAAGACAGGTTTGGGAAACACTGGTGTATGGAATAAGTACAACTGCACAAATTAACTCCTACATTCACACAGTCTACCATAAAAGCTTCATTAACCCCTTCCCGACCGCTGACGTACCCTGTACGTCCTGTGTTCGGGTCTCCCTTAGACCCGATGACGTACAGGGTACGTCAGCGGCGCCAAATCCCCCTCCCGCCCGATACTCACCTCCCTCGTCGGATCCCACGGCGATCTGACAGGGAGGAAGCCTGCCCATGTGATTTACATGGGCAGGCGAGGCTGATGACGTCGCCACGCTGCGTGGTGACATCATCAGAAGGTGCCCCCATGTGTTTCAATGGAGGGGAGGGGGGGCTCCTTCGGAGCCCTCTATCTCCCCAACCATTGAAGCTAGGGAGATGCCGTTTGCACCGCTGGAGAGGGGAGAGCCTCCCCTTTCCAGCGGTGTATGGCATTAACCATTTCGCCGCCGGATCACGTTGCGGCGCCAATTGGCGCCAAAACGTGATTCAAACCTGGAGGGGGGCTGACATCTTGGATGTCAGCCTAGCCTCCAGGTCCCCCCCACCCACTGACAACCTCACCATATGTGTGAGGATGTCAGTGGGCCAGTTAACCCTCTAGCTGCCATGTAGAGATAAGGGGATCCTAAGGATCCCTTTATCTCCCGATCCATGGCAGCTAGATGGTCATATTTGCCATCATTTGAAAGGCCTGATTATGGCCTTTCAAATGATACCAAACATGACCAGGTTTGGTTTTAAAAAAAAATGTAAAAAAAAATTAAAGAATAAAAAAATTAAATAAAATAAAAAACTGTTTTTTTTTTAAAGTTTTTTTTGTCTGGGGGAGTTTAATTAAATAGGACCTAGGCTGTCATCTAAAAATAATTAGCACAAAATGGTCAGAATGAGCGCAGCGCACATAGGTGAACTGGCTCAGCAGTGAAAGGATTAAAAGGTAAAAACATGTAAAAATTGGGTATTTCTATTCTCGGGATAAAATTTGGAAACTATTTAGCCGGGGTCTTTATTGGTGGTTATAGCTTTAGGGGATTAAATTACGAAAAAGTGTGTTTTTACCATTTTTTTCATCATATTTCATATTTTTTTTATATTAAATTATTGGATATGATGGAAATAATGGTATTTCTAGAAAGTCCATTTAATGGCGGGAAAAAGGGTGTATAATATGCGTGGGTTGAATAAACGAGTAAGAGGAAAATTTGATCTAAACACGAGCAGTGCAGAAACGTAAAAACAGCAGCGGTCACTAAAGGACGGATTTGTGTAAAACCGCCCGGTCACTAAGGGGTTAACTAACATTTGCTGGGCTAATTTCTGATAGCTAATTTCATACTTAAGTCTTGCTTTATTAACTCTAGCGCTAATTCTGCTTTTCTACATAGAAACATAGAAAAATGTCGGCAGATAAGAACCTTTCGCCCCATCTAGTCTGCCCAATTACATGGATACTTAACCTGGATTTATCTTTTGTTTAGGATAGCCTTATGCCTATCCCATGCTTGCTTAAATTCAATCACTGTTTGGCCTCTACCACTTCTATTGGAAGGCTGTTCCATGTATCCACCACCCTCTCAGTAAAATAATGCTTCCTGATGTTACTTTTAAACCTTTGCCCCTCTAAGACTATGTCCTCTTGTTTTGCTACTTTGTTTCCTTTTAAATATACTCCCTTCCTCTACCTTGTGGATTCCCTTTACGTATTTAAATGTTTCTATCATATCTCCTCTGTCTCGTCTTTTTTCCAAGCTGTACATGTTAAGATCATTAAGCCTTTCCTGGTAACTCTTCTCCTTCAAGCCGTACACCATTTTAGTAGCCCTTCTCTGAACTCTCTCTAAGATGTCTATATCCCTCTGGAGATACGGTCTCCAGTACTGCACACAGTACTCCAAGTGAGGTCTCACCAGTGCTCTGTACAGTGGCATGAGCACTTCCCTTTTCCTACTGCTAATACCTCTCCCTACACAACCAAGCATTCTGCTAGCATTTCCTGCTGCTCTATTACATTGACTACTTACCCTTAGATCCTCTGAAATAATGACCCCTAAATCCCTTTCCTCAGATGTTGAGGTTAGGACTGTATCAAATATTCTATATTCAGCCCTTTTGTTTTTACGTCCCAGGTGCATTATCTTGCACTTATCCACATTAAAACTCAATTGCCACAGCTCCGACCATTTTTTTAGTTTACCTAGATCATTTGTCATTTGGCTGATCCCTCCAGGAACGTCAACCCTGTTGCAAATCTTTGTGTCATCAGCAAAAAGACATACTTTTCCATTAATACCTTCTGCAATATCACTAATAAAAATATTAAAGAGAATGGGTCCAAGTACTGACCCCTGAGGTACCCCACTGGTAACAAGACCTTGCGCCGAATAAACTCCATTTACCACAACCCTCTGTTGTCTGTCACTCAGCCACTGCCTAATCCAGTCAACAACATTAGAATCCAAGCTCAAAGATTGCAATTTATTGATAAGCCTTCTATGCAGAACAGTATCAAAAGCCATACTGAAATCTAAATAAGCAATGTCTACTGCACCACCTGTGTCTATTATTTTTGTTACCCAATCAAAAAAATCAATAAGATTAGTTTGACATGATCTCCCTGAGGTAAACCCATGTTGTTTCTGATCCTGTAATCTATGTGTTTTTAGATGTTCAACAATCCTTTCCTTTAGCATGGTTTCCATTAATTTCCCCACTACTGACGTAAGACTAACTGGCCTATAGTTCCCCGATTCCTTCCTTCTACCCTTCTTGTAAATGGGCACAACATTTGTTAATTTCCAGTCTTCTGGGACGACTCCTGTTAACAAGGATTGGTTAAATAAATCTGTTAACGGTTTTGCTATTACATCACTGAGCTCTTTTAATAATTTAGGGTGGATCCAAACCTCAGGCATTCCAGTCCACAGGCTGAACCTGAAATGACAAGTTCCTACAATACATTGGATTCAGATAGTACTGATATGAGTAGTATTGGACAAGGTGCATGTGTGATCCTACATCCTGCTAATTGCGATTTTTCTGAGCAGTGCCCATAGCATGGCATAAACCTCAAGCATGGACATCTGTCCTGTGTCATGTCTATACACTGATGCCTGGTATATTTTGCTTGTTTCAAGCTCATGGTTTGTGTACATTCTCTCTCATTACATGGTGACACACTGGGCGTGTCCTGTACCCTGTTCTGGTAGCGGACAATGCAGTTTGAAATTCCTGTCATGCTTCTGGTGTCGGCAATTCCAAGTGTTTATTTTCCTTTCTTGCTGCGCCAGTTACTGTAAATGTTATTGTGCTGCCCCTCTAAAGGAAACTGCTTTGATTTCACTTAAACTAGGCCTCTTTAACATTTGCTTTGCATAGAGCCTGGCAAAAGAATGCATAAAAAAAGGAAACTATCTTTTCATTGCAGCTTATGCCAGGCTACACAGCTTGGGAAATGTTCAAAAGCATAACTCGTAAAGAGGCAATCCAACCCTGCACTGTATTATACTACTTTATAGCATTTTAATTGTAATACACACATACAAATATATATATATATATATTTACAATATATATATATATACAATCACAAACAATCTTGCACTCCAGCTTCTGTTGTCTTAATTGCCTAAATATAATATGCATAAATATATTAAATGTGCTGGCATTCCAGGACAGTTCAGCAAAAAATGTAACTTTTATTTAATCCATTAAAAGATACCCATAAGCCAATGTTTCAGTCCTTTTATAGAAGTGTTTCTCAACCTTTTATGGAGAAGTACCCCTGCAGGTCTGAAAACAACTACTACAGAAAGGACACCTGACCCAAGAATGTAATTTCTATTGATTGGGTGTGATGGTTTCTGTGTGTGTAATGTCAGTATATGTGTTTGTGATAGTCTCTGTGTGTGTTTAGGCACGCGTCAGACGAGTGCACTTTTTGCGTCCGTCTGACAGCGCTGTTTGTTGTCCGTGGTAGCTTTTCAAAGGAGTCAATAGAGAACAACACACGAAGCACGTGCGCACTTTTTAACACGTGCAACGCATGTTGCAAAGGAACCCAAAATGGCATCAACGTGAAAAAGCTAGACGGACGTAGAGAAACAACTGGATACAATTTTTTTTTCTTTTTCTCAACATCCGTCAAAATGAACTGATAAAATATAACCACAATCTCATCAGTTAAAAAGTACGTCCGTTACTGTGCGCAGTCGGTGCGCTCGTCTGACCCCAGCCTCGATGTCAGTATATGTGTTTGTGATGGCTCTTGTGCGTAATGTCAGTATATGTGTTTTTGATTGTTGCTGTGTGTGTGTGTGTGTAATGTTCGCATGTGTTTGTGATGGTTTCTGTGTGTAATATTATTGTTATTATCCTTTATATATCGCTACAAATTTTGCAGCGCTTTACAAGATCAGTGTACAAGGAGTTGATACATTAGAAACCCAGAAATGGTATTTTGTGAGGTAGACACATCCATATCATTAAATGTCTTGCACAAGGACACTCGCTGGTGGCATCTTCTGAGTGTGAATATAGAAAAGCTATCTGGTGGTTAGGTTGAACCCGCTTCTCGTAGAGTTGAGACTTCTCCACAGTTGTATTTGAGGGATCTGCTGAATGGTATTTTGACTTGCTTCTCCACAGTCGAAGGGTAGAGACGTTACCACTGGACTCCACAGCTGATATTGTGTAGTAGGCAAGTATGTACCGTTAGGTGTCTTGCCCATAGACATTTACTGGAGAGGTGCTCTGGCCGCTTTTTAATCCAGCTCTTCCCCTGCCAAGTACTACACAAATAACATAAGTCGTGATGACTGCAGTGCAGGTGATGGGCTGCACTACATGTAAAATGGAACTTGGCATCCGCTAAGGGATGTCAAAATAGAATAAAAAAAGCCTGTAACTCGATATCTCAACAGACGTTCTCAACTTCGGGGGTAACCCGAAGGAATAGGATAGAAACCAAAATCCTTCTGACTGGAGGGAACAATGAGACCGTCAATATAAAACTTAAATTTGTGTTTAACTAATGCTAGACTAGTTAAAAGGAAAGGAATATTGTGATCCATCGTTTCTGCTACATTTTAAGAATATTTTATTTTGTGTAATGACTAGTGCACTTATCTATTTTATTATCTTTTGATCTTTAATAAAAGTTAACTAATTTTAACACAAATTTAGCATCAACAAATTCGACCAATTCAGATAAGGAAGAGTTAATTAGCTTTGTTGTGGCTGATAAGTCAAAAAGGAGTGGTATGACTGGTTACACAATGAAATAAATTCTTATCCATGTGTGAATAAGAGATTTACAAATCACTTTTGCCAATCAAGTGGTTAAACAAGGCGACCTGCAATCTTCCAATAATTTCATAGACCAGGTTGCCACTGTCTAGATGGCGCACTAGACCAAGACCAATTATAGTGGTACGTTTATGGTCCTAATGAGGGATATATAACAGAATAGGCAATGCCTTTTCTGTACTGCAAGTCCGCTTATAAAATCGAAGAAAACCATCTCTCAAATTAGGTACATTGGTGACTGCTTGATTGCTCTATTGATAGACAATTTGTATAAGCAAAAGGCAGGTTGAAAATTTCCAGGTAAATAAAGTTGTACTATACACCAAAAAATCTTGGAAGTATATCAATCGCAGGACTAACCAACAAGAGATACGGTAAACAATTCAAATACTTGTTTTTTCCTTCACAGTATCTTTAGATCAACAATTGCCATTTCAGATATAGTTAAATAGGCAACATTATAATTCCATATGAAAAGGTCACCATGGTTGTTACACTTTTTCTGTGCATCTCCCCAAATATATTTAGAGTTGCACAGGCAGTAACAAAATTGTTAACAGAATTAGCAAGTCATTATGTTCATAATTGAACCCACCTTAAGGCATATTATTGTTTATCATAATGTGGGTTCAATTATGAACATAATGACTTGCTAATTCTGTTAACAATTTTGTTACTGCCTGTGCAACTCTAAATATATTTGGGGAGATGCACAGAAAAAGTGTAACAACCATGGTGACCTTTTCATATGGAATTATAATGTTGCCTAATTCTGTTAACATCTTGGGTCACTCAGAATGAGACCCCTGAAACAACCAAATCAAGGGCAAGAAGACTTCAGAGGGAAGCCCGTGCCCAAGCTGAGGTTGAGAATATTGGCACTGCCATCTCCACCCCAGAAGGCCTTATCACCATGGAACCCTTGCCAGAGGGGTTCATATATGGTTCTAATGGGACAGTCTAGTGCTCTGACTTTCATGTCTTCAAAGACATTAAGAACGCCCGGAGGTCGCTCATTAAAGGGTGGGACCCAAAAATGTTGCTTAAAAGAACATTAGGGGTTATTCAGAAAGCGCCAAAGTTTCAGTGAAATTGACTGCCAAATGCTGCCGAAGATCGCCAAACTGACCCCCGAACACCACCGAACTGCAAAAGAAAAAAAAACGGAACTCTGCTATGCATCTAATTGGTGTTTAAACCAATAAAAGTATATTTTTCTGTGTAAATAATAAAGAAGTTCCTACAAAAAATTATAAAAAGATCTGTTGAAGAATAATAATAAACTGTTTAAAAAAATTTGGGAACCAAAAATGTCATCTAAAAAAATACAAAAATATGTTCCATAAAATAAATAAATAACTTTTTCGTGAAAATGAAAAGAATTAAGGCTGAATAAAAATTAATAATAACGATAATATTTTTTTTAAATTGAATGCTATGCGATTTTCCTGTTTAATCCCTTAGCAACCAAGGACATACCAGGTATGTCCTACGAAAAAGGTCGCGTAACGATCTAGGACTTACCTTGTTCATCCTTTAGTAAACCCAGCCCTCCCTCCCTATAGTCACCTCTCTGGCCAGGGTCCCACGATGGTCTGACTTCCTTTACATCAGACCCTCTCTTTTATACTGCGGCAGTAGCACTGACATCATCACGCTGGGCGCCCCTCCCCATCATGTTTCAGGCACCCCTCTCACCAGAGCAGGGAGAGTGCCTGAAGGGTCCTTTGGACCCCCATCTCCCCATCGATAACAAGAGAGGTGTCACTGGAGAGGTCACAGTCTGACCTTTCCAGCGATGACCCTCTTAACCCTTTATGCGTTGGTACCACGGTGCCAGAAGAAAGGGGGTAACGAGTAACCCCCCACAATTTTTACAAGGCGTTATAAACAAAAAAATGCATGGAAATAATATATAAGGTCCTATGAATACCAATAAAAAGGTCTGTTACAGAATAAAAAAAACGCCATTTAAAAAAATCAGAATCAAAAATTTCACTAAACAAAATCCAGAAAATGGCTAAAAAATCTAAAAATTAAATTAATAAAAATATGTTTTGCTGCATAATATTAAGAAGAATAAATGGCTGAATAAAAAATGTATAGAAATGGAGAATGTTATGAGAAACCTATGAGATTTGCCTGTTTAAACCTGTCGAATGAAAGCACTGAAAATCTGGGCATTTCACCAAGTTTTTGCTGCTATCCAGCGTTCTCTGAAGAGATTAACCATTACTTCTGTATGGAGAATTTCACTGCTGCCGAATTGCACCGTATTTCATCAATATTTGGCGGATTGACAGCTTTTTTAATAGTCGAATTGCCACGAAATTCCATTGTATGGTGAAATTCAGCGTTCGATGCAATTCGGTGGCCAATTCGGCACTCTTTGAATACCCCCTTTAGTTTTTCAAAATGATCTTTTTTAACGCTAAGCTTAACCTCAGTGGAAAATTCTAGTACTCTGATTCCTTTTGAATGCCAATCGCAATGTTTATTTTAAATTTAGGCCAATAAACTACAGGGCGATGCCTCCTCAGCCTCGATCGACGATTCCTCACCTCTATTTATGATAAAAGGTATCCTCAAGAATCGCATGCGGACTGTAGTAATGTAATGTAATATTCATTTGATAACATTATCCATTTGTGGAGGATTCAGCAACAATTTGTCCTTGGACAGCACGATGTCTTGTGTATAATGTTAATAGACAGTTAAAAAATCCAACTGAATAACATGTTTAAACCTTGGAATATACACTCAAAGAAGTGCTTAGAATACATAACATTGTAAAGGATCACAGAAATCAAGCAAAATACCATTAGACACAATTGTATTTTAAGCTCAAGAATTTTTGGTCATAATTACATGTTGTAGTGTTTTCTTATATGTATGTATGCATATATGCTGCTATTGATATTTCACAGTAGGTGTGGATGCTTAAAAGGTATAAATCCTAGATAATTGTGGGAAACTGTCATCTTGCACTTAGCTGAGCACTTAATCAAATTACTGGATATATCCAATTGTGCGGAACCAACCCCCCCCCACCTGATTTGGGCTGTTTTGTTTACGGCATTCTATTTAATTTCTTGTTTTTCTTTGAATCATTTCAACCAGTCAAATAATAGCTGAAGGCATTGTCCTTATGCATAGTGACTTAAACATATTTTTAGGGTACCTATAAAAGTGGCAAGAATAAACTGTATATCTACGGTGTAATTCTATAGACATGTTACAGACTGAGGTTCAATCTGAAAATAAGTCTCTGAAGACCTACAGTCATAATCTACACTATGGAGTTAAAGCTCACAGCCACTGCCAGGTTTGCTTTCTTGTTTTATAGGAAACAAATGGTGAAAGGCATGCCTGAAGCAGTAGAAAACCTAAAAGTAGAGTGCATGTGGACAGAATCTGTTCCACCACTTGCTCTTATTTAAATGTCCCATACTTTCATGTTATGCCAAAGTCAGTGTTGTCGTAGCCACTTGATTAGATGTGCATTGTTATGTGGATGTTATGACTGCATACATAACACAGCAGTATCAGCTCAAGGACCCATTGTTTTTTTTCTTATTATTTGCATTTAGTTCAATTAACCCATCCACTGCAGTATGCTTTTTAATTAAAAAAACAGTGACAACAGTTTGCAACCTTGTATTACTCAAAATAAAATGGTCATCTTTGCTCTAAATCCTAGACATGTGCACAGCACAAAATTTCGTTTTGAATTAATGGATTAGTCCTAAAATGCAATTTATTTAGTTGCTAAAGAAATTCGTTTTCAGTTCTTTAGTATGAAAACTAATTTCATTCATCCGAAAACCAGTGGATACAATTACTATTGTAGTGGTCCCTCTCTGTATAGAACATCCTCCTCAATTTATACCTTTCTTTGTATAATGTATACAACATCCTCCTGCATTAATACCCCTCTCTGTATAATGTATAGAACATCATCCTGCATTGATTAATGCCCCTCTCTGTATAGAACATCCTACTGCATTGGCATGTGGAGGGTGCAGAACTTCGGAATGCAATGCTTATCCAGCACAGGAGAGGGAACTTTTACTTAAACTTTGTATCTCTGTGGGGGAGACACAGGAATATAAAAGCAGGGGAGAGGGAAAATATGAACGTAAATCGGTCTGAAAGCTCAGAGAAGAGATGACTGGTGCAAATTTTTTTTTATAATAAAATAAAGCACTTTAAATCCAGGGAAAACATTCAAATAAATCACACTGAAGGCTCATAAGAGTGAGTATTCTGGAGCTCTATCACTGTCAGATTTTCGGGTAGGGGTTAGGGAAGTATTACACATACAAACCTTTTCTGTAGCTTTGCGATGTTGCGCTCTTCATTGCTGGTCTCCTTCACTCATCAATGTAATATCACAAAAAGGACAAACTAAAATGTAGTGCATTTTATTTTAGTTTTTTGTACTGAGCAGTTTCGTATCTCTTGACTCATACTAAAACTAAATTATCCCAAAATTCTGACTAAATCGTTTTAGTACTAAAACGAATGCACATGTCTACTAAATCCCGTATTTATCTCAATGCTAAACAATAACACTTAAGCTATCACCAGTTTAACAGACTTTAATACCACTAAATGACACACTAATGGGATTATGCAAAGACCACCGAAAGTTCCCTGCACTTCGGAAAGAGTCAAATTCACCGACCCTGCGGTGAATTTAGCATTCACCGCAGGGTCCCCGAAGTGCAGGGAACAAGCAACCAAAAGCATCCAAAACCTGGCGCAAAACCGCCAAATCGATCGGAAAAACCACCACACGCATCAGAAAAAACGCTGAAAAAACACTGAATTGATCCCAAAAAAAGCCATGGACTTGCCAAAAAGAGCACCGACCAGCCTCTGTAAAAAGCTGACAAGCCAATGAACTGGTAAAAAAATAATAATAAAAATACCGCAACAATTAAAAGCTGTTTGTAAAAAACTACTGCTCGAAAATGTCTGGAATTAAAATATAAAGTCCAATGAATAATAATAAAAGGAAACCCCAAAAATGCCTAAGAAATCCTAAAAAATAAATAAATGAAGAGACTTTCTGCTGCAAATTAACCCTTTCGCTGCTGAGCCTTTTCCCGCCTCTGTGCTGAGGTCATTTTTACCGGTTTCGCTCATCATGTTTAACCGCGTTTTGAAGCCTTATTTTAATATATGACCCAGACATATTATATATCGTTCTTTCCGGCAGACTGTGCAGATTCATAATATGTCATTATTATATGTATACGTTATGTCATGTCTGTATATTATAACAAAATATGCAATAAAATTTGAATTTTCAATAATTTACAATGTGTAAAGTGTTTTTTTTTCACATTTTAAAATGCGATCGTTTGCGGTTATATTTTCTATGGGGTGCGCTTGTTAAAAAAATTAGAAATGAGGAATCGTTACTTTTTTTGGGGGAAATTACGTGTTTTTTAGCAAACGCCCCCATAGAAAAAATCGTTAGTGCAGCATCATTGTTCACATTATAATTGAAATGGGAACAATATTGTTGCACTAATAAATCTAAAAAAAAAAAAAAAACATTTTTGTTTTTTGTTTTTAAATTTTGTTTTTATTTTTTTAATTTAATTTTTTTTTTATTTTATTTTTTTACATTTTTCATGGTCATGTTTGGTATCATTGGAACGGCCACGCTCTGGCCGTTCCAATGATAGTAAACATTAACCCCTAGCTGTCACGGATCGGGAGATAGGGGGTTCATTGGAACCCCCTATCTCCACTATAGGTGGCAGCAAGGGGTTAATTTGAAAACTGGCGCCATCGCGCTCTGCGCGATGACGCCAGTCATTAGGGGGATATCCCGGAAGCTTGGCCGACATCCAAGATGTCAGCCAGCTCCGGGAGGGGACCGCGATACGGCGCATGTTGGCGCCATATCGCGATCCAGCCCCCTAGGGGTTAAAGACAGCCACCGCTTGGAAGGGCAGGCTGTACCCTTCCAGGCGGTGCCTGCCTTTAACCGCTGGCATGCACGGATGGGGAGGGGGAGAGGTCCGAAGGACCTCCCCCCCTCCCATTCAGGCACCTTCCCTGCAATGGCTGGGGGGTGCCTGAAATAGACGTCATCGCGCATGCGCGATGACGCCTATCGTGCCCGCCGGGGTCCCGGAGGTTGGGCTGTCATCGATGATGTCAGCCCACACCGGGGGGCCGAGCGA
Organism: Leptobrachium leishanense; assembly: GCA_009667805.1. NCBI lineage: Eukaryota > Metazoa > Chordata > Amphibia > Anura > Megophryidae > Leptobrachium > Leptobrachium leishanense. The sequence goes on from CM019064.1 coordinate 206,312,093, forward strand.
TCAGCCGGAATACCGGCTGATCGCTGGCTGCAAAGGGAGGACGCGCTCAGCGCGTCCTCCGCAGCCAAGTAGCAATGCGGTTGGACGCGCTGAGCGCGTCCACCGCATTGAAGGGGTTAAAAGACTAAATGGTTTAATAAAGATTTAATAAAAGTGGAGACTATTTTATACTTTGAAAACTATGAGATTCGCCTGATTAAACCTGTCAAATGAAACCACTGAAAATCAGGGCATTTCACTGACATTTTGGTGCTGTTCGTTGTTATCTGAATAGATTAAGCATTACTTCTCTATGGGGAGTCCACTGCCATTGAAGACCATTGTGTTTTGCTGGCAATTCGCCAATATTTGGCAAACTGGCAGGTTTTGAATAGCCGAATGGCCACAAAATTGCACTGTACGGTGAAATTAATCATTAGGTGCAATTTCGGAGCCAATTCAGCTCTTTTTGAATAACCCCTTAAAACTAGTCCCCACAATTCCACAACCAAGAAGCACAGTTTTAGGAAAGTCAGATCGTGTAGTATTTTGGTCCCTTTCCACTCCTCTGGCTAAGATGTGGCTCATCATCATTTTCCCGAGGTGGACCACAAAACCAGTAATTCCTGAGACATACCTAAAGACTTCCACTTCCTTTGAATAAAGCAACATTGTGCCATTAACAAAGTACAATGTTCCTTCATCATCATCGAACTCGTATGACGGATTGACGGTGTCCATGATAAATCAGAATAAAAAAAACAGCGAATCAATGTCCAACTTTGCCAACAGAGTCTCCTTACCCACCAGGAATCTGGTTGGATCAGCCGAGTGTCTCCCTGTCGCTGCAAATAAGCAATGACTTGTGGGAGTATTCCTCTGATACAACGGGGACACGCGAGGACATCCATTACACACCATTTACAGTGAAAGTGTTAAAATATCTGCTGCGATTGAGATAAAAGGGTGATATGTGAGTCAATATTTGCTTGTGTGTAAGTATAAAAGTTTGGCATGCGTGTTGACGATTTTCCTCCAATCGTCCATCTAACCAGAAAACACCTGTCTCCGAAAACTCTATCCAATAACCAATTAGTCCAGTGTTTGCATAAACAATGAACAGATACAGGTTGGCACACATCCATAAGTTTATAAAGTGTTTCTATGATTTACAGGTGAATATCAAGTACTTGATTGGATTTCATCAGATTTTATAGCACTTGCAAAGTCAGATTGATTGTGATTTGCTGCTTGCCAGTTAGTGTGTGTACTATAAGGTTAAGCATGAATAACAAGTCTGATGGAAATATAATTGCATAAATGTTACCATCTTTGAACAATCCACTAGTGTAAAAATGTATCACTGCCTATTTGTGTTATTATACTAGAAATTGTACTTCGTTTACAGATGGTTTACATTACTTGTTTGTGAACGGGGTGAATGTCATTCTAGGTCCTGATTCAGACTGAAAATCTTACATCATTATATCTTAACAAACAAGTTTGGATTATGTTCTAGAGAGACTTTCATCTATAAGAGATACAAATTTAGGATAATTTTTTGACAGTTTCTTCAATAATGCTCATTTACATATACTGCTACGCAGTGCTTTTTTTCTGGAAAAATAGGTGGGGGTACTCTCTCACGCCCAGGGAAAAACTGATTATTATGACGATTTTTCGTGTTCTAATAGATTAAATACTCTTTTATTAACCTTTTAGGGACAGAGACAATTTTACAAATATGAGCGTACCACAGAATCCACATCAATAAAACTCACAGTAATGTATGGTGTGTATGAGCGCATCACAGAGCTCCTCAACTATTTTTTTACACCCCTGCCCAATCCCATTCTTAATTATACCCCCACCATGGCCCCCTACATTCTTTTTATGCAGGCCCCCCATTTTTGTTTCTAGGCAGGTCCCATTTTTTTTTTCTTTCAACCTAGGCAGGTCCTGTTTTTTTAAACTAGGCAGGTCCCTTTTTTTTTAAATAGGCAGGTCCCGTTTTTTTTAATAGGCAGGTCCCTGTTTTTTTTAGTATGCAGGTCCCGTTTGTTTTAATAGGCAGGTCCGTTTTTTTAAAAAATAACTAGGCAGGTTCCCCCCCCCGCCCGATTGCTACTCACCAGATCTGGCCTCGGCTGCTCCTGCTCCTCCGCGCTGGCTCCACTCTCGTCCTCTTCTGGTCTGATCATGCGATGTCAGGTGACCCGCCAACGTGAATCTCGCAGGTCATGTGAGAGGGGGTGGCACCAATATAGCTTGCAGCTCCCAGACTCGCAATACGAGTGTGGGAGGCACACAGCAGCGCTGCCGCTGACCAGACAGCTCCAGATTCGGACTCCGAGAGTCCGATACCGGAGCTGTCAAATAAGAAGGCGGCAGCAATAAAAAAGCAATGGGCTGCTGGCGATGAGGTGCCGGTATGGCGTACCAGCGTGTACCACCTCATAAAAGCCCTGCTATTACATAATGTTATTGTACTATTTTCATTTTTAAAGGCAGTTTCATTATTTATTTCTAAAGTATTTTCCCTGGAAGGATACATTGAGATTTTTCTCGTTTTCAAGTATGTCCTGGGTTCAAGAACATTGAATTTTACAGTCGTTACAGAAATACAAAGTAATAAATGCAAGATATTAAAAACAAAACACAAGTATACAGATTAACAGAGAAAATAAATGTAGGAAATATAGTCACTATGTTACATGTTTACAGGAGCATTCTGTATCAAGGTATGTTAATAGAGCTCTCTTAACTGACTTTAGACTGGGGGAAGATTTGATTGTGTCTGGGAGGTTATTCCATATTTGCGGTGCTCTGTAGGAAAATGAGGATCGAACCACTTTCTTTTTGTATTGTTGTACTGTAAGTAAAGTGTTGGTCCTGGATCAGAGGTTATAGGATGAAGGAACTGCTGGGGGAAGCAGTCTATTCAGGTAGGGTGGTAATTTCCCAGGAAAGCTCTTAAACACCAGGTTGGAGAGGTGAAGGGTGCGTCTAGATTCCAGCGACGGCCAGTTTAGCTCTTTTAACATGTTACAATGTTGGGTCAGTGTAGTTACATTGTAGCACAAAGTGACAAAATTAGTTATGCAATGTAGTAAGTTTATGAAGGTGCGTTAGTAGGGCAACTGCATACACTAACTCCTCCGTATTCAATGAGCGTCAGGAACAGTACCATTAGCATAAATTATAATGAGATTACTTGGCAAATGTTGCATTATGGGAAAAATCCATAAAATGAAAACAGGAGATAAAAATCGAACTTTATTTTTACATGCAAATAATTCAAACACAGAAAAAAAAACTAGAGCATGTGTTTTTTTCTATTGTTCTGCACAACAAATCTTAGCACAAGTTTTACTTTAAATCTGTGGTCATGGATAAAACCATAGTGAAGAAGTAATGGTTTGGGGGTGGAATGTTTAGAAAGACTGCAGGGGATCTATTGTGTTGTCTAAGAGAAGGCAGCTGAATCAAATCTGATAGTGGGCTATCAACACTCAATGGTACCCCTGATTATGTCCCTTACATTTTCTGGATTTCTGACACAGATAGTGTGAAACACATGGTGTAAAGATATTGTGGGAAAGCAGTTTACAACACAAAAAAGGTCACAAAATGGATGCACACAGTGACACATAGAATAAAATAATCTTTTTAACTTAACATTCATGAGAAAAACGAGGCACATTTAAGATATCAGCCACTTAAGATCTACAAAATAAGAGCATTTAATTTTTTGGTGATAGTGATCCTTTAATCTAAAAGCATTTGCTATTTGGAAATGGTCACTATACAACTGCTTTTTTGGTATTGTTAACCCAGCCACCCCCTATTTTTCCACTATTGTGCTAAAAAATTAGCCTGTAGTCACTTGTTCCTCTCACGCTGGTACCACATTAAAGTGTTTTATAAGTATTGTATGCACAATAATACAGTGATCTAGGCCAAGCAGTGCCATAGTATTTGCCGTGCCTCAGGTAGTAATTAATGCTCAATTTAGATTATAAGCTTTAACACTTTAGAACCAAAACAATGTATTATGAGAAAAAAAATCAGGGCAGTGATTACCATACCATTCCTTGTGAAAACTTAACAGTGCAGATCTTGTCCATATCCTCAATGAAATTGAGTCATAAAACTGATAAATCACAACCTTTTGGGACGCATGATGATGACTGATTTGTAAGCCAATAGCCTGGAGAACAACACTTACTTGTCCCAACATAACTTGTTCTTTTCTTGCCAAAAGAAGTTTTCAACCTTTGTTTGACTTTGAAAACTATTACAGTTTGAGTTCTCCCTTATCCACATTCTAATTAATTGTTTACAAATGTAGAAAACTCCTAAATATAGTCAAAAACAATGTCCACTTGTCTTCAAGACATTTTTTTCTCTAAAAGTTTCCTTAAGTTTTTCTTTCAGTAAATTAGTCATGTATGTGCTATACCTTAAATGTGCAGTCTGGCAAAGGTATTTTATTGCATAATCTTGGAAAAGAATTCCCCTGCATTCCATGAATGTTTAGACAGCAGGATACTAAGTTAATATATTGGCCCTCTAAAAATGTATTACAGCCTAAATAATAAAGCAACTAATTTGATGGCAAATAAGAACACAGCCGACAATGTAGTCTGCTCAAAGTCTTTACAGTGTCTTTTGTTTTGCATTACTCACTAATATAACATTTTAAATTCATACTCTATTATGTTATTTCAAATTATAGATAACAAATATGAAAACGGCAAGACTATAGACCAATCAAAAATGAGTGAGGGTTTAGGGTGCTAATTATTGGCATATGTATGGTATCGGTGATGCTGGGTGCTCTGCTAGTGATGTTGCTGGATACTAAGGGGCATTGAAAATATATGGGACAAAATCAACTATCACTTTAACCCCTTCACTGCTGAGGCATTTCACCACTGTGTGCTGAGCTCATTTTTACCGCTTTCGCTCATCATGTTTAAACGCGATTTGAAGCCACATTTTAATAAATGACCCAGACATATTATATATCGTTCTTTCCGGCAGACTACGCAGATTCATAATATATCATTTTTATATGTATACGTCATGACCTGCCTGTATATTATAACAAAAAATACAATAAAAATTGAATTTTTAATCATCTGCAGTGTGTAAAGTGTTTTTTTTCACATTTTATCACATGAGCGTTTGCGGTTATGTTTTCTATGGGGTTCGCTTGTACAAAAAATTTGAAATGGGAACTTGTTACTTTTTTTGGGGGGAATTACGTGATTTTTAGCAAACGCACCCCATAGAAAAAAATCATTAGTGCAGCATCATTGTTCACATTATAATTGAAATGTGAACAATATTGCTGCATTAATAAAAACAACACACAAAAAAAAAAACATGTTTTTTTTTATTTATTTATTTTTTTAAATTTATTTATTATTTTAATTTTTTTATTTTTTTTACTTTTTACCTAGTCATGTTGGGTATCATTCGAAAGGCCATGCTCAGGCCTTTCAAATGACACCCTCCATGACCCCCTAGCTGCCACGGTTCTGGAGATATCGGGGTTCACAAGAACCCCCTATCTCCACCAGGGGATTTCCTTGGGAAATCCCCGGCAGCTAGGGGTTCCCCGGCTATCTGACGTCATCACGCTATGCGTGATGATGTCAGACAGCGAGGGGAGTCCCGGGGGCGGAGCCGCCATCCAAGATGGCGGCCCCCACCGGAGATAGGCTGCACTTCGGCGCCGCAAGGCGCTGAAGTGCAACCCAGCACTTGAGGGGTTAAAGCCAAGCATCGCTTAAAAGGGGAGACACTTTCCCCTTTTAAGCGGTGCCTGGCTTTTACCGCTGCTCTTTCCCGATCGGGAGGGAGAGGGATCCGAACGGATCCCCCCCCTCCCTTCCAGGCTATCTCCCGGCATTGCCGGGGGGTCGCCTGGAAATGACGTCATCGCGCATGGCGCGATGACGTCATTTATGCCGGGAGGAGCTTGACTTCAGCGTCTGAGGACGCTGAAGTCAGAACGCCGTGGGACCCCGGACAGAGAGGTGAGTATCTCCGCCGGGGGTCCCGCACAGCTGATGACGTGTGGGGCACGTCCTCAGCATGCAACGTGCATCAATGAGGACGTGTCCCACACGTCTTCAGCAGTGAAAGGGTTAAATGCCAGTCTAAAGAGAACAACACGGGTAGAAGATCCAGACATTAGCTATTATACCTGATCCCCGTGTATCTTGATTGCCCTTGACCTAGTCTAACCCTCGTTTACTGTACCTTCTGTATTCCCTCACCTTGGCTTGTTTTATTATTCTTTTGTCTAGTGCATTTGTCTAGTCCTAGTCATTATGAGGACCAGTGCTATGCTCCTAGGGTGTTTGGATTCAGATTTTTCCATGCTGGTGTAATAAATTATGACCCTCTTACTGGGTTAACTCTTTAAGGATTGTGGCCAAATAAAGCACACTGAGAAGTATAAGTAAAAGTAAACAATATGCTATTTATATGGATATTGTTTGTCAAATTAGGTTACAGTTAAATATAAAATACAACAATAAGCAGATGGACACTGTGTTCCTGTCAATGTCTCTGTAGTTCTGTCAGTGTGTCACTGTAATTTTCAGTGTGTGTCTGGATCAGCAGTGGCTGGTGACATTCAAGTTAGTTGGGTGCCAGACTGGAATTCTCTGCCTGTTGAGGCGGTTGGGTCAAAGTCTGTAAAGACCTTTAAACAACAGCTAGATGACTTCCTGCAAAAACAGAATATAAAGGGTTACAATATTTAAATTGTGGGTAAAAGCTGTTTGACCCAAGGAGAAATCTGGCTGCCATTTTGGAGTTAAGAAGAATTGTTTTCCCCAGTGTGTTGCATATTGGCGAGCGCTTCAGACTGGGTTTTTTGTCTTCTTTTGGATCAACAGCAGTAGGTGATGTGGGAAAGGCTGAACTCGATGGACGTACGTCATTTTTCATCATACCGCCTATGTACAGTTGTGTTCAAAATTATTCAACCCCCACTGAAATTGAGTGTTTTGGCCAGTTTGACATTGATTTTGATCATTCCGTCATCTTGCTTACAATTAAATCAAAGAGGCACGTGTAGGTCAGACAAATATAACATAACATTTATAATGAAATAACCACAAATGTCTTTTCTGTGCTCACATCATTATCAGTTTTATTCAACCCCCAAGTGACATTCAATCTTAGTACTTAGTACAACATCCTTTTACAGTTATAACAGCTTTTAAACGTGAAGCATAGCTTGACACAAGTGTCTTGCAGCGATCTACGGGTATCTTCGCCCATTCGTCATGGGCAAAAGCCGCCAGTTCAGTCACATTCTTAGGCTTGCGCACTGCAACTGCTTTCTTTAAGTCCCACCAGAGGTTCTCAATCGGATTTAAGTCAGGTGACTGCGATGGCCACTCCAAAATGTTCCAGCCTTTAATCTGCAACCATGCTCTAGTGGACTTGGAGGTATGCTTGGGATCATTGTCCTGTTGAAAGGTCCAACGTCTCCCAAGCCTCAGGTTTGTGACGGACTGCATCACATTGTCATCCAATATCTCCTGGTACTGAAGAGAATTCATGGTACCTTGCACACGCTGAAGCTTCCCTGTACCTGCAGAAGCAAAACAGCCCCAAAGCATGATTGACCCCCCGCCATGCTTCACAGTCGGCAAGGTGTTCTTTTCTTCATAGGCCTTGTTCTTCCTCCTCCAAACATAGCGTTGATCCATGGGCCCAAACAGTTCTAATTTTGTTTCATCAGTCCACAGAACACTATCCCAAAACTTCTGTGGTTTGTCCACAAGACTTTAGGCATACTGCAGTCAACTCTTCTTATTCTTTAGAGACAGCAAGGGAGTTCTGGCATGGAGGCCTTCATTACGCATTGTGTGCGCCATATTGTCTGAGCTGAAACTTCAGTACCCACATCTGACAAATCTTTTCTCAGTTCCTCAGCAGTCACACGGGGACTTTTCTCCACTCTACGCTTCAGGTAGCACACAGCAGTCGAAGTCAGCATCTTCTTTCTGCCACGACCAGGTAGTGTTTCAACAGTGCCCTTTGCCTTGAATTTGCGAATGATGTTTCCTATGGTCTCTCTTGGTATGTTAACATCTTTGCAATCTTCTTATAGCCATTGTCCTTCCTGTGAAGAGTAATCACCTCTACTCATGTCTTCCTGGACCATTCTCTTGACTTCACCATGTTTGTAACCACACCAGTAAATGTCTAGAAGGAGCTGAGTATCACAGTCATGTTAAAGCTGCCTAATTGGTGCTTATTATGCTTTATTGCTGCTCCGTGACATCCACAGGTGTTTTCAATACCTGATTGAAAACACTTGAATGAACCTCTGTTCTTCAGAGTGGTAGTCTTTAAGGGGTTGAATAATTGTGTCAATGAAGAATTCACAAAATAAACATTTAATACTGTATTACAAAACCAATTGATGTCATTTTAGTTGCATATGGTTCTTTAAAAAGTCCTTGTAGGATTTCATTCTGAATACAATTACAAATGTACACTAAATTTCCTAAAACCCTTTACAGCATTGGGGGTTGAATAATTTTGAACACAACTGTAACTATGAATATGTCTGTATGGCACTACTACCACCAAAATATGTGTATGATCCCATATATAGGGAATAAACATTATATAGACATATTCCTATTAACGAGGCAAAAAATGTCCATAAATTAAATGGTTACAAGTGTAATCCAGACATTAGCCACAAGATGTATACATAAAACATTATTCAGTATAAAAATCTAAAAGTGAAAAAAGTGATTTTATTATTATTTGCTAAAAATAAAAACTGAAACTGATCCTACCCACTTTATTTTAAATTACTCTGAGTATACAAAACATCATTTTGTGAAAGAACGAAATCCTGTTTACTATTGAACATTTTTTAAATTATTTTTTTATTTGTATTTAGCACATTAAGGCAAATGTAATGTGCATTTTCTGTCATTAAGAGGTTAAGGCAGGCACTTGGTGTGTGTAGCAGATAATATCTACATTCAAGCCTCACACAGCTTTCATGTGAGAGCTTTCATGTGAGATATCAGCAACATAAAATAAAAGGAAATGTAATTTTTTGGTGGTAGTGTCCCTTTAAAGGGACATAACACATATAATTCAGTCAATCACATGTTAAATGACACAACAAAACTGAAAAAAAATGTATATTTTAAATTTTTTATTGAAAAAAAAGGATGTAGGGCACTGCCCCATCTGCCCTATGGACGAGCCACCACTGGTCTGGATGCGCCTCATTCAGTGACTCTGTCTGGGTTTACCAGTTTATGTATCAGAGTGTCTGTGTGTGTTTGTCAACTCGCCGTATCACTGTAAAGTATTCCTGGAGTTTCATAATGTTTGCAATTATTATGACATGGTCCTTGTGCTGGCATAATACATTATGCTTCTGATTTGCTGATGTAGACTGTTCTAAATATCACAGGGGGGGGGGTGGTGAGGTGAAGAGGTGAGAGGACTCCAAGGAGGATAGCATGGTGTGATTGCCCACAATTCTAGATTCAAAGCCTATAGAATATCTTTTATTTATTTTTATATTAACTATACCTGAGAACTAACATTATTGGAAAGATCATTTGAACATTGTATGTTAGGGTTAGGTACTCAAGCAATGCAGTGTAGAACAAAAACAGCTTTGCCGAGTTCTGGAGACTTCAAAACATAACTAGTAGATTGGAAACTGCAGAGGTTCGTGGCCCCCACTTCCTGACAACAAAACTGTGTTCTACTTTGTTTTTAATTATTTAATGTTTCTTCTGCATACCCTATGCTTCCATGCCCAGCTTATAGAACTGAAATAGAGGGAGGAACCTAAAGGCACTACACTATTGTACATGGTTTTGATGGTGCTAAATCTTTGTGTAATATTATAAAATAATGATGCAATCCCTGGTTTTCCGTCATTCCGTTGAGGTGTGACAGTCTGTGCCTCCTGAGACAACTAATGTCAGTCACCATTATTTTTTTTGACAAAGTATATTACCAGGAAGGACACATTGAGATTTTTCTCGTTTTCAAGTATGTCCTGGGTGGCGAGTTTGTCCTGTTAGGTGCCTTGCCCAAGGACACTTACTGGTGAGGTGCTCTTGCTGGGATTCAACACCATTGCAGGAAGAATGTTGCTATTTTATTGGTCATTCTAGTAAGAAAAGACATTTGGGGGTATACTCTTAGCAATTCTTCAGAGTAATTGCTTTTTTTTAACAAACTTTAACTTACTCTCTTGTCCTCACATAACTGCTTGAGTTCACTGAGCTCTTCAGAGCTTCCCATTCCCCCTACAAATGTTTGTAAATACAGACTGCATAGCTAGGTGCTTGATTTTATATGTGGCAATGAGTCTGATTTGCATACCTGAGTTAAGCAATTGAGGTGTGTCCCAAACCTTTTGTCCATATGTTCATATAGTGTATGTGCAATGTGTGTGTTTCTGGGTAACACGTATGAAGTGTGTGTATGTGGAGGGATTTTTAGATTTAATTTAAAAATATTTAGATACTTTCTGCCTCCGCTTTGGCCTACCTATTTTTACAATGAGGGAGCTAAATCTCAAGTGGTTTGGCATGGCAAGCATTTCATGGTGGACGATTTGAATCACTCCCTTGCAGTTCCTTTGCTAAGTGATGACATGTAAGTGACTGGCAAAGAGACAGGTTGGGGGGGGGGTTTTACCACACCTCTATAAATGTTGCTGTCATTTGCCGAGTGTGCCTTACGGTAAGTCCAGGTGTGGTTGCGGGTGGGATGTGTACTTGCTTAACTAATCTCTACTGTACAGCAGGGTCTTGCTTTTGAAACCCTTAGGCCTCGTTAACACTGTGCGATTTGAAAAACGCACGATTTTCCGTGCTTTTTTCATATTCGCGATGTCGTGCGACGTAGCGGTTTGGGGCAATTTTGCAAAGCACCACCAATGGAAAACGCAATCGCAAAAAAAGGGTCATGTACCTGCGACATGCTGCCACGACATGCGACGTCGTGCGGCAAGATGTGAACAGCTCCATTGAAATGCATTGGAGATGCTACATAGCGTGACATCGCACGGATTTTGCTGCGAATTCGCAGCAAAATCCGCGCAATAAATCGCACAGTGTGAACGGGGCCTTAAAGTTGATTTTGTGTATCATTTGATTTGTTGCTCGTTTGTCTAGTAGTAGTGTGATGATGTCCATGCCCAGTGCCTGTGCATTTGATTCTGCTTCTGCATTTAAAAAATGTAACAATTCACTGTCAATATGAATGACAATTAAAAATATTTCATCCTATTTCCAGAAGATGGCAGCAATAAACTGTCAGAGAAAGAGAAGAAAAAAAATAAGCAAATAGAAGAGCAATTCCTATACATCCAGAATTTACAAAATCACATGGTCTCACATTGCCACCTAATGGTCATTTCCCAATACTGGTTTGGAACATAGAATATTCTGTGGCTACAAAATGGAAAATTCCACTGCCAATTGTCAAATTACTCTGCAAAAGGAAATCAGTTTAATCACATATTTTACACATTTTAGAACCTTTTCTTTTATAGTAGACCACCTAAGAAGCAAGGGTTTGGAGGGGACAGAAATACTTTATTGCATATCCTCAGAAAGATTCAGTTTGAGGACAAGTTAGGGTGGTAAGACACGTTATTATGAGAAGGGCAGGTATGGTAATTTGCTATGCAAAATATCTCATCTGAACTGTCTCCCAAACGTTCATGTTCAGCATGTGACCGCTTGTGAGGTCAGATAGAGGTTGGAGATAATGATTCCATTTGTCTTGGTTCATGTTGGTGGTTCACTAATGATAAGGTCAGTAGAAAAGGCAGGGCCCTAAATAGTGGATTTTTGCGCTTGATTACAATATTTATAGTGTACATCAGTGGCTTCCAACCCCAGTCTTCAAGTACCCATAACAGGCCATATTTTATGTTTTACCTTGGGGAAATGCAGACTGAATCTTGCAATCACTGAGCAGCAAATTATATCACCTGTGACGTGCTTCAGATATCTGACAAAAATTCAACATTCACCGCAGGGTTCCCGGAGTGCAGGGAAAACCAACCGCAATCCCACTGAAAACCCACCAGAACCATTGCAAAAAACACATACCGAGCATGTCGGAAAAAGCCGCGGGTAACAGTGCAGACCAGCTCCTGGAAAAGCTGACAAATGGGGTAAAAAAACAAACAAACAAACAAAAACAACAATACGCTTGAAAGTCAAAATCAGGATTGAAAAGCTGTTTGCAAAAAAACTACTGAAAGAAAATGCATGGAATTAGCATATAAGTTCCTATAAATGATTACAAAAAAGTCTGTTACAGAAACAAGAAAAAACACTTTTTTTTCAAAAAGAAAACCAGAAAAACTATTTTGCCGAACAAATCTCGAAAAATGCCTAAAAGATACTAAAATAATAAATAAGAGACATTTTACTGCAGAATAAAAGAATAAACGGTGTATTAGACGTTGTATAAAAACAAGATTGTTTTTAACATTTAAGCCTATGGGATGCGCCAGAATAAACCTGCCGAATGAAAACATCGAACAGCAGGGCACTTCGGCAACTTTTCTGTGCTGTGCGGTGTTGTCAGAATAGATTAACCATTACTTCTCTATGGGGGATTTCACTGCATTCAAACAGGCACCGTACTTGCTGGAGGTTCGTCAAAATTTGGTGACTGCCTGCTTCTCTAAATATCTGAATGGCCCCGAAATGTCGCCGTACGAGGAAATTTCCCGTTCGGTGACATTTCGGGGCCAGGTCGGCTCTCTCTGAATAACCCCTTAAATGTCTGATCCTTAAAACGTGGTGGACTACATTCCAGATCTGGTATAATCCTAACCAGAGTTATAGTAAGCCTATCAACTCCATATAGGTTAATGGCTCTTGTAGGTTTATCAGAGCTCTGGTTAGGTTTACACTAAGCTTGTGGTCTAGCCGCTGCAGTCTCAAAGAACATCCTGTACATTACAATGTCTTAAGTTGGCAAAGGACTCCCAAATTTTCAACTGTATCAGAAAGCTTTTTCTTCAACCTGAAAAGAACCCTATCAAATGTTGATGGGCGCACCTCCATGGGCAAGCCTAGATGATTATAATCACGTTCCAAATAACCTGACAACAATATCCTAAAAAGAGGCTGCTCGTACCTAATTTGCAATTTTTGTTTTATCTAGCAATGTGGTACAGGATTTGTAACAATATGTTTAGCTACTACTTGCTCTCTTTGGCAACTCCTGTTTCTGTAATACAAAGTACAATTCAAAAAAGTGATGTCTTCTTGAGCCATCCTAAAGAGGCATTATCTATTTAATATTCATAATTCAGTTCTTCAAAAGTCATACATTCTTGTTGCTCTCCAGGTTGCTACTCTTATACAAAGTACCTGACAGGGAGCCCTATCACCTGGCCCTAGTTAAAACCGGGACGCTTAGGGGAAAAATTTGTGTTGGCTAATTTCCCCTTCGGTGTCTTCACTAGGGTTGGTGTCAGCCGGGACGGTAACTCATGGTTGTACCCCCATATCTTCTTCATAGGGAATAACCTGCCTATTGGAGGATATGCAGAGAGATAGACCAGTATAGAAAGATTTGCAGAGGGAGGGACAGACATGTATAGAAAGATATGCAGAGGGACAGACAGGTATAGAAAGATACGCAGAGGGGCAGACAGGTATAAAAAGACACGCAGAAGGTTAGACAGACAGCTATAGAAAGATACACAGAGGGACAGACTGCTAAAGAAAGATACGCAGAGGGACAGACAGTGAGATGGATTGGCAGAGACAGTGGGATTATGGACGGACAGACAGACAGCGGGATGTATGGATGGACAGACAGAGGACACACTGTCCGTCCATCCATTCCTATCTCCCACCTCAGCCCCCAGTGTACAGTCTCTCACCCTCTGTCATATCCAGTGTACGGGGTTGCAGGAGTCGAGCTTAATGTGCAGTAACACAAGAGTGGAACAAGCAAATAAGATAGGAATATAGGTTTTATTTACTATAGCACAGGAGGGAGTTAAACAGAAAGCAATACTGATTGGAATGAATAAGCAGAAAGGTGGGGCAGGAAAACAGGGAGACACTGGATATTGATAAACACAGAGGCTAGAAAAAAGGAGCTAAGTAATAAATGAGAAATAGGGCAGACGCTGAATATATAATAATTACTGAACAAAAGCAGGAAAATAAGTATAACAATAAGGAATACTGAGAACAGGATTTAATAAAGCAACCAAGAGGCTAGGTAAAGAAAATACAAGATTGGGGTAGAAACAGAGGGACACTAAAGGAACAGATTATAGATACTGAGAGGAACCAACAAAAGGGTTAACTAAGCACATTCATAACAGACTAATAAGAATAGAGTTCAAATAAAAAGCAATGATATAACTGGGTATGGTGGGGATCCAGGAGGTATTGGGAGTTGCAATCCAGAGAAATAGTAAGTCCAAGAGGTATTGGGAGTAGTGATCCAAGGAGTAATGAGTGCAGTCCAGCAACAAAAATAAACATGTGGGAGCAAAAGCAAAGTTCTTGTAATAAAGCACAGTACTTATACGTGATATCGAAGGGGTTATTCCATAAGAGAGTCCAGGTCCATGTCCGAAGGTCAAGGGGCTTTAGAAGGCAGGTAGAATCCGTTTATTCAGGTCCAAAGGGTTCAGAAACCGGGAGAGCAGATCAGGCTTTGACAACAACTGGTTTACACTGAAATGTGCACAACGATGCAGAAGCACTGCATTATGGGTCCTTTCGTGTTTTGTAGAGAAGTGCAAGGATGTTAATTAAGGACACCTGAGTTAAGTGCTGAACCTGAACAGTGTAATGAATTAGGCTGAGCAGGACAGAACAAGAAAGCTATTGACAGGGTTAATATTATCACTTTGCAGTCTTTTTGCCCTACTTCCGGCCACGGCGCCGTGTGGTATGACACCCTCCCTAGCCCCCTCTTCTACCCTTTCCAGTGCAGCCCCTGTTACCTGCCTGTGTACAAATACATCAGGGTAGCTGACCAAAGACTGGCCCTGGGTGGTGTCACCCTTGAAGAGGGTGTCACCTGGTGCGGCCTGCTCCCCACCTTGTGACACCACTGTCCCCCTTTGTGTCCCAGTTTTACCATTAGACTACGGGACAGGTGCTGAGTCCAACAGCCTGCCCTGTAGCGGCCATTAGGATCCTGGATGATTGGGGCAGCGCTAAAGCGCCGTCCCAAACATCCCCTCCATGGAGTCCATAGGACTCCATTCAGGTTTCTGCTGCCGGGTCACTTGACTGGCAGGATCTTGTCTCTCACGAGATCCTGTTGGTCTGTGGAGTGATCGTGGAGGGAGACTGCTGATTCCGCAGCAGCAGAATCCGTTAGCACCAGCTCTGAGCTATTGCAAACCTTTGGAGTTAGCAACAGCTGTGAGTAACTAGCATTAGGACTTTGTGATCCTAATGCTTGTTACTCTATGCTTACACTTTGCGCTCCCTATGCTTAACATGGGGACCACCAAATACAGTAAGTTGGCGATAAAAAGCGCTAATACAGATTCGCTAATGAGTCTTTTAACCCGGTAGCGATCAGGAGGTGATGCGTGCATAAAGCTATAACCTCAAGTAACCTAACGCTAACGCTCATTTATGTGAGTGCTAGCGTTAGCTTTAAGGAGGTGATAGAGCCCAGGATGTTTATTTACATCTGTAAATTCAGACTTTAGATAGAAAGAAGGCATTAGTGTGATACTTGAGGACACAAAAGAATTTCATTGGTGTATCACTTGGGCAATCCAACTGAGTTTTCAAAACAGAGATATCCGTTGATGTGAAGAAAACATTTACAAATGCCATCTCAGATAAACAATGGTGTAAGACATTCCCCATTGATAGTGGCACCCCTGTTTGAAACATATTGAAATTGCTAAACTGTTTTATAATGCAGGTTGTTGGCACAGTCATTTATATTCGTCTGTTTTGTTTTTACATTATGTTGGAGGTTTGACAAGCAGGGTTATCCAAAGAGATTCGAAAAGTCACCGCACGTTCGGTGACTTTTCGTTCTCTTCAATTCGGTTCCTTTTGCCGATTGCATTTCGGTGACCCTGCGGTGTATTCAGCAAACAGCACAGGGTCCCCGAATTGCAGGGAAAAGCTGCCGCAAACCTGACGAAAACTAACCGAATGCACGCTGAAAACAAGCAAAAACATCTGGATTAACCTTCGAAAAAGCCGAACAGGAGCCGAACAGGAGCCGAATCACACAGAGCCGAAGCAGCTGTGACGTAGAGGAGGCAGTGAATAAATTAGAAAAACCATTTGTATGAATCTGGAAAAAGAAACGCTGTTTGCAAAGAAACTACTAAGCGAAAATGTCTGAAATTTTCACAGGAGGTCCAGGGAATGATCATAAAGAGGGCTGTTACAAAAAAATAAGTTAACTGAAAAAAAAAAAAAAAAAAAAAATCGGACTTTTTAAAAAAAAAAAAAAAATCTGAAAAATGCTTAAAGTATCCTAAAAAATCTATAAATAAAGAGACTTTTTGCTGCAGAATTTTATAATGAACGGTTTATTAGATATTGAATTAAAACTGGAATATTTTTAACATTGAAGCCTATGGGATTCTCCTGAATAAATTTGCCGAATGAAACCACCGAATGACAGGGCATTTCGGGAACCTTTCACTGCTGGTTTGTGTTCTCTGAATAGCCGAAGCAGTGCTTTTTCATGGGGATTTCACTGCCCTCGAACAGGGACCGAACAGGCACCGTATGTTCAGGCAATTCGCCAGGATTTGGCGAATTGCCTGCTCTCTGGATAGCCGAATGGCCAGGAAAGGTAACCGAAGGCTGATTTTCAGCGTTCGGTTACCTTTCTCAAGCAATTCGAATCTCTTTGGATAACCCTGATAGTTAGGAGTTTGATGGGTCACATTTGGTGGTCTTGTCTGAAAAATTCAGTTTTTTGAATACTAATTTACCACTTTCTCTGCTCTGACGTTTTCAGGATGAATATTATAACTTATCCTCTCTACCACTAGATCTTTTGAAACCACATGATACTTACTATGTCATGTATTTTTGCACCTTTTACCATTACTGAAAATGATTATTCCTAAATGTTCAATTGTTGCTTACATTGACAATTTGTGTAATGCAATGGATTATTTCTCAACAAATGGAAGATTGTCACAACTCCTTACAACATTGGACACACTGAGGCCAGGGCTGATGCAAGTATTTCAGGTACACTAGGTTAAATATTTTTTTTCATACCTCGTTTCCCTTACCATATATTTCTTTTCCCCATTCTGCTATCTCTTAACACCAATACTTTCTCTGTCTTCTCCCATTTCCGTAAAGGTATCTTTAATCCCCTTATGTTAAAACTAGGGATGCACAAATACTGATACTAGTGCCAATACCGGGTATTGTACGAGTGCTTGTACTCGTCCAAATGCCCATGATACTAATACCAATACTGGAAGCCACCACTGAGCTGGCATGCTGGGCATTATCCAAGGGCTGTGGCTGGCAGAATGCTCTAACAGCATTCTGCTAGGCTCCCCAGCTGGCTTCCTTCTAGGGAGTGACCACCTACATGTGTAAGTTTTAATTCTGCTCCACCGGGGCATGTGGCTGTGCACTTCCAGAGTCTTATATATAGGGATGAGCGTTCGATTCGGATCTGTTCGGAGTTCGAATCGAACATCGGCTGTTCGAAAGTTCGTGAACTTAGAACTTTTTTGGGACATTCGCCAAAAGTTCGATTTTTTTTTTTTAAAAAATACTAAAAAAAACTAGAAATAAAGAGACTCTTTACTGCAGAATATTATAAGCAACGGTTTATTAGATATTGAATTAAAATGGGAATATTTTTAACATTGAAGCCTATGGGATAAAACATTCGGCAGACACGGCCCTCTAATCAGGCACTGTAGAGGGCAGCCTGCTGGGGCCTCCCAAGGATCCCCTTGAGGAGCATGCGGCCGCCAGATGACAGAGCTGCGACTGTGCGGACTAACCGCCCGGGTGCATGTGGCAGAGACAGGCGGAACAGGGAGGAGCCACTGCACCTGCGGCCACGGCAGACCCCCCCCCCATAACCAGGATCCAGGGAGCCCCCACTGACCACCAGGCTAAGGTAAGGCGACACATTTCTAAAAAAAATAATAATCTGAGGACATTTTTAAATGTCCCCGGGAACATAAAATAAAACTTTTTTTTTCTTTGTCTACCTTGCTGAATGTCTTTAATTATATATATTAGATACATTCAGCCAGGTAGAGGGGGTGGCATGTGGGCCGCGCAGGGTCTCAGGCAGTGTTTGGTTTTTTTGTGTGTTTATTTTTAGCAAATTTATAGGGGAAGGTACGGGCAGGTATGATATATATATATATAGATAAGATATATATCTATATTCTTATAAATATATATATACAGACTTGTATTACACACACATTTTGGTAACTAATTGTCCCCCCATTTGGCTGATCCCTCCAGAAGAAATGTTGAACCCGATAGAGCAGAGAATAATATATATATTCTCTACTCTGTCGGGTTCAACATTTCTTCTGGAGGGATCAGCCAAATAGGGGGGGGCGCATTTAGTTGAGATTGTCCACATGCTACCCCCCATGTGCGTATGTGTATATATGGTCTGAGGGTGGGTGCATATATATATCTGCGTGTTGATAAATACGTATATGTGTGTGTGTGGTATCAATGCATCCCTACTCTATACACAGCGCTCCGTGTCCCTATAATATACACTATATTGCCAAAAGTATTCGCTCACCTGCCCAGCTTCTGATTTGGATGGGTGAGCGAATACTTTTGGCAATATAGTGTATATGATCAGGGGTTACCTTTTTTTATATTTTTATACTATTCCTATTAAATTAACAGTAATTTGTGATGTATTTTATTCAGTAGAAACTTTTTTTGCCTATATAACATGTGCTTTGTGAAAATAAAACGGTTTTGTGTGTACATTTTAATTTAGTTAGTGGATTCCTGTCCAGTGCGGTGAGAAGCAAACGTAATCGAGGAGGAGCGGAGTGAAGTCAAGCCTGCAAAATGTTTGATTCTCTTCGCTTCGCTACGCTGTGCGTCGCTACACGCTCAGTGGGTCTCAGCCTTTATTCCCGCATCGCTAGCTTACCGAATCAGTTTGTATACTTGTTACTGATCCTGCTTGTTCTGAGGACCCTATCTGTTGCCGACTTTGCCTGCCATTTGACTATTCTCTCTGTGTATTCCCTGCTTGTTCTGTTTGCTTCCTGCTGCTACTGGTGTGTGCCGATTCTCACCATATACAGTAGCACGGTACTAGTGCCTAAACATTGCTGACCCGGTTTTGTTATACAGTTGTGTTCAAAATTATTCAACCCCCACTGAAATTGAGTGTTTTGGCCAGTTTGACATTGATTTTGATCATTCAGTCATCTTGCTTACAATTAAATCAAAGAGGCACGTGTAGGTCAGACAAATATAACATAACATTTATAATGAAATAACCACAAATGTCTTTTCTGTGCTCACATCATTATCAGTTTTATTCAACCCCCAAGTGATATTCAATCTTAGTACTTGGTACAACATCCTTTTACAGTTATAACAGCTTTTAAATGTGAAGCATAGCTTGACACAAGTGTCTTGCAGTGATCTACGGGTATCTTCGCCCATTCGTCATGGGCGAAAGCCTCCAGTTCAGTCACATTCTTAGGCTTGCGCACTGCAACTGCTTTCTTTAAGTCCCACCAGAGGTTCTCAATCGGATTTAAGTCAGGTGACTGCGATGGCCACTCCAAAATGTTCCAGCCTTTAATCTGCAACCATGCTCTAGTGGACTTGGAGGTATGCTTGGGATCATTGTCCTGTTGAAAGGTCCAACGTCTCCCAAGCCTCAGGTTTGTGACGGACTGCATCACATTGTCATCCAATATCTCCTGGTACTGAAGAGAATTCATGGTACCTTGCACACGCTGAAGCTTCCCTGTACCTGCAGAAGCAAAACAGCCCCAAAGCATGATTGACCCCCCGCCATGCTTCACAGTAGGCAAGGTGTTCTTTTCTTCATAGGCCTTGTTCTTCCTCCTCCAAACATAGCATTGATCCATGGGCCCAAACAGTTCTAATTTTGTTTCATCAGTCCACAGAATACTATCCCAAAACTTCTGTGGTTTGTCCACATGACTTTTGGCATACTGCAGTCGACTCTTCTTAATCTTTGGATACAGCAAGGGGGTGCGCCTGGGAGTTCTGGCATGGAGTCCTTCATTACGCAGTGTGCGCCGTATTGTCTGAGCTGAAACTTCAGTACCCACATCTGGCAAATCTTTTCTCAGTTCCTCAGCAGTCACACGTGGACTTTTCTCCACTCTACGCTTCAGGTAGCGCACAGCAGTCAAAGTCAGCATCTTCTTTCTGCCACGACCAGGTAGCGTTTCAACAGTGCCCTTTGCCTTGAATTTGCGAATGATGCTTCCTATGGTCTCTCTTGGTATGTTTAACATCTTTGCAATCTTCTTATAGCCATTGCCCTTCCTGTGAAGAGTAATCACCTCTTCTCTTGTCTTCCTGGACCATTCTCTTGACTTCACCATGTTTGTAACCACACCAGTAAATGTCTAGAAGGAGCTGAGTATCACAGTCATTTTAAAGCTGCCTAATTGGTGCTTATTATGCTTTATTGCTGCTCCGTGACATCCACAGGTGTTTTCAATACCTGATTGAAAACACTTGAATGAACCTCTGCTCTTCAGAGTGGTAGTCTTTTAAGGGGTTGAATAATTGTGTCAATGAAGAATTCACAAAAGAAACATTTACTACTGTATTACTAAACCAATTGATGTCATTTTAGTTTCATATGGTTCTTTAAAAAGTCCTTGTAGGATTTCATTCTGAATACAATTACAAATGTACACTAAATTCCCTAAAACCCTTTACAGCATTGGGGGTTGAATAATTTTGAACACAACTGTAGCTGCTGATGTAACTGAATAGATCAGGGATCTCTTCTGCATTACCAAAACCTCCACCACTGCATTCTTCCACAATACCACAGAGGGGTTACGGTGTGAAGGCACTTGCTGCCACCAAAGGTAAAATATTTGGGTGTACTGCCACTGACGCCTATACCAGATTCATATCATTTTAATATTAGACCGCAGGGTCCACCACTGCACTATTCCACAATATCACAGAGGGGTTACGGTGTGAAGGCACTTGCTGCCACCAAAGGTAAAATATTTGGGTGCACTGCCACTAACGCCTATACCAGATTCATATCATTTTAATATTGGACCGCAGGGTCCACCGCTGCACTCTTCCACAATACCACAGAGGGGTTACGGTGTGGAGGCACTTGCTGCCACCAAAGGCACAATATTTGGGTGCACTGACGCCTGTACCAGATCATATCATTTTAATATTTGTCCACGGGGTCCAACCCTGTACTCTTCTACAATACCACAGAGGGGTTACGTTGTGACGGCACTGTTGCCGACACTAAAGGCCCAATTTTAAAGCACCTATTGTTATTTTCATCCAAAGCCTGCATAAGTTTCACCATAATTTAGCCAAAAAAATCACTAAACTTGTTCTATGTGTCCTAAAACGTCTCCTCTTTTCATACAGGCTGCCGCCCCAAGCAGTTGTTTATGAATAGATTAAAGGAAAACCATTTACAGTCATTTGAAATGTCATTTTTTTGTTTTTAAATGTTTCTATACATCCTAGAAATCCGCCACTTCACGGGCAGGTTATGGGGACCTCCTAGACACGATATTTGTAGGAATTTTTCATTTTTATTCTTAACCTTTATTTCATGGAAAACTCACTGTTCCTTTAAAAACTTTTTTTTTTACTTTTTGTCCTTGTTTCCTGTCCCCCAGGGCACTACCCGGACTCCCATACACCTTTTAAGTCAAATATCTTGCTTATATGCCCTCTTGGAGAGCACTCTAAAAATCGAACGTTCGAGTCCCATTGACTTGCATTGAGTTCGAATCGTGTTTGCATTCGAACCCGAACTTTTGAAATTGTTCGAGTTGGAATGCGAACCGAAGACGGGGGTGTTCCGCTCATCACTACTTATATATAGAGCTTGCAAAAGCGCAGCCACCGGCCCCAGCAGAGCCGCGTTATAACTTACACATGCCGGCAGCCTCTCGCTGGAATTCGGTCAGCTGGGGAGCCTGGGCGAATGCTCTAACAGCACGACCCCAGCATGTCTGAATCTGAGGTCTGGAGTGTGTGTGCATCTGACGTCTGGTGTCTGTGTCTGTGTATCTGAGGTTTGGCATCTGTGTGTGTATATCTGAGGTCTGCTGTCTATATGTGTGTATCTGAGGTCTACTGTCTATATGTGTGTATCTGAGGTCTACTGTCTATATGTGTGTATCTGAGGTCTGCTGTCTATATGTGTGTATCTCAGGTTTGGTGTCTGTGCGTGTATGTATATGAGGTCTGATGTCTCTGTGTGTGTGTACTGGAGGTCTGCTGTCTACAATATATGTGTGTTTCTGAGTTCTGGTGTCTGTGTGTGTATCTGAGGTCTGGTGTGTATGTGTGTTCTGAAATCTTTTGTTTATCTGAGGGATGATGTCTGTTCAGGCATATACTGGCCATTGGGACTACCGGGAGAGTCCTGGTGGGACGATGGCTCTGTGGGCCAGTTTGACCAGCCGCCTGACTGGGCCTGAGCCTTGGGCTAGCCTAGGTCGGCTGGTCGGCTAGGCCTGCGCCTAGCCTCAGGCTCGACGAAATAGGCCAGCCAGCTAGGCCTGCCCGCAGCCTGGGGCTTGCCTAGGTTTGCTGCCTGGCTAGGCTTGCCTACAGCCTGGGTCTCGCGTAGGTCAGTTTTTCAGCCACATCCGTTAACTACTTGGATGACTCATTTGCGACAAAATACGGTGAACATTCACGAAATAGTGAATTTACTATATTTTTGGCGAAATTAAGTCACTGAAGAGCGGAGAAACACAAAGCACCGACATTGCACTCAATTTAAAATAATCTAAAATATGTTTTCATTCCACTATATGCCAAAAAATCAAAACAAAATGGGCCATAGAGCCCTTCCTGTTTGCATAATCAGAGTGGGCCAGTCTGTATGATGTCCCAGGCCATCCCAGTCCAGCCCTGTGTCTGTATATCTGGGGGTGTGTGTGTATATCTGAGGTCTGCTGTCTATGTGTGTGTGTCTGAGGTCTGGTGTTTGTGTGTGTGTATGAGGTCTGCTGTCTGTGTGTGTCTGAGGTCTGGTGTTTGTGTGTGTGTATGAGTTCTGGTGTCTGTGTGTATCTGAGGTCTGGTGTCTGTGTGTACATGAGTTCTGGTGTCTGTGTATCTGAGGTCTGGTGTGTGTGTGTGTGTATGTGTGTCTGATGTCTGTTTGTATGTGTGTCTGGTGTCTGTGTATCTGAGGTCTGGTGTGTGTGTGTGTCTGGGGTCTAGTGTCTTTGTGTGTGTGTAGCTGAGGTCTGGTGTCTGTATCTGAAATATGTGCATTTCCTTTCATTCCAAATAATTTTTTGTCCGATATTTGCATTTTCATTAATTTTTTTTTTTCGTTTATGAAAAACTTAATATCGGCCATCCTAAAATACGAATCGACTGAAACAACGAATCGCGGTAGCACAACGAAAACATCTAAACTAAATGTGGGAAGCCAAGATAATCCAAAAAAGATCCGAAACAATATAAAATGGAACAAAAATGATCCGAAACGATAACAAATGGAACAAAAATTACCCAAAATAGAAAAGAAAAAATATGGAATGAAAATGTCCCAAAACAAAAAAGAAAAAAAATGGAACGAAATGATTTCAAAGTAATAAAAACTGGGATTTTTTTCCAACATTGAAACCTATAGGATTTGAAATTTTAAGATTACTCCTGGTTGTTGCAGCCACCCTGGTGGGAATAGGCGCGACACCGCCTTTTCTGTATGTATGCATATTTTGCTGTATCCCCAGTCAGGTCATTTTCTGCTGCTGTTCCTTTCCATGTTTTTGTTTTAAATCCCAAGTGGAAGTATTCAGTGGTATAAATACAACCCACCATTTTGTCTGATAGCTGAAAAGCAGCATGAGAGTGTGTGGCTACTCAGAAGAGCGGCTTTTGGTTTCATTAGTTAGGACTAGCCTTACCAGAAGTGTCTTGATGGGGCAGATGAGTTTACACTTTAATGGCCATGGCCAAATAAAATATAACATCTGATTGTGTTTTGTTTCACATGGAGCTATAGGAATGAGGGCAGATGACACCTTTTTTTCTTGCTATGTTTTGTACATAAACTGGGTTGGTTTCTCCTGGTTGTTGCAGCTACCCTGGTGGGAATAGACGTGACACCGCTTTTTTTGTATGTAAGAAAAAAGAAACGATTTAAGAAATAATTAATAAAACCTCAAATATTTTTTTTACATTGAAACCTATGGGGAAAAAAGCCTTGTTTCTTTAAAATAAATTAGGAAACTGTCACGATTCCCCCGATATCTATGAATCCGATCCCTATACGCAGCAAGTCGGTGCATTACCAGTAAACACAAATGCAGCGGGCGAAAGCCTTACACTCAGGGTTAACAGTAAACAGGTACACAGGATACACAGGAGACTGACTCACAGGGTTAACAGAGGAATGCCAAGGGTCGGTATCGCCAGAGAGAGTGTCCGTCATATGCCAGGGGTGTGTGTGTGTGTCTGAGGTCTGTGTTTGTATATCTGAGATCTGGTGGGTGGGTGTATATATCTGTGGCCTGGTATGTGTGTATATATCTGAGGTCTGGTGTCTGTGTGTGTATCCGAGTTCTGGTGTCTGTGTGTGTATCTGAGGTATGGTGTCTGTGTATATCTGAGGTCTGGTTTTTGTGTATGAATATGAGTTCTGCTGTCTGTGTGTATGTATATTAGGTCTGCTGTCTGTGTGTGTATATGAGGTCTGGTGTCTCTGTATTTGTCAGGAACCACACGTTCTAACCCCTGATCTGACATTAATGAGACCTGCATATGAGGAAGCTACACCCTTCACTCCAAGCTTCCTCATGAATTCTGAACCATGCATCTGAGCTAACCTGTTTTCCTGCAAAGCTCCCTGTTCCTACCGAATACCTATCTACCTTCCTCACCAAGACCCCATCGGCGATCCCACCGTGTACGATACCTGGACTCCTTCTGTCACACCTACCGGTACCTACATCTGTTCCTCATCTGTTGTTCCCTATCTGCTGGAATTACATGTGTACCAGACCCCTTTTGCTTGGACTTTTGACTACTCTTCTGCCTGCCGCCCACCACGACCTCTGCTTGGAAATCTGACCGTGATATTGCCTGCCCCCTATC
Organism: Leptobrachium leishanense; assembly: GCA_009667805.1. Taxonomy (NCBI): domain Eukaryota; kingdom Metazoa; phylum Chordata; class Amphibia; order Anura; family Megophryidae; genus Leptobrachium; species Leptobrachium leishanense. The sequence continues at coordinate 206,337,445 of CM019064.1, forward strand.
TGGATACCTTAGCTACGGACTTTAATTTAGTTTACCTTACTAATTCTGTTTCTTTCCTCTGTCAGTATTATCTGTGATTATTATCTATCCAGTGTCTGCCGTATTAGTTCTGTGCATATTCAGTTCTCTCCTGTGTTTCTTATTCATCTTGTGTTTCTTAATCCTTTCATCTGTTCTATTATTGTGCTCCTTGCCTCCCCTTATCTTCAGCCCCCTGTGGTATCTAGTTTCTCACCTCTACTCCCATTAATCCCAGTTCTCCTGTGTCTTCTCTCTGCTTTAGTTTATTGCCTGCCTCACTCTCTTTCCTCCATACTTCTTGGTTTAGTTCTCCTTCTGTTTATTTGTTTCTGCTCTGTTTAACCCTTTCACTGCTGAAGACGTGTGGGACACGTCCTCATTGATGCACGTTGCATGCTGAGGACGTGCCCCACACGTCATCAGCTGTGCGGGACCCCCGGCGGAGATACTCACCTCTCTGTCCGGGGTCCCACGGCGTTCTGACTTCAGCGTCCTCAGACGCTGAAGTCAAGCTCCTCCCGGCGTAAATGACGTCATTGCGCCATGCGCGATGACGTCATTTCCAGGCACCCCCCGGCAATGCCGGGAGATAGCCTGGAAGGGAGGGGGGGGATCTTCGGATCCCTCCCCTCCCGATCGGGAAGGAGCAGCGCTAAAAGCCAGGCACCGCTTAAAAGGAGAGTCTCCCCTTTTAAGCGGTGCCTGGCTTTAACCCTCAAGTGCTGGGTTGCACTTCAGCGCCTTGCGGCGCCGAAGTGCAGCCTATCTCCGGTGGGGGCCGCCATCTTGGATGGCGGCTCCACCCCCGGGACTCCCCTCGCTGTCTGACGTCATCACGCATAGCGTGATGATGTCAGATATCCGGGGAACCCTAGCTGCCGGGGATCCCAAGGAAATCCCTGGTGAGATAGGGGGTTCTTGTGAACCCCGTATCTCCAGAACCGTGGCAGCTAGGGGGTCATGGAGGGTGTCATTCGAAAGGCCTGAGCATGGCCTTTCGAATGATACCCACCATGACTAGGTAAAAAGTAAAAATAAAATAATAAAAAAAAATTAAATAATAAATAAATTTAAAAATAAATAATAAAAAAAAACATGTTTTTTTTTGTGTTTGTTTATTAATGCAGCAATATTGTTCACATTTCAATTATAATGTGAACAATGATGCTGCACTAATGATTTTTTTCTATGGGGTGCGTTTGCTAAAAATCACATAATTCCCCCCAAAAAAAGTAACAAGTCCCCATTCCAATTTTTTTGTACAAGCGCACCCCATAGAAAACATAACTGCAAACGCTCATGTGATAAAATGTGAAAAAAAACACTTTACACACTGCAATGATTAAAAATTCAATATTGTATTTTTTGTTATAATATACAGGCAGGACATGACGTATACATATAAAAATGATATATTATGAATCTGCGTAGTCTGCCAAAAGAACGATTAATAATATGTCTGGTCATTTATTAAAATGTGCTTCAAATCGCGTTTAAACATGATGAGCGAAAGCGGTAAAAATGCTCAGCACACAGTGGTGAAATGCCTCAGCAGTGAAGGGGTTAATAAAGCACATTGATTTGCCCTGCAACCTGCTTATCTCATTATATCACTGCATAGTGGGCTCACACCTGCATACTATGCATAGTTTGCCTGACAGTATGTGTGCCTGAGGTCTGGTGTCTATATGTGACACTGTGTATCTGAGGTCTGGACTGTGTGTGTGTGTGTATGTGTATGTGTGTTTCTGGGTCAAGTGTCTTTGCGTGTGTAGCTAAGGTCTGGTGTCTGTGTGTATCTGAGGCCAGGTAAGTGTTTGTGTGTCTGAGTTGTGTGCAGGCCTGTGCAGTGGATGAATGGGGTGTCTGGCCACACATATCCTTTTTCCAAAAGGTCTTTAACCCTTACTCTGTATACATTTCCAGAAACTTTCAAGAGAGAAGAAAGAACGTATGTAATGGTTACCCAATTACATCAAGTGGTCAATATGGAAGAAGGTATCACACACATATACACGCACACACCCACACGTTCCTTAGCCTGTCAAAATCCTTTCATGGTAATCCAGACAAATGCACTTGTAGAGTCATTCCTCCCTTCTTCGCCAGGTTGGCAGGTTTCTCAGGATATATATGGATACAGTTATCACTTAGATTGCATAATACCAGATGAATAAAAAATACAGAACTACTCACATTTAATGGTGTCCGCTGTCCTTTATCAAAAAGATAAAGGACAAAAAAAACTGCAGACTGCGATTTGGTGTAGATGCACTGAATCTCATGTGGGTCCCCATTGGTTCTCTTCCCCTTATTTGGCTTGGTTGGTATACTACTCAGGGCATACATGGATGTAATTATCGTGCAGATTATAAAACAGCAGGCAAAACTAACACTAAATTAAGAACTAATAATATTTAATGATGCCCATTTCCTAGCGACACTAACAAGCACACAACCAGTGATTAATATAAGAGCACTGGACCTCCTACAGTTTCCAGTTGGGTTGTAAAACCTCATCAGCAATGTACTCAGTTGTGGATACAAAAACCATAAGGTTAATAAAAAATCATTAACAAGCATTAAAGCATACAAAAACATGTTATGGCTTTCTCAGTCTATATTGCTAAAAAAAAGGTTGTCATTTGCACTTACGACTGCAGCTCCATGTGAAACAAAACAGAATCAGAGGTTTTAGTTTACTTGAATGGCTATTAACCTCCCTGGCGGTCTATTTATTCAGCAAATTCTTTGCTGAGGGTCTTCTCAGGGTTTGTGTGAGTGGGTCAGTATCTGTGTTTGTGGGTTGGGATTTGTTTATATGTGTCCAGTGTCTGTGGCAGTGGGTCAGGTGCTATGTGAGTGGGTCAGGGTCTCTGTCATTTTGTTTGAGACAGGTGTATATTTTGTATAATGCAGTGAATGAGTCTGTACAGGTGAAATGGTTATGAACTGCTTCATATATTCAGGGGGTGTGGGTATCCCTATAGGGGCTCCTCCATAAATTCAAGGTATTCTGGTGTCATTTTAGGGCTTCTTCCATATATTTGGGGTATCTGGGTATCTGTTAGAGCAGGGTTTTTCAAACCTGTCCTCAGGACCCTCCGCCTCGCCAGGTTTGCAAGATATCTGAAGCTCAGCACAGGTGATATGATTTGCTGCTCAGTGATTGCAGGATTCAGTCTGCATTTCCCCTAGGTGATCTGCAAAATCTGGCCTGGTTGAGGGTCCCGAGGACAGATTTGGGAAACACTGTGTTAGAGTCTCCCACATACAGTGGCAAGAAAAAGTATGTGAACCCTTTGGGATTACGTGGAGTTTTGCATGAATTGGTCCTAAAATGTGTTCTGATCTTCATCTAAGTCACAACAATTTGAAAAACACAGTCTGCTTAAAATAATACAACACAAATATTATATGTTTTCATGTGTTTATTGAACAGAACATGTAAACATTCACAGTGCAGGGTGGAAAAAGTATGTGAACCCCTAGCGTAATGACTTCTCCAAGAGATAATTGGAGCCAGGAGTGAGCCAACCTTGAGTCCAATAAGTGTGATATTATTGGATGTGTTGCTGAAAGCTATCCTGCCCTTTAAATACACACACCAGTTTTGGGTTTACTGGTTTCAAGAAGCACTGCCTGATGTGAACCATGCCTCGCAGAAAAGAGCTCTCAGAAGACCTACGATCAAGAATTGTTGACTTGCATAAAGCTGGAAAGGGTTACAAAAGTATCTCCAAAAGCCTTGATGTTCATGTGTCCACGGTAAGACAGACTGTCTACAAATGGAGAAAGTTCAGCACTGTTGCTACTCTCCTTAGGCATGGTTGTCCTGTAAAGATGACTGCAAGAGCACAGTGCAGAATGCTTAATGAGGTAAAGAAGAATCCTAGAGTGTCAGCTAAAGACTTACAGAAATCTCTGGCACATGCTAATATTTTTGTTGACACATCTACAATAAGGAAAACATTAAACAAGAATGGAGTAAATGGGAGGACACCACGGAGGAAGCCATTGCTGTCCAAAAAGAATATTGCAGCACGTTTGAAGTTTGCAAAAGAGCACCTGGATGTTCCACAGCACTACTGGCAAAATATTCTGTGGACAGATGAAACCAAAATTGAGTTGTTTGGAAAAAACACACAACACTATGTGTGGAGAAAAAAAGGCACAGCACACCAACATCAAAACCTCATCCCCACTGTAAAACATGGTGGAGGGAGCATCATGGTTTGGGGCTGCTTTGCTGCCTCAGGGCCTGGATGGATTGTTGTCATTGATGGAAAAATGAATTCCAGAGTTTATCAAGACATTTTGCAGGAAAACGTAAGACCATCTGTCCGCCAACTGAAGTTCCGCAGAGGATGGGTGATGCAACAGGACAATGACCCAAAACATACAAGTAATTCAACAAAAGAATGGCTTCAACAAAACAAAATACGCCTTCTGGAGTGGCCCAGTCAGAGTCCTGACCTCAACCCGATTGAAATGCTGTGGCATGACCTTAAGAGAGCGATTCACACCAGACATCCCAAGAATATTGCTACACTGTAACAGTTTTGTGAGGAGGAGTAGTCCAAAATTACTCCAGATCGTTGTGCAGGTCTGATCTGCAACTACAGGAAACGTTTGGTTGAGCTTATTGCTGCCAAAGGAGGGTCAACCAGTTATTAAGTCCAAAGGTTCACATACTTTTTCCACCCTGCACTGTGAAGGTTTACATGTTCTGTTCAATAAAAACATGAAAACATATAATTTTGTGTTGTATTATTTTAAGCAGACTGTGTTTTTCAAATTGCTGTGACTTAGATGAAGATCAGAGCACATTTTATGACCAATTCATGCAAAACTCCACGTAATCCCAAAGGGTTCACATACTTTTTCTTGCCACTGTATATTCCAGGTGTGCAGGTGTCTTTTTAGTTTTTTATTTTATTCATATATATATAAAGCTTTTCTTTTAAATGTAACATTAGTCCAATAAAAAAGGTATCACTACGTACTGCTATACTCGTGATTTTGGCATCTGGACTAACACAGCCAATCAAATTTATATATATATATATATATTTTATATATGTGAAAAGCAAACCACAGGGTGGGTTGCACTCAACCTAAACTTGCAACACAAGCGGGTGCATCTAAGGCTTCATATACAAGAACACCAAAAAAAGAGCACTCCATATCAATGACCACCTTCATCCACCATTTTCTGCAAGAAAAAAACACATTTAAAAAAAAATTCAAAAAACCTGACTGAGGTAAAATGATGGGGATTCAGTTAACAAAGTATGATCATAGTTTGCGTAAGCCTGTCACAGTCGCCAATGTACCCCATCGTTGACAGGTCCTATCTCACTTGACTGTATCTGCATTTACAGAATTAACTCACCATAGAGCTTCCTAGCAGGCACTAGCCTTTATAGGTTGTCACGGTGGGACACACCCGTGAACAGGGAGGGGTGCATACCCAGGAAGGTATGTCATTCAGTGGTGTATTTAGGTTTTGTGCTGCCCTAGGCCTGACTAAACTCGTGCACCCCCTAATTTAAATTTGAGGCACCCCTTCCTGTCACGGCCACACCTCTTCCTGGTTAATCCCCACCCTTACTCTTTAAACTCCACCTTTTCCTCTTAGAGCTACGCCTTTTCCTCTCTTTATATTAAAAGTGGATACCAAGTGCCTACTTGTATATTTTGTATACCATTTCAAATGTATCTATTGAGATAAATAAAATTATGAAATGTTTAAATGCAAGCATTTTTACAAAGAACAGCCACGCATGTTATGTATACTGGATCACAGCCGCTCTAATTGGTTGAACAATAAAATCCACAGAAACGTGCACTGCATATGAGCGTATCACAGAGCTGCACAGCAATAAAACCCACAGAAATGTGCACTGTGTATGAGCATATCACAGAACTGCACAGCAATAAAACTCACAGTAATGTGCAATGTGTATGAGTGTATCCCAGAGCTCCAAGGCAATAAAACTCACAGTACTATGCAGTGTGTATCACAGAATCCACAGCAATAAAACTCCCAGCAATGCAATGTTTGGTGTGTGTCAGCGTATCAGAATCCACAGCAATAAAAATTCCAGCAATGCAATGTGCAGTGTGTATGAGTGTATTAGAATCCACAGCAATAAAACTCCCAGTAATGCAATGTGCGGGTCAGCGTATCAGAATCCACAGCAATAAAACTCCCAGCAATGCAATGTGTGGTGTGTATGAGTGCATCAGAATCCACTGCAATAAAACTCCCAGCAATGCAATTTGTGGTGTGTGTCAGCGTATCAGAATCCACGGCAATAAAACTCCCAGCAATGCAATGTGTGGAGTGTATAAGTGCATCAGAATCCACTGCAATAAAACTCCCAGCAAACCGAGTGTATATGAGCACACAGCAATTATTTATTCTACATTTACCGGCCTCCGTCCGCGGTAGGGCTGTGTGCAGAGTCAGCAGGGACTGTGTACAGACTCAGCAGGAGGTCCCTCCAGGCCATGTTAGGATCGCGGCTGTGCCTGTGCGTGGAGCCATCTTGTCAGCAGTGGGGTGCCACTGCCAGAGGGTGCACCGTGGCTTTGATTCCCTTCCTGGTGGGTGTTCAGTCCAGAATAGAGTGACAGTCCATGTTAACGAAAGGGTGGGCAGCTGCGTGCGTGTCACATGGTTCAGCCAGTCAGGTGGTACTGAGACTCAGTACCACCTGACTGGCCGGACCGAGTGTGACCTGCACGCACGCAGCCTCACCAGGAGCCAGGCAGCTCAATGACAAATTTCTATCACTGCAGTGCTGGTTAAGGAAAGGTCCACTTTAAACAGCAGTAAGCAGACAGGGCTTCATATTCTGCTGATACCCCCCCTTTACCTGCCGTTTACTGTCATCTTCTCTCTCTGGACACAAATCACATCCCCCTCCTAGAGCTGCTGCGGGGCAGGGGAGGAGCTATGGAGGGAGGAGAGGGGGATTTTTATTCTATTCGATTTTATTCCGTATGCAAACGCCATGCTCCGCTGCTCGTTGTTTGAGAACACAGCTCAAAGCTGACACACAGTGACAGTGGCACCTCCTAGTACCCCCTAATGACACCCCAATAATCACTGGTACCTGGGGCGGCCCGCCCTCCGCCACTCCTCTAAGTACACCACTGCTCTGGTGATATGCTCACACACAAGTTTGGCGAACTGCCAGCAAGTACGGTGCTGTTTGAAGGCAGTGCAAATCCCCATAGAGAAGTAATGGTTAATCTATTCAGAGAATCCCAAACAGCAGAGAAATGACAGTGAAATACCCTGATGTTCGGTGGTTTCAATCAGCAGGTTCAGGTATTCAGGCGAACCCCATAGGTTTCAATGTTAAAAATATTCCCGTTTTTATGCAATATCTAATAAACCACTTATTTTAATCTGCAGTAAAAAGTCTTTATTTATTGATTTTTTTTTTAGTACCATTTAGTAATTTTTCAGAATTTTTTTGCCAAAATCCCCCCCTTTTTTTTAATATCGGTTCTTCTTTTTCTGTAACAGAACTTTTTATTATCAATCATAGGATCTTATATGTAAATTCCAGACATTTTCGTTCAGTAGTTCTTTTGAAAACAGCAGGCCATGGGTTTGCGGTGGCAGCATACAGCGGCCGACTCCATGCACTTTGGGTACCCTGCGGTGAATGGTGTATTCACTGCAGGGTGGGGAAATTTTATTCCCCGAAGTGCAGGGAACTACAGAACACCAAAATGTTGGCGTCATTTCGGTGCTCTGTGAGTAACCCAGTTAGTGGTGAGGTTTTTTGTTGCCCCCTGGAAAGTGAAAGCCTAGGCGTTGCCTACCCAGGACATACTTGAAAATTAGCGACATTTCAATGTTTCCTTCCTGGTAAAATAGTTTGCAAAAGTGTAAAAAAAAAAAAAAAAAAAATTTTTTTTTAGGGGTGGGGCCACCCGGCGGGCCACCGCCCCCTGGAGAGTGCCGCCCTAGGCCTAGGCCTTGTTGGCCTAGGCCAAAATACACCAGTGATGTCATTGATATGGAGTGCTCTTTTTTGGTGTTTTTGTATATGAGGTCTTAGATGCACCCACTTGAGTTGCAAGTTTAGGTTGAGTGCAACCCACCCTGTGGTTTGTTTTTTATATATATATGGAGAGCTGACTACTTTCCTGGGTATTCACCCCTCCCTGTTCACGGGTGTGTCCCACCGTGACAACCTATAAAGGCTAGTGCCTGCTAGGAAGCTCTATGAATTATTTTTTTTTAAAAAAAAAATCTTGCAGAAAATGGTGGATGAAGGTGGTCATTGATATGGAGTGCTCTTTTTTGGTGTTTTTGTATATATATATACGTGTATATATATATATAACATCCAAGGAAGCGGCACTCAAGGTCTTTTCATAAATCACTTGGTATCTTTATTGTTCGACGTTTCAGTTTACTTTCTGTAAACGTTCTTCAGGATCTATATATATATATATATATATATAGTCCTGGGGACCCCGCACTCCACGTGTATCCAAACAACATGCTCCGGTGCTGGTATCTAGCCGATGCGCAAATATACAAACACAAAGGATACCGCACCACGGAGTCTCAATTTCACGACTTTATTGTTCAAGAAACTTCAACGTTTCAGTCCGGATTGGACTTTCTTCAGGAATAAAAAAATCACATACAAACCAACAATTTATATACGGATAGCAATTTACCTGTGATCCAAGTCAGCTCCGCCATGACCTGCACGCTATCCGGAACCGGAACCCCCCGGTGCCCAGCGATCACGTGACCGCAATTAAGGCAACGAGACGCCACCGGCCCCGAACGCGAACATACCGCGGAGGAAGCCAGACCTGTATACATACATAAACAAATATAAACAAACATAAGTGCCCAAAAAGTCCCGCAAGGATACAGACCCACAGTAATCAACCACCCCATAGCACCCACAATAAATATTTTAAAAAAATTAATAATAACAAATGATGCGGCGGAAAGTAAATACATTTAAGCCACATCATTGTTGTTGGCTGAATCCAGACCTAAACAGACATATATAAGCTGGAAAGTGCTACTATAGATGGAAATACAGCCTACAATACACTAACTGGTCTGCAACTAGACAAGATAGTTGATGATGCTTGTATTAACATGTAACTCCATAAAGAACAATGTAACTACATTTCAGTGATTATTGCAGAATGCACATAATGTCACTGCAACTGTGAAACTACAGTCACAGTCATATATGCAACAAGTACGAGGATAATGAGCCGACGAATTATCTCTGCCTAACTGGTAGGAAGGAACTAAAGGAATTAGACTCATTTAACCCCTTAGGGGACACAGTGTTGAGCGTAAAAATCCAATACGCTTCTCTACGCAAAAGCTCACCTGCCCTGTCCCCCCCGCGTGGGAGCACAGGAATATGATCGATCAGTCTTACTCTCATAGTAGAGAGTGCGTGGCCATGATCTTTAAAATGTCTTGCCACTGGCTGTGGATTTTCATTGCCAGAAAGTGCTGCCCTAATCGATGAGCGGTGATTTGCCATACGGGTCCGAAGATCCGTTGTGGTCTTCCCTACGTATGCTAGCCCGCACGGGCACGTCAATAAATAAATAACAAACTTAGTCGTACAAGTCATACGCACTTAAAAGTGCGTCCTGTGTGCGGGTGTTGGAATGATTTACAGTGATTCACGAAATTGCACGTGGTGCATCCTAGACATCTATAACATCCTAGGCTAGTCTCTAGTGTGCTAAGATCTCTCATGTATTGATCCGTGTGGACCAACAGGTCCCTCAAGTTTTTATTCCGTTTGTAGCACATCATGGGTAACTGTTTAAACATGCCCTCCAGACCAGCATCGCTCTGTACCATACGCCAATTTCGACGTATGCAGCTATTAATCTGCCGAGAATACATATTATACTTTTGTGGGAACAGGAATCTGGAGGGTTGATGTTCTAGTGGTGCTGGCTCACATGTACCAAACCTCAACCGTGCTTTGGCTAGAGCTGTTTCTAGAATGGGTCTGGTATACCCTCGTTCCAGAAAACGTTGTCTCATAAGATCTATTTGGGTCTCGCGTACCCCTACATTAGAATTATTCCATAATACCCTCAAAAATTGGGATATGGGTAGAGACTCTTTCAATTTAGAGGGATGAAAGCTGCGACTGTGTAAAATAGTGTTGCGATCTGTCGGTTTACGGAACAATGAGTAGGCTATTTTATCTCCTGCTCTAGAGATGTTTAGGTCCAAAAACTCAACCTGCTGAGGGTCACAGTGGTATGTGAAACGTACAGTAGAGGGTAATTGATTCAAGTATGCCATTTTCTGTTCCAACTGTGCTCTATCCCCGTCCCAAATAATGAGGACGTCATCGATGAACCTGTAATAGGCCTTCAGCCCTTCAGAGAATATTGGTAAAATATGTTTGGTCTCGTAAACATACATAAATGCGTTGGCATACATAGGCGCCATTGGGGCACCCATTGAAGTCCCCCTCCGCTGGCAATAGAATTTTTCCTCAAAGCGAAAATAGTTCAGTCGAAGAGATCGTTTAAGTAACTCGATCACAAAACCAATATCCCACTCAACCTCCGCAGTAGTGTTCTCCAACACCCATCTGGCAGCCTCCACACCATCCTCATGAGGTATGATGGTGTAGAGGCTGCGGACATCGATGGTAATAAACAGTGTATGCTCAGAAAGCGAAAGCGACTTCAATTTCTTTATGACATCAGCTGAGTCACGAAGGCAGTATTGCAACTGCATAACAGGTACTTTAAGAGCCCTATCAATCAATTGCCCCAAAGGCTCCAATAAGCCACCCACGGCAGAGACAATAGGCCTCCCAGGTGGTCGCTGACCATCCTTATGCACTTTAGGCAAGGTATATACAATTGGAACTTTAGGGAACTCAACAACAAGGAATTCTTTCGTCTTTTCATCAATGAACTTCCTATCAAAAGCATTAAAAACAACTTCAGTAATGATCTTTTTAAATTTCACAGTGGGATCAGAGTGACACAATTCATATGTATCCGAGTCCTTTAATTGGCCAAGAATTTCCTCCCTATAGTAACTGTGGTCTAAGACCACAATGCCGCCCCCCTTATCAGCGGGGCGTATGGTTATGATCTGATCAGATCGCAAACTCTCAATTGCACGCCTCTCTGCTCCAGTCAAATTCCCCACGATCTTTGATTCTTTACGCAAGATGGTGCCTGTTTCTGTTTTAATAGTTTGGAGAAATGTTTTGATGGTGGCGTTATTTGAAGTGGGGTCAAACTTACTCCTAAGCCGGAGTTTAGTCTTTCCTGTTGTATTCAAATTTTGAGAAGGACCAAAATGTTCCGCTAGCCTTAAAGTTCGACCAAACATATATTGATCCACTTCCCACTCAAACACATCTGGGCGTACAGAGGGCACAAAGCTAAGCCCCTTAGAAAGGATTCTCAGTTCTGGGGCGGTAAGGGCACGATTGGAAAGATTGTACACCGGTACTATCTTTGATTCTTGGGGGGTCTCCCCCTGGGACCCTTGGCTCCTCCACTTCCCCTTGTGCCCCCGGCGTGTACGCCTGCCCTTCCTCCTCCTTGCCGGGGGGAGGATCTCGTTTCCCTCACCAGACCAAGCCCTGGTTCTAAAAAAGGCGACGTACGTGTGTCCATAGGTTTGGCCGGTGTCCTATAGGGGAGGGCAGGAGTTTCGGTCTCAGACGCCGATTCCCCTGACGTATAGTCAATTGTTGTTTTGGCCGGTTTCCTAATATTGAACCTACAGGCTGGTCTCCTCTCCGTCTCAGTGCCAGATAGCCAACGATAAACCCTGTGCTCCGTATAATCGAAATTCACACGGTCCAATTTGTCTCTTTTGAAACGTATTAAGTCATTACGATATTTATCCAAATCACTAGTGAGTTGAGTAATGCGTTGTTCACTGTCGGGGGCCTTAAAGTTCAATCTCATATTTAGACTCTAGATCGATGATTTTAGTCTTAACTGCCTTTAATTCTCTCCCAACTTCCTCGATCACCAGCAATATTAGATCCATTGAGCACTTGTTTAAAATAGCTATCCAGCGCCGACATACCTCTGGATTGTTCCTGCCAATTGTCGGCTGATTCCGGATCCTAAAACCTCGTGGAATCTTTTTTGAACGATGATAATCCGACAGGTAAGTTCCGTGTAGTTCCAAATCGATATGCTTCTGTTTTAAATGCTCCAAGTCCCTGACAATTTTGCCAGGGTCAGATGGGATCGGCAGATCAGCATCGGTTTGCGGCCATAATATTCCAGCCGCTTGTTCGTCTGAATAATGCCATATCTCGGCTTGCTCCACTAATTCTCCAGCTCGGGCCAGAAAATCCTCCATCGTACTCACAAAACCACCGACCTGGACACAGGTCGCTCTTGTATGCACAGGTGCCGGGGTAGACACGAACGGCTGCGTGCCTCTCTCAATACAAAGTCCTGGGGACCCCGCACTCCACGTGTATCCAAACAACGTGCTCCGGTGCTGGTATCTAGCCGATGCGCAAATATACAAACACGAAGGATACCGCACCACGGAGTCTCAATTTCACGACTTTATTGTTCAAGAAACTTCAACGTTCCCCATACAGGCAAACGGTTCTTTATCAGACATGTGATTACGTGTAAAATGGACTATGTCATTTATGAAATATTGTGTCCGTGTGGCCTTGCATACGTAGGCAAGACCAGCACCCAACTCTGTGAGAGGATTTGAAATCATAGGTCTAACATAAGAACGGCCTATAGAGATGGGGCATCAGACAAGCCAGTAGCGAGACATTTCCTTGAGTTGGGCCACCCGTTGTCCTCTTTAAAGTTCTTGGCCATAGACCATATTCCACCATTAAAACGGGGGGGGGGAGACAGGGCTTTAATTCTTCTTCAGAGGGAGTCACAGTGGATCCATAGGCTCAATACCGTACACCCTTATGGTCTCAATGAGAGAAATGTATACTCAGCGTTCATTTAAAGGATGGGACCTTTGAGAGTTAATTTCTGGGTTAACCAATGATCACTACGGCAGGAATACATAGGGAGTTGACCAACTATGCATTGTAGGTATGTTGAGCGTTGTGTTAAAGTATGTTGTTTTACAGCCAGTGTAACAATATGTTGTTTTTAGTAAAATTTGTTATTGGTGGTGGGTGATAACTTGTACCTTTATGGAGCTAGTTCCGGTTGAAAAACCACCGGGTTTGGTGTAGCCACAACTCTAGGTTGGCCGGCGCTTTGCGCTTGGTTCCGGGCACTCTTTTGGTTTCCGTGACAACGTTGGTTGGAACCACTGATAGCGCCGGGCATTGACGCAGGCGCATTGGTGTGTGGGGGGTGTGCCGGAATTGCCGGCAAGCGTTGTGGTCACCGTGACAACGCGTGTGAGGTCATTGTCCGGCGCCAGGCGTTGGTGCAGGCGCGCAAGCTGGGCATACACGCCGGAACGGTCACATGCTGGAATCAACACACACCCGGTGGGAGGTCAATTGGAACGTGATCCTTAATTGGTGAGTAAGTGATATGCTTATTTATATGGTGTTTTGTACCCATTTTGTATTGATTTGTCCTGATGAAGGCTCCGTGTTAGGAGCCGAAACGTCGATTTTATGGTTCTTACCATTCAATAAATCAACTAATTTTCTTTGAAAAAACCCTGGAGTGCTGGCGTCCATTGCTGTGTATACTTGTCAAAGGCCATCGCTGGAGCACCGGGTATTGGAGAGAAATTCCACAAGGGTGAACCGTGAGTGCATTACCTCCTTGCTTTTTTATACATGTGGGACGTGGCACAGTCCTAGGTTATTGCACCTGCAACTTGCCGTCTGAGGCTCCTCTAAGGACACTAACTTATGCCATCACGCTGCACGGACAGGTGATTGGCTGTGTTAGCAATGGAAGATTTTTTGTTACAGGCTGGAGCTCATGCAGAGCAGGCACATACCTTACAGTTTTCTGACGATGAAGCTAATGCCATTTTATGGGCTACGTGTAGCACTCAATTGAGTTATACACGCTCACCCAAGGATTTATTTTTTGCTTTGGTTAAATTGAGGAAGAAAGAGGTTGACCTAGATCTGCACGGCCTCTTCCTCTCAGATTATCACAGGGCCAAACGTATCCCCAGAGGATTTAGAATTAACAACGTACCAACCCTGGGAAGACTTAAACCACAAGTGTGTAGGGATTGGACCAGTGTTTTGAACAAATGCTCTCTGGACCTCATGTTGGTTAAAGATGAACTTGAAGAAATCCGACAAAAAATCTCGGTGTTTGAGAGTGAACATGTTACTTGGATTGAATCAGAAGAGGGTCAATCGTCAATGGTCAAGGTCCAACAAGAGGTATTACAGTATAAGAACGAATTGGTTCGATTTAAAATGGAGAAGTTTGAGAGGGTCAAGCAGGACTATACACAACATCAAGTCTACAGGTGGTTGAGCGGGGAATCCAATAAAAGATCTTTTAGGAACCCCAGGAACCGCATACGTAAACCCAGAGTTCAGACAGTGGATATTTCTTCAGGTGAATCTGCATCTGAGAAAGAACCATCGGAGGAAGCCAGAGGTATTTCGAAAGATTTTTTAGGAACACCGGGTGTACAGAATCAAACGGGCACCATCACGCGAAGTCGTGTGAGAAACGTGGAGGAAGGAGAGTTCCTAGAAGAGGGCGGAAGGGGAAATCGAACAGGTTACAGATCCAAACCACCTCTCAGGAGATGATTCCGATATTTAATCTTTCGGATAGAGCCCTCACACAAGTGGAAATAGGGCTATTGAGTAAGGGGTTATCATTTATCCCATCTTCCAAACCGGATGATTTTCAGTGGAACATTGAATTATTCAGATTTGGTCGAACCCTTCGCCTCAAAGATTTCTTTAAGAACGATACCTCTACTGAAACCATATCAACGTTTCGACGTAAAAGTCGATTTGACCCGCTACCTAACCAATCTACGATTAAAACCTTTTTGCACCAGGTGAAAATGGAGGTGAACCAAACCATCAAGACCCACAAGTCCAGACATAGTAATGTCTCAAAACTTGAACGTGAGGCCATTAGGTCGTTATCCAATGACCCGTCTATAGTTATTCGACAGGCCGATAAAGGTGGGGCCATTGTCATCTTGAATTACTCCCATTATGCCCAGGAAATGCATTCACAATTGATGGACAGAACCACATATATGTTGTTACCGAAGGATCCAACAATTGACATCATGTCTAAGTTCGAGAGAAGCCTCAAACGGGGCCTATTGGCCGGGTACATTGATGAAGAACTGTTCTTATATTTGTTGAAATCCTGCCCTAGAACGCCTGTCATTTATGGCATACCTAAAATCCACAAAAGTGTGACGCTTCCACCATTGAGACCCATTGTATCCGCCGTAGGTGGGGTCATAGAACCCATCGCTAAATGGCTGGGCTATTTGTTCAAAGATCCAGTGAAAGGCATTCCAACTTGTATCAAGGACACTCGAGATTTCTTACAAAGAATCAGGGCCGTTAAGATTGATGTCAATGATGTAGTGTTTATAACTCTTGATGTTAGAAGCCTGTATACAGTGATTCCCCATGAGGGGGGCCTAGTGGCCATGAGGGAGTTATTAGTGAACTCTGATGCATACACAGGTCCTTGTATAGAATTTGTTCTGGAGCTCCTTGATATGGCATTGAAACATAATTACTTCAGATTCGAGAACAAGTGGTATTTATAATGCATGGGCACTTCCATGGGTGCCGCGATGGCACCCATGTATGCCAATGCTTTCATGTACAAATTTGAGAAAGAGAATATTCTTGATCGATTCTCGGATAAAATTGTTGATTATGTCAGATTTATAGATTACATTTTTGTGATATGGAGGGGGACTGTTGGAGAAGCTCAGGAGATTGAAACATACATCAATGGCCTTGATACTCCGATCAAGGTTACTAGTGAAGTCGATGAATTGTCAATCAATTTTTTGGATGTAAAAATATTTAAAAAGGACAATCAGTTACACTATTCCTTGTTCTCTAAACCAACTGATCGGAATACATTACTCCATATGAGTAGTGCACATCCTGAGCACTCCAAACGTTCCTTACCACATGCACAATTTTTGAGGGTCCTTAGGAACAATAGTGATGAGGTTATAAGGGAACAACAGATTCTGAGTATGTATCAGAGATTCGTAGATCGTGGTTATTCTCAAGAAGTGCTAACGGAGGCTCTGACGCGAGCTAGGGCCCCCAAAGAGACCAAAACACCATCTGATAGATTTAAATTTCCCCTTACGTTCGATACGGCTACGGATAAGATTACATCTGTTATAAAAAGAAATTGGCCGGTGTTAGAGAGAGACCGGACCTTACCAGCAGGGTTTAGGAATAAGCCTATGTTTTGCTACAAGAATAATCGTAACTTAAAGAACTTATTGGTTCGGGCTGACCCCATTCGAAGTTATGAACAGAAGCCAATACGTCCTCAGATTGGGGGCTGCAAGAGGTGCCTGGGGTGCGTCACTTGCAGCCATATGATTCCTTCTAAGGAATTTCACCATCCCCATACAGGCAAACGGTTCTTTATCAGACATGTGATTACGTGTAAAACGGACTATGTCATTTATGAAATATTGTGTCCGTGTGGCCTTGCATACGTAGGCAAGACCAGCACCCAACTCTGTGAGAGGATTCGAAATCATAGGTCTAACATAAGAACGGCCTATAGAGATGGGGCATCAGACAAGCCAGTAGCGAGACATTTCCTTGAGTTGGGCCACCCGTTGTCCTCTTTAAAGTTCTTGGCCATAGACCATATTCCACCATTAAAACGGGGGGGGGGGAGACAGGGCTTTAATTCTTCTTCAGAGGGAGTCACAGTGGATCCATAGGCTCAATACTGTACACCCTTATGGTCTCAATGAGAGAAATGTATACTCAGCGTTCATTTAAAGGATGGGACCTTTGAGAGTTAATTTCTGGGTTAACCAATGATCACTACGGCAGGAATACATAGGGAGTTGACCAACTATGCATTTTAGGTATGTTGAGCGTTGTGTTAAAGTATGTTGTTTTATAGCCAGTGTAACAATATGTTGTTTTTAGTAAAATTTGTTATTGGTGGTGGGTGATAATAGACATGTGCACAGCACAAAATTTCGTTTTGAACTAATGGATTAGTCCTAAAATGCAATTTATTTAGTTGCTAAAGAAATTCGTTTTCAGTTCTTTAGTATGAAAACTAATTTCATTCATCCGAAAACCAGTGGATACAATTACTATTGTAGTGGCTCCTCAGAGGGCTGAGATCGCTGCTTGATACAGTATCACTCACTCTCAGCACAATGTGCCAGGCAAAGCTGTTACAGTAACTGACTGCTGCTCATCACAGTGCTCAGAGTTTCAGTAAAACTAGTAACTAATATTTTTATATATAAGAGGTTAGAACAATATTATTTCCTTGTTTTACTGAAACTCTGAGCGCTGTTACAGTCAGTTACTGTAACAGCTGAGCCTGATACATTGTACTGAGAGATAATATAACAAGCAGCCGATCTCAGCGCTCACAGCCACTGGATTTAAAGGGCTAAAAAAAAAAGACTCCTCTCTGTATAATGTATAGAACATCCTCCTGCATTAATTAATAACCCTCTCTGTATAATGTATACAACATCCACCGCATTAATTAATGCCCCTCTCTGTATAGAACATCCTACTGCATTGGCATGTGGAGGGTGCAGAACTTTGGAATGCAATGCTTATCCAGCACAGGAGAGGGAACTTTTACTTAAAATTTGTATCTCTGTGGGGGAGACACAGGAATATAAAAGCAAGGGAGAGGCAAAATATTAACGTAAATCGGTCTGAAAGCTCAGAGAAGAGATGACTGGTGCAAATTGATTTTTATAATAAAATAAAGCACTTTAAATCTAGGGAAAACATTCAAATAAATCACGCTGAAGGCTTATAATGACAGAGTAACTGTGAGAGCTGGATACTAAATATATCAGACGTAAAAAAAACTTTTTTAACAAGCAGAACTGGGAGAGGAGAGGGACTTTATATAAAATGTGTAATATAGATGAGGAAAGGGGGTAGTGCTCCTGGATAATATAAAATGTATCAGACCTAAGCCCCTATTATGCAGAGCGGGAGGGGAGATAACACACGTTTTATAAAGTCCCTCTCTTCTCCAGCGCTGCTTGTTATAAAGGGGTTTTTACTATCCAGCTCTCCTCTGTCATTAGCTTTCAGTGTGATATATTTGAATGTTTTCCTTCTCCAGCTGCTTTTATCATCTTGTCTGCCTCATAGACATGCAAGGGTTAAATAAAGGTTTCCTCTCCTGTGCTGGCTGTCTGTGCTGCGAGTGAGTATTCTGGAGCTCTATCACTGTCAAATTTTCAGGTAGGGGTTGGGAAGGATTACACATACAAACCTTTTCTGTAGCTTTGCCATGTTGCGCTTCATTACTGGTCTCCTTCACTCATCAATGTAATATCACAAAATGGACTGAAACTAAAATGTAGTGCATTTTATTTTAGTTTCTTTCGTTTTTTGTACTGAGCAGTTTCGTATCTCTTGAGTCATACTAAAACTAAATTATCCCAAAATTCTGACTAAATCGTTTTAGTACTAAAACGAATGCACATGTCTAGGTGATAACTTGTACCTTTATGGAGCTAGTTCCGGTTGAAAAACCACCGGGTTTGGTGTAGCCACAACTCTAGGTTGGCCGGCGCTTTGCGCTTGGTTCCGGGCACTCTTTTGGTTTCCGTGACAACGTTGGTTGGAACCACTGATAGCGCCGGGCATTGACGCAGGCGCATTGGTGTGTGGGGGGTGTGCCGGAATTGCCGGCAAGCGTTGTGGTCACCGTGACAACGCGTGTGAGGTCATTGTCCGGCGCCAGGCGTTGGCGCAGGCGCGCAAGCTGGGCATACACGCCGGAACGGTCACACGCTGGAATCAACACACACCCGGTGGGAGGTCAATTGGAACGTGATCCTTAATTGGTGAGTAAGTGATATGCTTATTTATATGGTGTTTTGTACCCATTTTGTATTGATTTGTCCTGATGAAGGCTCCGTGTTAGGAGCCGAAACGTCGATTTTATGGTTCTTACCATTCAATAAATCAACTAATTTTCTTTGAAAAAACCCTGGAGTGCTGGCGTCCATTGCTGTGTATACTTGTCAAAGGCCATCGCTGGAGCACCGGGTATTGGAGAGAAATTCCACAAGGGTGAACCGTGAGTGCATTACCTCCTTGCTTTTTTATATATATATATATATATATATATATATATATTCAGGATGTGCAGGTTTAACCACTTGGCTGCGGAGGACGCGCTCAGCGCGTCCTGCCAAGTGCTTCTCCTGTGCTATGGACACGCTGAGCGTGTCTTAGCACAAGAGGCAGCAATCGGCCAGGTTTCCGGCCGATTGCTGAGCCCCCCCGGTGCGGGCTGACATCTTGGATGTCAGCCCTGTTGGTTATGTATGAAAGAGGCACTGGAATCTTATGAACTTGCAGTAGAAACTTTACTTAGTGCATAAAAACAATAAACAACTATATCAGACTAGTGACTGTGAGCAGGAGGCATTACACAGAGAGAAATCAAGGAAGTGAGAGAAACAAAAGACTTTCTGTGAATATACCAACAAGTGCAGAACCCATAGTACCCTTTAACAACAGCACCACCTGCAGGTTAAATGTTATAGTACATGCTTTTGTATTTCCAACACTCCTTCTCAACAGCATGTGCATAATCATACAACATTCATCTTCTTTTGAAGAAAACAATGACATTCCTTTGGCAATGGTTTGGTGAGTGCATCTGCAGTCATCTCTTCTGGCGGGCAATACTGAATATTGATAAGTCCTTGCTCTTGTGTGTCCCTGAGCATATGATATTTTACGTCAATGTGCTTTGTTCTAGGGTTGGTCCTTTCTGATTGTGTCAACTTTATACATCCCTGATTGTCTTCGAAGATGGGTATTGGTTCAGACATGTCCAGTCCCATATCTAATAGAAGTTGACGAATCCAAATTGCTTCTTGACATGCATGTGCTGCTGCTATGTATTCTGCTTCAGTTGAAGAGAGCGCAACAGTCACTTGTTTTCGACTAGACCAACTGATGGTTCCTTCTCCATACTGGAAATGTAACCACTAGTAGGTTTGCGGTCTGTAAGGTCTCGGGCGTCTTAGCAGTGTACGACACCTTCCACAGTGGGATCCCTTTTGTTATCTGAGTAGATCTTCTGATTTCTGGGTGTTCAGTAGGTTCCATTGGATTGTGGACAGTTATGTCATCAATTGTGAGTTCCACCTCTTGGTCTGACTCCTGCACTATGGCTTCACTTTGGTCAGCATCTCTTGCGGTTTCAGTTGGCAAATTGTCTTCATGTGTTTTGAGAGTCATTTTATCTGATTTTTGGCTTTCATCAAAATAAACACTGCGGCTAATTGTGACCTTGTTGGTCTTTGGATGAAGAATTCTATATCCCTTACTTTGTTCACTGTAACCTACTAGAATGCCTTCTATGGCTGTGTTCTCCAACTTGGATCATTTTTCACTTGGAATGTAAGTGTATGCTTTGGAGCCGAACACTCGAATATGTCCTATACTAGGTTTTGATCTGTTCCACATTTCATATGGGGTACTTTCAATTGCTTTAGATGGTAGCCTGTTCTGTATGTATGTTGCAGTCATTATTGCTTCTCCCCAGTACTTGTTGTATAGGTTGGCATCTGAAAGCATGCACCTGGCCATTTCTATAAGCATGCGATTCTTCCTTTCCACAACACCATTTTGTTTGGTGTATGATACCGTGTTTCTTTAGGTATGATTCCACTTCCTTACCCATATATTCCCCTCCATTGTCGGTGCGTATTATTCCGGGATTCCTTTGAAATTTGTTGCTAGTCATCGCTACAAATTCTTGGAGTTGATCAGTTGTCTCACTTTTGTGTTTCATCAGATATGTCGTTGTGTACCTGGAATAATCATCAATGAAGGTTATTAAATATTTGTTGCCGCTGGGTGTGGGGGTTTTCCTTGGTCCACACACATCCTGTGTATAAGTTCCACGGGTTTAGTGGATTTTCTTTGATTGGCTTGTGGAAGTGGTGTCCGTGTGGCCTTTGCTTTGATACAACATGTGCACTTCATTATTTTTTGACAAGGTAACATTATCATGTCTTCTGATAAACCTCTCTTAGAAAGTTCCTTTATGGCTTCTGGGTTTCGATGCCTCAATCGTCTGTGCCAGAGATGGATGCACTTGTTATGTAGATTATGAGTAACTGTTTTGACTTGAACACTTTCAGTGATGAGTTTGTATAGATGTTCATTCAACCTTCCCTTTGCTAGGATTTCTTTTCTATTTCGAATTGTGCATTCATTACCTCGGAATTGTACTGTGAGTCCATTGTTAGCAAGGGTTTTCACTGATAGGAGGCTTCCTTCTAGACTTGGCACATACAAAACATTCTTTCCAAGGATGCGTTGCTTACCTCCTGAAGGTGTGATGCAGTTCAGAAACTCTTGACCATTACCTTCTGATGTAATACTTTTCCCATTTGCTAGGAAGACTTTGTCTTTTGCATTAAAATCAATTTCTGTGAAGAAGGTCTCATCACTTGTCATGTGACTTGTTGCTCCTGAGTCAATGTACCATCCATGTGGGGTAGTATTCTGAGTCACTTTAAAGCTTGTACTCCATGATGTATCTGTGGTTTCCTGTGTGGCTGCTTTAGCTCTTTCTCTTGGGAATGTCTCTCTCCTTCGCTGCTCTGCTTTCCAGATGTAGCAATTTTGTTTGAAATTACCAATCTTTTTTCACCGAAAACACATTCTGGTTTCTCTGTTTTGTTTTGTGTTTTCATTCACCTTTAGAGCTACTTCTGTTTTGTCATTCTCTTCACCATGCATATTTTCCTTCTTTCGGTTGTATTCATCAATTTATTTTCCCTTACCATATTCCAGTGTTAGTTCTTCCTCTGGTCTGGTTTCCAGAGCGTTGATAAGGGCACTATACAATTCTGGAAGGTTGCATAATAGTAATGCCACTACATGATTGTCTTTTATTTCTTCCCCAATTGCACGTAATTGCTCCACAATTTCCAACATAGCATTCACATGTTAACACAATTCCTGGCCTTTTTCCAGCCTCATCTTGTATAGTTTACGCAGTAGATATAGTTTACTGTTTAAATTTGAACGCTCGTGCAGTTTCTGTAGCGCAGTCCACATACCTTTAGCTGTGTTTTCTTTTCTTATATGAATAAGTTGATCATCCTCCACTAACAGGCTTATAACTGCTTTTGCTTGCCTGTTTTTTCTGTCCCATTCTTCTGGGTTGTCAGTGGGTCTGTTTGTATCCAGAACCTGCCACAAGTCATCTTTGAATAACAGCATTTCCAGCTTAAACTTCCACAGCTGATAGTTAGTATTGTTTAGCTTTGCTATTGCAAATTTCACATCTGAACCACTTGCCATTTTTTCAGTATTTTGGATGCAGCTCTTGTTTCCTCACACAGCAGGTATTTGGATCATAGATGCAGCACTTACTGATTTGTAGTTTCCTTTTCAGTGTCTGGGCCCATAACCTGTTGGAGTACTGTGTGCAGTACTGGAGACCATATCTCCAGAAGGATATAGACATCTTGGAGAGAGTTCAGAGAAGGGCTACTAAAATGGTGTACGGCTTGAAGGAGAAAAGTTACCAGGAAAGGCTTAATGATCTTAACATGTACAGCTTGGAAAAAAGACGAGACAGAGGAGATATGATAGAAACATTTAAAAACGTAAAGGGAATCCACAAGGTAGAGGAAGGGAGTATATTTAAAAGGAAACAAAGTAGCAAAACAAGAGGACATAGTCTTAGATTAGAGGGGCAAAGGTTTAAAAGTAACATCAGGAAGCATTATTTTACTGAGAGGGTGGTGGATACATGGAACAGCCTTCCAGTTGAAGTGGTAGAGGCCAAAACAGTAATTGAATTTAAGCAAGCATGGGATAGGCATAAGGCTATCCTAAACAAAAGATAAATCCAGGTTAAGTATCCATGTAATTGGGCAGACTAGATGGGCCGAAAGGTTCTTATCTGCCGACAGTTTTCTATGTTTCTATGTTGGTTATGTATGAAAGAGGCACTGGAATCTTGTGAATTTGCAGTAGAAACTTTACTTAGTGCATAAAAACAATAAACAACTATATCAGACTAGTGAAAAAAAACAGTGGAAATTCCTAGTGGCGCAATAATTGGATATTGGTTTGTGGTATAGCTCAGATGATATCAGGGCTAGTTGCATGTACCATAGATACAAGGTGCAAATTCAAATCACAGAGGATATAAAGTGCTAATGCAATATCCTAAGTGTGCAAACAAGGTTAAATTACAAATGCAGTATAATTAAAATGCAAGTGCAACAGTACAGATGGGAGGCAATGTAGCAAGGCTATTGGGGACAGCTGTTAGCTGGTGTAGTCCAGATTAGTTAGGGCTGTCTGCCAATGGAGGTCATAAAAGTCTTAATTGATAGTTGGTCCGGTGCCTAAGTGGATGGGTGATGCATCAAAGGTGCTCAAGAGTATTGTCAATTTGTTACCCTTTCCACAGATATAACAAGTCCTTTGGAAGTGTCCGTTCTCCTAGTGGTCTTGGTGGGCTCCGCAATGGGGGGTATAATGAGAGAAGAGAGGTAATAGTGTGATACCTTCTATAATTTAAAGTGCAATAAGTTTAGAAAAATGCACACTTACAAAAATATATCAGACTAGTGACTGTGAGCAGGAGGCATTACACAGAGAGAAATCAAGGAAGTGAGAGAGAGAAACAAAAGAATTATCAACAAGTGCAGAACCCATAGTACCCTTTAACAACAGCACCAGCTGCAGGTTAAATGTTATAGTACACGCTTTTGTATTTCCAACAAGCCCAGCATCCGGGACCCCGGTGGGACGCAATGACATCTATTTCAGGCACCCCCGCAAGTGCAGAGGAGGTGCCTGAAAGGGAGGGGGAGGCCGGACCTCTTTCCCTCCCGATCGCCGGGGGCCAGCGATTGAAGGCAGGCATCGTTTGGAAGGGCACAGCCTGCCCTTCCAAATGGTGCCTGGCTTTAACCCCTTGGGGGCCGGATCACGATTAGGTGCCGAAAAGCACCGGATTGTGATCCTCTCCCGGAGCTGGCCGATGTCTTGGATGTCTGCCAAGCTTCCGGGATCTCCCCCTGATGACTGGTGTCATTGTGCATAGCGCAATGATGTCAGTTTTAGAGTTAACCCCTAGCTGCCACTAATGGTGGAGATAGGGGGTTCCAATGAACCCCCTATCTCCCGATCCGTGGCAGATAGTGGTTAATGTTTGATATCGTTGTATCGGCCAGAGCATGGCCTTTCCAATGATACCAAACACAACCATCTTAAAAGTTATTAAAATATATTTTAAAAAATAAATAAAAAAAATAAACAGCTTTTTTTTTGTTAATGCAGCAATATTGTTCCCATTTCAATTATAATGTGAACAATGATGCGGCACTAACGATTTTTGTATGGGGTCCGTTTGTTAAAAATCACGTGATTTTCCCCCAAAAAAATGTAACGAGTCCCCATTTCTAATTATTTTAACAAGCGCAACCCATAGAAAATATAACCACAAATGCTCACAATATCTTGCATTTTATTACTTTGTATTTCTGTAACAACTGTAACAATTCAATGTTATTGAACCCAGAACATACATGAAAACGAGAGAAATCTCAATGTATCCTTCCTGGTAAAATCCTTTATAAATAAATAAATATTTTCCCCTAGTGTAGCGTGGCATTTTTAATAAACCATAGTATATAGACTGACATGATAAGTGCATTTAGCATATGGTTTGTGTTCACATGCTCTATTGGGCTTTGGGCAAACTGCTGCCTGCTACTTGAACAATGGAAATGGTATTTAATATTTACAACAATAATGTATTCCTGAATTAGGATTAGTTTAACAATGCCCTAATGGAACTTGCATCGGTTGGCTAATGGAATTATGGGGATCTGGGGGGGGGGTATTGCCAAGTGAACATATATGATATGACAAGATTTACAAGAATTGACACTATGCACAATCATGTGGGATCCCTGTTTGCCTGTTTATTTCAAACTATCAATAAACTGTAATTGACCTTTGGTACAGGCAAATGATTATCAATTGATATATGAATTCTTTACTCAAGCTCAATAATCATATCCTTATTTATAAAGCTTTTTAAGTTGTCCTAATAGATTAATCGGCTTTGAGATCAGTTGGAATTCCTAACTTTTATATTTTTCTCTTTTACCACGATTTTGTGTTTCAGCCTTGCTAAAATGCGAACTGTTCTTTGGTGTTCTACGAATACCACTGCTATACATCACAATAGCTTATTTTTCATTCTTTAGCAGCTTTCATAGAGAAATAAGGATTTATTATTGTGTAAATTTAGACTAATTTTAATTGGAAGTAATAACATTTATATTTTCAGAGTTTTCTCTTCTTTCCAATTCTGTTTTGTGTCAAATTCTATTGAAGGTTTATACCTATGGAGCTAATCCCTGGAGGTTCTCCATTATGTTTATTTCTTTGGCTGTTCATATTTTTATTATTTATTTATTTAGGTAGTTTGCAATTAAAGCTACATTTGTTCTTTATTTTAAAGCCACTTTATTATACAAACTCCTTTTTTCATCTCTACACATGGTCACTAGGTGGAAGCATATAACCATTTCAACTTATTTGGCTATTACTATAAAGAGCGCTTTGATTTTCAATGTTCTGTTACAGCCTGCTCCCTTTGTTTAGTGATCAATTATTTATTTTCATTTTTATATAGAATGTTATCTGCTTATAGTCTTATTAGGTTGGTCTGTTATTCAATATAAATATTAATATGCTTAAATAATATTATCAAACAAAATAGAAACACAAAACACTGCACTTTGTTTATAAATAATTCTGCTTTGATTTTGTTGTTCACTATTGAGCTGGTTTAGGAGAACCAGACTGCTATTTTTACTGAACCACTTTTATACGGAGCTGTATCAAACTTTATTTTAGGCTGGGGTCAGACCAGCGCACTTTTAACGTGCGTTCTGGCGCACATAATTACGGCCGCACTAGCAGCAGATGACGGGCAATGACGGCCAATATACGATGTACGGCCGCACAAAAGTCCGGCCGTGCAACGCAAGTGGAATTTGAACGCATTTTTTTGAGAACGCAGAACCGCTAGTACTGACGTTCTGAGTGCGCAGCTGCGGCATAGCGGCATGTGTGAGTGATTAGGAGATGTCAGACACTGCTAATGTCCAGCCTACATAACGTCCAGACGCAAAAAGAGTTTTATTGACGATCCGTACAAAATCACGCCCAAAAATGCGCGTCGTCTGACCGTTTTTGCGCATTTACGCGTGAAAAAATACGTCAATGCATTCGGACGCACTTTTTCACGTTCGCGGGGAAAAATGCTTTCGTCTGACCCTAGCCTTAATGTTGTGAAGGTAAAATCTAGCAACATGCATGCAGAGTGTGTATTTGCTTTACCCATAACTCTATTTTTGGTCACTAGTTTTTAGAAAAATATTGTTTTATCTTTTAATTGTCTAATTTGTGTTGCCATCAATCTTCAATACTAAAGCTCTCTGAGGCTGTGATCAACACATTAATTTTATTAATTAGACTTTATTTCTTTCGGTGCAACAATTCTCTTGAGAGCATATTGTTGTGTCACTAAATCAATACTCTGCAATTTATCTCATTCCTGAGAACTGTTTATCCAATATTTTATAAGATCCAAAACTCTTTGTCAGTAACATCTTGAATAGTGTGCTTCTGAATGCCTGGGCATACGAACCGGCGGAAGAGGGACAGTTGTCCCTTCCCGGTTAGAATCCTAAACCTGCACACAATGTCTATCTGGGATTTAAAATGTTTTGTTTGGTTGGAATTAATGTTTACGTTATACCATAAAATTACTGAATTACTCCGATTTATATACCATGAAGGACAAGGATGGTAAATTAATAAACTGGGTTTATTAGTCTCACGTAGATTAACTCCTTCACTCCCAAAGACCAGTTATCTCGATTTTTCATTGTAATATATTGACAAGCACTCAAAAGCATATCAAAACTCAATTTTCATACCTTTTTTGAAGCAAGATTAGTGTGCCCCCTGTGGAGAAATGAAATACACAGTTTAATCTCTCTCCTGGCACCCTGCAGAGAGATAAAACAATCTGGAAATGGAAGCCCCAAACAGCACTGTAACAAAATGTTACAACACACTACTGTGTGAAAGAGTGTAATCTTTATTCCTACTGCACCAAACTAATCAAAGCATTCTACATGTTCATCAGCCAGTCTACTGGAATCCAGCAATTTGTCATGATTTTCACAAAAAAACAGATGAGTGCTAGTTTGCATGCAAGGTTATCCATGCACTCTCAACTGCATCCCTACAAACAATTGGAGTATCCAGCACAGAGTCTCACCAGAGTTGGAAGATCATCACATAAGGTGGATCCAGATAACAATCATGTGAGGGGTAATCTAAGAATTTAATTAAGCCCCCATATTATTTTTTATCCTCCATTTCATTTATTAGCCCCATCCTTTTGGTCTTTACCCCCCATTCATTAAACCCCATTCTGGTTGTTATGACCCCATTTTATTCATTTTGCACACACTGATCCCTCTCCACATTCACACTCCAAAACACACTGACACCCCACACACATGCATGGCTGCTTTCTGGATAGTGCCACATCTGTTTGCTTAAAGATGGGGAAGCCTGGGAACATGTTCTCACGACTCCCACTGATATAAATATGGGCAATGATTGCCAATGGTATGGGGCTTGAAACATCACTTCCAGTAGGTACCAAGGGTAAGTGTTTCCTAGCTATGCCAGAGCCCCAGTGCAAATCAGCACATAAACAACTATAAATATGCATTTTAAGCAAATATTAACTTCTTCTCTATTCAAGATATTGCCTACTTTTCAGTTTATGCCAGCATCAATAGACCTACATTTTAAATGTTTTTTAATGCTTTTTGAAGAAACAAGTCACATTTATTGGTATATAGAATCCTTATATTAACACTCAGGAAATATCTCTAGCTTTGAAATGAGTGCTAAACAATACATTGTAATACATATGGGGTTATTCAGAGAGCACCAAAATTTCACCGACATTTCGGTGCTCTCCATTCCCTGCACTTCGGGGAATAAAATTTCCCCACCCTGCGGTGAATTCAGCATTCACCACAGGGTCCCCGGAGTGCAGGAAACCTGCCGAACTCCAACCAAAAAAACGCATCCGATAGAAATCTGAAGTATCAGATCACTCGGTCCACCGCAAAAAAAAAAACACACTGAACACGTCCAGAAAAAGCCGCCGAGCCACCGAACACAGCTCAGACCAGCCGTTGGAAAAAAAGTGACAAGCTGACGAACGGGGTAAACCCCCCAAAAAAAACAATTGAAAGTGTGAAAATTGAAACACTGTTTGCAAAAAAAACCGACTGAAAATGCCTGGAATTAACATATAAGGTCCTATAAATGATAATAAAAAGGTCTGTTACAGAAAAAAGAAAATTTGCTGTTAAAAAAAACGGCAAAGAAATTTGGCAAAAAAAGCCTGAAAATCAATAAATTAAGAGATTTTTTTTACTGCAGGTTAAAATAATAAATAGATTATTAGATATTGTACAAAAACGGGAATATTTTTAACATTGAAGCCTATGGGATTTGCCTGAATGAACCCACTGAACAGCAGGGCATTTTGGCAAATTTTGACTGCTATTTGGTGTTCTCTGAATAGGTTAACCATTACCTCTCTATGGGGTTTCACTGCCGTCGAACAGGCACCGTACTTGCTGGCAGTTCACCAAAATTTGGCGAACTGCCTGCTCTCTGAATAGCTGAATGGCCAGGACATGGCACTGTATGGGGAAATTCCCTGTTTGGTGCAATTTCGGGGAAGATCGGCTCTTTCTGAATAACCCCTATAATCTGCTGTAGCTAAAGTGAAAATGTGAAGTTTCTGTATTCAGAGTTCAAATTGAATCATATCTTTCCAGACATCTTTGCGCTATTACACCATTTCAAATGCTAAATGAGTATTTAGTGGTCTAATTGAGATAATGTACAAAATGCTGACTAAAATCAGCATGCTGGATTTTTTTCATTTTTTTAAATAAAAGTTATAGCTACATACCACATAATCAAAATAATGATAATATGCCAGTGCCATGGTAGATTCTTGAAAAAAAATTAATTTAAAAGCCGTCTTCTATAGCAGCGGATCTCTGGAATTATATTTGAAATGTAAGCATACGTCATATTAAATATTTGTAGAAAGATCAGTGAGGTACTGGGTGGTTCTGAGATCAGGAGGTGGGAATAAAAGCATAAAAATGTCTTTGGTCTTGTCCAATGTTCTTGTCTGTATTGCCCTGCTCGCAGAGAGGCGATCCAACAGTAGAAGGCAGCTAAATATTTATAGTTTTTGAGTTATAAATTGAACTCATCTGTATATTGAATAAGCTACAATTTTCCTTAGATGATCCAGTCTGCAGAGGTGGGGGAGACTGCAAGTCTCCAACAATGGGTTGGCGATTTGGCTGTATGGATGTAAGGATTATGGTAAGACATTTTGTATTGACGTTGGGAAGCTGTTGTACGTGGTGTAGTAAAGCGAGTGTAGGGGAGGGAATGAGGTTCATTCTTGTTATGGTATTAATGGTGCTGGTAAAAAAAAAAAATCTTTTGTGGTATCACACCAAATTTATAGGACATTTGCAATACAGTGCAGATGACTCAACATTATTCTAATTTGTTTCTTTGTATTATGCTGATTGTCAACATAGTCCCACTCTAGCAATAAGGGTAGCAAAACGTTAGAGTAGCTTGCTCCCCAAGAAGCTTAGATATAAAAGAGAAGTGGGTGAAGACAAAAGGAAGTTCTTTGTAGTACATTAATGAGGACAGTGTCCAACATGGATTGGAGAATGGTTAGAGCATATAACCTTTGGTGTTGTTAAGCTTATCCAAATAAGTAGGGTTTGAGGGTGGATGTAATTCCTTTAACAGGTAGCTGATAGTCTTAAAAATAGAGCAACAGAATTCCACAGTGTGGGTGCAGCCCAGGAATAATTACATAATATATGACTATAACTTGTTGTAAATATACAATTTTAACGTGGACCCACGTGACCCAATCTAGTCAGTTTGGCAGAGTGCAGTTGAAACTGTCAAGATGCAACGGAAAGTGTTCTAATCACTGGTTATGTTTTTAACAGTTTATTATTTTGGATAATTGTGGTTGCAATGTTCTCTATGACCCATGTACCTAATGTTTGCAATCGACCTCGTGTTCCTCTGATCACCTGCGGAGATGTATTCAACTCAGCTAGATATACTGTTATTTCCATACTATAAGTGGTATCTAGTGTTTGTGATTGTGTAACTTTGTTTCTGGTGGAATGTTACATTAATGTTTGCACAGTTTAGCTGCTAGGAGCAATCACGGTCTTAATACGTAATTGCTGTACTCTACGTTGGAGACACACACATTCCTTCCCTGCTTTCAGGGTTTTCCTGCATTTATTTTCCCATCTTTAGAACTACTGTTCCCTCTAGGGACCCCTTTATTGGATTTATGATGATAGTTTTCATCCACTGCATGTTATATAGGAGAGCTCTAGGTAGGCATGTGGAGCAGATAGGGTTGAGATTGTTTCTCCACCAAGGGGTTAAACAGATGACAGTACGTTCATTAGCAACCACCCTTTTCATGCTGCCATCCATGTGTTGTTATTTTATCTAGATTAGTTGATGTGCTATGGTATATACATCCATATAGCTGACGTCTTATCAGTGTCAATTACTTGGGGTTTGTGGACATTAAGGCTTTGTTTATTATTTTTTCTGAGTTACCTCCGGTTACTCTATGGGATCCTCAGATGTTTGGTCCGTGTTCTATATTGTATCTTTTGCCTAGTGTGATTGTGTTTATGTTTGAGATTGCTCCCTTTCATTGTCGTGACATGTTGTTAGCTGTAGATCTGAAGACATTGGGTCTCTGTCCCACTCCAGGTCTTCGAAACTTCTAGCTGACATAGATTTGAGAAAGGGGTTTTCCTCATACTACCGAGGAGTACAGAGACCCCCTGTCACGTTTCCACATCGCAGCCAGGCCCCCTGGTGGTGAGAGCAATGCTCAGCAGCTCTTGTGGGTTATTTGGGCTAGCCTCTGCAGACCATCTCCCCTGTGGCTGATAGTCTGTGGTCACATGATCGGCCCCACCCTATATATATGGCCAACAGTGGATCAGATCCTTGCTGCAGGATAGGTCTTCTTTACTGAGTGCTGCATTTGTGATATTGGTTCTGTTATTCTGGTGTTTGACTATTGGCGTGTTTGTCTGTTCCCTGTACCGCATATTCTGATATCCTGTTACTGACCCGGCTTGTCTGAGAACCACTCTTGTTGCTGACCTTGGTTTATATGACTATCTACTCTGGCTTCTAGACCTGGCTTTTCCCTGACAATTCTTGTGTATGTTCTGTATGTCATATTCTGGTCTTTATGTATTGTTGTCCAGCAGCATATTAGAATATATAATATAGAGGCCAATTATAAGGACCTCCTTTCTAGCTTAGGACCTGTATTGCTACTGGATATCTCTTTGTGGTATTTCTTGCAAACCCTCGTTGCAGTTCTAATGTTTACCCCCAACCCTGTAATCTGTATAGAGTTAGACGGCTATTCAAAGACCTTACCCAGAGCAGGGCCTCCTCGTGTCTCTGTATCGTGTCCTGTAATCTCTGATTCTGTTATTATACTGTGTGTAGGGTTCTACATCATGCAGCAAAGCACATACCTGCCTAAAGGGCTTAACCGCACTCAGTACCAAGGGCGCTCCATGGCATCTGCCCCGGACGTCCATGACACCCCCTCAGACCACTTTGGGTTCCTTGGAACATTTTCCCCTGAAGAGACAAAACATTTGTTCTGATTACCATTGCTGCTTGTGGATTATCCCAGCTACTCTTTCATGATTCTAAGACTGCATAAATAGTACCTGGACAAGACTGTAGATTTGTATCGGGAAGACCGTTTCCATGACTCTTCAATTATCCCTTATGTTTAAGCCTCCATGTCACCATTATAGATAGAGGGTGTGAATCCAGCAGCACTCAATGGGTTAACTCTGGACTCCTACGTATTTAGGTTGTTAGTCCATTTGTCTGTTTGATTCTTTGTGTTTGTAATGAGATTAACATATCTGACTCTAGCAGGGTAATTCAGAGAGAGGTGAAAAGCAGGAGAATGACTGGAGAAGTGAAAATTCTAGGTCAAAATAGCCAAACCAGAAAACTTATCCCAGTTATCTCACTTTCCAAATCGGCTATTTGGTCTAGATTGTTCTCTTCTCCAATCATTCTCCTGCTTTTCACCTCTCTCTGAATAACCCTGTAGGTGTAGCTCAGTAAATAGACACTCAGGAGAGTTAACCCAGTGTACCTGTTATCCTTTGTGTTTTCTCTCTCTCTCCCTTCTGTGTACACAGTTTGTTATTCAATTAATTGCCCCTAATCCAATTTTGTCCCAGATGCCACGGAGGGATTTCAATTGTTTAACCAGGGTATAAATATGTGTGTGCTGTGACAATAAACCAGTATGCTTGACCCAGTACAATCAGTGCTAGCCATGATATTGGGGACATTGGAAAATATGCAAAAGATGCTGTGCTGTTCTGCTGTGTTGGAATTGTAGGAATAGATAGAGAAGCATCGCTACAAAAGACACAGTCTGACCTTTCCAGCAATGTATCTCTTAACTCCTTAGGTGAAAGGCTAATTGGCGCCAGACAGCAGTACTTTTTTTTGCCCATTACCGATGGGGAAACAGAGGGAGCCCTTCATTGATTCTTGCACCGGGGCCGTCAGATTTCTAGCTACGCCACTGCCCTAAGCTGCATAAACCTGACGACATGTGGGGGATAGGGATGAGCCGAACACCCCCGAGTTCGGTTCGTATTCGAACCCGAACTTTCCAAATGTTCGAATCCGAACTCGAACTCGAACTCAATACTCGAAATCGAAGTCAATGGGGCTGAAAATTTGATTTTTAGAGTGCCCTCGAAGAGGGCATATATGCTAGATATTTGCCATAAAAGGTGTATGGGGGTCCGGGTAGTAGAAACATAGAAACATAGAAAAATGTCGGCAGATAAGAACCTTTCGGCCCATCTAGTCTGCCCAATTACATGGATACTTTACCTGTATTTATCTTTTGTTTAGGATAGCCTTATGCCTATCCCATGCTTGCTTAAATTCAATTACTGTTTTGGCCTCTACCACTTCTACTGGAAGACTGTTCCATGTATCCACCACCCTCTCAGTAAAATAATGCTTCCTGATGTTACTTTTAAACCTTTGCCCCTCTAATCTAAGACTATGTCCTCTTGTTTTGCTATTTTGTTTCCTTTTAAATATACTCCCTTCCTCTACCTTGTGGATTCCCTTTACGTATTTAAATGTTTCTATCATATCTCCTCTGTCTCGTCTTTTTTCCAAGCTGTACATGTTAAGATCATTAAGCCTTTCCTGGTAACTTTTCTCCTTCAAGCCGTACACCATTTTAGTAGCCCTTCTCTGAACTCTCTCTAAGATGTCTATATCCTTCTGGAGATACGGTCTCCAGTACTGCACACAGTACTCCAAGTGAGGTCTCACCAGTGCTCTGTACAGTGGCATGAGCACTTCCCTTTTCCTACTGCTAATACCTCTCCCTACACAACCAAGCATTCTGCTAGCATTTCCTGCTGCTCTATTACATTGACTACTTACCCTTAGATCCTCTGAAATAATAACCCCTAAATCCCTTTCCTCAGATGTTGAGGTTAGGACTGTATCAAATATTCTATATTCAGCCCTTGGGTTTTTACGTCCCAGGTGCATTATCTTGCACTTATCCACATTAAAACTCAATTGCCACAGCTCCGACCATTTTTTTAGTTTACCTAAATCATTTGTCATTTGGCTGATCCTTCCAGGAACGTCAACCTTGTTGCAAATCTTTGTGTCATCAGCAAAAAGACATACTTTTCCATTAATACCATCTGCAATATCACTAATAAAAATATTAAATAGAATGGGTCCAAGTACTGACCCCTGAGGTACCCCACTGGTAACAAGACCTTGCGCCGAATAAACTCCATTTACCACAACCCTCTGTTGCCTGTCACTCAGCCACTGCCTAATCCATTCAACAATATTGGAATCCAAGCTCAAAGATTGCAATTTATTGATAAGCCTTCTATGCGGAACAGTATCAAAAGCCTTACTGAAATCTAAATAAGCAATGTCTACTGCACCACCTGTGTCTATTATTTTTGTTACCCAATCAAAAAAATCAATAAGATTAGTTTGGCATGATCTCCCTGAGGTAAACCCATGTTGTTTCTGATCCTGTAATCTATGTGTTTTTAGATGTTCAACAATCCTTTCCTTTAACATGGTTTCCATTAATTTCCCCACTACTGACGTAAGACTAACTGGTCTATAGTTCCCAGATTCCTCCCTACTACCCTTCTTGTGAATGGGCACAACATTTGCTAATTTCCAGTCTTCTGGGACGACTCCCGTTAGCAAGGATTGGTTAAGTAAATCTGTTAACGGTTTTGCTATTACATCACTGAGCTCTTAATAATTTAGGGTGGATCCCATCTGGCCCCATTGATTTATTTGTCTTTACTTTAGACAGCTGCTGTAGAACCTCCTCCTCTGTAAACTGATATGTAATTGTCTCGTTAGTGTTTCCTCCTAACTGAGGTCCCTTTCCTTCCTTTTCTTCTGCAAAGACTGAACAAAAATATTCATTGAGGCAGTCAGCGAGACTTTTATCCTCTTCTACATACCTTCCTTCCTTTGTTTTTAATCTAACTAATCCTTGTTTTACTTTTCTTTTCTCGTTTATGTATCTAAAAAATGTTTTGTCCCCCTTTTTTACTGACTGAGCTATTTTCTCTTCTGCGTGTGCTTTGGAAGCCCTTATAAATTGCTTTGCCTCTTTCTGCCTAATCTTATAGGTTTGCCTATCTTCTTCACTCTGAGTTGTTTTATAATTATTGAATGCTGTCTTTTTGTTCTTCACTATTTTGGCCACTTCTGCAGAGTACCACAGTGGTTTCTTCCCTTTTTTGTTTTTGCTAACAAGTCGAATGCAATTGCCTGTGGCCTTCAATAATGCTTCCTTTAAATAATCCCATTTCTCCTGGACTCCCTTTAAACTCCTCCAGTCTGATAATGACTCCTTCACACAAAATCTCATTTTAGAAAAATCTGTTTTTTTAAAGTCTAAAACTTTTGTTTTTGTGTGGTGTGGCTCCATCCCTGTTCTTATATTAAACCATACTGACTGGTGATTACTAGATCCCAAATTTTCACCTACAACAACGTCCGATACCAAACCTCCATTTGTGAGTATTAAATCCAATATGGCCTCTTTACGGGCCGGCTCCTCAACTACTTGTGTTAGAGATAATCCCAGTAGGGAGTTTAGAATATTTGTACTCCTGGTGCACCCAGCTGTTTTGGTTTCCCAGTTCACATCAGGAAGATTAAAGTCCCCCATGATAATAACTTCCCCCTTCATTGCCATTTTGGCTATTTCCTCAAGCAGCAGATTATCTAGCTCTTCTACTTGTCCAGGGGGTCTATAGATCACACCTACACGAGCTACTGTATGATTGCCAAATGTTAGCGTAACCCAAACTGACTCTATGTTCACCTCGCTCACTTTTATTTGGTTCGTTTTTATGTTGTTTTTCACATACAGGGCCACTCCTCCTCCTTTCCTACCTTCTCTGTCTTTTCTATATAAAGAGCACCCCGGTATTGTTATGTCCCAGTTATTTTTCTCACTGAACCATGTCTCAGTAACCGCAACTAAATCTACTTTTTCAGCTGCCATCATTGCCTCCAGTTCATTGATTTTATTGACTAAACTGCGAGCATTTATAGACACGACTCTGAGCTTGTCATTTTTTACCCCGCATGTTGCTTGCACCCTCCGATTTAGTTTTGGGGACAATCAGGCAGATTGTTTTTTACCCTTTTGTCCCCCCCTCCTAGTTTAAATATTTCTTTGCGAAACCTTTGAACTTCTCACTGAGAACATATGTTCCCCTATGAGTAAGATGCAAACCATCTTTTTTATACAGTTCCTTTCTGCTCCAATTAGAGCTATCATGGGACACAAAGCCAAATCCTTGCTCTCGACACCATTCCCGAAGCCACAAATTAAATTCCCTATTGCGCATCTCCCTATCCTGAATGTTATGCACAGGCAAAACTTCAGAGAATGACACAGTGGACGCAATCTGCTGTATTTCACCTCCAAGAACACAAACATCTTCCTTAATCTCAGAAACCTCATTGCTAGCCAAGTCATTTGTCCCTAGATGGACTAGAACATCCACTTCCCCTTGCTGCTTTGCTTGTTTGACAATATTGAGAATACATCTCTTGTCTCTACGAGCAGTAGCCCCAGAAAGACATCTCACCAAACCACTACTCTCCAGCTCAACACCTCTTATGATAGAATCACCCAGCAACAATTGCCTTCTATCATGTCCCACCTTTTCCTTATTGTTCTTGGTTGCAGTCCTGCA
The DNA here is from genome assembly GCA_009667805.1 of Leptobrachium leishanense. Taxonomy (NCBI): domain Eukaryota; kingdom Metazoa; phylum Chordata; class Amphibia; order Anura; family Megophryidae; genus Leptobrachium; species Leptobrachium leishanense. The sequence goes on from CM019064.1 coordinate 206,374,214, forward strand.
TACCTTAGGCATAGGGGATGGTGGTTCCTCAACTATGGTGTCTGAGCCTACTTCCGTCTCACCACTACACTCTGAAAGTGCCTCAAAAGAATTAAGAAGAGCCACAGACTGTGGGACATGCCTTCTATCCACAGCTCTAAGTCTACCAGATCCTACAGTAGTCCATCTGCCGCTCCTAGGAGGCCTCTGTGGCAGTGGCTTTGTAACAGTCATAGCCATAGCCTGAGTTTGTCTAACAGATAATTTACAAATCTCAGACTTCAAACAGGCAATTTCCTGCTGCAATAAAGAGAGCTGCCTACATATCAGGCACACTCCAAACCTCCAAAAATTGGATCTAAAAACAAATGCATGACAGCTCTTACACTGGACCAAGCCTGCCATTATAAAATTGGATTTAAACCAACAAATCTTACCTTTTTGTAGGTTTTCTACCTCCTGTCTAACCTCAGACTACCTCCAGAGTATCTCCAGGATATCTCTAAATGCTCACTTTGAAAGCTTCCCAAGCTCAATTAGACCAAGCTAATATTCCACAAGCTTTATATAGTCACCTAAGAACACCTCCCCCAGCAAGGCGTGGACAAGTTTAACCACCTTAGCAAATAGCACGCAATTGATTCCAATTGTATGCTAATCAGTAAGGAATGAGTCACCAGCCTAACCTAATTTACACACCAGACCTAACTTAAAACCTTAAAATGAATAGAAAAGATCTGTTTGAAACAAAAATCAAAATCACTCACCAGGATATCTCTAAGTGCTCACTTTGAAGGCTTCACTTAGAAGGTAGTGCCCTGGGGGACAAGAAACAAGGACAAAAGTTTTAAAAAAAATGTTTTTAAAGGGACAGTGAGTTTTCCATGAAATAAGGGTTAAAAATAAAAACGAAAAATTCCTTCAAATATCGTGCCTAGGAGGTCCCCATAACCTGCCCGTGAAGTGGCGGATTTCTAGGATGTATAGAAACACTTGAAAACAAAAAAATTACGTTTCAAAAGACGGTTGTAACGTTGGGGGCTTCCAGCCCTACCTGTGTGCTTGAGGACAGCAAGTCTGATGCTGCTCGCTGACCTCTGCATGGTTTAAATGGAGACAGGCAGGGAGGTGATTGCATGAGGTGTGGCTTGAGTGGGGGGCGTGGTCTGGTGAAGGTCTTTAAAAACCCTCAGTATAGTTTCAGAAGTTGCCAGATCGTGGTTATCCATACCTGAGCTCCTTGTACCTGACTGCTATATTGATTTAACCTGTTATTGACCTCTGCTTGTGTTCTGACCATTCTGCCTTCTGTTGCCCTAGACTATTTACTTGTACTACGCTACCGCTCTGATACCGACCCGGCTATTCCATTTGACCATTCTGAACTCTGTATTCCTGATTCTGGCTCGGCTGACTCCTCTCCGTATTGTTAACCCTTTTCTGTCTAGCTAGTTTACCTGGCCAATTCTAAGGACCAGACAGATAGGGATCATTCACAGCTACACTGTTGGTAGCTTCTGGGTTTTGTGGAGTGTTGGGGGTTAAGTACTGCGTGGTGGGATCCGGGAACCGTGACAACGGTAAATGCTTTTCCTTTAATCTATCCATAAACAACTGCTTGGGGCGGCAGTCTGTATGAAAAGAGGAGACATTTTCGTACACGTAGAAAAAGTTTAGTGATTTTTTGGCTAAATTATTGTGAAACTTATGCAGGCTTTGGATGAAAGTAACAATAGGTGCTTTAAAATTGGGCCTTTAGTGTCGGCAACAGTGCCTGTAACCCCTCTGAGGATATGAATCTGATACAGGCGTCAGTGGCAGTGCACCCAAATATTGTGTTTTTGGTGCCAGGCCTGCAAGTACTATCATACAGTAACCCCTCTGTGGTATTGTGGAAGAATGCAGGGGTGGACCTTACAGTCCTATATTAAAAAGATATGTATCTGTTAAAGGCGTCAGTGCACCCAGATATTGTGCTTTTGGTGCCAGGCCAGCAAGTGCATTCATACAGTAACCCCTCTGTGGTATTGTGGAAGAATGCAGGGGTGGACCATGTGGTCCAGTATTAAAAATATATGAATCTGGTAATGGGCGTCAGTGCACCCAGATATTGTGCTTTTGGTGCCAGACTGCCAGACCAGCAAGTACCATCATACAGTAACCCCTCTGTAGTATTGTGGAAGAGTGCAGGGTTGGACCCTGCGGTTCAAAACATTAAAATGATATAAATGTGGCACAGGCGTCAGTGCAGCCAAATATTGTGCCTTTCATGGCAGCAAGTGCCTTCACACCGTAACCCTTTTGTGGTATTGTGGAAGAGTTCAGTGCTGGAGGTTTTGTGAATGCAGAAGACATCCCTGATCTATTCCGTTACTTCAGCATCAGGGGATTGATAGCTGCTGATCCAGGACTGATTCATTTTTCTAAATGTCAGCTGGTCTACAGAGTCGGTGGACAGACGCACTCTTTTGTCTGTGACAAAACCTCCAGCGGCACTGAACGTCCTTTCAGAAAGCACGCTAGATGAAGGGCAACCTAGTAGCTGCATAGCATATTGGCTAAGTTCTGGCCAGCAGTGGCGTCACTAGGGTCGGTGTCACCCGGTGCGGTAATTTATGGTGTCACCCCCCCGAGTTTTTCAGATTTTTTTTTTTTAACTACTCTTACTCCTAAATCAGTACTCCCATATAACACTGAATGCTCATACACACAGCGCACATTACTGTGAGGTTTATTGCTGTGGAGCTCTCTCATATGCTCACACAACTTTTTGCCAACTGCCAGCAAGTACGTTGCCTGTTCGAAGGCAGTGAAAGCACACATGGATATATATTGCCCCCAGCAGCTCTGGATATATATTGCCCCCAGCAGCTCACCCATGGATATATATTGCCCCAGCTCACATATGGATATATTGCGCCTCAGCTCACATATGGATATATTGCGCCTCAGCTCACACATGGATATATTGCCCCAGACCAGCTCACACATGGATATATTGCCCCAGACCAGCTCACACATGGATATATTGCCCCAGACCAGCTCACACATGGATATATTGCCCCAGACCAGCTCACACATGGATATTGCCCCAGCTCTCATGGATATTGCCCCCAGCACACATGGATATGCCCCAGCTCCTCTCATGGATATTGCCCCAGCTCCTCTCATGTATATACTGCCCCAGCTGCTCTCATTGATAATGCTCCAGCTGCTCTCATGGATTTGCCCCAGCTCATGGATATACTGCCCCAGCAGCTCATGGATATACTGCCCCAGCAGCTCATGGATATACTGCCCCAGCAGCTCATGGATATGCCCCAGCAGCTCATGGATATGCCCCAGCAGCTCATGGATATGCCCCCAGCTCCTCATGGATATGCCCCCAGCTCCTCATGGATATGCCCCAGCACCTCATGGATTTGCCCCAGCAGTTTATGGATTTGCCCCAGCAGCTTATGGATTTGCCCCAGCTCCTCATGGATTTGCCCCAGCTCCTCATGGATTTGCCCCAGCAGCTTATGGATTTGCCCCAGCAGCTCATGGATTTGCCCCAGCAGCTCATGGATTTGCCCCAGCATCTTATGGATTTGCCCCAGCTCCTCATGGATATGCCCCAGCAGCTCATTGATTTGCCCCAGCACCTCATGGATTTGCCCCAGGCCCCCATGGATTTGCCCCAGCTCCTCATGGATTTGCCACAGCAGCTCATGGATTTGCCCCAGCTCCTCATGGATTTGCCCCAGCTCCTCATGGATATGCCCCAGCACCTCATGGATTTGCCCCAGCAGTTTATGGATTTGCCCCAGCAGTTTATGGATTTGCCCCAGCTCCTCATGGATTTGCCCCAGCTCCTCATGGATTTGCCCCAGCAGCTCATGGATTTGCCCCAGCTCCTCATGGATATGCCCCAGCAGCTCATGGATTTGCCCCAGCAGCTTATGGATTTGCCCCAGCAGCTCATGGATTTGCCCCAGCAGGTTATGGATTTGCCCCAGCTCCTCATGGATTTGCCCCAGCAGGTTATGGATTTGCCCCAGGCCCCCATGGATTTGCCCCAGCTCCTCATGGATTTGCCCCAGCTCACCTCCTGGTCCTGGTCCCAGCACATGGATAGCGGCCCAGGCAGCACCTCTCCGCCGCGTTTTTCGCTCCTTCTGAGCGTCCGGCGGCGCGCAGCTTGGGCGCTCGTCTGGGGGAGCCACGTGACCAGCCGCGATTGGCTGGTGACGTATTTCCTCCAGGCGAGCGCCGAAGCTGCATGCTTCGGACGCTCGCACGGAGCGAATACGCGGCGGTGGCGGTGGCGGGCGGTGGGTGAGACACCCGCCCTTAGGGTGACGGTGTCACCCTAAAGGCGGGTGTCACCTGGTGCGGGCCGCACCCACCGCCCCCACGTTACGACGCCACTGCTGGCCAGTGTTCCAATCTCAACACCCATAAACCAGTGGATCATCTGCTGGAAACGTATCCAGGTCTGCCCTTGCCCCTAGGTAGTCCTGCACAGTATGGTGAAGACGCTGGCAATGGGTGCCTGCATTTGACATCCCTGGGCGTCGTGGACTAAAAAAATTAAAAAATGCATCAGTCAAGCGGCCCTGGCCTTCACCACTATTCCTCTGATCATCCGCAGCATCAGAAGCACGTGTGTCATCACTTGGTAACCTACCAGTGCCTGGAAAGGTGTTACACAAGTGTCGCTTTAGAGCATCCTCAAGTTTTTTCATCCTGTGCTCCCTCTGTGCGGGCAGGATGAGCTCTGCAACTTTACCCTTGTATCGTGGATCAAGAAGGGTTGCCAACCAGTAATGATCCCTCTCCTTGATAGCACGAATCCTGGGGTCCTTTAGCAGGCTTTGAATTATAAGGAAGCCCATGCAGCGTAGGTTGGAGGTGGCATTAGCTTCCGAGTCTTCCTGGTCAATGAGGATGACCCCATCGTGCACTTCCTCCTCCCAGCCACGAACTAGCCCTTGTGTTTCTGGGCACACAAAATCCTCCTCCTCATCCTCCTTCCTTTTCCTTTTCCTGGCCCGGTGTGGATCCTGTCCCCTAAACAAACCAGCTCAAGCACAGTATGGCATCTTTTTTATTGAGCCATTGCGTAGCCCCTGCCACGCGTCGGTTTTACTGCCACTTCGCCAGAGACACAGAAGGAGGAGGAGGGAGAGGTGGTGGTGGAGCAGACAGACCTTATACAAGCAGCATTCTGGAGGTTTGGTGGATGAACAAGCTCCAGCACAGAGCCCCATCTTGGATCCCTCCCAGCTGCAATCAGAGTTACCCAGTGTGCCGTGAAGGAAATGTAACGACCCTGTCCATGCTTGCTGGATCACATGTCTAAAATCACATGCACCTTGCTGCTGACTGCCTTTCCCAATGACTCGATAACATTGTCTTCCACGTGCTGGTATAGTCTTGCGTGAAAAGTAATGGCGTCTTGGAACCTGCCACTGTGGTACAGCACATTCAGCAAATTCACGGAAGGGAGCAGAGTCCACCAGCTGGAAAGGCAGCAGCTGCAATGCGAGTAATTTTGCTAAGCTGGCATTTAGACGCTGTGCTTGGAGATGGTTGGGACTATATTTTTTCTTACGCTGCAGCAGCTGCGGCAACGTAATCTGACTGCGTAAATCTTCAGCTGATGGGATGCTGTCACATTGTGAGGAAGGACCTGGTACATCCATTACTGTAGCATCATCCCTGTCAGTGGAGGTTGTAGGCAATGACATGGCAGGACATACAGTGGGGTAGAGACAGAAGAGGAGGAGGAGGACCTACACAAAGTTTTGTGCCAACGGGATGTGTGGCAGGAGGTCATATGTCGCCTCAAGCATGTGGTACCCAAGTGTCCCGCGTCTTTCCCACGCTTAAACCTCATCTGACATAGATTACAAATAGCAATGGTGGGGTCTGCTGCATATTTCTTAAAGAACTCCCAGCAGACAGCAGAGTTCCTGCGTGTGTGCTTTGAGACAACAGCGCTCTGCACCGGAGCAGCTCTGACATCTGATGCCTTGGACTGGCTAGTGCTACGGTTGGTCATAGAGGATGTTGTGCCTCGTGTTTGCTGTGCCTCCTCCTCCTCCTCCCCCTCCTCCTCACTTGATTCCTCTGTTCAATCTGGCACCCAGGTGGAGTCAGTGACCTCATCATCAATGTCATCTTCACCCCCTATCTCCTCGTCACTGGAGCCAACTTGACAGTATGCTGCAGCTGCTGGGGCAACATGAGTGCCAGTTATTTGTGTGTCATCACTGGCACCCCTTTCCTCTAGGATGATTATACTCCCTTCCTCAACCTCAGAATCAGATTGAATCAGAGCACTGTACTTGCTGCGCATCCTCAAGCAGCATGTCACTGTCATTGTAGTCAAACAATTCAGCTGACTCCTCCGTGTGTGATAGCGAGTCTACGGCAGGAGTAGCTGTGGACATGGAGGCTGCATTAGATGCTTTGGCAGCTGAGGTGGACTGTAAAGCACTACAAGCCTGGCTGGCAGAGGACTCGGAGGATGAGGATGGCCTGGTTAGCCAATTCACCAAATCCTCTGTATGTTGCTGCTGCTTAAGAAGACGGCCAGCACCAGTTAGAAAGGACAAGCGTGCCCCTGCAGAGGATGCACCACGTCCACCACGACCAGAGGCACAGCCTCCCGACACAGGGGCTGCTTGCCCTCTTATCTGTGTCTGGGAGCGTCTGCCTGTCCTTTTTGTTCTTTCAGACATGGTGAGTGATATATAGATTAAATATATACAGAACTCTGATTCAACTCTGGTATAAAGATTAAAGATTTACAGAACTCTGGTATAACTCAGTGAGATACCCTGATAGCTGGCAGCCAGTGACAAGACACAGATTACAATTCCCTCCTATAAATCAGTGTGACCCCCTGATGGGTGGCAGTGAGAAGCCACAGATTACAAATCTCAGAAACCTCCTATAAATCAGTGTGACCCCCTGATGGGTGGCAGTGAGAAGCCACAGATTACAAATCTCAGAAACCTCCTATAAATCAGTGTGACCCCCTGATGGGTGGTAGTGAGAAGCCACAGATTACAAGTCTCAGAAACCTCCTATAAATCAGTGAGATGGGTGGCAGTCAGTGAGTACACACGGATTGTAACAATTCCCAAATATTTTGTAGAAATTTGTGACCCCCAAAATACTTGCTGGCAGTGACAAGACACAGATCACCTCAATTCACAAATGTTTTGTAGAAATTTGTGACCCCCAAAATACTGCGTGGTACTGGCTGTGTGACAAGACACAGATCACCTCAATTCACAAATGTTTTGTAGAAATTAGTGACCCCCCAAAATACTGCGTGGTACTGGCTGTGTGACAAGACACAGATCACCTCAATTCACAAATGTTTTGTAGAAATTTGTGACCCCCAAAATACTTGCTGGCAGAGACAAGAGACAGATCACCTCAATTCCCAGATATTTTGTAAAAATTAGTCACCCCCCAAAATACTGCGTGGTACTGGCTGTGTGACAAGAGACAGATCAGCTCAATTCCCAAATGTTTTGTAGAAATTTGTGACCCCCAAAATACTGCGTGGTACTGGCTGTGTGACAAGACACAGATCACCTCAATTCCCAAATATTTTGTAGAAATTTGTGACCCCCAAAATACTTGCTGGCAGTGACAAGACACAGATCACCTCAATTCCCAAATGTTTTGTAGAAATTTGTGACCCCAAAATTCTTGCTGGCAGCGACAAGAGACAGATCACCTCAATTCCCAGATATTTTGTAAAAATTAGTGACCCCCAAAATACTGCGTGGTACTGGCTGTGTGACAAGACACAGATCACCTCAATTCACAAATGTTTTGTAGAAATTTGTGACCCCCAAAATACTGTGTGGTACTGGCTGTGTGACAAGACACAGATCACCTCAATTCCCTAATGTTTTGTAGAAATTTGTGACCCCCAAAATACTTGCTGGCAGTGACAAGACACACATCACCTCAATTCCCAGATATTTGGTAGAAATGAGACCCCCCCCAGACCCCCGGCAGACCGGCAGTAAGAACACACAACAACTATCTCCTATGAAATCTCCTCTCAAATGCATGCAAACCTTATACAGTATAGTGTGCTGCGGGACTTAGCTCTGTGAGCCCATGATTGGGCAAAATTTGCCCAATCAGGACTCTGAGCCGTGATTGGCATAGTGTTGAACCTGTCTTGCACTAGACCTGTGTTTAGGTGCAAGGCTGTAGCCAATTACGAGCTTCAGGCCAGTGGGAAAGTGCATTATGGTCCATTGTGGTCGAACATGCGGCGAACAGAACGAACAGGCTAAGTTCGGTCCGAACCGAACAGCTCATCCCTAGTGGGGGACAGTTACAGGTTTTATAACGCACTAACAAGTTCTGTAGCACTGAACAATGGGAGAGGCAAAATAACAAATATACATACAAGTTAAACATACAGAACAGTAGGAGAGAGGACCCTGCTCAAGAGCTTGCAATCTAAGATTAGAGAGGTGGCACACTAGGTGAGGGTAATGACACCCCACTCATCGTCCGCAGCGAAGGGGTTAAAGAATAAAGAAATACGTTATAAATGGGTAAATTTATATTTTTTTTTTCTGAGGACAACCATTTCTGTGCAAAATTAATTTTTTTACCCTATATTTATTTATTTCATGATTCAAATAATGGTATGATATGTGTGTTTGTGTGTGTGTGTAATGCCAGTATATGTGTTTGTGATGCTTTCTGTGTGTGTGTGTGTAATGTCAGTATATGTGTTTGTGATGCTCTGTGTGTGTGTAATATAAGTATATCTGTTTATGTGTGTGTAATGTCAATATATGTGTTTGTGTTTGTGTCTGTGCATGTGTAATGTCAGTATTTGTGTTTGTGATGCTTTCTGTGTGTGCGTAATGTCAGTATATGTGGAAAGGGAGGGAGAGAGGGAAGGGAAAGAGGGAGGGAATAGAGAGCGAGGGAAGGACGAGGGAGGGAGGGAATAGAGAGCGAGGGAAGGACGAGGGAGGGAGGGAATAGAAAGGGAGGGAAAGAGTTGGAGGGATGGAAGGTAGGGTGGGACGGGAAGGAGCGAAGAGGGAGGGAAAGACGAGAGAGACAGAGGGAAAGACGAGAGGGAGGGAAAGAAGAGAAAGGGAGGGAAGGAAGAGGGGGAGGAAAAGAGAGATAGAGGGAGTGGAGATATAAGAGAGAGTGAGGGAAGAGAGAGTGAGGGGAGAGAGAGTGAGGGAAGAGAGAGTGAGGGGAGAGAGAGGGAAGGAAGAGAAGGAGGGAGGAAGAGAAGGAGGGGAGGGAAGGTAGGGTGGGACGGGAAGGAGCGAAGAGGGCGGGAAGGAAGAGAGATTGAGGGAAAGACAAGAGAGGGAGGGAAGGAAAAGAGAGAGGGAGGGGAGAGAGAGGGAAGGAAGGGGGAGGGAGGGAAGAGAGGGAGGGAAGGAAGAGGAGGGAAGGAATAGAGGGAGGGAAGGAGGAGGGAAGGAAGAGAGGGAGGGAAGGAAGAGGAGGGAAGGAATAGAGGGAGGGAAGAAGGAGAGGGGAGGGGGTAAGGTAGTGTGGGACAGAAGGGAGGGAGCGGAGAGAGAGAGAGGGAAAGAGAGAGAGGGGGAGAAAGATAGGGAGGGGAGGAAGAGGGAGGGAAGGAAGAGAGAGAGGGGGAGATAGGAGAGAGGGAGGGAAGGAAGAGAGGGACGGGAGGAAGACAGAAGCGAACAAAAAAGGGAGGGAACAAAGAGGGAGGGAGGTTAGGAAGAGAGGGAGGCAAAGAAAAGAGAGGGGGAAATAAGAGAGGGAGGGAAAGGAGAGAGAGGGGGAAGGAAAAGAGAGAGAGGGAGGGGAGAGAGAGAGGAAGAGGAGTGAGGGGGAGGGAAGTAAGATAGCAAGAAAGAGAGAGAGAAGGGGGAGGAAGAGAGAGAGGAGAGAGAGAGATCGGGAAGGAAGACCTGATGTGGAGGCCCCACCCCCGCCACTGCAAACAGGGGAAAGGGAGTGCCCACAGGGTGCCGGCAGCTTGACACGTGCCCAGGAAGTGATTGAGCCAGGCAAGCGGCTCGTTGGCGCCACGTGACCACCCACAGTAAGGCTAGGGTCAGACTAACGCATTTTTCACGTTGTCCGTGAAAAAGTGCGTTCGAACGAATGGACGTATTTTTTCACGGAATACGCAATAGCGGTCATACGATGCGCAGTTCATCCGTGATTTTGTACGGATCATCAATAAAACACTTTTTGGGTCTGGACGTTATGTTGGCCGGACATTAGCAGCGTCTGACGTCTCCTAATCACGCACACCCGCCGCTAGCGGACGCAGCGCACTCTGTACGTCAGTACTAGTGGTTTCACGTTCTCGAAAAAATGCGTTTGTTTGCCGCTTGCGTTGCGCGGCCGCACTTTTGTGCGACCGTACTTCGTATATTGGCCGTCATTGCCCGGCATCTGCTGCTAGCACGGCCGTGATTAAGTGCGCCTGCACGCGCGTTCGCACTGCCTCAGTCTGACCCTAGCCTTCGTCCTCCGTTGCCCCATTCACTCACTGCGCACACGTGCAGCCAGAGCTCTACTTCCTTCCCTTCTGGGCAACTGGGAGGAAGTGACGTGTAAAACAGTCACTTCCTCCCAGTGCTGCTGCTGCAGAGGAGGGAAGCAGAGCGCTGTGGAAACGAACGCGGGCGATTTCACTTTAGAGTGTGTACTTTGTGCGATCGCATTGCACAGGGTGCACACTCTTAGGAATCCACTCTACGGCTCCTGGTAATGAGACCGGCTGGCTGCGGTGTGTAGCAGCCGGCTGGTCTCATTATGAAGAGACACACAGCAGCGGCTGAAGACCATAATTTGCCTCCCCGTCCTACGCAGTACCCCCTACTTGTGTACCACACGTACCACGTGTTGAGAACCCCTTTTTTAGAGGGACCAATGTGCAATAAAGTCTTGCTCCATCAGCTCCACATTTGATCTTGGCATGGGATATGAAAAGGTGATTTAGAGCAGTGGCATTGTTTGCTTTACAGGTAAAAGGACATAATGCCACCGCCTTAGAAATGAGAAAGAAAGAAAAAAGAAAAGTAAATTTTTCTTTTAATTTTTTTTTCTTTTTTCTATTTTTACACATTACACGGCCATATTTGGTAGACTCTGACTTTTCCAATGACACCTCACTTGACCTTGTGCGGTGTAAAAATTAGAAACAAACTGGGTTATTCAGAGAAAGGTGAAAAGCAGGAGAATGACTGGAGAAGTGAAAATTCTAGGCCAAAATAGCCAAACCAGAAAAATTCTCCCATTTATCTCACTTTCCAAATCAGCTATTTGGTCTAGATTGTTCTCTTCTCCAGCCACTTCTCCTGATTTTCACCTTTCTCTGAATAAACCTGACAGGGTTCTAAAGGACCCCTGGTGCTCCTCTCAGCGTTGCAACGGTTTAGGTATTCGATGAACCAATGCGTAATAACGCATTGAGCCTTCACCTTAAAACTTGCTGGCATCATGGGAAATGATGAGTTAGTGCAGCATTATAATTGGAAAGTGAACATGTTTCATTATAAAAAAATAAATCGATTTATATTTTTATTATTTTCTCTTTTATTTTTACACATAACCTGACCATGTTTGACTTCATTGTAAAGGTCATGCTCTGCCCTTTCCAACGTCACTGAGCATGACCCTCTAGTTACTATGGATCAGGTGATACTGTGGTCCAAATGACCTCCCTATCTCCACCATAGGGATTTCCAGAAGGAATTACCTGGGCAGCTACCGGGGAACCTAAACTCTCAATACTCCATATTATTATTATTTATTTCCTTATTTTTTGTGCCCCATTTCTGGTGGGGCGCTGCCCCTGTTGCCTCAATGGGCGAGGCTCCACTGATTTAAAGGGCAAGAAAAGTACACTAGTTTTCAGTAGAGTGTTTCTTTAACCCCACGTTCCCTCTCTCTGGACCATGGGGATTGTGACAGCCTTTCAAAGTGGAAGACTTCTCGTTGGGTTGCTGTCAGTCAATTCAGTCTGGGCCAGCCTTGGAAGAGCACCGAGCAAGAGCTTGGAAATAAGGTAGGTTTTTAAATAGTCTATGCTAAAGACAGGGTAATGAGGAAAAGGGTACAGATGAGTACATGGAGAGGGGTCAGGAGGGGGTAAATATTAGCCCTTCTGGTCCCCCCTATTTTTACAGTGTTCTTTTAATTGTTTCTTTATTCACAAGCTTGATGATTTTTAGTCACATTGAGTCAAGTAGTTAATTACCAACAAAGCTGGTAAAACTATATATTGATGTTTACATCATAATACTAGCTACTAATAATTAGGGATGAGCCGAACACCCCCGAGTTCGGTTTGCATTCGAACTCGAACTTTCCGAATGTTCGAATTCGAACTCGAACTCAATACAAGTCAATGGGACTCAAAATTCGATTTTTAGAGTGCCCTCCAAGAGGGCATATATATGCAAGATATTTGCCATAAAAGGTGTATGGCGGTCCGGGTAGTGCCCTGGGGGACAGGAAACAAGGACAAAAAGTAAAAAAAAAAAGTTTTTAAAGGGACAGTGAGTTTTCCATGAAATAAGGGTTAAAAATGAAAAGTTCCTTCAAATATTGTGCCTAGGAGGTCCCCATAACCTGCCCGTGAAGTGGCGGATTTCTAGGATGTATAGAAACATTTAAAAACAAAAAAATGATGTTTAAAATGACGGTAAATGCTTTTTCTTTAATCTATTCATAAACAACTACTTGGGGCGGCAGCCTGTATGAAAAGACATTTAAGGACGCGCAGAAAAAGTTTAGTGATTTTTTTTGGGCTAAATTATGGTGCGGGATTTGGATGAAAGTAACAATAGGTGCTTTAAAATTGGACCTTTAGCGTTGGCAACAGTACCGTCACACAGTAACCCCTCTGAGGATATGAATCTGGTACAGGCGTCAGTGGCCTTTGTGCCTTTGGTGCCAGGCCAGCAAGTGCATTCATACAGTAACCCCTCAGTAGTATTGTGGAAGAGTGCAGGGGTGGACCATGCGGTCCTATATTAAAAAGATATGAATCTGGTAAAGGCATCAGTGCACCCAGATATTGTGCTTTTGGTGCCAGGCCAGCAAGTGCATTCATACAGTAACCCCTCTGTGGTATTGTGGAAGAGTGCAGGGGTGGACCATGTGGTCCTATATTAAAAGGATATGAACCTGGTAAAGGCGTCAGTGCACCCAGATATTGTGCCTTTGGTGCCAGGCCAGCAAGTGCATTCATACAGTAACCCCTCTGTAGTATTGTGGAAGAGTGCAGGGGTGGACTATGCGGTCCTATATTAAAAAGATATGAATCTGGTAAAGACGTCAGTGCAGCCAAATATTGTGCCTTTGGTGCCAGGCCAGCAAGTGCATTCATACAGTAACCCCTCTGTGGTATTGTGGAAGAGTGCAGGGGTGGACCATGTGGTCCTATATTAAAAGGATATGAACCTGGTAAAGGCGTCAGTGCACCCAGATATTGTGCCTTTGGTGCCAGGCCAGCAAGTGCATTCATACAGTAACCCCTCTGTAGTATTGTGGAAGAGTGCAGGGGTGGACTATGCGGTCCTATATTAAAAAGATATGAATCTGGTAAAGACGTCAGTGCAGCCAAATATTGTGCCTTTCATGGCAGCAAGTGCCTTCACACTGTAACCCTTTTGTGGTATTGTGGAAGAGTGCAGGGTTGGACCGTGCGGTTAAAAAAATTAAAATGATATAAATGTGGCACAGGCGTCAGTACAGCCAAATATTGCGCCTTTCATTGCAGCAAGTGCCTTCACACCGTAACCCTTTTGTGGTATTGTGGAAGAGTTCAGTGCTGGAGGTTTTGTGAATGCAGAAGACATCCCTGATCTATTCCGTTACGTCAGCATCAGGGGATTGATAGCTGCTGATCCAGGACTGATTCATTTTTAGAAATGTCAGCTGGTCTACAGAGTCGGTGGACAGACGCACTCTTTTGTCTGTGACAAAACCTCCAGCGGCACTGAACGTCCTTTCAGAAAGCACGCTAGTTGAAGGGCAACCTAGTAGCTGCATAGCATATTGGCTAAATTCCGGCCAGTGATCCAATCTCAACACCCAGTAAGCCAGTGGATCATCTGCTGGAAAGTTATCCAGGTCTGCCCTTGCCCCTATGTAGTCCTGCACCATATGGTGAAGACGCTGGCAATGGGTGCCTACATTTGACGTCCCTGGGCGTCGTGGAATAATTTTTTTTAAAAAAGCATCAGTCAAGCGGCCCTGGCCTTCACCACTATTCCTCTGATCATCCGCAGCCTCAGAAGCACGTGTGTCATCACTTGGAGATGGTTGGGACTATATTTTTTCTTACGCTGCAGCAGCTGGGGCAACGTAATCTGACTGCGTAAATCTTCAGCTACTGGGATGATGTCACATTGTGAGGAAGGAGCTGGTACATCCATTACTGTAGCATCATCCCTGTCAGTGGTGGTTGAAGGCAATGACATGGCAGGACATACAGTGGGGGTAGAGACAGATGAGGAGGACCTACACAAAGTTTTGCACCAACGGGATGCGTGGCAGGTGGTCATATGTTGCCTCAAGCACGTGGTACCCAAGCGTCCGGTGTCTTTCCCACGCTTGAGCCTCATCTGACATAGATTACAAATAGCAATGGTGGGGTCTGCTGCACATTTCTTAAAGAACTCCCAGACAGCAGAGTTCCTGGATGTGTGCTTTGAGACAACAGCGCTCTGCACCTGAGCAGCTCTGACATCTGATGCCTTGGACTGGCTAGTGCTACGCTTGGTCATAGAGGATGTTGTGCCTCGTGTTTCTTGTGCCTCCTCCTCCTCACTTGACTCCTCTGTTCGATCAGGCACCCAGGTGGAGTCAGTGACCTCATCATCATTGTCATCATCACCCCCTATCTCCTCGTCACTGGAGCCAACTTGGCAGTATGCTGCAGCTGCTGGGGCAACATGAGTGCCAGTTATTTGTGTGTCATCACTGGCACCCCCTTCCTCTAGGTTGATTATACTCCCTTCCTCAACCTCAGAGATTGAATCAGAGCACTGTACTTGCTGCTCATCCTCAAGCAGCATGTCACTGTCATTGTAGTCAAACAATTCAGCTGACTCCTCCGTGTATGATAGTGAGGCTAAGGCAGGAGTAGCTGTGGACATGGAGGCTGAATTAGATGCTTTGGCAGCTGAGGTGGACTGTAAAGCACTACACGCCTGGCTGGCAGAGGACTCGGAGGATGAGGATGGATTGGTTAGCCAATCCACCAAATCCTCTGTATGTTGCTGCTGCTTAAGATGGCCAGCACCAGTTAGAAAGGACAAGCGTGCCCTGCAGAGGATGCACCACGTCCACCACGACCAGAGGCACAGCCTCCCGACACAGAGGCTGCTTGCCCTCTTATCTGTGTCTGGGAGCGTCTGCCTGTCCTTTTTGTTCTTTCTGACATGGTGAGTTATATATAGATTAAATATATACAGAACTCTGATTCAACTCTGGTATAAAGATGAAAGATTTCCAGAACTCTGGTATAACTCAGTGAGACACCCTGATAGCTGGCAGCCAGTGACAAGACACAGATTACAATTCCCAGAAACCTCCTATAAATCAGTGAGACCCCCTGATGGGTGCCAGTGACAAGACACAAATTTCAATTCGCAGAAATCTGCTACTAGTCAGTGAGACCCCCTGATAGCTAGCAACAGTGACAAGACACAGATTACAATTCGCAGAAATCTGCTAGAAGTATGTGGGACCCCCTGATAGCTGACAGTGAGAAGACACAGATTACAAGTCTCAGAAACCTCCTATATATCAGTGAGACCCCCTGATGGGTGGCAGTGACAAGACACAGATTAGAACAATTCCCAAATATTTTGTAGAAATTTCTGACCCCCAAAATAATGTGTGACACTGGCTGTGACAAGACACAGATCACCTCAATTCCAAAATATTTTGTAGCAATTACTGACCCCCAAAATACTTGCTGGCAGCGACAAGACACAGATCACCTCAATTCCCAGATATTTTGTAGCAATTACTGACCCCCAAAATACTTGCTGGCAGTGAGAACACACAGATTAAAACAATTCCCAGATATTATGAAGAAATGAGACCCCCCCAGTAGCTGGTGGCAGACTGGCAGTGAGAACACACACTAACACAACAACAATCTCCTCTCAAATCTCCTCTCAAACGCATGCTGAAGCGCTGTGTGAAACCTTTTATAGTGTGCTGTGGGACTTAGCTCTGTGAGCCCATGATTGGGCAAAATTTGCCCAATCAGGACTCCGAGCCGTGATTGGCATAGTCTTGAACCTGTCTTGCACCTGACCTGTGGTCAGGTGCAAGGCTGTAGCCAATTGCAAGCTTCAGGCCAGTGGAAAAGTGCATTGTGGTCCATTGTGGTGCACTGTGGGTGAACACGCGGAAATGTTCGTAGTTCGCGAACATGCGAACAGGCTATGTTCGATGCGAACTCCGAACCGATCGAACCGAACAGCTCATCCCTACTAATAATGATGGTCAATGCATAAAGTTAGTATTCAGTGAACTATGCTTGACAGCTGCCTTTTGAAATTGGTCTCTTCACTGCAGAAAACATATAGACTTGGTTTCAAAAAGTAATTTCTTTGTACTTAAATATATTTTGCTCGATTTGTTCAATTAATTGGATATGAGTCAGTAGACCGAATGTTGGTATTCCTATAGATATGGCGTGACACATACAAATAAAGCAAGGTGAGGGTGAAATGCACAGCATTGGAGTCAATGATCAGAAACTAATTCGTTAAATTGCATTCTGTATGATAGGAGAATAGGTTTCTAATAGGTTTTATTTAGAATTTTGCATAATTCCTTTACTTAACAATTACGGCAGCAAAGTTATTTAAAATAGACACCAACATGAATTTGTGGAGACACATTGAAGGGTTGGCCACCAATGCTGTTGCTTAGTCTCTGTGCGCTCATGAATCTGTTATTGCTCTCCAGATTACATGTATTTCCTTATTTTTTATACCATGAAGAATTTTAGATTTTCCTAGATCAACAGAATATGTTAGATCACTGACTTTTTAAAGAAACTGTTAGGTATTTTAATTTAAAATAAGAGACCGTGGATGTCTCCCTCTCTGACCTCAACACTTTAGAGGTTATTCTAAGAGAGCCAAACTTGCCACTGAATTGCACCGAACGGTGAATTTCCCTGCATGATGCAATTTCATGGCAATTCAGCTATTCAAAAAGCTGACGAGCCACCAAATATTGGCGAATTGCCAGCAAAATACGGTGAACTTCGGCAGTAGTAAAATTCCCCATAGAGAAGTAATGGTTAATTATTCAGAGAATGCCAAACAGCAGAGAAAAGTTGGCGAAATGCCCCGATTTGTGGAGGTTTTGTTTGACAGGTTTAAACAGGCAAATTTCATAGGTTTCAATGTAAATAAAATTCCCCGTTTTTATTAAATGGTTATTTATTAAGTTATTTATTAGAATTTTATAAGGCATTTTGTGGGATTTTTTGGGTGAAATTTTTGATTCCAATTTTTTTAAATTCTGTAACAGATCTTTTATTGTTATTCATAGGACCATATATATTATTTCCATACACTAGTTAACAGTTGCTTTTTATTTTCTTTTTTTTACAACTGTTCAGCGACTGGACAGCTTTTTTTGGCAGCTGGTTGGCTTTTACCAGAGGTGTTCTTTGGTTTGTTTGCCACGTCGTAGGCTGCGTTTGGTGGTTTACCGGATCGATTTGGTGATTTTTCAGATCAATACAGTGATTTTTCGGTGGTTTATTTGGTGATTTTTTTTGGCAGTTTATTGAATGCATTTGGTGGTTTTTTTAGCGGTTTGCGGCAGCGTTCGGCGGGTTTATCAGCAGCGTTCGGTCGATTGATTTGGTGCACTTCACTGAATTTGTCGCCGAAGGCTAAGGAACCCTCTGAATAACCCCTTTTATTTGAATGCTAATTCACCCCTGCTTCCTTTGTTGCACTGCTATGCATTTAGGTATGTAGGATAAATGTCTGCTGCCTCTTTTTTGCAATAGGAATAACGTGCTAAAGGTAAGACATTTATATTTTTCATTTTCCTTAACAGACATTTTTATTATCATTCATTGGACCTTATATGTAAATTCCAGCCATTTTCGTTCAGTATTTTTTTTGCAAACAGCGTTTCAATTTTGAAACTTCCAAATGTACTCTTTCTTTTTTTTTTTTCCTGCGCTCTGGGTGCCTTGCGGTGCTTACTGAATACACCGCAGGGTGGGGAACTTTGATTCCCCGATGTGCAGTGAAGCGCAGGGAATGAGAGCACACGCCTACCTTAAATGAGAAAATTACGCAAGTTATGTGAGATAACACATAGGGGTTATTCAGAGAGAGCCGATCTGGCCCCAAAATGTAACCTGGCACTGAAATAGTGTGTAGGTTAAATACAAAAGTTAGGGGCATTTTCTAGAGGAGTTTGACACAAGCAAATAGTTACCGGTCACACATTGCGGCAAATTGCATCATAGTTTACTGTCAATTCGCCTGTATTTGACGAATTGACAGTTTACTGAATGGATGAATTGGCCGAAATTGCACCAAATGGTGACATTCAACATCCGCTGCATTTCGGGGCCAATTCAGAGGTTAGAGAATAACATCTCTGTTATATGGAATAATACAAAATGGCAGAAATTTTGTATATTTAACTGTTTCACACTTTCATCATTCACAGAAGGCAATTTCATGAGTAGTTACTCACAAATCATTGTTTGCTTGCAAAACTCAATTTTTTGTCCTCAATTGCAAAGCAGCTCACTATTTTCAACTCCTTTGAAGAAGAATCTGATATTTTACCAATATCAATGTTCTTTACTTGGGGCATATCAAATATTACAAAACTTCATTTGATATTATTTATTTAGCTGCACACAGACTGTAAAGAAAACAACATGCTTCCACAATTTTTGTTTGTATTTTTTCCCAACACATTTCCATTTGTGAGAAGCCAGCAAATTGAGACATTACCCCTCTTAAGAGGTATTATGTTTTCATTGATTTTTTAAAAGTTTATATACTTTGCATATCTGAAGAATCCATATCCCAGGTTCCACTTAATGTCGTATAATCGTACATATAATTATACTTGCCAGAATTTCATTAATTAAATTACACAAACATGCTCAAAGATGCATCCATATGTAAGAACTAATATAGATAATCAGCTGACTTTTATCTATCGTAAAAATCTTAATTAATTTTAATTATAAAAATTATGAAAGCATGCCATTTTTGGATTGAACTGCATATTTTCATCCTTGCACCCCTTATTAATAAAAGAAAAAAAAACATTTTAATGCAAACCGGACAGTTTATAGTGTAGTGCTTAGTCTTCATATATTTTCGATGTGATTAGACAAAGAAATCATTGCATAAAAGCTGTGGGGATTCATTTTGTTCACCCTAGTGAAGTATGAGTTATGGAGGGCTTTAAGAAGCGTGCTGCCTTGTCAAATTCACTTAGTGCTTAAAAAAGGCTTGATATTTGGAAATTAATATTCCAAGCTGTGCGTGCCAGATGCTGCATGAATGTGGTCTTGATAATAAATAAAAATACACCTGTTTAAGTTTATATGGTTGGGCAAATTGTCTTCATTAAAAAACGCCGTCGAGATTTATTGGTTAAGGCTTCCTTCCCCTATTGCAATACTGGAGTGATGTATTTTATTCCAAAAAATGCTAACTAGAAGAATATATATGCATATGTTAGAACAATTTCATTGGATAGTGGGACGTGTGTATTAATTAGTTTAAAGTTGGTAACTGTAACTAAAAATTAATTCCTGAAATTAACTATCTCATACCTGGACATAGACATTATATCATTTCTTATTTTTCCTCACGATTTAACTCTTATTTCAGTACTTGGAGCACACAAGTGGTGGCTGGTGAAGTTTGAACTTGAGGGTGGCATCTGGACATACCACTTCGGTTAGGCCCCACCAATATTATCACTTTAGGAACAGCCCTTAATTAACATAAATCTACTTACTGAAAACCATCTGCTGTAGACCTGGTGCTGATCATTAATCACCTGGACAAAGGAGCCACACTGCAAATATTGCTGTGGAGCTCTGTCATACGCTCATACAAACTGCACATTGCTGTGAGTTTTATTGCTGTGGAGCTCTGTGATACACTCATACAGCACACTTTACTGTTTTATTGCTTTGCATTTTGTGACCGGCCACAGCTGCCAGGATCTGACAGGCTGCAGCTGCCAGGACCTGAAAATCTGCAGCTGCCAGGACCTGACAGGCTGTCCCCTTCCCCCATTATAGGGAGCACACTGGTTACACAGAGGGGGATAAATGGTAGAGAACATCTGGGCTACACAGAGAAAGGGGATGGAAGGCTCACACAGAGGGAGAGGGGGAGGGCAAGGTCACACACAGGTGCAAATCACGTGCATCAAAACACGGACTGTACGGGTGAAACCTGGACAGTGGCAACCCTAATATACTCTCAGAAAATAAAAGAAATGTCATCTCAAATTTCAACTGCTTTTATTTCCTGCAAACTTAAAATATGAAAATATTTGTATGAGCATTAAAAGATTCACCAATGGAGTCATACGTTGAAACTGTCACAAAAATGGTATACTGAGCCCCTGAACAAAAGGGAGTCAATATCACATGTAACCATCAGTATCTGGTGTGACCTATGAGCCATCTGTTCAGCAATATCTCATCGGCTGGAAAATAGGTACACACACTTTTTTCTTTTTTGAGGCTCTTTGTTAATGGCTAGGTTGCGCTCTTCCACAGAGAAGGAAAATCAAAGAAAGACGGTTGAAGTTTGATGAAACTTCCACTGTCATTCATAAATTTTCTTTATCTGGATTTCAGAAGGCTGTCATGCCTGCAACGACACTAAACAATGGCAGTTAGTGGATTACCCCCTCAGAATTCACATATCTTGCACATTGCTACTGAAATTGTATTCATCATATGCCAATAATACTCTCTAGGGAAATAAAGCATGTTCCTGCATGATCAGTATATCACAATTGATCATGTGACCTATCTAGGCACTGTACAACTCAGTGTTGACAGTTTGGTAATTCCCTACTGTATTGATCAGGAATTGATGCAAAAGTTTCCACACCAAATGAATGGTGGGCAACCTGCTGCTAACATATTTCCCTAAATTAAGTACCTCATAGTTGAAGAGGTTGTAGATCGAAAAAGATCTATTTATTTGTATCCCATAACTTACAACCTTCACCCTATTCGTTGCTGAGTCAGGGGTCAACATATAAGCCTACCTACATTGATATCCACATGCTTGCTAATGCTATAATTCAGAAACATGTTGCATTAATGTATCTGTGAATGTTTTGCATACCATCTTTTTCTATTTTATAGACAAATGCTACTGACAAACTGCAATCTAATTTATATAACTGTTCAATGCCTTGTTCCTTTTAATCTGGACAATATTTATCATTAAGAATTAATTAATTAAAGAGACTATCACTTGCTCTCTGCTCAGACCCATTTTTCTCCATCGGTTTCTTCCTCCTTTCTGAAATGAACAGCTAATTGACTTTTCCTGCTTGCGAGCCGAAGTTGCTCTGATTAATTTATCATTAATTTTTAATCAGCCTTTTAGGATGGCTATACTAAATTATTGTCTCACCACCACATCCATCATTGGCTCAGTAACACACTGCAGATCCCTATCAGAGTCTTTGAAGAGCTCCTGATCAAAAGGCAGACTACCAAGGTCATTGGTACATTTAAATGCATATATTCCCTTAATTAGGGTACATAGCTCAATTGTGTGTAAAGCAATGCACATTCAGTTTGTAATTCAAAAAAGTCCAGCTGACACCGAGATTAAGAATTATGAAGAGGAATGAGCAAAGTATATTTCTGAACCACCTACAAACTTAAGCAAATTTACTTTTTTCTTCTATTAAGTCACAAACATCTCTTTAGGGTTCCATAGGCCTGGTCTACCATATAAATGAGGAGAAATAGCATTCTACGTACACTTGATGCTCATGTTTCCTTACATAGTGACATAATATGCCAGTGCACACCCTTCATGTTCGTTCTAACACTATGGTTCAGCCATATGTATTGTCCAGAAAGGGGAAAGGACACAATGTTTGACAGTCTCTGTGAAGAAGATGGACAGGGTAGACTCTGACCAAGGCTCCTTATCCTTTTATTCCTGCTTTTGGTAGCTAATAAATTAACAGGCACTATGAACCAGTGACAAACAAAAAAATTGTAGTGTTTGTGCTTCTACTTAATTATTTGCCCAGATGATATCAAAGGTCAGTTGACCTAGCTTATTATTGGCTGCCACAGAGCCGTCTAGGCATCAATGTTTTACTACAGTCTTATTGTTACCGGAATCCACTTGGTTCACTCGGGACGAGGCTGGACCGGACACGAGCAAGGATTGTCTGAACACGAGTCTCTTCAGGAAAGGCAAACTTTATTGTGACGTCACAGAATGCTCAGACAGGATTGAATCGCAAAGACTGAGCATCGATTACACAGTGTCCTGAGGTTTTATACCCCAAATACATAATTAGGTACATCCCAATTAGCCCACCTCCCGGTGACACTATCCCACCCCACGTGGGTTAATACCTCCCTTTGTTAATACAAAGACATTCCATTAATTGGCCGTAAATTGGCAAACTTTGTGTTAGTTTCAGTAAATCATGATTAGTTGCTCTTACTGTTCCGGGCTGCGCCCCTTTCCCTAGCATCTTCAATCATTTGTTACAGATGGCACCTGGTCTGATCTCTATACTCCTTTGTATTTCTGCGGGCCCCAACGACCTTGGTGTATCTACTTCTCTTCTCTCCTCCATGCCAGGAACAGCAGAGATCTTTCTCAGGGCTTTAATTACTTTTTCTGCTAATCTAACACATTCCTAAGTTTCTACGTATATGCCATTCTAGTTTCAGCTAAAAACTTGCCTAGTTATTTTCAAGTGAACCAATATTCTGAACAAGATGGTCGCCTGGCTTATAATGGCAGCCATCTTCCAATCGGGTGTAAAATATTGCCATAAAAGCAGAAAACTAAAACTGTGACAGATTTGTTAAATATATAGTAAAACATGTTGAAATGTCCTACTGATAGAATATGTTGGGCACTATCACCTGGTGTGAGCTAAAAAGCCAATGTTATATGAAAAATCTACTGCAAACCATTAAAATGTAGCACCTGACGACCCACCAACAGATTGCCTTGTTTGCGGTTGTCAGTATACAAGATTCATTAGCATACACTAGGGAAACGTTGAGACCAAGGCTGAGACCCAGCAATAATGCGGTTGTGTATGGGTTAGAACTGCTTTTTCCAGTGCAGAGTGCCGGGCCATAGCTATCCTCTGCTGTCACAAGCTTGTATAAGTATGAATACATCCAGCGAAGAGACCTCACACCCCTGCATTATTAAAATTGTCACGTACCTCCGGCACCCAGCAGCCTCCCCCACGCTGCTCGCTTGCCAAGTGCCGGATTAAATGTACGCCGGCGCCGATCACGTGACACCTGGAGGGGCGGGGCTCATTAGGAAATCGTGCGGTCTGGTATATAAGCCCTTCAGTTAGCCCAGACCAGTGCGCGGTCATGTTCTCACACTCCCACAGTGCTCTCAAGTGTTCTGAATATATATATTGATGCGTATGACCTTTTGGCTTTGAAAAATGACTACTCTTGTGTATAGACCTCTGGCTGTGGAAAAACGATTGCTTTTGTGTATTACCTTTGGCTTCAGATAATACTGTAGATACTCGACTATGCCGCTAGATTTTAGTAACAAAAATTGACCTTAAAATTGGAGGGTTCGCGTTATATTCGAGACATCTGCATCGCATGTGAAAAGAAAAAAAAAACTTGACTTGCTCAGGGATTCCAAGTCTCCCAGAAGTTCTGGTAGTCTCCCTCAAGTGAATGTAGGCTCCATGATGCCCGCAAACACTTCAGGAACTCCCAGATTTGGGAGGTGGGATCCATCACGGCAAGAGGGCACCCTTGGATTAAGCCAATCATTCAAGATTGACTTAAAACAGAGCATGCAACCTCGCTCTTCGCAGCATGCCGCGAGGGGTCATTTTCTGACTTCCAGCTCCAACAGGCAGGCTCATCCACTGCGGTCGTTCCCAATAGCCAGCCCCACACTATTGTTGCCACGATCTGACGTCACTGCAGACGCGCTGCGCAATTCTCCTCACATTCTGAATAGCCTTTGTTAAGAGAACCTCAAAGGATTTTCTTTGCTTATCGGTACAGTATACTTTTATAATTTTGCTCCTCGCGTTATATTCGAGTCATAAGTATTCTCTCATTTCCATAATAAATCTCTATCCATCGTGTTATATTGGGTCGCGCTATACTCGAGTAACTACGGTAATTACTCTTGTGTATAGACCTTTGGATAACGATTACTCTTGTGTACAGACCTCTGGCTTTTGGAAATTGACCACTCTTGTGTTTTTTGACCCCTGGCTTTTGGCAATCGATTACTCTTCTGTTTAGACCTCTGAATCTATCGATCTACTACTCCAGTGTTTGTCATCTGGATCCGCAGTATTGTATACAGATATCTGGCATCTGTTTGCTAACATATATATATATATATACACACACACTTTTCTCAGTCTGTTTTCTATTTAGTCACTATAACCGACCACTACAAGGATCGGAATATTAGGGCAACCCTGCATACAGGGATCATATACCTATATCCATAGGGAATCCCTGACAAAAATCCTCCAAGGTGGCCGTATTTTCCATGTTTATATGCACACATATATTAATTAAGGCTGATGGGCATTGGATGATAAACGTCACCCAACAAAATGTAGAATCATTACAAGGCATTTAATAGATCCAAAAGAAAGGCCAGGTGAGCGACAATAATTTTCCTGCTGCAGCATATAAATATGTTTCTGGGCAAGACTTATCGTTGTGTCCCTTTAACCCCCCCTGACGGTTATCCCGAATGGCGCTCGGGGGTTAAATTGCACAGCTGAAAGCGGTAACCCCGAGCCACACTCGGGCTGCATACGTCACCTCTCCATGCGCTCCCTCACTGATCCCCGCAGTCTCCTCCGGCGATCGAGGCATTTTACTTCCTGGATTCCCTTCTCGCAAGGAGGGAACCAGGAAGTATGAGCTTGCGATCGCCGGAGGAAACTGCGGGGGACATCGAGGGAGTGCAAGGACAGGTGATGTATCCAGCGGCATCCCGAGTGTTGCTCAGGGATACCGCTTCCAGCATAGGAATTTAACGCCGTGCCACACTCGGGAATACCGCTAGGGGGCCAAAAAAAAAATAATAGACCGCTTTTAGGCTAGGGTCAAACAAACGCATTTTTCGCATCGTTCGTAAAAAAAAGTGCGTCCGAACGCATTGACTTATTTTTTCACGGAATGCGTGAAAACGGTCATACGATGTGCATTTTCGTGTGTGATTTTTTACGGATCGTCAATAAAACACTTTTTGCTTCTGGACGTTATGCTGGCCGGACATTAGCAGCGTCTGACGTCTCCTAATCACGCACACACGCCGCTATGCGGACGCAGCGCACTCTATACGTCAGTACTAGCGGTTCTGCTGTCTCGAAAAAATGCGTTCGTTTGCCGCTTGCATTGCGCAGCTGCACTTTTGTCCGGCCGTACTTCGTATATTGGCCGTCATTTGCTGCTACTACAGCCATGATTAAGTGCGTCTAAACGCAAGTTAAAAATGCGTTAGTCTGAACCCAGCCTTAGACATGAAATTGGGGGAAAAAAATCAGACCTCCAGGGAGGTTAAACATGGTCCTAACCCTAATACTCAACAGCTTATATACTATGAATAACCCCCAGCATAAACTGTTTAGAATTAGCCAGTATATTAGATTTAGGATATATGTCGATAAAGGATACATTTATAATATAGTCTACTGCAACAGCCGCGACATTGCTGACCAGATCCATTACTATGGTATATGGGGCCAAGAGAACACCTGTGCTGCATTCCTTTCAATTGCCTGTTAATTTGGTGCAAGGACCTCTTTTTTCTCCTTATTGCTCCTTTCCATCAGTTAACACCGGGGTTGAGCAGTAGGTAAATTTTTCTATTTGCATATGTGTAGAAATTAGCGCCGGGATAAAACGATCGGTTTGTTACAATAGTGCAAGTGATCTCTAGCGCTCCCCATGTTAAGTATAGGACATGGTAAGCACACTAAGCTCGCACTACGAATCGCAAATTACCACGCGCTAAGTGGTTTTCTCCATTTGTAGCAAGAGGCGAACTGGTTGGTCCGGCGCTAGACTGAATTTACCTGGCGCTAACGCAAAATCATGCTGCCGCTAGGGTTAGCTCACACCAGGTGATAGTGCCTGTTATGTCTGGCAATGCACATTCTTGGAAATGGCTCCATAATGTAAAGATAATGCCTAAATATGGACATTGCCTGCACATGGTATATGCGACTACAAATATTTGTATGAAATATTGCAGACTGCATTTCGTTGGTATACCATGACAGGGTATGTACTGAATTTCTCTAAAAAGTTCTTTCTGGTGTGCTTTCCTGGATTGGTTCTTTAGTTTCCTACTGCTTTGACCATCAGGAAATATTAACATTTAACCCTTTCGCTGCTGAGCTCATTTTTACCTGTTTCGCTCATCTTGTTTAAATGTGTTTTGAAGGCTTATTTTAGTATATGACCCAGACATATTATATATCGTTCTTTCCGTCAGACTCGGCAGATTCATAATATGTCATTATTATATGTATACGTCATGTCCTGTCTGTATATTATAACAAAAAAAGCAATAAAATCTGAATTTTCAATAATTTACAACGTGTAAAGTGTTTTTTTTTTCACATTTTAACATGCGAGCAATTGCGGTTATATTTTGTATGGGGTGCGCTTGTTAAAAAAATTTGAAATGGGGTCTTGTTACATTTTTTTTGGGGAAAATTACCCGATTTTTAACAAACGCACCGCATACAAAAATCGTTAGTGCTGCATCATTGTTCACATTGTAATTGAAATGGGAACAATATTGCTGCATTAACAAACCAAAAAAAAGAAAAAGTTTTTTTAAACACCAGTTTAAAGAAGTGTTTTTTTAAACACCAGCTTGAAATGATAATAATGAGCAGACTTTTGAATCACTGGTATTCTCTGGACACCCATAAACTAGAGCTTCCCTTCAAAGCTGCAAAGGAAGTTTTAGGCTCCCCTGGAATAGTATGAGTGCTATTATGACTGAGTAGGGCTATTATACGAAACATCTCACTCATTAACTTCAAAGAGTCGATCAAATTAGGGTCAGAAGTAAGGGCATTTCCTTACTCTGCACAAAGTGTAGGACCTTGATTAGGACTAGCTGGCAGTCAGTCTACATAAATTCAGACTGGCATGCTCCTTTATGGAAAGGGCCATAAAATAGAAAATTAAACAATATAAAGTATGTTAAAAAAGTAAACTTCATGGAGGCTAGTAGGACTGCAGGTCGCGCTTTCGTCCTTCGGGCTCCCGAACGTACCCATTGACTCTCCCGCTATCTTCCTTCTTTCCACCCCCCTTTTTTTCTCCTTCTCTTTCTTTGTGCTGGTTTGTTCACAAGGGAGCATTATTGAAATACGCAGCACTGGCCTTGGAGTTAATCACCCTGTTTGGGCCGCTTTCAGTTT
This sequence comes from Leptobrachium leishanense, assembly GCA_009667805.1. NCBI lineage: Eukaryota > Metazoa > Chordata > Amphibia > Anura > Megophryidae > Leptobrachium > Leptobrachium leishanense. Next base: position 206,401,916 of record CM019064.1, read on the forward strand.
TATTGTGGCTGAGTCTGTTACACCGTGATCTGAGGGATGCCTGGTGTAGTTATGAGAAATTAGTACTGGTGTTTTATGTACGGGACCACATATTCCTCGACATTATATAGCCTTCAGACGTGCCTGGCTGTAATGTAATTTGTCTATGTGTTTTTCATGTTTCTGTATGTGAATATTCTTGCAATAAAATTTTATTTAAAAAATATAAAGAGTAAACTATGGTGTAGCCGAAGCTCCCTCGATCTTTGTGCCCTCGCCCTCCATAGCACATGCTTAAGTCATGCCCACACTATATACAGCCTCGGTGCCCATTGGAGAAGTATGGATGCTTGCCTCCTGTCAAGGGACTGCGAACCAAGGTGGCAAAGCCAACACTAATTTACAGTGAGCATAAGTGGGCACATAAGGGTTAACTTTGTTAAATGTATTGCTTTTTAAAAAAGTGGTTGTTTCTTGGGAGCTTGGTTAGTTTTTGTAATCCTTTTAAGAATTATTGTTGGTACTGCCTGTAATTGTTTGTTCTTAGATTGAGTTGACGTTAATTTTTATAATGTGCTAATCCCGTCTGTTGTATACTGAACAGATTTCTGTGTCACTTCAAGTGATCTTCATTCCTCTTGTGTAGACAGTGTGCTGTGTTGAGTATATCATTTTAGCTCCCCTTCCCAGTTTCCCATATAAACTGATCCCAATTTCTGACCAAATATAATTTTTCCCTGCACTAAGCTGTGTCTTGTGTTTGGGGAGAGATACTATGAGTTAGTACTGGTGCAGTACTCTCACAAGTTCTAGATGGGGGTTGTGAAGGTAGGAAAGCTGCTAGAGATCTGCTTTACTTGGGACAAGGGATGGATGCTGTAACAGGTTGGGGTCTGGTCCTGAAACTGGAGACTGCAGTCACCTCCCAGTTTCTGTTACATATGGTAACAGTAAAGTTGAAAAAAATCAGTTTTTCACAGCGTAGAAATATGGAATTCCTTGACTTGCCATATAAATGTGACATCTGCATTTTGACTTCCTCTCGTTACCAAGCAATACATTTAGTTCTCAAAAGTAATATGCACATTTAACGTTTCCCACATAATAAAATTTACATATTTTATAATTTTACCAAAAGATTACCCTGAATCATATTGCTTCAAAATTACCATATTGTTTTATCGTCACCATTTGTGATTGTCCTGTATACATTGACAATTTCATGTCATAGGGTCACGACATTCTAGACTACCTACACATTTTCTATATTACCATTAGGGCCCCCCGTCCCATTTCACCCGCCCCTTGACTCAGTTTGAAAGACTGGCCCAATGACCACACCCCTGTCCCATGGCATATCTGTTGTCTATAGCCTGTTGCAACATTTCACATGCCCCACACCACTCTACCGTATCAAATGGGAGGAAGATTTACAAATGTCCTTTACCACGGAGGAATGGGAACAAATTTCCTCCCTCACATGCTCGATTGCCACCAAATCACAGGAAACCGCTTATAAACTTCTCTCACGATGGTACCGCCCCCCCAAAACATTGGTGGCATTTGATCCCAGCAATAACGGCTCCTGCTGGAAATGCTAAATTGCCACAGGCTGACTTACTTCATACTGTATGTGGTGGTCCTGCTCCTTGATCCAACCGTACTGGCGCTCCATTCATAACATCATTTGTAAGGTTTCATCATCTCCTCCTGACTTCACACCAGCCGCAATGTTATTGCATCACACCTCAGTCGAACTGACGGCTTACAAGAAATCACTAGACATACGGCTTCTGAATGCTGCGAAAGCAGTACTGCCTAGACATTGGAAAGCCCCCACTGTCCCTTCCATACAAGAATGGCTTCAGGAAGTTCACAACATCCAAGACATTGAAGATCTCATACATAGGGCCTCTCGTACCAGTGCGGTTCATTTACTTTGCTGGTTTTACTGGTCCGAGGCATGCTCCCTGGTATAACTTCCCATTTACCTACCTGCTATTAGTGCCCACATCCTCCGATCAAACCTTGATTTTCTGATGCCTCAACCACCACGTTACCCCCCTCACTGCACACCACCTACCCCCCTTTTTCCTTTTTTTTCTCCCCACCCCCTTTTTTTTAAAATTTTTTATTTGCTTACTCAATTTTCACGTTCTGAATTTACTCTGCACTACGAGCCTTATTATATTCCTGTGCTGTGTGTAATGTATGTTTTCATTGCACATCTTATTTGCGACCGACTTAAATGTTTCCGCGTCTGTGCTATTTCTGTTTATATGTGATCTATGTTCTACACAAAAATTCAATAAAAATTTATCACAAGAAAAAAAGGATTACCATTAGGGATGGGCCGGGTTTGAATCGGTTCGAAGTTCGATTCGAACATCGGCTGTTCGCGAACTTTGAACTTTTCAGGACGTTCGCGGAAAGTTCGAGGAAAAAAAGTTAAAGAAAAATTTCCAAAAAATGCTAAAAGATCCTAAAAAGTCGTAAAAATAAAGAGACTCTTTACTGCAGAATATAGTAATAAACGGTTTATTAGATATTGAGTTAAAACGGGAATATTTTTAACATTGAAGCCTATGGGATTCTCCTGAATAAACCTGCCGAATTAAACCTCCGACCAGCAGGGCATTTCGGCAACTTTTCACTGCTGGTTTTTGTTCTCTGAATAGACAAAGCATTGCTTCTCTATGGGGGTTTCACTGCACTCGAACAGGCATCGAAAGTGCAGGCAATTCGCCAACATTTGGCAAACTGTCTGCTCTCTGAATGGCCAGGAAAGGTAACCGTATGCTGAATTTCAGTGTTTGGTTAGCTTTCGGCCACAATTCGGATCTCTTTGAATAACCCTGTTAGATTCTCCGTGTCGTGCACCACCGACTAAGACACAATTTTTCTGCAATCGAATGTGACAGGTGCATATCATTTCAATATTTGACCGCAGGGTCCAACCCTGCACTCTTCCACAATACCTCAGAAGGGTTACGGTGTGAAGGCACTAGCTGGCACCAAAGGCCCAATATTTGGGTGCACTGACCCGTGTACAGGATGCATACAGGGCAGCCATCAGAAATTATGGGGCCCCTTACTGAACCTCACGTTGGGGGCCTCCGTAAACTTCCTCAACCTGTAACAGCTTTTTGCCCCCTTCCAAAACAAAAAGGACATAACACAGTTCCACAGCAATAAAACTCACAGTAATGTGTGGTGTGTATGAGCGTATCTGTCACGTTTTGGGCTCCGAGGGGGCCCCGGGACCCGCCGGCACCATCGACAAGCCGGGTGCCAGGCGTTGTGCCGGCTTACGGAGCTCGCAGGCTGGTCAGGAGTTGGGGTGCGGCATGATGACTCACACCCGCTGAGTTTAAATACAGACAGCACGATCTGGCTTATCGCCCTGTCGTGGAGTTTGCTTCCCTCAGTGCTCCTGGAGATTCACTACTTGGTTGATTTTTCAGTCTCTGTTGTTACCTGGCTTGTATGAGAACCATCCCCGCGTACCAGTCCTTGGCTATTCCTTGACCACTCTAACTCTGATTTTTGGCTTATATGATAGATACCCCATGTGTACCGTTTTGGCTATCCCTGACCACTCTAACACTGATCGATTTGGGCTTGTGTTAGAATGTGTCCTTGTTTACCGTCTGGCCTATTTCAGTTATACCCTGTCCTGTGTGTTGGTCAAACATTTCCCACTCATTGCTGGTCAAACATTTCCCACTCATTGTTGGTCAAACATTTCCCACTCATTGTTGGTCAAACATTTCCCACTCGTTGGTGATAAAACATTTCCCATGGCTTCAAATCACGTTTAAACATGAGCAAAAGCGGTAAAAATGAGCTCAGCGCACAGTGGTGAAATGGCTCAGCACTCAGCAGTGAAAGGGTTAAAAACTTTTTTTTTCTTTTCCCCATTGTTTCCTGTCCCCCAGGGCAGTACCTGGACCCCCATACACCTTTTATGGCCAATATCTTGCACATATGCCCTCTTGGAGGGGACCTTAATTTGACTTGCATGGAGTTCGCATTGTGTTCGAGTTCGCGGTCGAACTTTTTCGGGTGTTCGAGTTCGAATGCGAACCGTACATGGGGTGTTCGGCCCATCACTAATTACCATTCATTGCTCAGAGTAGCACCATGTCTGTAAATGCCACATTGGTCAGTATGTGATGTGTGAGAGGCTGAACCCGATGGACGCATGTATTTTTTCAGCCTATGTAACTAACTATGTAACTATGTTACAAAACCATGACACTCCTCTGCCATGAATTGCCACACTGGGTACATTACCAAAAATTGTTGTCCCCATGGGTTGTGTTAGCTGTAGACCCTGGGTCTCCAGCCGGCACACTCACGGCTGATGTTTCCATGAGGCAAACACAGCTTTCGAGGTAAAAAACGATCGAGTCAGCTCTTCCTTCAAAGAGCATCTTCTTTCTTTCTGTGTACCTTAAACAAAAACGCTGCCATAGCGTAGTAATCTTTCTACACAGCAATAAGAAGCAGAAAGAAGTATCACTCACATTCAGGTGTGTCTCAATCAGCCACTGGATGCTCCAGGAAGCCGGCAGTATTTGATGGGAATGCCGGATTTCCCCCAGGATTTGCAGTCTTGTCGCTCCAGTAAATGCTGGACGCCAAACATTAGTTTAAAAAGGCAAATTTATAAAAAATAAATAAAATAAAATTGTGGGTATAACACCTATACGCGTTTCGCGAGATACCTCGCTTCCTCAGTAGCTTTCGCCTAGTGCAACGTCAAGATGGTGCAGTTGATGCTCCAGTAAGAAGGGGACGATGGGAATGAGTTCCCTTAGGACCACAGCAGCCATGGGTTGAGAACACACAGCACATTCTGTCACTGGAAGCCTTCTGGCCACTAGTGAGTCATGGAGGAAATCTTGAGTGCCTACATATGCAGGGCCAGATTAACATAGGGGCTGATGGAGCAGCAGCTCCAGGCCCATGCCCCAGAATAGGCCCAGAGAAAGGATAACTATGTCTACATTGATGGGCATTTGGAGCCCATATCTCCAACTCCATAGCAGCTACAAGTATCAATGAGGTATCACTGGAATGGCCAGAGCATGACCTTTTCAATGATATAAAACATGACCAGGTTTTGTGTAACAATATAAGTAAAATAATAAATAATTCTTTATTTTTTCTTTTTCTTTCTAACACAGCAATATTTTTCACTTTTCATTTATAAAGGGAACAATGATGGTGCACTAACTCACAATCTCATTTCTCATGTCACCAACAAGCATGGAGGTGATGGTACAATCCGTTATTACAAATTGTTACATCAAAAACCTAAACCGGCGCACTGCAGTGAAGTGCACTTGGGGGGGGGGACTTTGGAACCCTGCATCACTAATCTTTATACCTCGCAAGGTCAACTGAGGTGTCATTGGACAGGACAGAGTCTGGCCTTTGCTTTGATACCAAACGTGACCATGTAAAATTTAAAAGAAAAGAAAAAACTTTTTTTAAATTTATTTTTAATTCCAAAGCGATGCAATGTCCATTTGTCCCGTATAAAATTAGCAATACCACTTCCATTACTCACCTTCTCATTTCCCACGCTGTGAGCAAGGTCAGTGTTTTATACATACAGGGTTATTCAAAGAGATCCGAATGGCTGCAGAAAATCAGCGTTCGGTTACCTTTCTTGGCCATTTGGCTATTCAGAGAGCAGGCAATTCGACAAATCCTTGCGAATTGCCTGCACATACAGTGCCTGTTCTGTGCCTGTTTGAGGGCAGTGAATCCCCATAAAAAAGCACTGCTTCGGCTATTCAGAGAGCACAAACCAGCAGTGAAAGGTTCCCGAAATGCCCTGCCATTCGGTGGTTTAATTCGGCAGGTTTATTCAGGCGAATCCCATAGGCTTCAATGTTAAAAATATTCCCGTTTTAATTCAATATCTAATAAACCGTTGATTCCAACATTCTGCAGTAAAGAGTCTCTTTATTTATAGATTTATTAGGATATTTTAAGCATTTTTTGGTATTTTTTTTAAAAAAAAAATCCGTTTTTTTGTTTTACTTATTTTTTCTGTAACAGCCCTTTTTATTATCATTCCTTGAACCTCATATGTAAATTTCAGACATTTTAACTCAGTAGTTTCTTTGTAAACAGTGTTTCACTTTTCACACATTCAAGCAAACTGTTTTTCTAATTTATTCACTGCTTTCGTCTGCGGTGTCATCTTTTTCCAGCAGCTGCGCTGCATGTGATCGGCTCCTGCTCGGGTTTTTCTAGCGTTTTCAGCGGGTTAATCCAGATGTTTTTGCAGGTTTCGGTGTGTGTTCGCCCTCGTTTTGCGGTGAGTTTTCGGCGGGTTTGCAACGATTTTTCCCTGCAATCCGGGGACCCTGTGGTGCATGCACCACAGGGTTTCCGAAATCAGATCGCCAAATCGAACCGAATTGAAGAGAACGAAAAGTCACCGAACGTGTCGAGTCTCTTTGAATAACCCTGATAGTCATATTATTCATAAAACACTATCTTCCAAAACACAAGGGAAATATTAAATTTCTTGGATAAAATTGTATATTTTCTCAGAAAAATGCAGTAACAGGTTCCCATTTTCAATTTTTTTTAACAATAATGCCCTATAGAATATATAACCACAAAAGTTTGGATGATAAAATGTGAAAAAATAGTTTTACACACTGTAATTGATTAAAATCTGAATGGAAATTTCCTCACACTGTATCTGGCTGGTCAGATATAGCCGTATCTGCACAATTAAATAACCTAAAATATGTTTTCATTTCACTAAATTCCAAAAAAAGCCACAAAATCTTCAGCTCCAGGCCCATTGAGATCTTAATCCGGCCCTGTACATATGGATGCTCACTTGGACGCTCACTTCTCTAACCTTCATCTTTCACCATGATATGCATATTTCTTTTGTTGTTATGACATTACATTGCTGAAATCTCTATGATAATCCAGTCCTTCAGTTAGCTTGGATCGAATATCAGGCAGATCTTAATAAGTTTTATATTTTATTATGACGAAAGAATGTCACAGGCATATGGAGCAAGATATTACAATTAATAGTTACACAAGCAGAGAAATATGAAGGATTAAAACACAGAACCTACTCACATGTCAGCAAGCTAAACGGACATCTGTGACCCCCTGAGGCTGGAGATTGGAAAAAACGACAAATTCCCACTTTGCGTGGCCCCAGAAAGAATAAGCTAAGGAGCCCATGCTTGTCTCAGCATTTATAGATTTCCTTTGCTCCTCCAAGGCACAGTCCATAGATGGCACAGCCGGCCTACTACATTTCCCAGAATCCCCCTCCTGTTAATTTGTGAGCATGCTCAGTTCATTTCTTATTTAATTTAATTCAAAAGGTATCATAACAATTATCAAAAGATTGTCTCTAGCTATCAAAGGATATACCCGCTTCTTTGATCTACGTGATCAATTACAAATTGTTGCCACTGGGTCTGGGAAACACTCTTTGTGTGCTTTTCCATTTCCCAAGGTGTGAATTGTTGGCGACCCTGTGGGGAAGGGACAAGGGAAATTTCATTATACCAAATGGGCAATTTCCCAGCTTATCATGCAGATCAAAGAAGACCTATTCACCTAGTACTCTACAATAGCCTTTGATATCCCTTCAAAAGGGGACTTTGTGGCCCGCAAAGAGACAAAGCCATTAACATTTTAATTAACGCACGCCAGGCTGCATAGGGAGTGCCACTGCACATCAAATTACATAAAGAAATATTGACCATTATGACCGTCAAGCGAGACATTACCAGACATCTATGACGAGTATATTTATACACAATCGTCACATGAGTCACATGAATGAAGGTTGCAGGCATGAGATGGAAAAATAAGACAAATGTGAATCCCTCAAAAAAGTCCGCAGACACATGGCAGGGGCACAGGGGAAAGCCAACAGGCCCAAATTAGAAACAAAACAAAAATGTGTGAGTACCAGCAGGAATCAATGACACAATAAAAAGGGGGAGGGGAGAAGAGAAACGAAAAGGAAAGAGAAAAAAGGGGGTGGACCAAAAACCACAGATGGAGGGAAGTATCCTTAAAAGAAAAAGTGGTGCTCCTTGGCTCACTCCTAACCTAACCCCCCCCCCAGGGAAGTAGAGGGCCATAGAGGGAACCGCAAGGAATGGCAACCACAGGGCTAAGGGAGCAGTGAGACTAGGTGACGGTCTCAGGTACCTCACGAAACATGAGGTTCTTGCATCAGTGTCTTGTCTTCATAACCATAACAGCCATCTGCAGCTTGTCGACCTGGGTCGGGAGTGCCAGCACATGGGAAGAGGTAGCAGCCTGTGTCTCCTCAAGCACATATGACTTGGTGCAAAGTTTCCCGACACCAGAGTGCAGCATCACCAAATCAGAATGGACTTTGCACAGCTCCTGCTGCCAGGAAAACTGAAGCAAGTATGGAAAAAAGATACCTCCAGCTCTGCAAGGAATGGTGCACTGGTGCTACCACATTTATTTTAAATAAACAAAAGGAAAACACAAAACAAACATTTCGGGGACACAGCCCCTTCCTCAGTGTATAGTGCCTATAGCCCCTGAGGAAGGGGATGTGTCCCCGAAACGTTTGTTTTGTGTTTTCCTTTTGTTTATTTAAAATAAATGTGGTAGCACCAGTGCACCATTCCTTGCAGCGCTGGAGGTATCTTTTTTCCATACTTGCTTAAGATTCATTACCCTCTTGGTTGGATGTACAAGAGTGAATTGCCTCTCCAGCAGCAGCTGAGTATATTTTCATAAATTTTCTTAAAGAACTTTCTTTTGGGTATTGTGGATACCCAACCCCATACATAATTTTTGTGTTCCTGCCAGGAAAACTGAGCCTCCTCCAGGAGGGCGCGAATGTCCCGCCTGGTCGCCGGGTGGTCATCTGGATCTGGCGGCGTAGCGGCCCGCCCGGCCTCAGATGGCACAGAGGGACAGGGAGCCACAGAGGCCTCAGCGTCTTCTTGTGGTCGAGACAAGGTACCTGCGTCCCGGGAGCCCTCTACTGAGATGCGGATCTCCCAGAGACATAGTCCCTCCCTAGTCCTGGCGCGATTATCATGTGTACCTATCAGGTCAGTGGGGAGCGGGAAGACCAGGAGACAGAAATGTCACAAGGCTGCAAAATGGAGGTCATCCTCCTGCTACTCTGGCTGGAGGCCTAGGGGTCCTCCGCGACCACGAGATCAGCATGTCACGTTTGGGGCTTCCAGCCTTTCCGGTGTGCTTGAAGGCAGCATGTCTGATGCTGCTCGCTCACCAACACCCGGTTTAAATTGAAACAGGCAGGGAGGTGGCTGTATGAGGTGTGGCTTGAGAGGGGGGCGCGGTCTGGTGAAGGTCTTTTAAAAATCAACAGTTCCTTCTAAGCACTGCCAGATCGTGGTTATCCATACCTGAGCTCCTTGTACCTGAATTCTCTTGTGATTTAACCTGTTATTGACCTCTGCTTGTTTTCTGACTATTCTGCCTTCCGTTGCCCTAGACTATTTCCTTGTACTACGCTTCTGCACTGATATCGACCGTCTATTCCATTTGACTATTCTATACTCTGTATTCCTGATTCTGTCTCATCTGACTACCCCCGTGTTGCTGACCTGGTTTTGTATTACGACATTGTCTTTGATTAACCCTTTCTGTCTAGCTAGTATACCTGGCCAATTCTAAGGACCAGACAGTTAGGTATTCTTCTACGGCTACCCTGTTGGTAGCTTTTGGGCTCTGTGGAGTGTTGGGCTTTAAGGACTGCGTGGAGGGATCCGGGAATCGTGACACAGCAGTGCTTTCCAAACATTGACCATAGACCTCTTCTCTCCCGTAAGGCAAGGGAAGCGAAAACCAGAGCAGAGAAAGGAGATTAATCCATAGAAAAGGAGAAAGTCGCAAGAGCTGCTTAGGAACACATCTGCTCTCCACAACATCCAGCCACGACCCCAAGCTCTCTTTTTTAAATGCCATATTCCATCCGAGATGCAAGCGATGTTGCGCTTGGTTACTGTACATTAGCGCCTCCTATAGTATATTTTGTTTTACTTTTGTTTTGCGTCTGCACAATCACATAACACTCCATGTGTTTAACACCCATTACATCCCATACTCACCTTAGATTCCTTAGTGGTGAGAACGGCATCTTTCACTGCTTCCTCGCTCCATGGCAGAGGTACACTGGGAACAAACTCCCTCTGACACGGCCTCCGTTGCTGCTCTCTCACATGGCGGTCTACACTTGAGCCATACCCCCAGACCGGGTGAGAGAAATGGTGGCGGGGTCGGGCTCCTGCTCTCTCCCACCTGCACCTACCAGCATCTCCCTCCACCCCCATCCCTCTCCTTCTCCTCCTTCGAGACACACTGCATCCGCCTGTTCTCTCCTCTGGCTCTCAGGGTGGCAGTCATCTACCGCCCACCGGGACCAACCTCCCAGTTCTTTGACCACTTTGCTACCTGGCTTTCTCACTTCCTGTCTTCTAATCTTCCATGCCTAATTCTCGGGGACTTCAACATTCCCATTGACGATCCTTCCGCTCCTGCTGCCTCCAAACTTCTTTCACTCACGTCCTCCCTTGGACTCACACAATCCTCCCTCCTCCCTACCCACCGCGATGGTCACGTTATTGACCTGGTCTTTTCCAACCTCTGCTCCATTTCTGAGTTCAAATGTCGCCCTTTCCCCATCTCTGACCACCACCTTCTCTCTTTCAACCTATCTGGACTTCCTAAACACCCTGCTCCCCCACCCCGCACACACACTCGCAGAAATCTACATGCTGTGGACCCCCATCAATTCTCCAACCTACTTCACCACCTCCCTCATACCTCATCCTTCACCTGCCCTGATGCTGCCACTAATCACTACAACACTACGCTTATCTCTGCTCTAGACACTCTTGCTCCTCTTCGACTCTGCAAGGCCCCACGCCGCCAGCTTCAGCCCTGGCACACCCTCCAAACTCGCTACCTGCAAAGATGCTCCCGCACTGCAGAGCGTGCCTGGAGGAAATCCCGCTCTGAAGCTGATTTTGTTCACTTCAAGTTTATTCTCCGGTCATACACCTCTGCCCTCCACTTGGCCAAACAATCCTTCTTCTCATCTCTTATATCTACGCTGTCCTCCAACCCTAAACGGCTCTGGTCCACCTTCAACACCCTCCTCCACCCACCTGCACCTCCCCCCTCAGCTGCCTTCAGCGCTCAAGACCTGGCAGACTACTTCCTCAGTAAAACTCTAACTATCAGAAGCAACATCCCAACACAAGATAGTTATCTGCCACCTCCACTCCCACAGGTCCCCTCTGCCACCCTCTGCCGCTTCCTCCCAACCACTGAGGAGGAAGTCAATTCCTTATTGTCCTCCTCACATCTGACCACGTGCCCGCTCGACCCCATTCCCTCACATCTAATTCCTCCCCTCTCCTCCTCCCTCACCCCTGCTCTCACACACATCTTCAACCTATCTCTCTCCACTGGCTCCTTTCCATCCGCCTTCAAACACGCGCTAGTTACCCCTTTACTAAAGAAACCATCCCTAGACACCAACTCTCCATCCAACTACCGCCCTGTATCCCTGCTTCCCTTCACATCAAAGCTCTGAGAAAAACTAGTCTTCAACCGCCTCTCCCTCTTCCTGTCCTCCAATTCCCTACTTGACCCCCTGCAATCTGGCTTCCGTCCGCTACACTCAACTGAAACTGCCCTCACCAAAGTCACCAACGACCTCCTAACTGCTAAAAAACACGGCCACTATTCTATTCTCATCCTGCTTGACCTCTCGGCTGCTTTTGACACTGTTGACCACCCCCTCCTTCTACAGACCCTCAACTCTCTGGGTCTCGGTGATACTGCACTTGCTTGGGTTGACTCCTATTTATCCAACAGGTCCTTCTGTGTGTCCTTTGCTGGTAACTCCTCCTCTTCATTGCCTCTATCTGTTGGTGTACCTCAAGGCTCTGTCCTTGGTCCTCTGCTCTTTTCCATCTACACCTCCTCCCTGGTCAAAATCATCAACAGCTTTGGCTTCAATTACCACCTCTACGCTGATGACACTCAGATCTACCTCTCTATCCCTGATCTCTCTCCCCCTGTCCTTTCAAAAGTCAGTGACTGTTTATCTGGCATCTCCTCCTGGATGGCCTCCCACCACCTAAAGATCAACATGTCAAAGACTGAGCTCCTACTTATTCCTGACTCTAATGCCTCCCCACCTCCTGACTTCTCTATCACGGTGGAGGGTATCACCATCTCCCCATCAAACCAAGTTCGCTGTCTTGGAGTTACACTGGACTCTGCTCTTTCCTTCATCCCCCACATCAAGTCTCTTTCCTCCTCCTGCCGATACCAACTGCGTAATATTTCCAGAATTCGGCCATTTCTTACCGCTGTCACCACAAAACAACTCATACACGCCCTGGTAATCTCCCGACTCGACTATTGCAATAATCTCTTATCTGGCCTCCCTCTGTCCCGCCTCTCCCCCCTACAATCCATCCTGAACGCCTCCGCCAGGCTAATTCACCTCACCCGCCGCTCTGTCTCTGCCGCTCCCCTCTGCGAGTCCCTTCACTCACTCCCCATCCACTGCAGAATTAAGTTCAAAATCCTTATCCTTACCTACAAAACCCTCACTAACTCAGCGCCCCACTACCTGTCCTCACTAATCACCAAATACACCCCAGCCCGCTCCCTAAGGTCAAACAGTGACCTGCGCCTAGCTTCTCCCCGCATCACCTCTTCCCATGATAGACTGCAGGATTTCTCACGCGCAGCCCCCACTCTCTGGAACGCTCTCCCTTGTGCTGTCAGACTTTCCCCTAACTTCTCTTCCTTCAAACGCTCCCTGAAAACATTCCTATTTAGGGAAGCCTACCACCCAACTCACTGACGCAACCATCAATCACTCTCACCTTACAGTCCTCTCCTCCTGTTTCCAACCCCAACCCTCCTAGATTGTGAGTTCCTACGGGAATAGGGCCCTCATCTCCTCCTGTACTGTTTGTCAAATGTTGTTCAATGTATTGTAACCCTGTCTGTACTGTGCTTATTGTACAGCGCTGCGGAATATGCTGGCGCTTTATAAATAATAATAATAATAATAATAACAAATACTGTAGTTCCCAGTGTACCTTCGCATATCACACATAAAGTATTACATCTGGAGCTGCTCTGTAATAATATGGGTGTTGGTTAGATGGCAGGCGCTAATGGAAAACGGCAGACGCTCAGGTTTTCTGTTAGCATCTGACCAACATTGTCAGAAGCTTTGCAACATAGGGCCCAATATGTTTTCTTTTTTTCCATTCTCAATTCAGTATTATAATATTTTAACAGACAAATTCTCACTTTTTAAAGTACAAAAGAGATTTAAAATGTGACATTTATTTCTCTGCAGAAAGAATGGGCTAGATTCCAAGTTCCACGTAAACTTTACACAAGCTCTGATAAATTTACCAACTCTGTAGACTTTAATGGTTCTGCTAGTTTACCAGAGTTGTTGGTAAGTTTACACTTAACTCAGAATGCAGCAAAGTGTTTCGCCCACTCAATGTATTGTCATCAAGCTCTTTCCTCTAGCTCGATTTTCACTGTAGAAACGCATCTTATAGAAAAATGTTGTGGACACATAAAATATACAAAGTAGCACATTTTCACAAACATTTATCATAACATGACATTGCACCATTCTGTCAACATACCATTCCTACTAAATGTAAATTGAGAGATAAAAGCATCCACTACCATACCTGTGTTTATTAAACTATAAAATACTATAAAACTATAAATAAATCACTACACTTCACCTTGACATCAATTCATCATTTCGACACATTACACCACTTTGCAATCGTGCTCCACATATCCAGGATTTTTTTGTTTTTTAAAAAAAATATTTATATATATATACACACACGAATGTGTCTAACACATACAAACATATTAAAGTAATCACCACTAGAAAAATAATTTTAAATACGTATATATGAAATGATTTAATGAAGTGCTATTCTAGAAATACCCTGAAAGTCCTAGCGATGGATGTAATTAACTCATTGGTATGTCTTGATACAAGAGTCAGGAAGTGTAATTCAGTACTCAGATTTGTCAACTGCAAATGACACGTGCATGATTGAGTGTATGCATACAAACCTGCAATTGTCTTGTTGCATTTTTCTGGTTTTATCATGCTAGTTCACTGTATCTTTAAATATATGTGCATATCAATTATACCGTCATTATATCCTGCTATATAATATTTTAATCATCGTATTCTGTTATTGTAATGTTTAGTGCAAAGCTTTTAGAAAATGCCTAATAACAGATTCAACAAATAATGGGTTAACATATTTTCACTGTTTCGTCTCCTACTTTATTCATTGATGCATGGTTGCTGCTTCAGATAACATCAATAACTGTATCTCCTTATCATAAACCCAGCTTTCAGGATTGCCAGAAGCGTCGACTGTGAAATGGTCAGACATGACTTCAAACACACTCTTGTTAGTTACCATCACCAAAGCTCTAATAACAAACACTCGCTTTGTACCACATCAGAGGAGAGGAACGTAATGGGAAGTAATGAAACATAACTGTGTAATTAGGCTGATCGTTGAAGTATTCATTATTTAGGCATGCAGACTGACAGAGTTCTGCAAATCTTAGAAGCGACTCCACTTAGCGATTATATATTGGATTTGTCATAAAATTCAACCCTCAGCTATATAGCACCTCCCTAGCCTTACTTAATAATTGTTGTAGGAGAAAATAAGAACGGAACATTTGTGGTTTGTTTCTGATGCGGAAAAGTAATTTTAAGGATTTGTTTAGATTGATTACTCAAACTGAATAGTTAAGAGTCAATTTTTTTTGGAACATTTCTAAAATTGCATTACTTTTCTGATTGCTTTTAGGGATATATGCCCTCGATGCTTCCTGGATAATTAACCTTACGGCTAACTGAATTTATAATTTGGTGCCATCTTGACATCATCCAAGCAGGCTTGGATCTATGGATATTTTAAGCAATTTTGTGGATAGGTTATGCGCAACCTCCTCGTTCAAATAGGTGACATAAAGGTGCAGCAATTGAATGCAGTTGGTGCTAGTTCCATTATATGAAAGAAATTAACAGAAAGGGCCCTCTAGATGAAAACTAATGATTTGCTGCTCAGTGATTGTGTCACGTCCTGCCTTCCTGGGGGGCCTCCAGCCGATCAGAGGGACGCCCGGCAGCACCATCTACGCTGTTCGCTTGGCCGGGTGCCAAGAGATGCGCAGGCTGGAAGAGGTCACATGGCTGATCAGGGGGCAGGGCGCAGCATGATGACGTGTAGCTGCCGGGTTTGAATTCAGAAGGCGCAATTCGGCTCTTTGCCCTGTCATGGAGCTACTTCCCCCAGTGCTGATGATTCGACTCTTTTGATTCACTGCCTCTTTTCTATTTCGCTATTTTGTTGCTGACTCGGATTGTATGACGACCACTCTAGTTACTGACCCGGCTTGTATGAGCACTGCTCCCGTTGCTGACCTGGCTTGTCTGAAAACTTCTCCTGTTACTGACCCGGCTTGTATAATAACGATTCTTGGTATTGACCTGGCTTGTATGAGAACCAGTCCTGTCAGTAACTCAGTGTGTATGAAATCCTATCCTGCTACTGACTCTGTGTGCATGAGTACCAGTCCTGTTATCGACTCACTGTGTACAAGAACTAGGGATGTGCATGGCTGAAAAATTTGTTTTGTTTACGGAATTTGGTGACTAATTTAGTTTTGTATTTCGTTTTGTTTCGAATCGATTTGAAATTTTGAATTGATTTGAACTTTCGAATCGATTCGAATTTCATATATCAATGCGATAGTTGATATCAATTTGAATTTTGGATCACTAGCTAAAACCCCAATTAATCAAATTTTGCTGTTAAAAGAAAAGCTAGGGTTAAATTTTAAGCTGTGTCACAGATTTAGTATTTGAGTCAAATTAAACAGTGAAACAAAATTAAATTGTTTCATAAAGTCCTTTGCTGACTATTACTTGTATTGTAACTATCAAATTGATATCAACTATCGAATTTGAAATGTACTAAGATCAATTCGATAGTTGATATCAATTTGATAGTTCATTTCAATTTGATATTTGAAATGTACTATCAAATTGATATCAACTATCAAATTTGAAATGTACTATCAAATTGATATCAACTATCGAATAGATCTTAGTACATTTCAAATTCGATAGTTGATATCAATTTGATAGTTCATTTCAAATTCGATAGTTGATATCAGTTATTAAAATGTTTCTTTTATGATGATGACACAGTGTAAAACAAAATAAATTCATTATATACCGTTTTGTTTCGAATTCGTATCGTATCGGTTCATTATTTGGAAGTACTTCCGAATACGAATTATCAAATTTCGTTTCAAATTCGGAATTTTTCCGAAACGAATGCACATCTCTAATGTGAACCAGTCCCATTACTGGCTCAGTGTGTACTAGGACCACTGTGTGTGTGTGCTCTGTGTCTCCTTATTGCCTCTGGGTAAATCGAGTCCCAGAAGTTAGCAGACTCGTATAGGGCAAGTACTGCTGACCATACAAGGATCGGAAGTGTAGATAGGACTCTGCATAAAGGGACCAATATCTGGTTTGTGGAGGGGCTCACATGACAGATTGCAGTATTCAGTCTGTATTTCCCAAAGGTAATCCTTAAAATCTGGCCTGTTAGAGGTACTTGAGAACAGGGTTGGGAACCACTGGATTATGAGACTGACTTAAATTAGTAGTGTAATATTACCACAATAAACCTATTTTCTGGCCACGTGTGAACACATTTATGTACAAGAAATATACTAGTCAGTGACACATCCACTGTTTGCCGTGTTTCACATCTGGCAACAGTGCACAGAACACAAGACAAGTCTCACTTTTCACAATTGTAAAAAGAGGAAAGAAAGGGTTGAATGTCTTTTATAGACATTCAGAATGATTTTAATTCCCTGATATGAAACACAGAAACGAGTTCAAAATTGCATAACATTGAAATTTTGCAAAACACTTTAGGTAGCAGAATTCAGAACTTGGTCGCAGACATCAAATTTGTGAAAAAGCTTTGAATGATATGATATTTTTATTGTTATTTTCTAAAAAGCAGCCAAAAACACATTAGAATTATTAACACATACTTGCCCCTGGCTTTTTTCCTCAGCCCCCCCCTTTTTTGGCCTGAAATAGAACTATAAAACTCACATTTTCTCCCGTGATGCAGTCTTCTCTTGTCTGTTCTTGCTAACAATGTCAGGAAGCACCTTTGACATATGCCTCCAGACAATCAGTGCATGCTGCATGACTAGTGCACACTGTTAGCCAAAAAGACGCCTCTTAATTCAGAAGCATTGAGAGGTATTATAGAGTCGGCGGTGAACATTGATGGAATTTTGACCCCCAGGAGACCCAACAACTGGAAGGTGGTCCAGTTGCTGCTAACTGAAACCCTTATGTTAAGTGGTAAAGCCTCTTCTTAGAATTACTATAACAGCAGTAATGGACAATCAGAGGAGGGAATAGAACATACTGCCACCATGGCCAGTTAAGGTAGTGTGTTTTTTCTTTTATAGTGTAACTGCTGAGTCGTTTGGCCACTCCTGGACCCTGGAGCACACGCCATTAAAAGAATATGATAACACGTAGGTTTTTTTCCTGAATAATTGGAAATAAACTTAGATCTCACTTTAATTAAATTAAAGGTAGAAACTGATAGGTTTTTAAAACAAAATGTGTTTTCCAGCAATGCTGCAGGCAGATGGAGGGGGAAACAAGGTAACCAAATCGTTATGCAAAATCATGGTCAGGCAAGCCAAATTTGGTCCAGGTGGCACAGGTTCAAAGGCGAAGGGTCAAAGTCCATGAAGCACGAGAAAGGATAGCCAAGTCACTACTAGAAGAATCCACCTAGAGTCAACACTCACTCGCCAGCCTCTCCTCAGGGACACACCCCATACAGAGGCAGCATGAGGGGTGCCCACTGAGCCTCGAGTGCTGTTTTGGGTCTGTGTCCCAGTGTCAGTGCCTGGTTCGAGGACCTGATCCCCAATCTGCCCGAGAAGAATATGCCCCACCAGCCAGATGCTGCTATCTTCACTCAGCAGTCACTGCAGAGGGGGGATCCGCTGAGGATGTAGGCCATGCCATAGTCCGAGCCCAGCTGGCACGTCACAGCCCACAACAATGGGGGAACCTCCCCATTCTGCCAGCCGACCGCTGTACCTGGAAGATGAGGCAGTACCCGAGCCATGGTACTGTCCTGCACTGGAGTGGAAACCCAGTGTTCTGCGATGCGCCAGGAGTTTGGGGAGCCTGGGGTGAGTCCTGGGATCCATCAGCAATCTTTTACTGACCATCATATGTGCCCAGCACCACTAGTTCACACTTTGCATTTCAGTGTCATGATTTTTCCAAAGAATTGCACTACCTCTGCTCTATTTTATTCCACATGTTTATACTCTCATTGTTTGGCCTTTGATACATTTATCTAGAAAATGACACAGAGCCTGATCTCTCCTGGTCATTATTCCTCTAAAGCTCCTACAACCATAATTTCTTCAAATTATGAGGTCATTTTACCTCTTCATCTCTGTTGTTTTTCTGTTGGATGAAACTTGCTGCTGTAATACAATGTTGTAAAGCATTGCATTAGTTATTGATACCATATACGTAATAGAGATAAGTTTGTGGGGTGTTTTTAAAATCCGAGTGCACAGATGGAAAGATTTTACAACTGTATTGTATATAAATAATAATAAAAAAAAAAAAATCGAGTCACTCGTATCACTTATCCATGCTGAAATATCACACTGGCTTCCAGTAGAATGTAGCTAGAAAAATAGTCTACTTACCAGAACTACTACAATTTATTTTTTCATCAGTTCACTTGACATCTGGATTGAAGGTGGAGATTGCAAGAAGATGTCCATAATTTTGGAAAATTAATTGAATCTGCCAAATTAAAAAAATGTCAGCAAAGAATTATTACTCTCTTAAAACCTGAGTAAAGAAAATCCCAAACAAAGAATTTACTTTGTATGCCATTATAGTAGGGCAGCAAATGTATTCCATGTATATTTTAGAAACTCTGGGCTAGAGTCCAAGTTTAAACCGAATCATAGTTCTGATAAAATTGTCACCTCCATATTTTTTAATGGCACTGGTAAGTTAATCAGAGCTCCTGCTAACATTACACCTGACTGAGAATCTAGCCATCTGTGTCAAGATGTGAGATAATTTAAATCTCTGTCTCTATACATATGTCAGGTTTATAACAATAGAAATAATATGGACTAAATTGGTCCCCTCCACAAAATGGCACATTTTTATCCCTTCTGCAAAATGGCACATTTTTATCCCTTCTGCAAAATGGCACATTTTTATCCCTTCTGCAAAATGGCACATTTTCTCCTTTCCACAAAGTGGAACATTATTAAACCTGCAACAAAATGCGACTTTTTCTTGACTCTCTTCTATGATGTATAGACTTGTCAGTTGTTGCCTATTATTGGAATTCTTTAATTTTATATGCAATCGCTATGAATTGGAAATGTGCACTGGCTTGTATATATGTTGTGTACAGATATCGCTGTATGTTATTTATGTACATCTGATCATGTAGCACAATCTCGCATAATCCACAAAATACTTTGATTTTGGAATTTAAATGTGAAAATTCAGTCATTTACAGTTGTGTTCAAAATTATTCAACCCCCACTGAAATTGAGTGTTTTGGCCAGTTTGACATTGATTTTGATCATTCAGTCATCTTGCTTACAATTAAATCAAAGAGGCACGTGTAGGTCAGACAAATATAACATAACATTTATAATGAAATAACCACAAATGTCTTTTCTGTGCTCACATCATTATCAGTTTTATTCAACCCCCAAGTGACATTCAATCTTAGTATTAGTACAACATCCTTTTACAGTTATAACAGCTTTTAAACGTGAAGCATAGCTTGACACAAGTGTCTTGCAGCGATCTACGGGTATCTTCGCCCATTCGTCATGGGCAAAAGCCTCCAGTTCAGTCACATTCTTAGGCTTGCGCACTGCAACTGCTTTCTTTAAGTCCCACCAGAGGTTCGCAATCGGATTTAAGTCAGGTGACTGCAATGGCCACTCCAAAATGTTCCAGCCTTTAATCTGCAACCATGCTCTAGTGGACTTGGAGGTATGCTTGGGATCATTGTCCTGTTGAAAGGTCCAACGTCTCCCAAGCCTCAGGTTTGTGACGGACTGCATCACATTGTCATCCAATATCTCCTGGTACTGAAGAGAATTCATGGTACTTGCACACGCTGAAGCTTCCCTGTACCTGCAGAAGCAAAACAGCCCCAAAGCATGATTGACCCCCGCCATGCTTCACAGTAGGCAAGGTGTTCTTTTCTTCATAGGCCTTGTTCTTCCTCCTCCCAACATAGCGTTGATCCATGGCCCAAACAGTTCTAATTTTGTTTCATCAGTCTGCAGAACACTATCCCAAAACTTCTGTGGTTTGTCCACATGACTTTTGGCATACTGCAGTCGACTCTTCTTATTCTTTGGAGACAGCAAGGGGGTGCGCCTGGGAGTTCTGGCATGGAGGCCTTCATTACGCAGTGTGCGCCGTATTGTCTGAGCTGAATCTTCAGTACCCACATCTGACAAATCTTTTCTCAGTTCCTCAGCAGTCCCACGGGGACTTTTCTCCACTCTACGCTTCAGGTAGCGCACAGCAGTCGAAGTCAGCATCTTCTTTCTGCCACGACCAGGTAGCGTTTCAACAGTGCCCTTTGCCTTGAATTTGCGAATGATGCTTCCTATGGTCTCTCTTGGTATGTTTAACATCTTTGCAATCTTCTTATAGCCATTGCCCTTCCTGTGAAGAGTAATCCCCTCTTCTCTTGTCTTCCTGGACCATTCTCTTGACTTCACCATGTTTGTAACCACACCAGTAAATGTCTAGAAGGAGCTGAGTATCACAGTCATTTAAAGCTGCCTAATTGGTGCTTATTATGCTTTATTGCTGCTCCGTGACATCCACAGGTGTTTTCAATACCTGATTGAAAACACTTGAATGAACCTCTGTTCTTCAGAGTGGTAGTCTTTAAGGGGTTGAATAATTGTGTCAATGAAGAATTCACAAAAGAAACATTTACTACTGTATTACAAAACCAATTGATGTCATTTTAGTTGCATATGGTTCTTTAAAAAGTCCTTGTAGGATTTCATTCTGAATACAATTACAAATGTACACTAAATTCCCTAAAACCCTTTACAGCATTGGGGGTTGAATAATTTTGAACACAACTGTATAATATAAAATGTTTTATAATGACAGCTGCTTGGACTTCCATTGAAGGGATTCTAAAAAGGTACATGCTGTGTAGTCCATTTATTCATCTATGACATATATAAAGTGTAAAATGAGAGGACACACTTAAAATTCTCTGAAATAGAATAATCAGGAACACTTAAAGCCCTAAAGAGGACATTCTGACCCAAAAAAGTGGACAATTAGCTTTTTCTAGAGCTACATGTTTAGGGACACAAATTGAGGAATGCCGTAAGTCACTTTTTAGTGAAGAAAATGTATTACTGTATTCTGGTGTTTATTGGACAGGTTGGCAAAAAACTTAATTTTCTGTTTTGAAAAAAATTTAAACTAAAGAAAATCAAATTAAAAATTTATATTTAAAACCAGCAGCTTTTTACAGACTAGTTTCATTAATAGCTGTGTGAATTACTAAATAAATAAATTTCACGTTTATGTGTTGACAGCTTTAATGATTAAACTCTCGAGAGGAGCATCATGAAAAATGGATAGAGGTTATGAAGGTAGTGTTTAAAATGTTAAATGGGAACAAGATCAGTGCAATTTCGCATTTTATGGTGTCTCCCCATATTGCAGGGGGTGCTCCATTGCCTTTGATCTGTGTCTATTTATCTATAGAACACAACACACCAGACTAGAACCCATGGTATAGAAACAAGTAATGCATTTTTTTTCCAGGAAATATAAACAGGCCCCTATGATAGCTATGGAATAACTTTAATGGAGTTATAAATAAATGTCAGAACCAAACCTCAAAGAATGTCAGCTGAGCAATAAATCTGAGATTTAATGTCTCACAGCTGATGACATAAACGAGGCCTGATTTAAAACCTTGCATTTTAGATTGTGCCAATTCCTTACAAAGTAATTCCCTCGGTTTCATCCTTACCGCTTCCGCTGCTGGTAAGGAATGTCTTTCAGAAAGGCTGGTTATGAATGCTGCAGCAATTCCAAAGTTGTGATGATATAAACAGCACTATAAAAAGTGATGCAGTTTTCTCATCAGAACTGCTACAATTAATTATTCAGTCTTTGAACACAGCTGTATTTTAGAAGAGCCGTGTCTTAAAAGGTTTATAAACGCTTAAGTCAATTTCGCTGCACCGGCAGTATGGCTCTTATTAGCTAAAGTGTGAATTGTACTGTATAGACAAGAGATTAGGCAATTTAAAGCAAATATAGGGGACTTTTTTCACATTACATCTATTTTGGCCAACACTTACCTTTCCCATTCGCCAAACTTTTTTTGTAAACACAGCAGTGTCTCTTAGAGCAGGGATCAGAAACCGTGCCACCCCCCCACATGTTATGGAGCTACGTTTCCCATGATGCCCAGACAATCTAATTAATGGCTGAGCTTCATGGGAGGTGAAGTTCCAAAACATCTGGAAGGCTAAACTTACTGACCTCCGTCTGAGAGGGTTATTCAATAATTGCTGGTGTTGCAAACACCAGCAAAAATTTAACTGTCATGAAAAGTGTCCAGGTTTCAACACTGGAGAACAACGGCAGTTATTGAATAATCCCCTTAGACAACAAGAATAGGCATGATAAGACGTGACCGTGAATATAAGAACCTAATTTCACAAGTTAGAATATGCTCCCATTTGAAAAAATTAACTCTGGTTACATAACATTAGGATGCCTATAATATGGCTTGAAACCGAATTGATATCTTTAGAAATAGATAGGATGACATAAGAAATGACCTGTCTAATTAAGGGCAGACGAATATGTGTGTGTATATATATATATATATATCTATCTCTCAATTCATATATTCAACAACTTCAACAGTGGCTCACACATTTAAAGATTAAATAGATTGCGAAGTCTTCAATAACTCTTAACCCTTTCAAGATAAACAACTTTTAACCCATTAAGGATTAACACATACTCACAAATGTGTATGTAACAGATCTCAGTACCCCGACAGGGTCACATCTGCCAATGCTGCTTCCTTGCTGGACCCCCATGTTCTCTCGTGCCATTCTCCAGCGCTTAGCTGCAGCTTAAAGATGGGTACACATTGAGAGCCTTGCTAGCATCCCCCAGAAATAAGAAGTGGCTGTATAACTGGGGTTACCCACACCATGAGTCGTGACTGAACACCTTTATTGTATATATACAATACAAATAGTGGGTGAGTTCTTGAAACCTTGAGGGAGGCATGTCCATGTCATTTGATGTTGAGCCCCTGTCTTGGAATCTTCCCACTTAAATGCAAATAGGGGCTGGTTCGTAGGGGCAAGACGGATACAAAAGAAGGCGTCTTTCAGATCGAGCACCGTGTAGTACTCTATACTTCCAGGTATAAGCGCCAGTAGATTGTAAGGATTGGGGACAACAGGATGTAAGGTTACAGTTGCTTCATTCACAGCCCTTAAATTTTGTACTGGGTGGGATTCTTGTGTCCCCTCTCTCTGCACAGGTAACAATGGTGTATTCCATGGTGAAACGCAAAACTTTAATATACCGTGATCTTGCAATCTCTGTAAATGTGCCTGAATGTTCTGCTTTGCTTTCTGTGGGATATGGTATTGTCTTAGCGCTGCGGGCACTGCCCCTGGTTTCAAATCAACATACACAGGCCGGATATTTACGGCAAGACCCGGCGGATTCTCTTCTGCCCACACCCCCGGTAGTGCCAAGGGATAGTACATATGGATCTGGAACAACAGGCGGAGGTGGTACTGAACTCCACTCTTCTTCCCTTGGCATTACCAGCGCTATTTTACTGATTTGTGAATCTGGTGTGACTGAACAGTGCTGCCGAATAGAGCTACCATTCTCTGGTAGGTCTAAGTTAGCATGACCCCCGGGGAGGAAAGTAATTTGAACTTGCAATTTACTCAGGATATCCCGACCCAGAAGCTAGGAAGGACATTCGGGCATATACAGAAATTGGTGTTCAACCTGATGCCCTCCCAAACTGTAGACACGGGAGGCTAAGAAAGGATATTTAGCTGAAATCCCCATTGCCCAACAATATCAGCTTCCCCTCCCGCCAAAGGTGCAATAGGCTGTGTCACAACAGAATGTTCTGCTCTCGTGTCAACCATGAAAACGTTATCCTCACCCCCCCACTCTCATTATGACCGTGGACTCGTTCGTACCGAGTGTGATCGACCCTGATCTGTGGCAATACGGAGCTTGTCCCGCAAAGGACGTCCCCGCCAAACCAGCAAAATCAGACACATTATTGTCATTTATTTCATACCTTCCATTTGACACTTGGCCCCGAGCTATCCCCCCACCCGTATTACCATTTCCCCCCAATTTTCTCCTTTATTTTGGGACATTCATTCTGCCAATGACCTTCAGCCTTACAGAATGCACACTGGTTCCGACCCAAAGGTGGCCGACCACCTCGTCCCCTCGTTCCCTTCACCTGCTAGGTCCGCCCGGCGTGGCACTCCATTGAGCTCTTTCCGCACCATCTCTTTCAACCAACGCAACTGCTAACATGCCTGCGCTTGCTTTCAGTTTCTGCGTCTCCTCCCGCTTCTCCTATACATCCGTGTTATGAAACACTTTATTAGCAATCTCAAGCAATTGGTTAATATTCATCCCAATAAATCCCGTGTCTGTAACTTATTCCGTATATCCCTCTGCGCTTGGCTAACAAATGAGGAATTAACCATACTTCAATTTTCAACCGTCTCAGGATCTAGTGGGCTGTATATACGGTATGCCAAAATTAACCTCTCCAAATATGCACTGGGGTCTCTTTGGCTTCTTGCACCACCTCGGCTATTTTTCCCATATTAACAGGTTTCTTAGCTACCATTTTAATACCCATTAATACAGCCGCCCGATAACAATGAAGGTGAGCCATCCCTGCCCCAACGTACAGCCACTGGGGATCAACATTAGGGTAATGTTCCGCTGCCCAAACCTCTGGATTTGCCTGGCCCTCAAATGTCGGTGTCTCTTGAAAATATTTACGGGCATTTGAATTAATTCGCCTCCTTTCCTCTGTGGTGAACAATGCCAGCAACAACTGTTGACAATCAGCCCACATGGGATTGTGTGTTACCATAATAGACTCAATCAAACTTGTCATACATGCAGGCTTCTCAAAGTAGGGAGGGGTTTGAGCTTTCCAGTTAAACAAATCCGTGGTGGTGAAAGGGACGTATGTCAATACATCTGGTCCTGGCACTCTGTCTATACTTGGCCCAGGCACAGAGCGTAATGGGAGTTGGAGTCTCTCGGGGTACTGATATACATCTCGGGGCTTCGTAATATTATTGTCACCTCGGGTTACAGCTTTGAGATCCAGGGGCGCAACCTGAGAGGAGGGTATCAGATGCGGTTCCTGTCTTGGGCTTTCAATTCTATACACTCCTCTCTCTGGAATTTCTACTTTTCCCGGAGTGACATGCATCTGCGCCTCCACTACCGCTGCTCCAAGTGGAGGGGCGGCTGGAGCTGAGGGTTCCCTAGGTAATAGGCTAGCCACACCTATGGCCCCAAAATCTGTGTCTGCAGCCATGGTGTCAAGAATCTGCCGAGCTGTCTTATAATAAGAAGTTGGGTATGGTGGCGGAGGGAGGTCATCATCAGGGTGTTCCACCAGAACCAGGGGCTATGGGTTTTGCTGGGGCGCTTTCGGCTTTCTTTTGTGCAGCCAACATAACAAGGTGACTTTTATCTTTAACGCAATACCTCCAGATATCAATATACGGGTATTGGTCTGGGTGTTCAGGTTTTCCCGTAACTTGGGAATGGACTTTCTGGATCAACACAGGATCCATGGACCCCTCTACTGGCCATTCGGGTACTAGGGCGGGCCATTCTATGGTACACAGGGTCTGCAACCGCTCTTTATTTAACTCAACCCCTTATTGATGCACTTTAAAGTTACACATCATATATTTCAAGGAAGTTTCTCCTGCCTTCCCTTTCTTAGGGCGTGATGTGCCGTTACCCATTGTTATTACTCTTTCTCTCAGAATATTCCCACAGTACAAAACAGTTTATAATTGACAGTCTGGTATTTCAGGTGACAGTTCACTCATGACAGTCTCGCTTCCTCTTTTAGTGGCCGGCCAAGTCACCCTGGACGCGGTAACGCACTTAATCAGAGTCCGCTCTCGGATTTTCTTCCCTGTTTCCAGGTAGGAGCACGTCCACTCAACAGCACTCACAGCACACACTATACCAGATACATTCAGCACAATGCAAAAATCAATTTTTTTCACGAGTATCCCTTCTGTCTATTGACTAGAGATTGCTCCGTATCTCATGACTAGCAACACATCTGCAATTACCACTTGTCTGGGGCTACAGCCCACCAAGACGTCCTTACACTGCAGCTACCTATTATCCATCTAGATGGATACCCTTATTATTCATAAGACACAAAACAACCACTACACAGGGCTCTCAGCCCACTCCCCCTTCTTTACTCACGTGTTACCACGAAACAAAACAAAGCTCCGAAGGGGAACAACTTCCCAACAGAGTATAACCAAATTTAACCAATATCTCAATCAAATTATAAACTAACAAATTGGTATCCAGCCTGCTGGGTACAGCTCCGTGTCGACTAGCAGCCGTTGAGGTGCAGCTAACTAGCTCCCCTGCTCATGGCGACAGGTCAGGAATCCCATTGGAACTGTGTACGGAGGTCCCTTTTCCCAACTTCAGCCAGGAGGCAACACAAATAAAAACAGTTTTTACCTTATTCAGATGCTGCGCTGGACGCTGTTTCCTCGAAGGCATCATGGATCCCTGGCCAGGAGTCCGTTAGGGATGAGTCAAGATCCACTTAGCGGGAAATCCTGTCCGGCACCTGCAGATGTCAGCTCACCTTCAACGGATGCCCAGCCTTCAGGAACATTCGGGCTTGCAGTCAACTGCTACTGTCCGGTAGCCACTGCCGATCTGCTGCTGGTCGATCCCGGACGAGCCCCCAGAAAGTTACTGGAATCCACTCAGTTCTTTCGGGAGAAAGGTCGGCACGGTGCGGTCAATGACAGGCCAGACACGAGTCAATGGCAGGAAAAGCGTTCTTTATTGATGTCAAAACTCAAACAGGATTGAATCGCAAAGTTTGAGTGAGCTCTCAACATTGGGTTACAATTCTTATACTTCGATTAGCAAAAATGGCACATCCCAATAACCCTCCCATGGGTGATTTGCCCTCCCCAGGGCAAATGTGCCATCCCCTCATCTCAGACACAAAGACATTCCACAATAGGCAGTTCCCATATACAATTATGACACTTGGATAATTTAGCATTCAGCCAGATCCTGTCACTCTCATCCCCCGAGAGGCCTGTTCTCCTCAAGTACCAATAAGGATGCAGCTGGTCTAATGAGGGCATTTGTTCTCGGCTATGACTCCCTTGGCCTTGGTGTATCTAAATCAGCTTTTTGGCACCTTATGTTTACTCTGGCCGGATTCTCTATTTAATTGCTTTGCCGGAAAGTCTCTGGAATGCCTGAAATCTATGCAAACTCTTGTAAGTCAGTTAGTATTAGCTATTTACATTTCAATGAACCATAAACCTGAGAAAGATGGCTGCTAGGGAACAAGATGGCGGCTAATTTCTGGCCTGCCCCGCTCACAGCACCTCCCCTTCCCCAGCCTCAAGTGAACCAGAATAAGAGAAAAATATGGCAGAGTCAGCGCTTCCTTCAACTGTGGTCTTTTCCTTTCTCTATCTTCTCTCTTTAAGTGTGGATGTATACCTCAAATAAAGCAAAGTTTAACATAGCGCAGCAATTTTGTCTCCATTTATTCCAATAAAAGAGAAAGGGAATGAACTCACATGTTGTGGTGTCTCGATCAGACACTAGATTGGAACAGCAGCCGGTGATATTCTAAGGAACACCGAATAAAGCCAGGATTCGCAAGTGAAAATAAAAAATTTATTATAAAAATAAATGGGCAAACACACCCAAACGCGTTTTGTGATTAAAATCACATCCTCAGTAGTAGATTTTAATCACGAAACACGTTTGGGTAGGTTTGACCGTTTATTTTAATAATACTTTTTTTATTTTCACTTGCGAATCCTGGCTTTATTCGGTGCTTAAAGGACCTTTGCTGGGCGCTAGGAAGATCCAGTGCTCCTTAGAATATCACCGGCTGCTGTTCCAATCTAGTGCTGTTCTGTGTGTGTAACTTGTATGTATACTTGTTATTCTGTGTCTCCCATTGTACAACGCTATGGAACTTGTTGGCACTTTTAAATACTTGTAACTGTAACTATAGTGATTTCACCATATTTTCAGCATAATGGAATCGCCGAAGTGCGCTGAAATGCAAAGCACTAAAATTGTATGCAATGTCAATGCTTTGTGAATAGACATTTTAGTATATTATTGACTAGTCAATGGCTCATTACCCTCACACTGTGTATTATAAGTCATTGTTTTATTTTATTTTTGAGAGAATCAGAAAGGGAAGTGAGGACATATTGCCATTTCCAAAACATTAATTTCAACACACAGCATGATAAGGGAGAAACGATTAAATGCATATGCCCCCAAACACGTTACTAGCACCCCTGTGAAGGTTATTCAGAAAGCACAAAAATTTCAGTGGGATTTCAGTGCTTTCTCATTTGGCGCACTTAGGCGCCCTTTGGCAATTCCAGGTTTGCAGACTCTCGAGTGTCCTGAAGCGTGGAGCTGCCAAACTGACCGCCGAACGCTGATCAATTTCAGAAAAAATCCCCAGAACACTGCTATTCTATATAAGGTGTTTAAAACAATAAAAATATGCACAAAAAGGTCCTACAAAAATAATAAAATGGTCTGTTACAGAATTTAAAAAAATGCTGTGTAGCGCTCACTCCCGGAGGAGCTGCGGAATTTAACCTCGGGTTAGTCTCTCCACACTAGGGAATAAATATACACCAGCACGGTTGTGGATTTTATAAATTATATACTTTACTGGTCTCAATAAAGCGGCATATATAATGTAAGCACGGTATATAGAAAACAGGATTTCGTAATGCGAGAAACGCTCAGTGGTAAAAGAAAAGTTTAACCCCTTCGTCTCTGGAGTGTAAGTCTCGTGCAGGTTATGTCCCAAAAAGTGTGTGTGTGTGAGCTCAGGTACCCGGGTACTATATTCGACTGGCCAGTGAATGGATTTAATAAATCTTCGACTAGTCACGTTGGGGCCCTGTAGGTTTAAGCAATACTGCAGCGTGCTTCGTTAAACTTTGACTGTGGCCTGGAAGGCCTCTCACCCATCCGCCAGACAATCTGTTCCGCTGCCCGATCAAGAACGTCTCTCCGTTGGATTATACTGGGACCCTGTGCCACCGGATCCGCTTCTCCTGCTTGTCCGTCTTCTACAACAAGATCTATGGCCTATCGCCTGCACTCCCAGTGGATCATCACGGTCTCCTTACTCGGGGTCCAATCTGGAACTCTGTGTCTGTGCAAAACCTCTCAGTGGTGGATTACTAGGTCTCTGGCAAATCACTGTATCGATCCCCAGCGTCGGCAAGGCAGCGCCTGCTCTCCGGCCTGGTAACAATCGCTTTTGTTCTTACTCTGTTCACCGCTCGGCTCACACTGGCTCTCCTTCGGACGAAGCTGCAGATGTCCCTTCCTCCTTCCCCACCCACTTCCTGTCTCTGCCCCAAAGCATGCTGGAAAACGTAGTCCCATTGTGTCCAGTATAGTTTACATTTTTTTTTGTGTTTACTCTGTCAGGTGATTACTGCAAAGCACCTCTGGGTAATGAACCGGATATGAAATCACAGAGGTCACACAACAGGATGCAGGAAGTCTTATGTTGTTCATGTGGTTCACATAATCCCATGAAAGGACTATAAAAGAGGACTTTTTTACTTTTGCTCCTGTTAGGAGATTTTTTGGACAATAGTGCACCTAAATATACCGACTGAGGAAGGCTGTTAATGCCGAAACGCGTCTCGATAATGCATCTGTCCATTTTTTAATATGCAATTAATTTTTTAATAAATTTTATATGGTTTATATTCTATTGACTACTCTCCTTGGATATATACTTGCCACCAGTTGGAAGCTCCTGATATCTGGCCCTCAGACGGTTGAGAAGAGGTTCTGGGTATCCACCATAGTGTACCTGACGCTGTATTGAGTGAGCCTGTGTGGAAGAGGCTCCATATCTGGTGAGTTCAATACATTATCACCTCTTTTTTATCATAATACGGTAATATACTATGGGAGCGCTGTCTATTATCTTATTGTAGCCATCGCAACCAGAGTTGAAGATTTAAGAAGGGATACGCCACCCTCTATATGGCTGGAAGCTCCTAAACCTAGAGCCAGGGATTTTTTGGGCTCTTATAAATGTGAGTTTCCATATTCCTACGAGTGATTTATTTGCCATATTTAATTGGGATTTTCTGCACGATTATTTCTTAATTTTTTCTCTCCCCTCCAAATATTTTTTTTTTTTTTCCTTTCTCTCACTTTTTTCTCCTTTCTGGCTATCCTCTCCACTATTGAGAGACGGCAAGAGATACACAGACCAAGAAAGGAGGACTATATTTGTGCATCGCTTGAACATAAAGAGAAGTAAATTTTAAGGAATTTTTCCCACTGGTATTCATACTGTTGTATTGGATATCATTGAATTTGCACATTTTGCACATTCGGACACTGTTGCACTTTATAGACTCTCTTATACCCATCACACTGCTGGAATTTTATATATTGTTGCACTTTACTGTGTTCTATGGCACATTGCACTTTTATATGTGTACATTGATTGAATATTTGTCACCTTAAGATTGAAGCACTTTAAGACTGAAGCACTTTATGTTTGATATACCTCTTTGTTGAAGTCTACCTTTAAATCAATTTTTGATGCGCTACAAAGGTTCTATCTATAATTTCATAGTTTACATTGCGCTTGTCTCCCTCTGGTGGCCAAACCCGAGCAATACAGCAACAGAGTTTTAAACAGCGCTACAGCTGTTAAAGAAAATTTGGGAATCAAAAATTTCCCCTAAAAAAATACCCAAAATTCCAAAAAATAAATAAAAAAAGGATTTTTGCTAAAAATGAAAAGAACAAATGGCTGAATAAAAAAAAACAGTATTTTTTAACATTTATTGCTATGGGGATCGCACTCGTCCTCAGGACCCTCACAAACCTCTTTTTCTCACTATATGTTTACAGGGTAATCCAGACGTGGACCCCTTGCTCGAGGTGTCTAGAGGGGTGTCAGGTATACCCTACCGATGAGGACTACCAAGGCCAAAACGATTGTCGGGGTTGCTGCATCTCTCATGCAGGGATGATGTCCTTGGCATTTCAGTACTGGCCACCCTTTCTGGGTGTAGCAGTCTCATTTACATATGGAGCAGTTGTCCCTGTAATGGCACAATCGAGCTAAAGCATTGTGAGACCTGAGCGGGCACACCATAGAGCAGGCCACTAGTAACACCGTGCTCACCCTCAGCAGGCCCGGACTGGGACAAAAATTCGGCCTGGGCATTTTAAAGTGAGCAGCCCACTTTTGTCTACCGCTATACAGAAGCACCAACACACACACACCTATATATTCATACACACCTCGATATGCATCAATATACTCAAACCCTTGTAGATACGCCTACATGCCCCTATTACATACCTATACGTGCGACCAGGCCAGCCATCTGAAATTTTGGGGCCCCATAGGAAATACAATATTTAGTGTGAACAGTGATCACATTACAGAGAGGTAGTTCCAATATCTTAAAATCACACATATTGCTCGCACAACAGCACATTTAACATAAAAAAGTATCTATCTGGTTCAAATAATTTAAGGCCGTATGAAATTATGATTAAAAAATATGAATCAAGATCGTATTACTGAGTGTTGCTCCCAATACCTTAAAATCACATAAAATGTGTATTCGTACAAAGTAGAATTAGATTATTCCACTTGTTAAGTAAGCATATCAGCACTACAGCAATAGAACTCACGGAAAAGGCAGCGAGTATGAATGTACACAGGATCCACAGCAATAGATCTGCTTTCCAATGATATCAAACATGATCCTCTAGCTGCCATGGATCGGGAGATATGGGGGACCAAAGGACCCCTCTAAGAAATTCCTGGACAGCTAGGGGTTAATTCCCTAACTGACATCACCGTGTAAATACGCAATGATGTCAATGTTGGGGGAGGCTTCATAAGCTTGGCTGACAAAGATGTTAGCCATCTCCGGGAGGAGACCGCCGTCTGGTACTAATTGGTGCCACATCACAGACTTGCAACTAAAGGATGAAAGAGAAGCATCGCTGGAAAGGTCAGACTGTGACTGTCAGGCAGGGGTTTAAAAGCGGGATCTGACTTCAAGTCAGACCAACGCGGTACTCTGGATAGAGAGGTAAGTATTGGGGAACAGGCACCGGTGACTGGACAACGTCTGGGGGACGTCCTCCACATACAGTGGTGACACATAAGGACGTGCCCACATGTTGTCCGCAGTGAAGGGGTTAAACCTGTCAAACTGAATCACCTAAAATCAGGACATTTCATTGACACTTCGGTGCAGTTCGGCTTTGAATAGATTAACCATTATTTTGTCTAAGGGACAATTTCACTGCTGCTTAAGATCGCCGAATTGTGGCGATCTGCACCATATTTCTCTATCAATTTGCCAGTATTTTGGCTAAATTGACAGCTCCCTGAATAGACGAACTGCCATGAAATTGCACCGTACGGTGAAATTCGCCGTATGGTGCAATTCAGTGGCAAGTTCGGTGCCCTTTGAATAACCCTTTATGTCTTTTGTTGTCACCTTAAATGCACAATAGGCTTACATTTGCCTGGTTCCAAAATCCATTGTAATTTACTTCAATATCATTCTCCAGTGCTTTAAATATGAGTTTAAAATTAGCTAGTGTAAGGACAGATCCATAAATCACATATTAAGACCTAATAACAGATAATTATGAGAAATGCATACCGCTTGATTATTCAGGGAAAAAGGTATATGACTGAATTATTACTATTATGTCTCCCTTACAAAAGTGACACTTTTGAAAAATGTATATTATAACAATATGTATTGCGGGTAATTTTTGCAGAAATGTTGAAAAACACCGACCACCAAGGCCATTTCACTATAGATCTTTGATACTGTGTTAACACTTGACTTGCTATGCTATTGTTTGTTGATGCCCAAGTTAAATAGTCAGGCGCGAATCACCTATGTGTAACAGTGAAATTAGGCTGGATGCCCTGCCCGACACTGAACGTTAGCATATCAATTTATGAAGCCCATTTAATATTCATTTAAATGTATTTGCATCCGCCTCTGTGGAGCTCCTATTTGCATTTAAATGTGCCTGTCTAGTATAATTCCTCTCCTCATTATTATTATTATTTGCTCTGGCCTTGGGTGAAAGCTCAACTTTTCGAAGTGTCAACACAACAGCAAACATAATACAAGCTTGTCGATGCTTTCAAACGCTGTGCAGGAGCATTGGAACTGTTCTACATCAATAGTTCTTTATTCCATTCTACTTTTACACATGTGTAAACAGAAGCAGTCAGCGCTTCACAGGAAACCATGAGAAGAATGATTATGGGAAGCCTTCCAAGTTCTAATTGATGGCTAGAAACTCAAAGGGCGAACATGCTTTGGGGACATAGTAGCAAAGGAGGTTTTTGTTAACCCTTTGAGCATGGGTCACACAATAAATCTAAGGTTTTTGAAGCTGTCACTTAAATCTTTTAACACTTTGCAAAGACTGATTACATTGACTTGTGTGTATTCACCTCCCCTGGATGTTTCCATATTTAAATTGTAATGTGGATTTAAAATTGATTTTATTGATATTTTTAGCATTTTACCTAAAGTGGCACCGCTGTCTTAAATTTCCTTCCATAAATCATGTTATAACAACAATAGGCTCTTTTTCTTTGAAGCATGCAGAGATCACAGGCAGTCATTCTTCTAATAGGTTGCAACAGCAATAGAAAGACACTAGAGGTAATATACTGTAACATTTGCCCATTTTTGCCCAATAGCCTGTCCTAGATTGAGTTTGTCTTACTATACTTTACTGATTTCTTGTTGATGTTTAACGATCAACCTTTAGGCCATGGT
Source organism: Leptobrachium leishanense (assembly GCA_009667805.1). Taxonomy (NCBI): domain Eukaryota; kingdom Metazoa; phylum Chordata; class Amphibia; order Anura; family Megophryidae; genus Leptobrachium; species Leptobrachium leishanense. Next base: position 206,436,353 of record CM019064.1, read on the forward strand.
CACATGAGCGCATTGAGTGCGCTCAGTGAGGTGGCCACACGAGTGATCGAGCTGAGAGAACGTCTGTTCTCATGGTCATTCCCTCCGTGCTCGTGTGACCATGGCCTAAGATGCCAAAAACTGGAGTTTCTATCAAGAGATGATTGTTGGATATTGCACTTTTATATATTTGAAGTCCATGCCGATCTCTTGTTGAGCAAACTTGCTATAATCTCAGTCGTAGTTGTCCCATCCTAATCATAAAAGGTTTAATTATGATCGCTTACCATTTGAATTTTGTTTATTCCCTTTTCTACCATTATTGAGTATACTTGATCTTCAGAAGAACCTGCTTGTGCCCTGATATTGTGTATATGTAATGTGGTCTTATTCTGAGATAATGCAAATAAATTTAGTTCATTGAGAAAAAAAAAAACACATTTGCTAATGGGCTCCAGAACATGTCCCTGAAAATTTAACATATTGGATATGACAGCTGGTGTGTTGAAATTATTTGAAATGCTTTCAGATTAGTTTTACCTGCAATAGAGGCTCAATCTCAAATATAATTGTATATAGCAATTTTTGACGAGCAGAGGGAGCACTCTGCCTGTCATATAGGGCTTAGCTACGGTGAACATATACAGTGGGACATTTCTGTATATATTCACTGTGTGGGCAATGGAAAGTAATTTTCCATAAAACCATTAGGACCTACCAGTATTTTTGTGGAAAATAACTTTCAGGCCTATTTACTAAAAGGTGAAACTCAGGAGAATTGGCAGGAGAAGAGAACAATCTAGACCAAATAGCTGATTTGGAAAGTGAATTTTTCTGGTTTGGTTATTTTGACCAAGACTTTACACTTTTCCTGCCAATTCTTCTGAGTTTCACCTTTAGGCCCCGTTTACACCTGGGCGTTTTAAAGTGCGTTCCTGCGTGCTGTAAAACGCCCAAGCACGGAAATCCCATGATTTCCTATGGGGCCCGTTCATACCTGGGCCTTTTACAGAAAGCAGGAACGCGCTGTAAAATGTTCTATGCCCAAAGAAGTACGGGAGCTTCTTTGGGGCGTATTGCAGCACGTTCACACTGCAGTCTACAGCCGTGAACGCGCTGCAATGTGCGTTTCTGTGTTTTTTTACATTTGCGCGATACGTGCGTCAAAAGACACGCAGGTATGAACCCAGCCTTAATGAATAGACCTGTTAGTTTTTAAGAGGTTAATTACTAGTGTGGGTTACATTTAAATAAAGTATTGTTGTTTGCTTGAGTGACGGTGGTATAACTTTTTCTCCATAAATGTATTAGATCCTTTTTTTTGTTCCATCCCTTTCATTTTAGTTTAACCTCATAGTGACCAGGCGGTTTTACCATTGTCAGTCCAAAAGTCATTGTCTGTCCGAAAGTACCCACTGCTGTTTTTACATTTCTGCGCTGTTTGTGTTTTTAGCTCTAATTTTCTGCTTACTCATTTATGGAGTCCACACATATTATATACTGTTTTCGCACCATTAATGGACTTTCTAAAGAAACCATTATTTTTTCCTCATATCTTATAATTCACTATAAAAATATTATGAAATATGACAAAAAAATGGAAAAAAACACTTTTTCTAACTTTGTCCAAAAGTTTAGAAATACCCAAATGTTTTCATGTTTTAGCTATTTAACCACTTCACTGTTGAGTCATTTCGCCTCTGTCGGCTGAGCTCATTTTGACCGTTTTATGCTCATCATGTTTAAACGCGATTTTAAGTCCTGTTTATTATACAATTAAAATTAAAATAAAAAAAACCTTTTTTTTTTTTTTACACAAACCATGTTTGGCATCATTGGAAAGGACATGCTCCGGCCTTTCCAATGTTACCAAACATTACCCTCTAGCTGCCACTGATCGGGAGACAGGGTGGTCATTTGGACCCATTGTATCTCCACTTGGCAGCTAGGGGTTAACTGCCCAACTGACGTCATTGCAAATATAGCGATGACATCAGTGGGCGAGAAGAGGACCCAGAGGCTTGGCTGACATTCAAGATGCCAGCCACCTCCGGGACAAGTTAATGATTCGGTGCTGATTGGTGCCAAAATGCAGACTGGCACCTAGTGGGTGAAAGAGAGGCATGCCTCTCTTTTTTTAATTTTATTCCATGCTGTTCAGGAGTGAGAGGGTTCAGATACTCTCCTGACTGAGCAGCCAGGAGGCTAGTGGGCGCTATGGGGCAGGCTGCTGGACTCAGCGCCTGCCCCATAATCTAATGGTAAAACGGGGGTGCTAAGGGGAAATTAGCAAACACAAATTTTTCCCCTTAGCATCCCCATTTTAGCATGGGCCGGATGATAGGGCCTAGTATGTTTATTTCCCCCCTCGTTCTCTTATGAAAACTAAACTTGTATAGTACTTAAAAGGAAAAAAAACCCACAAAAGAACACATTTGTGATAAACGCTGGTTTTGAAAATATCTGGATTCAGACACAGATTTCTATTAACATATTTTAATATGCAGCAATTTTGGAATATATATGGATATATTTCAGTCTCTTTACAAAGTCATTATGAAGATGGATGTCATCACACTGTCCTTCCAGTTGCTCAGATTTATTCATTACAATGCACAGGAAAGCAGCTATATAATCATAAAGAAACCCCCTATGGAAATTAAAAATATGAAAGTACATTATGTACTATAATCTTATCGAGCTGTGTTCAGGGGATGGGTTAGATTTATCTTCAGTGGCATAACAGCATTAGGACTGTGTAATCATTTTAACAAGAGTTAAATAGGGTGATTTATATCAATATGTAAAATAAATAATGAATCCACATGCTGTGGGGTTTATATATACATATATATCAGTACACTAGGATGCATGCATGTAAAATGCTACTGAGTCAATAACCTGTTTATGACATGAAAATACATTATGCTGCAATTTCTGATTTCTAGGTAGAAAAACTTATGTATATACAAATATGTGTGTATGTATGAATATATATTGTGATACGGCAAGGGGAATTGTTTGTGATGGTGTGTACATTCCCTCTGTGTTTGTGAGAGGGCATTGGGCTGTTTGAACCCAGGAGGAAAAGATGTGTTTTAAATTGTTCCCCTGTGCTGCAAAGATTCCCCCCCACCTGCTAATTAAAAGCCCTTAAATGTGGAGGGAAGGAGGAGAGGAAGTGAGTAAGAAGGTTTTGAGAGAGACACACACACACAGAACGGTGGAGCCCCGAGTCTGGCAGCTTGAAACAGACTTCAAAAGCTGGTATTTACTTTTGGTTATTTTCCCAAGTTAGTGAGGGATGCTTTATTGTTTAGTAAGTACTCAGATGAGTTAGGTTTTGTTTTCTGTTCTATTTTGTTTGATTGCTGGAGTGCAGAAATAAACTCTAAGATTTCTCCTTTAAAGAGACTGTGTGTGCCATATTTGCCCTAGAGGACCGTGCTATAGTGCCCCCTGTGACGTGCGGGATCACAATATGTATATTAATACTTTGCGTTACAGGAGAAAAGACATACAACATAGCAACAAGAAACAAGCGCCTGTATTCCAACTGGTGTAAACTCAACCAGAACTGTTCTGAACTAACTAGAGTGATAATAGTCAGTGGTAGACTTGCACAATTCAGTTCGGACCAAATTAATATTCTTCCGAATCTCAGCAATTTGGATCCTTATTAGTATCTGCACTTAGAGTAAAAATTTGTAACCTCCGCAATGTAAATGTAATACTCACAAGTCCGGACATTACCATTTACACGATTATGGACATAATGCACAAGTCCTTGACCCCTTCACTACCAAGTCATTTTCTAAACATCCACTGTCAGGAACTAGTGGTTTTTTGGAAAATCCTTTTTAATTAATTATACAGTGCAAAATATTTGGGAATATTCCCAATGTATTCCTTAATGTAATAACCTATTTGGCAGACAGATGTCATCTACTGACCAAATGGAGTTACTGCAATTAGAAACATAGAAACATAGAAAAATGTCGGCAGATAAGAACCTTTCGGCCCATCTAGTCTGCCCAATTACATGGATACTTTACCTGAATTTATCTTTTGTTTAGGATAGCCTTATGCCTATCCCATGCTTGCTTAAATTCAATTACTGTTTTGGCCTCTACCACTTCAACTGGAAGGCTGTTCCATGTATCCACCACCCTCTCAGTAAAATAATGCTTCCTGATGTTACTTTTAAACCTTTGCCCCTCTAATCTAAGACTATGTCCTCTTGTTTTGCTACTTTGTTTCCGTTTAAATATACTCCCTTCCTCTACCTTGTGGATTCCCTTTACATATTTAAATTTTCTATCATATCTCCTCTGTCTCGTCTTTTTTCCAAGCTGTACATGTTACGATCATTAAGCCTTTCCTGGTAACTTTTCTCCTTCAAGCCGTACACCATTTTAGTAGCCCTTCTCTGAACTCTCTCTAAGATGTCTATATCCTTCTGGAGATACGGTCTCCAGTACTGCGCACAGTACTCCAAGTGAGGTCTCACCAGTGCTCTGTACAGTGGCATGAGCACTTCCCTTTTCCTACTGCTAATACCTCTCCCTACACAACCAAGCATTCTGCTAGCATTTCCTGCTGCTCTATTACATTGACTACTTATCCTTAGATCCTCTGAAATAATGACCCCTAAATCCCTTTCCTCAGATGTTGAGGTTAGGACTGTATCAAATATTCTATATTCAGCCCTTGGGTTTTTACGTCCCAGGTGCATTATCTTGCACTTATCCACATTAAAACTCAATTGCCACAACTCCGACCATTTTTTTAGTTTACCTAAATCATTTGTCATTTGGCTGATCCCTCCAGGAACGTCAACCCTGTTGCAAATCTTTGTGTTATCAGCAAAAAGACATACTTTTCCATTAATACCTTCTGCAATATCACTAATAAAAATATTAAAGAGAATGGGTCCAAGTACTGACCCCTGAGGTACCCCACTGGTAACAAGACCTTGCGCCGAATAAACTCCATTTACCACAACCCTCTGTTGTCTGTCACTCAGCCACTGCGTAATCCATTCAACAATGTTGGAATCCAAGCTCAAAGATTGCAATTTATTGATAAGCCTTCTATGCGGAACAGTATCAAAAGCCTTACTGAAATCTAAATAAGCAATGTCTACTGCACCACCTGTGTCTATTATTTTTGTTACCCAATCAAAAAAATCAATAAGATTAGTTTGGCATGATTTCCCTGAGGTAAACCCATGTTGTTTCTGATCCTGTAATCTATGTGTTTTTAGATGTTCAACAATCCTTTCCTTTAACATGGTTTCCATAAATTTCCCCACTACTGACGTAAGACTAACTGGCCTATAGTTCCCCGATTCCTCCCTACTACCCTTCTTGTAAATGGGCACAACATTTGTTAATTTCCAGTCTTCTGGGACGACTCCTGTTAACAAGGATTGGTTAAATAAATCTGTTAACGGTTTTGCTATTACATCACTGAGCTCTTTTAATAATTTAGGGTGGATCCCATCCGGCCCCATTGACTTATTTGTCTTTACTTTAGACAGCTGCTGTAGAACCTCCTCCTCTGTAAACTCATATGTAAATGTCTCGTTAGTGTTTCCTCCTAACTGAGGTCCCTTTCCTTCCTTTTCTTCTGCAAAGACTGAACAAAAATATTCATTGAGGCAGTCAGCGAGACTTTTCTCCTCTTCTACATACCTTCCTTCCTTTGTTTTTAATCTAACTAATCCTTGTTTTACTTTTCTTTTCTCGTTTATGTATCTAAAAAATGTTTTGTCCCCCTTTTTTACTGACTGAGCTATTTTCTCTTCTGCGTGTGCTTTGGAAGCTCTTATAAATTGCTTTGCCTCTTTCTGCCTAATTTTATAGGTTTGCCTATCTTCTTCACTCTGAGTTTTTTTATAATTATTGAATGCTATCTTTTTGTTCTTCACTATTTTGGCCACTTCTGCAGTGTACCACAGTGGTTTCTTCCCTTTTTTGTTTTTGCTAACAAGCCGAATGCAATTTCCTGTGGCCTTCAATAATGCTTCCTTTAAATAATCCCATTTCTCCTGGACTCCCTTTAAACTCCTCCAGTCTGATAATGACTCCTTCACACAAAATCTAATTTTATAAAAATCTGTTTTTTTAAAGTCTAAGGCTAAGGTCAGACTAACGCAGTATTAACGTGCATTTAGCAGCACTTAATCACGGCCGTGCTAGCAGCAAATGACGTCCAATGCCGGGCAGCATACGAAGAACGGCCGCACGAAAGTCCAGCTGCGCAACGCAAGTGGCAAACGGACGCATTTTTTTGAGAACGTCAAACCGCTAGTACTGACGTACAGAGTGCGCTGCGTCCACTAGCGGCATGTGTGTGTGATTAGGAGACGTCAGACGCTGCTATTGTCCGGCCAACATAACGCCCAGACGCAAAAAGGGTTTAATTGATGATCCGTACAAAATCATGGACGAAAATGCACATCGTATGACCGCTACCGCGTATTCCGTGAAAAAAAGTCCATTCGTTCGAACGCACTTTTTCACGGACAACGCGAAAAATGCGTTCGTCTGACCCTAGCCTAAAACTTTTGTTTTTGTGTGGTGCTGCTCCATCCCTGTTCTTATATTAAACCACACTGACTGGTGATCACTAGATCCCAAATTTTCACCTACAACAACGTCCGATACCAAACCTCCATTTGTGAGTATTAAATCCAATATGGCCTCTTTACGGGTCGGCTCCTCAACTACTTGTGTTAGAGATAATCCCAGTAAGGAGTTTAGAATATTTGTACTCCTGGTGCACCCTGCTATTTTGGTTTTCCAGTTCACATCAGGAAGATTAAAGTCCCCCATGATAATAACTTCCCCCTTCATTGCCATTTTGGCTATTTCCTCAAGCAGCAGATTATCTAGCTCTTCTACTTGTCCAGGGGGTCTATAGATCACACCTACACAAGCTACTGTATGATTGCCAAATGTTAGCGTAACCCAAACTGACTCTATGTTCACCTCGCTCACTTTTATTTGGTTCGTTTTTATGTTGTTTTTCACATACAGGGCCACTCCTCCTCCTGTGGCTCCGTGTCTGCTGGGTAATGCTCGATATGTCAGGACATCTCTTAGCCAATTTTAACCAGTTTTAGCACCTTGGTCCCAGAGGGCTAAAGCCTTGGGACATCTTCTGGAGCACAAGAGCAAACTAAATAAATTTTCAAGAAACAAATTTTGTTTGCAATCATTCAGCACAGCCCTAGATCTTGTTAACATGATCTCAGGCTGCTCTCTCTGCTATCTCTGATGGTGTATACATGATCACGATAGTGAAGGGGTTAAATTTTTTACCGTTACAGCAAGCACTCAAAGTCTGAACTTTAATATTTTAGTCATATTTTCAACCTGCAAGTTCTTAATTTAATGCTCCACCTATATATATATACAAACCGCAAGCCCTGCTTTTAGTATTTCACAGATAACATATAACCCGCAAAGCCGTAATGGAATATTCTTACTTTTTACAGCTGCAACACGCAAGTCTAGGATGTACAGTTGCATTTACAGGAATTATAATACCTGCACTGTATGGATTTTTACAGTAAAAATGTTCATGTCCATTTATCAGCCAATTTTACAGTTTTAGTTCTTTGGGCATTATGCCCACAGGACTAAAACTATGGGTGCCCCATCTGGAGCCCAAAGCAAATAAAATTCATTTGCAGAAAATGAATTTCATTTGCTTTTGGGCTGCAGATTAGCAGATCTCGATATCTCAATATTGGGCACTGGATAGTGCCTTTGAAGCCCAAGATTTCTCGATCTTTTTAGTGAAGGGGTTAAAAGAGAAACGATGTTCATACCAAATATTGATTTTTTACAGATTTTTCTTCTGATCACTCATTTTTATCACACCTCACTAAAATGTTTGTGTGTAATTGTATTATATATTATATTAAATTATTGTTATATTCCAAGATACACATTGAGCTGCATAGATACTGTTATGGAGGCAGATTATTGTTGTGGAGGCAACCGTGGCGAGGTTGGATCCACCTGCAATCATAGTAGAATATTGCTTTTTTTAAGTGGAGAACTACACTAAATTGAAACCTGAAAAATTAAATAGTTGGAAAAAGGTAGAATATAAGTAGTCATTAAAGTGACACGCTAGGCACCATATCCTCAACATATTAAGAATGTTATCAGGCAATGAACCTAGTCTCTGCCAGAAATCATCAATAAGACCTCAGCAGCCCTGCAAAACAACTTCTGGAAAAAAATGTCTGGAATTAACATATAACGTCCTATGAATGATAATAAAAGGGTCTGTTATGGGGAACCCCCCCCCCAAAAAAAATCTGAACATTTTGCAGAAAAATAATGAAAAATCCTTAAAGAAATAAATAAAAAGAGACTTTTTGCTGCAGATTAAAAGAATAAATGGATCAATAGATGTTGAATAAAAACGGGAAATTTTTTAACATTGAAACCTATGGGATTCGCCTGATTAAACCTGCCGATTGAAACCACCGGTTTGGTGTTCTCTGAATAGATTAACTGCCGTCGAATAGCACTGTATTTTGCTGGCAGTTCACCAAAATTGGCGAACAGCCTGCTTTCTGAATAGCCGAATTGCCACAAAATTTCACCATATGGGGAAATTCACTGTTGGGTGCAATTTCGGGGCCAGATCAACTCTCTCTGAATAACCCCTTATACGTATACGTCATGTCTTGTCAGAATGAAAAAAAGATGTGAATTTCCATTCAGATTTCAATCACTTACAGTGTGTAATATTATATTTTTTACATTTTATCATCCAAACCTTTGTTGTTATATATTTTATGGGGTAAGCGTGTTAAAAAAAATAGAAATGGGAAACTGTTATACTTAATACATGACATGCTTTTTTTTTTGCTTTTTCAAGAGTGACTTAGACATATAATGCCTATCTTTGCCATTTTAAAAATAATGGGTTGTTTAGATCCTGCCTACTTTCCTTTCAGAAGAATTCTAACAACAAAGCAAGGACAAAATAATGATGATACTCAATTAAATCAAGGGCACCTAAGTCTAAACAAAATGACACTTATGGCATATGTCATAATAATTCATAAGCAGTTAATGTTTGTGAATATGTGTTTTTCATTTCATTTCTTTACTTTTTAAACTGAAATGCATTTTCTGAGGGCTGATAAATTAAAACATATCTTTTATATAAATTATGGATGGGGTAGATGGGATGGTTGGTATGAACAGATGGGAACACAGCAAGATTCCATTAAAAGCACAAAAGAATTGCTTTAAATGGCTCTGCTGGCTTTTTTATAATGGAACCTGTTTGGTTCTACTCACAAAGGAATGTAGAAGCAAATGGGGGAAGAGGATCAGTATAATTTCTGACAATATGTCCGCAGTGATAAAAAGGAATATGGCTCCAAACAAACTATGGCAAATCTCCTTTAACCTTTCTAAGTTCAGTAATTCTTCATGCAATCATTTTAATTGCAGTTAGTAATGTGTGTGTGTATATATATGTGTGTGTGTGCTATGTGAGTTCATATGACCTAGTAGTCAATGTCAAACTAAATTGCTAGTTCTGCTGCCAAGAGAATTGTTCTTTTCTGTTCAGGACACCAGCATGTAGTTGGGAGGGCAATATAATTTGTGACACCTTAAAAAGACATTTCAAAAGCATGTAGTTTTCTATTTTCACCGGAATAGTCTTGGGAGAGACTTTTTAGTGAGTAATATAGAAGTAATAATAATCTGTCAAATCGAGTAAGAGGTAAAGAATCTCATTAAACGGTAACTGATCTAAAGGGAGAATACATTTCAGAAGTGGTTCTGTTTGCTAGTTTGAGAGGCTGTAATTGAACCAGTTCCTTGGTACAAAGTGGTGCGGTAAACAGTCCCTTGGTGAACTGATTATGGAGAAATGAATTGCGCATAGAAAAAGTCAATGCTATCTATGGCTATGAACTGAATATCATATTTCAAAGCCACTTGTAACCTGTTTTACTTCAAACATAAAACAGCATGATTAATTAAATGCAGCAGTAATTTATGAATGTTTCTGTTCAGGTATGAGTTGACATAAGGTGTCAGAAGTTAATGGAAGGTAATTGTACACTGCGTTAAAAAAATTTATTTAGAATTTAAGTGTAACATGTTTGAAAGGAGAGGTATTCTGTGTTTAAGTAATAGTATTTATTTGCTCCCAATAACTTTTGTCCATCCTTTGCAGTGTATCAGAAAAAAGTCAAATAAAGGTCTATTAAGTAGCAACTAAAGTACTCACAATTTGAGGAAAGCAGATTCCAAAAACAAAGAAAAGTGGAAAAAAAAGGAAAAGAAAAGTGTAGGAGGTGCGCACAATAAATGTCAAGTATATAATCAGGATAAATATCTTCTTCTATGTAGCCTGCTTGCGTTTTTCTGTTTCCAGCATTATATACATAAGAGAGAAACCAAGCATAGTGTAAATTTGCTACCCACACCAATTCAATTAATACTAAGATGATATGACTACCAATCATGGTTCTGAGTAACCTTAAACGCGGACTGAGAATAATGGCTGGTGGTATCTGTAAGGCAGACCTCCTTTTTCTTTAATGTTGTGTTCCAAGGGCTGTCTCATACAAAGACAAAAAAATTTATATATATATAAAAAGATATAGATGGACGGTGTTCTAATTGTTCTGGAGTAAGTGGCCATAGGATCTGCTGTGCCTTCTCTTCTGTAGGGTCTCTGCATATTCCTATCCTGATATGCTCCTGCTCTCTGCAGGAAATCTAAGGCCGATCTGGTCGGTAAATTGTAAAACCAACGAAATGTTCAATAATGTAGGGTGCTAGGATCCCGAAACTCGTCGAAAATATATCACTCCTATAGTCCTGCAACACCTTCAAAATGTAAGTAAGTATAATGGGATGGTGCCACACCAAAAAAATAGATACAGTATATGGAAAAAGGTTGACTGCACTCAAAAAAGACTATATCTATATCTCTAAAGATATAGATATATATAGATATATAATGGTGGAGATTATTTTATAACCACACAAAGGAAAAACTAGTCACTCACATAGTGCTGAGTCTATCTAATTGATGGCTCAGTATGTAAGCCACGTCTGATTATATAGATCACTGTAAAGTGGACCTCCTTTTTTCCGTTTCCTTTGTGGAAAGTGAAATTTCTATACACAATAGCTTGAAAAAAAAGGGGGAATACAGTAGTGCTGATGGATGATTCATAAAACAAGCAAGGTAAAGCAAAATGAAATACAATCACTGACTACTATATATACACAACTGATGGCGTTCCAATAGAACAAAAAACATTTTGGCAGAAGTAATAGCTTTATTTGATTTAAAATGCCTTATTGTTAATTTTATATTTTATTATATTCTATGTGAATTAAAAAAAAAATCTTCACCTGACTTGGATCCATGGAGTCCTTTGCGCAGGAGGAAATGGTAAATTTAAAGGTGAACCAGAAAAGGAATGCAGGCTCCTCAGTCAGTTGGGGTATCTCTGTAATATTTGTATATGTAATTACTAACCAATCATATGCCAGGGTTAAAATTGTCTGGTGACTGTTAAACTGGCTGAGTCAGTCAGCAGTTGGCCTCTCTGTGAGCAATGGTCATTTCAGCAGCTCTGCCATATTAAAAAAAAAAACAGCAGCACGTTTATCCTTATTTCTGCATCCAAGAGTCATTTGCACAAACGCCTCAGCAGCACAAAACCTGAACATTACACCTCAAGGATCTGCGAGACATTGGGTTTGGCACATGTGCAGAAAATGATCAGATAGAAGTCATGCAATCCAGGAAATGTCAAAAGGTGACTCGCAAAGCCATTTGGATATGTAATTACATACAATTTGTTAGACATTTGGCATTTTGGGGACGTGTGAACATAGAGGGCAGTATAACATACTGCCTGCTAAAATGGGGAAGCTAAGTAGGATGTTACGTCCACGGCACCCGTGGCGCTACCTGGGGGGTCTGGAGGTGTTAAACATTAGCGCCTGCCATTTACCAATCGTATTACAAAGCTTGTGCAGGTGTTGTCATTCCACCAATTAATGTTTTGACGTGAGGTTTTACCGTTACACATGGGTCAAGTCCTGGGAAAAAAGTGAGGGAACTCACCCCACAATTCCATTGTGCATGTCTGCCACGCCTTGGCAACGTCACACTGACAGTTACCACTGACAAGTCAGTGTGACATTGCTTGTGCATTTTGTGGTGTGGCGCACATCTGTATTGTGCTGTTTTGGCAGTGAACAGCCAATTTCATGCGAGCAGAAGGGATGTACATGCACTGGCAGTGACAAAGGTCTCGCTCAGTTACAACTTGATCATATGATGGAACACCGATAATAGGGAGTTGCAATGAGTTAGTAGCTCGCACCACGATTGCTCTTTTGTGGCTCTATTAGCAGCTGAGCTGTGACCACTTTCCAATAAATTATTTTGAATTTTGCTGAAAGCCTGTCCAGTTTATGTTTATATTGAAATGTATGGAGGGACACGCCATTTACCCACTGCACATCCCCTGACCACACACAGACACCAGATATACACACGCATGCACACCGAGAATCATGTATAACCAGGCACAGACCCCCAGAATTATATATAACCAGGCACAGACCCCAGAATTATATATACGCAGGCACAGACCCCCAGAATTATATATACAGTACCCAGGCACAACCCCCAGAATTATATATACACAGCTACAGACCCCAGAATTATATATACCCAGGCACAACCCCCCAGAATTATATATACCCAGGCACAGACCCCAGAATTATATATACCCAGGCACATCCACCCAGAATTATATATATACCCAGGCACAGTCCCCAGAATTTAACATACCCAGCAGCACAGACCCCCAGAATTATATATACCCAGCAGCAGATGCCCCCAGAATTTATTATACACAGCAGCAAAGACCCCCAGAATTTAATATACCCAGGCAGTCAGAACCCCAGAATTTAATATACCCAGCAGCACATGCCCCCAGAATTTAATATACCCAGCAGCACATGCCCCCAGAATTGAATATACCCAGCAGCACAGACCCCCAGAATTGAATATACCGAGCAGTACATACTCCCAAAATGGAATATACCCAGCAGCACAGGACCCCCAGAATTGAATATACTCAGCAGCAAAGGACCCCAGAATTGAATATACTCAGCAGCAAAGGACCCCCAGAATTATACTTACCCAGCAGCACAGACCTCAGATCACGTAACCCACGTGTTCCTCTGATCCCCGGCGTGCTCCTGCACGCGGCCATGGCTTCTGAAGGCTGTGACGTGCTTTTGCGAGATCTCGGCTATAGTACCGCTATAGGCCGTGTCACAGCCTTCACAGGGCTGAAGACGGCAGCCATGTGAGGGAGCATGGAGGCACTTAGAGAAACACAGCGCGGGCCAGTCGAGGGGACTGCTAACGGAATGCTGTTAATGCAATAAACTTTGTCGGCTACAGCAGGAACATGCGTTCCTGCTACGTTCCCGCTGTGGTAGAAGTGCGGGAGCGCTGTCCTCGCACGTTCCCACAGGACTCGAGCCCTGCCTTTACGCCTCTAGGTGCTACATTTAGCTTTGCCAGGTGCAATCAAGGATGAATGCTAGTGATGGACCGAAACCTAAAATGCATGATGAGCTTGGCCAAAAACCGAAACCAATACCAAAAATGACCTTTTCATCAGACACATGTATACACAGCACACACATACATACATCAGACACATATATAAGTGTGTGCTGTGTATACATGTGTCTGATGTATACAGGGCTTTTTTTCAGGGGGTACTCCTCACCACTCAGTACCGGCTCCTCACCACTAGCCCGAACTAACAGAAGAGAACATAATGCTCCTCCCTCCTCCTGCAGTGGCAGGCAGAGAATCATAAGCGCTCGGCAGCTCATATTGCTCCTAAACGCTTCCGATTCAGGAGTGTATGTAGGAACCGATAACCCCCCTGTTCTCCCAGTAAGTGACAAGGGAGGGATGTTAAATAAAATCTCCCCTCTGTTTCTTCAGTTCCTCAGCTCTGGCAGATGTGTGTAAACATGTTGCACCCCCCTCTCTTTGCAGCCGCTGAAGCTTTGAACAGCATGGGGAGGGAGGGGTGCAGGTGTGATCAGAGGAGCTGGCACTGTAAGGCGGTACAGGTGGCCGCCTAAGAGTGCAATACCAGGAGTGGGTGCAAATTTTTTTTTTAATCCCTGGTCACTTGCCTTGACAGGGATCCACATTTTTAAACTATCTGCCTGGCGCTGTGTCCCTGCTGCTCCTCCTCTAAGATGCAGCTGGTGACCAGCGAGTTGCATTGTATCTGCCAGGTCAGAGAGCAAACTCCCCCGCGGTGCTAGATACGGAAGCCTGCACTCACTCTCTCCTCCTGGTACCTTCATCCTTGCTGGTGCTTGGCCCCCTCTGATGATGTCAAGAGGAGAGCATGCCAAAAGACGTCTACACTGGCCGCCCTACCCCCAACCTCCCCAGCAGTTCCAGACAGTGTGTGGTGCACCCACAGGCACAGGCAGGCCTCAGAATAAAAAAAGAAATGCTGCTGATGCTGCTTCCAAATACACTTCAGAACAGCATTTAAAAATATCACCTCTGGCATCACAGGTTTGTTCACCTTGTCCTGCTGTTACCACCATGTGGGGATCTTCTCAAGGTCAAACACCCTCTCATTGGAGTCCCCCAATATTATTCAAACAGTACTTGGTGGATAGTGTTTTATTGCTGTGGAGCTCATACACACTGAGCATTACTGTAGGTTTCATTGCTGTGGAGCTCATACACTCTGAGCATTACTGTGAGTTTAACCCCTTAAGGACGGGAGTAATTTTACAAGTTCGGCGCTGTTTCGAAGTAGAAGTTTGCTGAGCTCATTTTGACGGTTTTGAACGCGGTATTAAGGCACATATTATTGTACCACCCAGATAAATTATATATGGTTCTTTCCGGCAGACTTGGCAGATTAATAATATATTATTATTATATGTATACGTCATGCCCTGCGAAAATGCTATAACAAAATTGTAAAAAAAATGAGAATTTTCAATAAAATTTCAATCATCCACAGGGTGTAAAGTGTTTTTTTTATGCATTTTATTACTCGAGACTTTGCGGATATTTTCTATGGGGTAGACTTGTTAAAAAAATTTGAACTTTTTTTTTTTTTCTGGGGAGAAATTGTGTGATTTTAGCTAAACCCCCCCAAAAAAAATTATTAGTGAAGCATCATTGTTCACATTATAATTGAAATGTGAACAATAGTGCTGCATTCAAATTTTTTTAAAAAGCACGTTTTTATTTTTAATTAATTTTTTTTATTATTATTATTAATTTTTTTTTCACTTTTATTTTACAAGTAATATGGTCATGTTTGATATCATTCAAAAGTCCATGATCAGGCCTTTCAAATGATACCCTACATGACCCCCTAGCTGTCACTGATCATGAGATAAGGGGGTTCTTTGAACCCCTTTATTTCCACCATGGGATTTCCTTAGGAAATCCCTTGGCAGCTAGGTGTTCCCTGGTTAACTGACATCATCGGGCCATGCCCGATGACGTCAGTGGAGGTGGGGAGTCCCGGAGGTGGGGCTGCCATCCAAGATGGCGGCCCCCACCGGATAAAGGCTGTGACCTGGCACCGATTGGTGCTGGGTCACAGCCTTGCCATCAAGGGGTTAATGCCATACATCCCTGGAAAGGCCAGGCTGTGCCCTTTCCAGGGATGCCTGGCATTAGCTGATAGCCCCTGGCAATGGGGAGGTAGAGGGATCCAAAAGGATCCCCCCTCCCCTCCAGGCGCTTCCCCTGCTCCGGCTGGGAGGGGACGCCTAAAACTGACGTCATCGCGTCCGGTGCGATGATGTCAGTGCGCCGGGAGGCAGCAAAAGTGCCGGTCTTACTCCGTGGGAGTCAGAGCAGCGCGGGAGCCGCCGGAACAGGTGAGTATCTGCCGCCGGGGGGCTGCAGATGCCGGGGACGTACAGTTACCTCCTGCGGCGTTAAAGCCCACCTAATGCAGGACGTAACTGTACATCCCGCGGCGTTAAGGGGTTAATTGCTGTGGTGCTCACAAATGCTAGGGGATTATCCACTCAGTGCCAGCGTTGCAACCCCCCCCCCCCCAAAAAACAGCTAACTGCACTGCAATACAGACTTTTCTTGTAACAGAGGCACTTAGTGGATAACCCCCATAGCGTTACAACAATAGTTGTAGTTCATTTGAAGGAACACAGTATTAAAAAATATGGTTCCCCTTTATAGTGTCTTCCTTTAAGTGAGCTACAACTATTGTTTATTAGGACATGAAAATAGTTATAATAATCCGTTTTTCCCCAGACGTTAGAGTACCCCCACCTATTTTTCCAGAAAAAAAAGCACTGGATGTATTAATATATATATGTTTGTGGGTATATGTATGTATATGTATAGTGTGTGTATAACTTGCGCTAGCACCTTGGAATACCTCACTTGTCGAGACAGTAAAAAATTATTGCACTTCCCATGTTAAGTATAGGAGATGCAAAGTACAGTAAGCTCAGCACTTCACAGTTTTCCCAACTGATTTCCCCCAGAGTATACCATCAACTATGGAATATCGATGCCAGGTGTTAAACTTACTTATGCTAGTGCTAACGTTAACATATCGACATACTAGCACACACACATTAGCACCAACTATGGAATAGGGCCCTATACTTTTCACCTGCCTGCTTGCTGTCCACGAATATTTGAGTACTTTCTTAGAACTTATTCTGAATAGAAAAAACTTCTGGCCACTAGACACAGAACTGCTTTGCAGACTCTTATATATGTGAGTGACCACTTTGTTGTTTTAGAATACTAAGATTGTGATTCAGTAGTCCGCACAATACTTTCTTTGAGGATTATTAGAGCATTCCATATACCAAATTTCAGCACACGGGCTACCCATCAGCCTTCCACAAAGAGCCCAATAGGCTCATATCCACATGAGTTCAACCATAAACCACTTTGGGCCATATTACATACTTGGTGCTAAGTTAACCAAAGCTGTTGTAAACTTCCCAGAGCCATTATAGCCTATGGAGGTTTAAAGTTTACAACAGCTCTGGTTAAGTTAGCACCAAGTATGTAATATGACCCCTTTATTTCCATTATGTATTTTATGGGTTACGCTATGTAATGTGGTCTTTATTTCTAAAGAAAAAAGACTGCCATTGTACATTGCATTTCAGGTATATCCTTTGTGTTTTTATTAACTTCCAATGGGTGCTGCTTCTTGCATGTTTTATGTTGAAGGTTTGATGTTTGGTAAATGTGGCACAATTTATGGTGCAGAATGATGGGTGTTCCGGTCCCTTTATCCCTTGACTAGCGAAGTGCTAGTCTAGACTATTTAACCATTGGCCCCAGGGCCGGCCCGACCATGGTGCAGAGTGGAGCACTGGCGCCAGGCGGCGGAATTCCTGGGGCGGCAAATTTTAGCCGCCGGTGTCGCTGCACTGTTTTTTTTTAATCAGCGGTGGCATCCACATTTTAGGGATGTGCGTTTCGGAATTTTCACGATTTCCGATTCGTGCATTCGGATTCGGACGATTTTTACGAAAATTTTCGGATCCGAAAACGGCAGATCAGAACAAATTTCCGAGCCGAAACGAAAACTTTTCGGAATTTTCGAATGGACTAGAAATGTGTAAAATCTAAATTCATTTTCGTTCCATTCGTGATTTCGGCTCCATTCCTGATTTCGGCTCCATTTCAGTAATTTCGGACATTGTATTTTTCACTTATATCGCTGATTCTGTAATTTTGTATCATTCCCATCTCAATGTATCCTTCCTGGAAAACCAGAGAAATCTCAATGTATCCTTCCCGGGAAACTAGAGAAATCTCAATGTATCCTTCTTGTAAAACATGAGAAATCTCAATGTATCCTTCTTGTAAAACATGAGAAATCTCAATGTATCCTTCTTTTAAAACATGAGAAATCTCAATGTATCCTTCTTGTAAAACATGAGAAATCTCAATGTATCCTTCTTGTAAAACATGAGAAATCTCAATGGCAGAATTATCGTATCGGCAGAATTATCGTATCGAAAGAAATATCGGATCCAAAAAACGATTAGTTTACGTCAAAACGAATAGACACTTTGAAACAAGGAGAACAGATGTTCCGAAAAACACGAAAATTTATGAAATCACGAAAAAAAGTCGATTCTAAAAACAAACCGAAACGAACCAAACCGAAACGGAAATCGGCTGAAACGAAAATTTACAAAAACCGAACGAATCGAACCGAAAAAAATCGGTGCACAAGTCTACCACATTTGCGGTGCCGCCGGGAAGTGAATGTTGTCCAGGAGCCTGAGGATCCGCCCACAAGCACAGTAATCCTGCGCTTCCAGTAAAAGAACATCAGTTGTGGGACTACATTTCCCATCAGCACCCGGGCTGCTTGATATCCCGAGCTGTCACATGCCAATCCTCTCACACTCTCTTTTTCCAGTCGATCCTGAAAAATCTCCAGGATCTGATACAAAGGCCATCTCTTGCCTCGGCATGAGATGTAACCCTGTGAGATTTATCCTATATGATGTGTAATCTCACAGGGTTAAATCTCATGCCTAGGCAACAGATGGCCTTTGTATCAGATCCGGGAGATCACAGCCTGCCATGAGGTCCTGATTACAGCAAGATAACGTGGTGACCCTGGCTGTCAGAAACGGGAGCCAGGGTAAGTAAACGGGGGAGGGCTGGCGTGGGGAGTGTGTTTGCGGGAGAAGGAGCAGAGGGGGCTGCCTGCTCTCCACTTAGCAGGATAATAAAGGAATCATCCTTGATTATCAGTGCTAATTTGGACACTGCTGGTAGCTTTTTATGTGAGCTCTGAGTAGCAATTGGGGAGCAAATGGGTCTGTGGGTCAGTGCTACACAGAATATTGTCCTGTCCCGGTTACATACACATTCACCTCCCCAATATGTCAGCAACAAGTTACTGAGCTTGAGGTGCCGTTTGTTAGGCTTGGTAAAAATTACTTAAATCTAATGCATTCAAAAACGTATTCAGACCCCTTCATTTTTTTTTCTTCATGTTGCAGTCTTATTCCAAAATTGATTCCCCCCCCACTTTAGCTGCGTCATTGTGTGAATTAATTTAAACAGACATTTTAAGAATCTTTAAAACTATATTAGACTGCTCAGAATTTTGTATGTGGTCCAGTGCATCCATTAAAGAATATACTAGTTTCTTTTATAGCTCTGTGATACGCTCATACACACTGCACAGTAATGTGAGTTTTATTGCTGTGGAGCTCTGCGACACACTCATGCATTTTTTTTGGGGGGGCAGCATTTCATCCATCGCTCCAGGCAGCACAGTGGCTTGGGCTGGCCCTGATTGGCCCTAGTACATATTTTGTGTTTCTTTAACAAATGTATTTAAAGGCAAATACCAAGTGGGCTATAGTGTACATATTCACTCTAGATTGTAGGCTCATCTATTCAGAGCCCTCTACACTTGTAGTCTGTATTTGCCTGTCATTTTCTTTAATTCCTTTCCCCCCTCTTTATGGGAAATTGCTGTAGATACTGCTGATTATATAAAAACAATAGTAGTAACAATAATGATGGTGATGCTATGTAAAAAATAGTATTAACAATAATGATGATAATAGTTAAGTTATATATAGAAAGAACAGAATTACCAAAAAAGTATCTCAGGGAGCGCACACAAAATGGTGATCAAAGCACTCACACCAAGTGACAAAGGTGGAATACAATTGATAAAATACTCATCTTAGGTACGGATTGGATAGAAAAAACATTACCCTAAAAATGAGAATGAAAAAGAAGAGAAGGACAATTGTGCGATATCAAAGGATCAAATGGAGATACAACAATATATTCGACGATTGCACACTCACAAATCTGGAGCCTGTAGGCCTCTCTATCTTCGCTTATAAGCCACTAAGGGGGGCTTCTCCCACCGAATCGATGCGTTTCTTATCCAGATACACGAGATGGATCAAATAGGACCTCAAAATAAATGATAAGGATATAGCACAGTATTGTTTAAGGCCATAGGAAAGAACAGATTGCGTGGAACAACTCACGTGTCTGAGAACCTCCTAAGGGGGTGGCTCGGTAGTGATAGCCTCAGACCATATATAGGGAGGTCTCACCCTTCTTGAATCCCAGGAGTCACAGGAACAGTGAAGAATTCCACAAGTGAAACGATAGAATTCAGAAAGTAAAAGTATTTATTGCAATTTATAAAACAATAAAATAGGGGATGTAGACCGAAACGCGTTTCTCCTGCTATCCTGCAGGCTTCTTCAGTCGGATATATATTCGTATAAAAGTTATATATTCATGTGTCCATTTACTTGGCTTCCGGGAATCAAATTCAGTACCTTCAGAGTTTTACAGAGTTGATGCAAATGGGATTATTCAAAGGGGTTATTCAAAGATAGAAGAATTGGCTCCGAAATTGCACCAAACTGAGAATTTCCCTATACGGTGCAATTCCGTACCCATTCAACTATTCAAAAATCAGGCAGTAAGCCACATACGTTTTAATTTATTTAATATTATTTTTATTATTATAATACCAAGGCTGGAGGTTTCAGGGCTATTATCACTTACCTGGAGCCAGCTAAGGAGACCTGCGGGGGGGCTGTAGCTCTGCTCGAGATAAGAGGACTCGGAGAGGGGAGCCTGTGTGTCCTTAGCGTTCGCACGCTGATGAAAAAAAAGTTTTAAAGCGTGGGAACAAATGTAGTAAATCATCCCCACGACCTTCAAAATCATTCCCTCGCTTTAAATATATTGTTTGCCCCTGACACCAGCGGGGCTCCGTATTAATAGGCAAATTTTCTTTGTGTTTTTTAAATATATTATAGAAATGTTGATCTAACTTGGACTAGTGGAATTATGACTAGAACAGAAGATCTTTTCCTATGTTTAATCTACCTCTGCTGTTCCTTATTAATTTGTCATAGTCCCAGCAGGTTAAGCAAAGTAATCTTTGCAGATTTCAATCATACTTTGGCATCAAATGCATTGTGGCTATCCCGACTCCTAGTTTGTGTCATGTTGTTAGAATTAATGTAAGAAATTCACTTAATGAATAGAAAAAAATATATATATTATAAAATTACAACTTTTCTTTCTTTTTATACTCTGTTTGAAGTAATGGTAACACAGCATATTTTTTATATTTATTACCAATACATTTTATTTAGGGATGTGCGTTTCGGGTTTCGGAAATTTCCTGATTCGTGTTTTCGGATGCGGCCGAATTTCCGAAAAATTTTAGATCCGAAAATGGAAGATCCGAAAAGTTTTCTTAGCCGAAACGAAATATTTTCGGAATTTTCGAATGGACTTGAAATGTGTCAAATCGAAATTTATTGCTTTGAAACGAGAACAGACGTTCCGAAAAAACGAAAATTTCCGAAGTTACGAAAAGTCGATACAAAAAACGAGCAAAGTGACACGAAAATACGAAAAACGGTCGATATTCCGAAACATGTATAATTCCGAAAAACGAAAATTTCCGAAATTACGAAAAGTCGATACAAAAATGAAAAATGGTCGATATTCCGAAAAAAATATGTACACGAAAAACGAGTCGAGCCGAACCGAATCGAAACAGAAATCGGTCGAAACGAGCCGAATCGAAAAGTTTAAAAATCCGAAAAATCGAACCGAAAAAAAAAAATCGGTGCACAAGCCTAATTTTATTCAGAAGGCAGAAAACACAGGTGAAGTAGACAATGATTTCAATTGACCCTCACTACACCAATCTTATTTTGGTTATTTATTGTGAATGCTTTCATGTGTATGTGCCCAAACTATAAGAGCATTTACATCTTAGTCATGTATTTTATATATTCTATGGTTTAATGGTGTAGTTCAAATGCAAAAGGGGCCGTCTAAACACAACAAATAAACAATAGCATTTTATCTATTTCCACTATTTACAGTACTTTGCATACGTTAAAACATATTGCATGATATTGCTTGAAATATTTACGCTTGCCAAGTTAACAGAAACCTTTTTCGAATGCACTGATATTCACGCATAAAGGGATGTGCTTGTAAACCACTTACAGCCAATAATTATGGCAAGTAATTTGAAATTAAGCAGCAATTCAAACTGTTATTGACTCTGTTAAGTTGTGTCCCTTCTTCCTAACACAAAGATTTCTTTGTTTCATTAATGTAAAAGATGGGCTATTAAAGCAACCTTGAAGTTGGCAGGCAGCTTGTGCAGTAGCTTGTGTTAATTTGCAACATTATTAAAGTTAAAAGTAAAGAATTTTTTTAATAAAAGCACAAATGCCATTTAGCAATTTCTTAATAATTGTCTTTTTACAAAAAGTAATTTGTGGAGTAGAGATGTGCTACGAATCAAAACTTGGCAAAATTTTCCCGATTCGTATTTCAGAAATGGTTCCGAAATACAAATCAGTTTCATCAAAAACAAATCGATTTGGACTGAAATGGAACAAACACAAAATGATATAAGGCTAATGTCAGACGAACACAGTCTGAGCACACTCTGTGTGCGTGCATAAGGGACAGATGTACTGAAGGAAGATACTGTAGACACCACACGGTCCATTTTTTTCGACGGACATTAAACTGTGTGGCGACGCGGACGTGATGACTGCGTTCGTCTGATGCTAGCCTAAAACAAATTGATTTTGTTTTTACAGATCAATTCGTTATACCATTTCACTTAGACTCAGCACCGCGTCCCTGTCCATTGGTCATGGTGGTGCTGAATCTGTTGTATTCAGCACCACAGGCCATGGAGAGTGCTATGGTACCGGTCGGTGCGATTCAGCGGCAGTGAAATTCCCCATAGACAAGTGATGGTTAATCTTTTCAGAGAATGCCAAACAGCACCAAAATATCAGCGAAATGCCCTGATCTTCGGTGGTTCGTTCAACAGCTTTAAAAAGGCGAATTCCATAGCTTTCAATGTAAAATATATTCCCCGTTTTTATTAAATATTTATTCAACCATTTATTCTTTTCACTTGCAGCAAAAAGTCTCTTTATTTATTTTTTTAGGACTTTTAGGCATTTTTAGTATTTTTTTGGTGACAATTTTGGATTTCTAATTTATTTTAAAACAATGAGGCTTTTTTTCTTTGCTGAATGCAGCATTTTTTCTTTCTTTCCTTCACTCTTGCTGCGTTCGGTGGGGGCTATTCATGGTGCCGAAACCAATTCAGCACCAGCACTGCATCTCCGTGGGGGCTCCGGAGCCCCACAGGGCTGCTAGCCACGATGCAGAATAGGTTTTAGCATAGAAGCACCAAAGACGTGGATTACATATCTTTTTTTACCGTAATCAATTAATTCATCCATTTGAAATCACAAAATAACTAATAAAAGCTAAATAACTAATAAAAACGAAATATGAATTAAAACGAAATACAAAATAACTAATAAAAACGAAATACGAATTGATCCAAAACAGGAAATAACTAATAAAAACGAAATACGAATTGATATAAAATACGAATTAACAATAAAAAGAACTAATGACTAGATCTGAAATACGAAACATGGTAACATAATAAATGCTCCGAAACAAATTATAAAAAGGAACGAACTGATCTCAAATGAAACACGTTTTACGATGTGCACAAGTCTAATGGGGAGCATGTCATAGTTTTTTTTCCAATGTTTGCATGCTGCATGTAGTATGATTCACAATCATATTTAATTGTTGTACAGAGAGCCTCACATTCAGAATTCCGAAGTAAGTTGCTATTACGGTTTAAAATTTTCATACTTTTGTATATCATATCTTTTAAACTTTACAAATTTTTTTGTTACATTATATATCAATGCTTTTTGTAAGTTTTCTTCTTTTTTTATCTCTCTCTGTCTCATGGTTACTTATGCCTTCTCTAATGATTGATCTCTCTCTCTCTCTGCCTCACTTTTCCCCTGTTCTCATGCTCCATCTGTCCCTCTCTTTTGTTTGCTGTCTTGCTTGATTTCTTTTCCCCTTCCTCTTGCTCTCTTTCTTTTGGCTTTTTTGCACTCACTCTTTCACACACAGGGAGACAAAACAAACAGGCAGACAAGAGTCAGCAAATATGTAAAATAAAAGAAAAAAAGGGTGAACCGCAGGGAGAATGGATAAAAAAACACAAAGAGTCAGCAGAAGGGGACACTGGAACAAAAAGAAAAACAAAACCTACCCATGTAAGTGGGGGAACTGCCCGTACATATGCAGCATTCCCGGCCTCTCTGGTGGCCAGCAGACAAATGGAGGCGGAGGAAGAGGCCCAAGGGCCAGGGAACCCAGGGCTGACATGGGTGTTCAGAGCCGTGGTGGCCACCCAATCGGCTCACCTGGTTCACCCCCAGTGTTCCCACACACAAAAAAAGGGGGGATATCAGGGGCCCAAGCAATCCAGAACTGAACCAGTCCCTGCGGCGGCACTAAAGAGTCTTGGGGAAAAGAGTCACAGAAGTGGGGGGCATCACCAGCCCCAAATATACAAACACCCCGATCCTGATAAGAGTCCTGCATCCAAGGGAGCGGGGGAAGAGGGGTTATCACTCAGTGTTCCAGGGTAGAGGGAGAATCAGTGTCCCCAGCGCCAAAGGGAGGCTCATCAAGTATGAAGACCAGTCATCTGGGGAACCGGGAATCCTAAGCCCCCCCAAGCAGTCGGCCAGTGCGTGATGCATAGATGGTAGGTAGGCTGCTGTCTTGCCCTCCATCACATCCAGATCCCAGGGCAACAGCACATGCAGCTTCTCCGCGAGAGTCGGAACAGCATCAGCTCCAGCAGAAGGCCCAGCCAGATCACAGCTGTCACCGATCAGCATCCCAAACTCCGGTAAGACAGCAGGTGTACAAAGAGGCGGAGCCACATCACACCCATCTGGGTAAAGGGGAACTCAGCTAAGACCCGGAACCCATCATGACACTCGGCCCCCACCTCCAAGGCACAGGATCTTCTGAATGGGAGTCACAAATCAGACGGAGGGACGCTAAAACATAATATAAGCTGGATGCCATGTTCAACGGGAAGCGTCCACTTTCGTCTGTAGTCAGCTCCCCCTGTATTTTATTTTAGAACAAAAACAACGTCTCTGTCTGCATGGATGTGACTTAAGTGATGCTGTAACGGGAAACAATGGTAATGACAGAGAACAGTCAGTTGCACTGGGGCATGATTTCAGTAGGAAAAAGTGTCCATCAATTTCCAGACTCAGAGTTACAGCATCAAAACAACATCTACATTTATTATTATTATTAAGCGCCAACACATTCCGCAGCACTGTACAAGGTGTAATGGGATACATTTCAATGTCATGGTTATGTTGCTTTGAATGCCCTTGTAACATTTGTAAGTTTACATCAAATTTTTGTGGATGTATAATAGGACATTCCATTATATAGATATTTGCACTTTGAATTTATTTCCTTCTCTATTATTTTCAGATTTGTTTGTGCAGTTTAATTTACTTACTTTAAAATCTAGTTTTACACTTTGTTTGAAGGGTCACTCCAGATTTCTGTGCCTACAGGAACCTGAGATGTAAAAACAGGCCTGTAATGCCTTTGTATTGTATGCACATTTTGGATCATATGTAATTGGGAAAATGCATAGGGTAAAAAATTTTATCATATTTTCTACTTGAATTTTTTTTAGCAAATATAATTTGTGTTTTTATTTACGAACTGTAACAACTTTAGCTTCAGGCCATATAATGTGCCCGTGGTGTTATCTTATAGAAGCATATTTGTATAGGAAAACACTGAAATTAAAAGCATGGATGGTTATACAGTACTTACCTAGTTTTGCACCAATGTGTATTATATAAAACATACAATAAACTATTAAATATGTACTTGTTAATGTTCTCTACTTTCCACCATCATTTGTCCATCATATGTGCAATATTTCACTCATATCTGTCAGAATATGTCTGGAGTGGTACCTCAATTTCTCTATTATAACAGAAGCAAATAAAACATTCAGCGAAGTAAACAAAAGACTGTAAGTCACAGCTGTGAAAAGAACAGAATGAGAAAAACAGTATAATGACTTTCCTGAACAATCCATTTCCAAATCTCCAGGGACAACGTTAGATACCTATCCAGGCGCAAATAGATTTTAAATGCAGTAAGTGAAAAAAAAATCAGCTTAACCCATCTTCTTCTAAATTAAAGTTCAAAATATTTTATTAATCCTTCACAGATACTAAGGGCAAGTGAATTAATGTCACTGTCTACAAACCCTGGGCAATATTCCGCGGTTGGTTTAAACTTAACCAGAGCTGTTGTAAACGTAACAACCCCATAGACTTTAATGGCTCTGGTAAGTTTACAACAGCTCTGGTTAAATTAACACCAACTTTGGAATAGGGCCCCCTCAATTGAAATAATCGACAGAGTTATTAAACAAGTCATTTTTTAAATATTTATCTATTAAATTTGCACTTACTGTTAGAAAATATTTGTTGTATAGCTCACAAATAAAATCTCTTCTATAGCACGAAGGGTTAATCTAAAAACAAGCTGACCCAAGCAGGAAATGTTTGCTCTTGTATAATTTATAACTTGTTTCTGCAGTGTGATAATTGACAATGGAAAGTGAATCTATCAAACCCCATTTCGCAAAGAAGCAATCAATTCTTATTCATGAGACTTGTGACCCTAATGATATTCCCCCATTACATCTTGCAGAATTTTAGTAGTTGTGTAGGTTCCACGCTGGTCTGTCACCTGCAATTACTTCATTATTTGAAGGCACAGTCTGTCATTATCAAGATGCGTTTTTGACAAAGGTTCTGGGGGTTTCTAATGTTATAGTCAGCAAGTTGGGGTCATATCCCGTTGCAAAAACAGCAGATTTTCCTTTATTTATTCTTAACACACTATATGGAGAAGATTATTCTTGCTTGGCTGTGAACAGGTTGTAAAGTTTTATAACTTAAAAGAAAACATGTGTCTCTAGTGGAAGAATATCAAGGGACTATTTGATATAATTGTTACGGTTTCGGTAGGTCTCTGGTAAAACCAGGAATCCTTTACGCCAAGTGCGAATACCAGTCCTTAACAATGCAATAATGGCAGCAGAGAAGAGGACTAGCATGCAAGAAATGATAACACACAACTAATTCTAGCCTCGTGTCCATAGTGTGGCTGTATATAAATAGAGAAACCAAAGTAGCACATTAGGGCCTAATAGGACAAAGTTGAACAAAGAAGTCCAATAACAATAGTACATGAAGCCAAAGGCTAAGGGAGACAGTGTTTCACACACTCGAGTAAACGGGGCTAAGGTCAGTGGGAAACAGAGTATCCCACACTCAAGTAACTGGTCAAGGATAACCATGATAGGGCTAGACATGTGCACAGCACAAAATTTCGTTTTGAACTAATGGATTAGTACTAAAATGCAATTTATTTAGTTGCTAAAGAAATTCGTTTTCAGTTCTTTAGTATGAAAACTAATTTCATTCATCCGAAAACCAGTGGATACAATTACTATTGTAGTGGCTCCTCAGAGGGCTGAGATCGCTGCTTGTTACAGTATCTCTCACTCTCAGCACAATGTGGGCCATATTACATAGTTGGTGCTAACTTAACCAGAGCTGTTGTAACCTTCCCAGAGCCATTATAGCCTATGGAGGTTTTCAGTTTACAACAGGTTAAGTTAGCACCAACATTGTAATACTGCCCCGTGTCAGGCAAAGCTGTTACAGTAACTGACTGCTGCTCATCACAGCGCTCAGAGTTTCTGTAAAACTAGTAAATAATATTTTTATATGTAAGAGGTTAGAACAATATTATTTCCTTGTTTTACTGAAACTCTGAGCGCTGTTACAGTCAGTTACTGTAACAACTGAGCCTGATTCATTGTACTGAGATATAATGTAACAAGCAGCCGATCTCAGCGCTCACAGCCACTGGATTTAAAGGGCTAAAAAAAAAAGGCTCCTCTCTGTATAATGTTTAGAACATCCTCCCGCATTAATTAATACCCCTCTTTGTATGATGTAGATAACATCCTCCTGCATTAATGTCCCTCTCTGTATAGAACATTCTCCTCAATTTATACCTCTCTCTGTATAATGTATATAACATCCTCCTGCATTAATACCCCTCTCTGTATAATGTATAGAACATACTCCTGCATTAATTAATGCCACTCTCTGTATAGAACATCCTACTGCATTGGCATGTGGAGGGTGCAGAACTTCGGATGTTGCGATGTTGCGATCTTCATTGCTGGTCTCCTTCACTCATCAATGTAATATCACAAAAAGGACTGAAACTAAAATGTAGTGCATTTTATTTTAGTTTCTTTCGTTTTTTGTACTGAGCAGTTTCGTTTCTCTTGAGTCATACTAAAACTAAATTATCCCAAAATTCGGACTAAATCGATTTAGTACTAAAACGAATGCACATGTCTAGATAGGGCAATATGAGACAGAGTCTGTCTTAAATAGTGTTCAGCCCCTCCTGATTGGTCAGCATCATCAGGTTGCATCAAAACCTGCTGGATGGGAATAAGGCACGAGTGTTGGCACTCTGAGAATGAAGTGGCGTGGGAATAAATCACTCAGTCTGCGAGCGGCCAGCATCAGAATCACTAGCATCTTGAGGTGAAATGACGCTCTTGTCATGCCACCAGCCTGGAGACCATGGGAAACACTGGAAATCCCTTGTTTTTCCTAATCCAGGCCGGATCTTATGTTTGTCTGGTCCATCCCTCTTCTACATGCAGTCCAGGACTTCCCTGCAGCTTACATTGTCTGTCACTAACTGAGCACTGACTCCCTATTTATGGGCTGTTCTCCATCTAGACAGGGCTCTGTCCCGAGTTCCAGTTTGGAGTCAGTACTGCTCCAACATATTCTATCTTGTAATCTAAGCCTGCAGAGTTCCTGTGCTTTAAGCCTGCAGTGTATCCAGCAATCCAAGCCTGCATTGTATCCAGTGTTCTAGCTGGCAGTCTATCCAGCTTTCTAGCCTACAGTGTGTCCAGTGATCTAGCCTGCAGTGTATCCAGCTTTCTAGCCTGCAGTGGTCCTGTGATCTAAGCCTGCAGTGTTCCTGTGATCTAAGCCTGCTGTATATCCTGTGCTTTAGCACACAGTGTTCCTATTCTGCCACCCACAGTCTGCCTGCATCAAGCCCTGCAAACTTTCTGCTTGCATCAAGCCCTTCCATCTGTTAACCAGCATCCAGCCCTGCAACCTGCCTTTCTGTAATTCAGCCTTGTCTAAACTTTGTGAGTCCTGCCTTGTATAGCCTTGTTCATCCACTTTGTGTCTTGCCTCCTTCATGTGCTACCCAGCTGCAGTACTTTCACCCTTGCCAAGCCTGTCTTTGTGTATCCTCGCCTGAAAGTTCTGCCATGTCGCAACCTGGGATCCCACCATGGTGCATGCAGGGTGCCACCCTGACAGCTCTCACTGGAACTGTCATCTGCTGGAACCTGGTCAGCCCTTGTATCCCAGTAGCTGTGACAAAACTATGCAACTTCCAGGATCATCAGGATGTATTGAGAACAGCTGAGAACCACAAGGGGATGTAGCCATGGTTGCAATAGATTTTTTAAATGTCTTTTTTCCCTACTATAACTTAACAAATTTTTAAATAAAATTGGCTCTATTTTTTGAGAAAGGATTTTTACCAGGAAGGAGTATGTAACCGTTAGGTGTCTTGTCCAAGGACACTTATTGGAGAGGTGCTCTTGCTGGGATCGAACCTGTGTCTCCACAGTCTGTCTCCACGGTTATAGAGCAGTGATGTTACCTCTACTCCACCCAGACGGCACCCTATTCCCTAGTGAACGCTAACTATATCATTCCGATAAATTACTGTTAACGCTTGGATAAGTGACTTTACTGCATGCCCCCCACATGACATCCCTAACACTGAAAAATACATTAGGGCATAGATAATTGTACTAGCTTGCGCAAGATTACTATACTTTGCACTCCCCCATGGGTATAGGAATGCACGATCAGTAATTAGCATTACATAAGTAAGGTATTATAAAGTCCTAGCACTAATTAACGAGCCAATGCAAAAACAGACATTTTAGGGACACCTAAAAGCTGGTGCTAACTGATTCCTCTTTTGCAGAATCATTTTGTTAGGACGTTTCACAATTTTTCCCTTTCAATTAACCTAGAAACATAGAAACATAGAAAAAATGTCGGCAGATAAGAACCTTTCAGCCCATCTAGTCTGCCCAATTACATGGATACTTGACCTGGATTTATCTTTTGTTTAGGATAGCCTTATGCCTATCCCATGCTTGCTTAAATTCAATTACTGTTTTGGCCTCTACCACTTCTACTGGAAGACTGTTCCATGTATCCACCACCCGCTCAGTAAAATAATGCTTCCTGATGTTACTTTTAAACCTTTGCCCCTCTAATCTAAGACTATGTCCTCTTGTTTTGCTACTTTGTTTCCTTTTAAATATACTCCCTTCTTCTACCTTGTGGATTCCCTTTACGTATTTAAATGTCTCTATCATATCACCTCTGTCTCGTCTTTTTTCCAAGCTGTACATGTTAAGATCATTAAGCCTTTCTTGGTAACCTTTCTCCTTCAAGCCGTACACCATTTTAGTAGCCCTTCTCTGAACTCTCTCTAAGATGTCTATATCCTTCTGGAGATACGGTCTCCAGTACTGCGCACAGTACTCCAAGTGAGGTCTCACCAGTGCTCTGTACAGTGGCATGAGCACTTCCCTTTTCCTACTGCTAATACCTCTCCCTACACAACCAAGCATTCTGCTAGCATTTCCTGCTGCTCTATTACATTGACTACTTACCCTTAGATCCTCTGAAATAATGACCCCTAATTCCCTTTCCTCAGATGTTGAGGTTAGGACTGTATCAAATATTCTATATTCAGCCCTTGGGTTTTTACGTCCCAGGTGCATTATCTTGCACTTATCCACATTAAAACTCAATTGCCACAGCTCCGACCATTTTTTTAGTTTACCTAAATCATTTGTCATTTGGCTGATCCCTCCAGGAACGTCAACCCTGTTGCAAATTTTTGTGTCGTCAGCAAAAAGACATACTTTTCCATTAATACCTTCTGCAATATCACTAATAAAAATATTAAAGAGAATGGGTCCAAGTACTGACCCCTGAGGTACCCCACTGGTAACAAGACATTGCACCGAATAAACTCCATTTACCACAACCCTCTGTTGTCTGTCACTCAGCCACTGCCTAATCCATTCAACAATATTGGAATCCAAGCTCAAAGATTGCAATTTATTGATAAGCCTTCTATGCGGAACAGTATCAAAAGCCTTACTGAAATCTAAATAAGCAATGTCTACTGCACCACCTGTGTCTATTATTTTTGTTACCCAATCAAAAAAATCAATAAGATTAGTTTGGCATGATCTCCCTGAGGTAAACCCATGTTGTTTCTGATCCTGTAATCTATGTGTTTTTAGATGTTCAACAATCCTTTCCTTTAACATGGTTTCCATTAATTTCCCCACTACTGACGTAAGACTAACTGGCCTATAGTTCCCCGATTCCTCCCTACTACCCTTCTTGTAAATGGGCACAACATTTGCTAATTTCCAGTCTTCTGGGACAACTCCTGTTAACAAGGATTGGTTAAATAAATCTGTTAACGGTTTTGCTATTACATCACTGAGCTCTTTTAATAATTTAGGATGGATCCCATCAGGCCCCATTGACTTATTTGTCTTTACTTTAGGCAGCTGCTTTAGAACCTCCTCCTCTGTAAACTCATATGTAAATGTCTCTTTAGTATTCTCTCCTAACTGAGGTCCCTTTCCTTCCTTTTCCTGTGTGGTGCAGAATGGATCTCTATGGGGCAATTTCAATCCAACCGAATCCTACACAGTATTTCGCTGTCAATGGGCCTGTGGTGCTGAATCCATAGAGAAAACATTGAAATACATGATTCCTATGTACAAATTGCCGAAGAAAAAAATCTCAATGTCTCAGGGTGAATGTTCAGAGACCCTTAAATTCTGAACATTCACCCAGAACCTCAGGAAGTATGTTCAGAGTCTCAGGGTCTCTAGGTGAATGTTCAGTATCTCAGTCTTTTTTTTGAGAAAGGATTTTACCAGGAAGGATACATGGAGATTTCTCTCGTTTTGAAGTATGTCCTGGGTGGCGAGTATGTACCGTTAGGTGTCTTGCCCGAGGACACCTACTGGAGAGGACACCTACTTGCCGGGAACGAATCTATGTCTCCACAGTCTCTCTCCACGGTTATAGAGCAGTGATGTTACCTCTACTCCACCCAACCATTCTCTTAACTTTCACCCTGAGACCCTGAGATTATAAACATTCACCCTGAGATCCTGAACATACACACAGAATCTCAGTTGTCTCAGTGTATGTTTGGAGTCTAAAAAATTCAAAATGGTGTTTAAAAATAAATAAATAAATAAAAAGTATTTTTTGCTGAAAATGCAAAGAATAAATGGTTGAATAAAAAAAATAAAAATGATAATATTGTTTTACAATAAATCCTATGGGATTCACCTGTTTAAATCTGTCGATCTGACTCACTGAAATCCGGGCATTTCCCCAAGTCTTCGGTGCAGTTCGGCATTCTCTGAAGCATTACATCTCTATAGAACAATATCACTGCCTCCGAAGATCTGTGATGATCTGCATCGCATTTCGCTGTCTTTCGCAGTATTTGGCAAATTGACATCTTTCTGAATCGAGGAACTGTTCTGAAATTGCACCGTACGGTGAAATTTACCGTTCAGTGCCCCTGTCCACTCAAGGTTTCCCTTCAAATTGCCAGGCCATTAACTATGGTTGGTTGTGGAACTAGATAACATGTGAGAACATTGAATTCAATATTACTGGAATTTGTGTTAGAGGGACCAGAGAAAAGTTGAAGAGAAGACAAAACAAAATCCTTCTGGGACATTGAGGTGTAATTGCAATGATAGCTATGATCTCTACGGGTTCTTTGCTGAGCCTCTTCAGAAGGGGTCTATTCAACTGGAATGGATGTATAAGCTCTTTAGTAATTCCATGTGGTAGGCAGGGCATGGAGTAGAGTTTCTGAACCTGCTTCTTGGCATATGGTACTATTATGTCCATTTCTGGATTGCTGCACTTTTTGAAAAATGTCTGAGCTAAGTATCAACTTTGCTGGATCCATTAGGCTCAGCATGCATGTTACTGAATCCACTAAGGGCTCTATTAACAGCTTCGCGCAAAAGCACACGCACAGCGCTATTTTTTGGTGCGCAGCGTTAAACGTTAACGCACGTAAATTAACGCTGGTATTACAATCCGAGCGCATTTTTTCATCCGTCAAAAAATAACACGCATGAAAAGGACCCGCTAAAACGCGCGTACATAAACACTGCGTGCAGAAATCGGTGGGCGGACTGTTTTTTCACGCGATTCAGCCAATCTGAATTAAGAACCACAATTGTCTCCCGTTCAGTTTTTGCGCCTGTCAAAATCAATCTGAGTATATATGCTGCAGCAATAATAAAATCGCGCACAACTTCTCCATTTTATTGTTTGGGTATGCGTAGAATGTGTAACTATACTTTGCTGTATTTTTTTTTTCGGGCTGGTGTATTTGGTTTCGGCAGGACGTTCAGATTTGCCGTTACGACCAGCTTTTCAAAGACGTTAAAATTATGCGCGCAAACATTGTCCGTTAAAATTTGCGCATAGATTGTAATACCATGCGCGTACCAGCGCACAAACGCATTTGTGCTCACAATGTTAAGTATAGGACGTGCAATGTACATTACGCTCGCAAAGGGTTTGTGCAGGTTCACCAGCGGTAGACACTAATGCGCATTTTTTGCGCGGACGTTGTAATACGACGTTCTGCACGAAGGGTTTTGCCCCTCGCGTTAATGCGTTTTTTGCGCACGCGCAAAATTGTGCACGATGAGTGTAATAGTGCCCTAAATGTTTGTTAATTCTGCCTGTACATTCGGTTTCCCTGAAATACAACATTCAATTCTGATAAACCTCCCAGATGAGTTTATACTGACACCATGAATAGACTCCATTCAATATATGAAGCCACTAACCAATTTTCATTTGACTCTTTGGACCTCTTCTGTTTGCTGCTACCTTCAACCTTGGTTCTGGGTTTGCTCTAATCAGTTTTGACTGATATTACAGTATATATTGGGTTGCACTCATAAAGCTGTCATATACTTTCTGGGAGCCTGTTCCCACCTCTCTTACCAGAACAATATGAGGTCCATGTTTTGTAGGGAAAAAAATAAGTGAAGCTATAAGTTAAGCATGAGCGGTTTTATATTCCAAATACGAACATACAGGGTTATTCAAAAAGAATCGAAAAGCCACAGCATGTTCGGCGACTTTTTGTTCTCTTCAATTCGGTGCGTTTCGGCGATCCCATTTCAGCGACCCTGCGGTGTATTCAGCAAGCACCACAGGGCCGTCGTAGTGTAGGGAAAAGCACCGGCAAACCTGCCACAAAAACACTCCCCACAAAACCCGACGAACGCACACCGAAACCCGCAAAAACATCTGGATTAACCCCGCCGAACAAGCCGGAGAAACACGAGCAGCCGCCGATCACAGCGCAGAGCAGCTGCCGGAAAAAGCCGACACCGCAGACGAATGGAGTGAGAAAAAAAAAAACAGTACGCTTGAATGTTTGAAAAGTGAAACGCTGTTTGCAAAGAAACTACAGAACGAAAATGTCTGAAATTTACATATAAGATCCAATGAATGATAATAAAAAGGGCTGTTACAGAAAAAATTATTTTTAAAAAAAAGATTTTTTGTTCGCAAAAAAATCCCGAAAAATGCTTACAAGATCCTAAAAAAATCTAAAAGTAAAGAGACTTTTCACTGCAGAATAAAATAATTAACGGTTTATTAGCTATTAGATTAAAACAGGAATATTTTTAACATTGAAGCCTATGGGATTCTCCTGAATAAATCTGTTGAATGAAACCACTGAACAGCAGGGCATTTCGGCAACTCTTCCCTGCTGTTTTGTGTTCTCTGAATGGACGAAGCATTGCTTCTCTATGGGGATTTCACTGCCCTTGAACAGGCACCGTATGTGCAGGCAATTCCCCAAGATTTGGCAAACTGCCTGCTCTCTGGATAGCCGAATGGCCAGGAAAGGTAAGCGTACGCTGAATTTCAGCGTTCGGTTACCTTTCGCCCACAATTCGGATCTCTTTGAATAACCCTGATAGTAGCTCAGCTCATAATGAAAGTCAGCTGCTACTGACATCTACTACTGGAGTCCACAGAACTCCAAGGGGCCGGTTGCAAGACAGCAAGTAACAATCTCTCAGAATCTCACATGTTTTTCAGTTTTCAGCAAGAGGAGGCAGCGAATTGTGTTATACTTTGTAGTGAAGCATCAGAATTAAAAAAATTTAATAATTGAGTTATTTCTACAGTCAAGTGATTTTGTTAATGCAACATCACTTAACATCAGCTTTTTGCACTAAGCAATTTTACAAGCAAATTAAGAAGTTACCTTGGAATCACTCATATTATTCTCCAGCTGCCTACACATTAGACTTCCTATGCAAAGCATAGGAAGGACAAATGAGCTTTAGGCAGCCGTAACAACTGAGCTGCAACAAGACTTCAACATTCATGTTGGATCATCTCCCCATTTGCTGCTAGCAAGAACAAGTTTCATATTCTAGGGGGGAAACTTTCTATGGCACGTTTATGTTTTAAATCTTTGAATCTTATTTATTGCATTTTAAATAGTCAGGTACTGATCTTTGCAAAGATGTCTCACTTGACCATGTAATGCTTCTAGAAGTGGATGTACAGACCCCTCAACATTCTTTCTATTTCTGCTGGAGTTAAGGGATTTTTATAACATCAGTGTGCCCCAGGGAATCCCCTGCTCTGGCCTGACACTCTGCAGATTGATCATTCTCTCCCCAGGGGAGAAAAATATCACTTTCACAATCAGAAGGTAAGTTTTGCTGAGGACATGTGGGTAGTCTCATCTAAACTCCAAAGGGAATACAGACAATACCCATCAAACATCCTCCACACTTTAGAGATGAATGCATAATTCTGAGATTGCACCAGTGTTACCTTTGTTGGTAAAAATATGAAATTGTGCATTTTCCCATTTTATTAAGTGATTTAACCCTTTCGCTGCTGAGGCATTTCCCGCCTCTGTGCTGAGGTCATTTTTACCGGTTTTGCTCATCATGTTTAAATGCGTTTTGAAGCTTATTTTAGTATATTACCCAGACATATTATATATCGTTCTTTCCGTCAGACTCGGCAAATTCATAATATGTCATTATTATATGTATACGTCATGACCTGTCTGTATATTATAACAAAAAGCAATAAAATATGAATTTTCAATAATTTACAATGTGTAAAGTGTTTTTTTTTCACATTTTAACATGCGAGCAATTGCGGTTATATTTTGTATGGGGTGCGCTTGTTAAAAAAATTAGAGATGGAGTCTTTTTTTTTGGGGAAATTTACGCGATTTTTAACAAACGCACCGCATACAAAAAGCGTTAGTGCAGCATCATTGTTCACATTATAATTGAAATGGGAACAATATTGCTGCATTAACGAACCAAAAAAAAAAAAAATTGTTTTTTTTTTTAGAATTTTTTTTGCAAACTTTTTTTTTTTTTAAATTATTTTTCATAGTCATGTTTGGTATTGTTGGAACGGCCATGCTCTGGCCGATCCAACAATATTAAACATTAACCCCTATCTGCCACGGATCGGGAGATAGGGGGTTCATTGGAACCCCCTATCTCCACCATTGGTGGCAGTTAGGGGTTAACTCCAGGACTGGCGTCATCATGCTATGCACGATGACACCAGTCCTCAGGTGGCATTCCCAGAAGCTTGGCCGACCAAGATGTCGGCCAGCTCCGGGAAAGGATCACGAACCGGCGCTTTTCGGCGCCGGTTCGTGATCCAGCCCCCATGGGGTTAATTCCAGGTACTGTTAGGAAGGGCAGGCTGTGCCTTTCCAACCGGTGCCTGGATTAACCCCCTGCACTCCGGCGATCGGGAGGGAGAGAAGTCTGAAGGACCTCCCCCCTCCCTTTCAGGCTCCTCCTCCGCACATGCGGGGGGGGCGCCTGAATTAGATGTCATCCCGCCACCGCAATGACATCTAATTAGGCCGGCGCCGGTTCCGGGTGCTGGGCTGACATCGAGGATGTCAGCCCGCACCGGGGGGCACAGCGATCGGCCGGAACCCGGCCGATCGCTGGCCCCAAAGGGAGGACGCGCTCAGCGCGTGCTCCGCAAGGAACGCTACCTGCGGGTGGATGCGCTGAGCGCGTCCACCGCAACGAAGGGGTTAAAAAGAGAGGATCTAAATTATCCTCTACAAACAATATATATGTTATTGTAGTTAAGTTGTAAGCAGCTTAGCGAAAATAAACTATAAGGTGTAATCGTATGACGGAAAATGTTCAAAACTGACCTTGCCTCTAATGCCTACAAAGAAAAGAACTGCCATGCACTCAAAAGATTAAACAGCAGAAATTATGTATAAAATCTACAGATCCCATTTAGAAAATACATTTACTGCACTGCTCTCCAGTGTTTAAACTTTTTGGAATTAGATTTTAATTTCTTCTTCATGTTTTAATCAACTTCGTTCTTAAATGGTGGCAAATCAGCATACATTGACTTTTTTTCAACCACAACTGTACTAAGACCCTTTTCTTTTATTAGCATATTCATTAAATTGATTAACGAGAAGACTTTTACCCACTCATTCAGCAACTTATGATCATCTCCTATCATCTTAATCAAGTAGAGAGGCAATATTTGATGCAATAATGAACAATATACTATTGAAAAATTTGGAATATCAAATAATAAACTCTTATGGGTAACTGTTATGTCTAAATAGTATAAATGGCTACCTTATTTGACCTGATCTTCAGCTTCAGGATTATGTACTGTAATTAATTTATCTGGAAATTTTCGGGAAGTTGTGAAATTGTGTAGAAGTACTGTGAAATAGAAGGAAGAATAATAAAAAGCAAATTTAGCTCAGACTAAAGCACAGCAACTGCATCTGTATCAGCGATGTGTATTCGGGCAATACTTATAAGATATATATATATATATATATACATACACACACAGTGGCAAGAAAAAGTATGTGAACCCTTTGGGATTACGTGGAGTTTTGCATGAATTGGTCATAAAATGTGCTCTGATCTTCATCTAAGTCACAACAATTTGAAAAACACAGTCTGCTTAAAATAATACAACACAAACATTATATGTTTTCATGTGTTTATTGAACAGAACATGTAAACATTCACAGTGCAGGGTGGAAAAAGTATGTGAACCTTTGGACTTAATAACTGGTTGACCCTCCTTTGGAAGCAATAACCTCAACCAAATGTTTCCTGTAGTTGCAGATCAGACCTGCACAACAAACTGGAGTAATTTTGGACCACTCCTCTTCACAAAACTGTTGTAGTGTAGCATATTCTTGGGATGTCTGGTGTGAATCGCTCTCTTAAGGTCATGCCACAGCATTTCAATTGGGTTGAGGTCAGGACTCTAACTGGGCCACTCCAGAAGGCGTATTTTGTTTTGCTGAAGCCATTCTTTTGTTGAATTACTTGTATGCTTTGGGTCATTGTCCTGTTGCATCACCCATCCTCTGTGGAGCTTCAGTTGGCGGACAGATGGTCTTACGTTTTCCTGCAAAATGTCTTGATAAACTCTGGAATTCATTTTTCCATCAATGACAACACTCTGTCCAGGCCCTGAGGCAGCAAAGCAGCCCCAAACCATGATGCTCCCTCCGCCATATTTTACAGTGGAGATGAGGTTTTGATGTTGGTGTGCTGTGCCTTTTTTTCTCCACACATAGTGTTGTGTGTTTGTCCAAACAACTCAATTTTGGTTTCATCTGTCCACAGAATATTTTGCCAGTAGTGCTGTGGAACATCCAGGTGCTCTTTTGCAAACTTCAAACGTGCTGCAATATTCTTTTTGGACAGCAATGGCTTCCTTCCTGGTGTCCTCCCATGTACTCCATTCTTGTTTAATGTTTTCCTTATTGTAGATGTGTCAACAAAAATGTTAGCATGGCCAGAGATTTCTGTAAGTCTTTAGCTGACACTCTAGGAGTCTTATTTACCTCATTAAGCATTCTGCGCTGTGCTCTTGCAGTCATCTTTACAGGACAACCACGCCTAGGGAGAGTAGCAACAGTGCTGAAATTTCTCCATTTGTAGACTTACAAGTGGACACATGAACATCAAGGCTTTTGGAGATAATTTTGTAACCCTTTCCAGCTTCATGCAAGTCAAGCTCTTTTCTGCGAGGCATGGTTCACATCAGGCAGTGCTTCTTGAAACCAGTAAACCCAAAACTGGTGTGTGTTTTTAAAGGGCAGGACAGCTTTCAGCAACACATCCGATAATATCACACTGATTCGACTCAAGGTTGTCTCACTCCTGGCTCCAATTAGCTCTTGGAGAAGTCTTTAGGCTAGGGGTTCACATACTTTTTCCACCCTGCACTGTGAATTTTTCATGTTCTGTTCAATAAACACATGAAAACATATAATGTGTGTGTTGTATTATTTTAAGCAGACTGTGTTTTTCTTGCCACTGTATATATATATATATATATCTTTGCACCTACCGCACTTAAAAAAACCTGATTCTCTTTTTATAAACATTTTTTCATTAGGATCTTCCTTTTTTTCGGGCAACAATGTGGGAGCCAAAATACTTTTTAGATTGGACGCTTTTTTAAAAATGATTTTTGGTCTATCTGCTTGGAGGATATGCCAATGTCTATTTAAAACATTTCTGATCTTATTCGCAGGGGATTAAACTTGGTGACAAAAGTGACAGATTGAAATTATCCTTCCTCTTTTCACTTTTTATGTTTTCTTTTATAAATTCTTTTCTTTCTCTCCTCAGGATGTCTTCCTTATCCTTATCAAATTTCTTTCCATCATATCCCTTCTGTGTATATTTACTTTTTATAAATTCACTTTGATCCTGAAAGACTTCCACCTCTGAGCAATTTCTACGTAACCTGGTTAATTGACCCTTAGGTACATTAGTCAGCCATTTTTTTGCATGTGAGCTGTTTATATTGATCGCTGTATTAGAATCTGTCTTTTTGAAAAAGGTCTTTGTCTCAAAACTATTATTTTTGATATAAAGTGTAAGGTCTAAAAATTCTATATGGCTATCATTCACATGAGAAGTGAACTTCAAATTGTATTCATTATTATCTAAGGAGGAGATAAACTCACTTAGAGAATCCTGCCCCCTTTCCAGATGATGACAACATCATCTATGAAACCTTTCCATAGGACAAGGTCTGCCCCCTCTCCCGCCTTAGGCCAGATGACATCACATTCCCAACAATGCATATATAAATTTGCATAACTAGGCGCGAACCTTGTCCCCATGGCCATTCCACAGATCTGCAGGTAAAACTTTTTCTCGAACCAGAAAAAATGTATGCTCTAGTATAAACAAAATTGATCTTATCAGAAATTCGATTTGATCCAAAGGTAAGGAACCATCTTCATCTAAAACCCTCTTAATGGCCTCCACCCCTTTCCGGTGGGGTATAGATGTATAGAGAGATGAGACATCTATGGTAGCAAACCACATACCTGGTTCCCATTTAATCTCCTCTAGGTCTCTTAATATATGACTAGTATCCTTTAAATATGACCTTGTCTTTTTCACCAAGGGTTGTAGAAAACTTAGCTAGTTTGGGAATCTATCCCACTTATAATAGGTCTACCCGGAGGAGCATTTCGATTTTTATGAATTTTAAGCAGAAAGTAAAACATCGCTATTTTACTAAATTCATCAAACAAAAAATCAAATTCTTTTAGAGTTAAAATGCCTAATTCCTTGCCTTCCTCTAGAAGGATTTTTAGTTCCTCCTTAAAAGTGGCAGTGGGGTCGTCGTTCAAAATCTTATAAGTGGTTTTATCGTTCAATAGTCTATAGGCTTCTTTCAGATAATAATCCCTTGACATCACCACAACTCCACCCCCTTTATCTGCCTGTTTCACTACTAGATCAAAATTATTCTCTAACTCTTCACACCTCTTTCTCTCCTTCACTGTTAAGTTGTGTTTAAAAGGACAAACAGAAATGTCCTTAAAATCCTTTAATACTAACTGTGTAAAAACATCAACATGGTTACCTTTATCCAAAACTGGGAAAAATTTAGATTTTGGCTTCAAACTGGTTTGTTTAGGCTAGGGTCAGACGAGCGTGATTTCTACGGACTGTACATCCGTGCACACGGACGTACGCTAGTACGGAAGACGCAGTAGTGGCCAGACAGTCCGTTTTTTTCACTGACGTATATATTTTGACGGATGTAGGAGGGAAAATAAATTAAAAAGCAAAACCATTTTGTCCGTGAAAAATGCTGGACGTATAAATGCAGTCCGTCTGACCACGTTCCATCACTCACACACAAAGCTATGCGGACGTTGCGGACGCAGCGCACTTTGTGCGGCCGTTCTAGCGGTTGTACTTTCTTGCCTGCCTTGCGTCCGTGGGCCACGGCCGTTGTGCGTCCGCAGTTCAGTGCGGACGTACTTCGTGTAACGGGCTCTGATGGGCTTCCTGTCATGCTATCACGAACGTACTTTTAGGCACAATCACGGACGTGAACACTACGCTCGTCTGACAGCAGCCTTAAAGGCATCCTCCACTACTAACTCCTGGTCCAAACCAGGGATCTCGCTGTTCATCTCTTTTTTGTTAAAAAAACGTTTCAAAGTAAGTTTCCTTAAGAGACGTTGGGTGTCTAAAAATAATGAAAAATCCTCTGTTCTCTTTGTTGGGGCAAATTTTAGCCCTTTGCCCAGAACACATAAATCATCTTTACTTAAATTAATACCTGAAATATTGAAAACCCCTTCTACCTTTGTAACGTCCTGCGCCCCCTCTGGCAGAGGTGGGAGTTGCCAGTCTTGATCTGGATATTCTGGTACATCTGGTGCCCCTTCTGGCTTCTACGGATATTGCATCCAAGTCATGGACATTGATTCACGTTCAAGCCTGGACCTCACCTGGACTCGATTTGTTCATTACAAACTCATGTGCTATAAAAGCAGGCATCGCCCAAAGAAGGGCGCCGCCTCATTCTGATGTTCACAGTTTGATATTCTGTATGATCCTAGCCTTCAGGGAATCCTTATTCACGGTCTGATCCATGCTCTGATATCCATGCTCAATTTGATATTCATGCTCTATTTGATATCTAGGGAATCCTTGTTCACAGTCTGTTCCTTGCTCTGTTTGGTATTTTGTTATTTACTGTTATTCCTAGCCTCCAGTTGTTTCATGTACTCAGTCCGATCCAAGCTTTGTTTGTCTTTAAGCCTGTTTTGTTCTAGCCTTAGTCATTTGTTCAAGTCTCATTCATTTTGTTCAAGCCTCTGTTTGATTCTATGCTCTCAGTTAATCTGTAATCCTCGTCTTGATTTTAGCCTTATTGTGTTTCTGATTCTTTGCATATTGCAATTCTGGTCAAGTCCTATTTTTCTCTAGTATTTCTTGTCTGTCTTCAGGTTTCCGCCTTTGTCAGGAATAGTCTTGTATTTCCCCTGTTCAGTTCTAATATATATATCTGCTTATAGTCTCCTAGGTCTTTGGTTATTCATTCTGGTTCATGTTTATGTCAGGTATTTTTGTTTGCATTTCATAATTCTTCTCTAGGTTTAATCAGGTTTATGTTTTCACTCATGTTACTCTAGTGTTTAGTTCTCTCATGATGTTTTCTGATTTAGTTAGCTATATTTAGTTCAGGTCAGTCTCTCTGTTTGCTTTTTTGTTTTCTGCTCTATATATTATGGTTTATTTCTATTGCTCAGGTCCTTAGTTTTATGTGTGTTCTGGTTCCTTGCTGTTGTAAATAAATTCCTTGTTTTGTTTATACTATTCACGGTTCATGTCTATATTCTGCTCCAGTAGCTCACACACATTCTGTGCCATGTGAGGTCAGGCCCCACGTTACATAATGAGGCAGCCAGTACTTAGTGAGCGAGCAGTAATTCTAGAGGTGCTGGAGATCCTGAGAGGAGCTAAAAAGCTCATTACTCAGCACCTGGATATCCTGTATGCAAGTCTGCTGCACACTCCTAGGGATGTCTTCCCAAAGGAGCCAGTCCCAGTTCCAGTTAAAGGTTCCAGAGGACCCCTGACCCTGGAGGAAAGGGTATGGAGGAAAACCCAGGGCTTATGCTTCTACTGTGGTTCCTGCCAGCACAGATTGGCAAACTGCCAGGTGCGCCCACAGAAGGCCCCCATTGTCCAGCCTTCGCTGGTCTCCGTGTACCTGCCTTGTCAAGTTGAAGAATTCATGTCTACGACCGCTGCCCAGCAGCCAGAAAAACTAATGTCCATGACCGCTGCCCAGCAGCCTGAAGGATTCATGTCCATGACCGCTGTCCTGCAGCCTGAAGAATTCATGTCTACGACCGCTGCCCAGCAGCCAGAAAAATTCATGTCCATGACCGCTGCCCTGCAGTCTGAAGGATTCGTGTCCATGACCGCTGCTCAGCAGCCTGAGGAATTTGTGTCCACGCTGTCGCCGCAGAGCCCAGCAGTGTCCACGCTGTCGCCACAGAGCCGTGCTGAGGTCGCGGACCCACAGATCCGTGCTGCTGTCGCCATGCCCAAGTCGCCGCAGAGCTGTGCTGAGGTCGATGACCCACAGAGCCGTGCTGCTGTCTCCATGTCCACGTCGCCGCAGAGCCGCTCTGAGGTTGCTGAACCACAGAGCCGTGCTGAGGTTGCTGACCCACAGAGCCGTGCTGCTGTCGCTATGTCCACGTCGCCGCAGAGCCGTGCTGAGGTCGCTGAACCACAGAGCCATGCTGCTGTCGCCATGCCCAAGTCGCCGCAGAGCCGTGCTGAGGTTGCTGACCCACATAGCTGTGCTGCTGTCGCCATGTCCACGTCGCCGCAGAGCCGTGCTGAGATTGCTGAACCACAGAGCCGTGCTGCTGTCATCATGCCCAAGTCGCCGCAGAGCCGTGCTCAGGTCGCTGACCCACAGATCCGTGCTGCTACTGCCATATCCAAGTCACCGCAGAGCCGTGCTGAGGTCGCTGACCCACAGAGCCAAGCTGCTGCCATGTCCAAGTCACCGCAGAGCCGTGCTGAGGTCGCTGACCCACAGAGCCGTGCTACTGCCGCCATGTCCACGTGCCGCAGAGCCATGCTGAGGTCGCTGACCCACAGAGCCGTGCTGTTTCCGCCATGTCCAAGTCACCGCAGAGCCATGCTGAGGTCGCTGACCCACAGAGTCAAGCTGCTGCCATGTCCAAGTCACCGCAGAGCCGTGCTGAGGTCGCTGACCCACAGAGCCAAGCTGCTGCCATGTCCAAGTCACCGCAGAGCCGTGCTGAGGTCGCTGACCCACAGAGCCAAGCTGCTGCCATGTCCAAGTCACTGCAGAGCCAAGATACCGCTGGTATTGCCCATGACAAGCCTCATAACAGGAGGAGAAGGATGCACAGAACTAGTGCTGGTACCTTCGAACCCGACCACCGTTACAGATCCTGGGAGGAGTACAAGAGGGCTCTGCATGCCCACACGACACATTGACTTTGAAATGTCTGTTTTTGGGTTTTTGTTTTGAGAGTCCGGGGTCCGCTCATGGAGCGGGGGATATGTAATGTCCTGCGCCCCCTCTGGCAGAGGTGGGAGTTGCCAGTCTTGATCTGGACATTCTGGCACATCTGGCGCCCCCTCTGGCTTCTACGGATATTTCATCCAAGTCATGGACATTGATTCACATTCAAGCCTGGACCTCACCTGGACTCGATTTTGTTCATCACAAACTCATGTGCTATAAAAGCAGGCATCGCCAAAAGAAGGGCGCTGCCTCATTCTG
This sequence comes from Leptobrachium leishanense, assembly GCA_009667805.1. Lineage (NCBI taxonomy): Eukaryota > Metazoa > Chordata > Amphibia > Anura > Megophryidae > Leptobrachium > Leptobrachium leishanense. The sequence continues at coordinate 206,481,295 of CM019064.1, forward strand.
ATGTTCACAATTTGATATTCTTTATGATCCTAGCCTTCAGTGAATCCTTGTTCACGGTCTGATTCATGCTCTGTTTGATATCCATGCTCTATTTGATATCTAGGGAATCCTTGTTCACAGTCTGTTCCTTGCTCTGTTTGGTATTTTGTTATTCCTAGCCTCCAGTTGTTTCATGTACTCAGTCTGATCCAAGCTTTGTTTGGTCTTTAAGCCTGTTTTGTTCTAGCCTTAGTGTCAGGGAGCTGGTTCCAGGGTGTCAGGTTTGAGCCCAATGTGCAATGATGGGAAATAGAAAGACGTATATGAACAAAAGGGGTTTATTTAGGAGTAACACAAAAAGGCAATAAAACAAATATATATATATATCAAGGAGCTGGATAAGACGAGGAAGGGAAACACTGTATAAATAATAATCAGCAATAAGAAACTAAAAGGCAAGATGAGAGAAAGGTAGACCAAAAAGTAACAAAACTAAACTACACTAAACTATATTACATATAAAGGAAAAGTGTGGATTGAACTTAGAGCAGGGTTAAACCAGATATGGAGAGAAATAGGAGAAGGAAGAGAGAAGAAGATCTTTAGAACAATAAATAGGAAAATAGAAACTGAAGAGTCTTTGAGGCAGAGGGTCCTGGGTATGCAGGGATCCTGGATCTGCGGAGTGAGGGGGTCTTAGATCTGTAGAGCGAGGGGGTCCTGGATCTGTAGAGCGAGGGGGTCCTGGATAGGATATAGGGCGGCGACAACTGTAGGACCTGCGGGATGCAGGGCAGCAGGTTGAGGATTCTGCAGGATGCAGGGCAGCGGGTTGAGGATTCTGCAGGATGCAGGGCAGCGGGTTGAGGATTCTGCAGGATGCAGTGCAGCGGGTTGAGGATTATGCAGGATGCAGGGCAGCGGGTTGCGGATTCTGCAGGATGCAGTGCAGCGGGTTGAGGATTCTGCAGGATGCAGGTGTAACAGTGAGCCCCCTATAGGGTGATGGGGAGCCCCCAATCTGCGGAGATTGAAGCCTTAAGGGCAGGTATACAGATTCCAGGGAACAAACCAGGATATTACAGGAATTAGAAAGATCCCGAAGCCCTGACTGAGATCCTTGAAAGGTGGTCTCGAAATACTAACTAGGCTAGGTCTGCAAGGTGTATAAAACATAAACCAGACATACAATGAATGCAGGTATACAGATTCCAGGGAACAAACCAAGATATTTACAGAAACTAGAAAGATCCCTAAGCCCTGACTGAGATCCTTGAAAGGTGGTCTCGAAATACTAACTAGGCTAGGTCTGCAAGGTGTATAAAACATAAACCAGACATACAATGAATGCAGGTATACACGAATAAATAAGCACGGTACAGTACAGGGGACAGACAGAAGAGAGATCCAAATACAAGAGCCAAAGGTCATACACGGAATATCATAACTTGAGGGGTCAGACAAGAGAGAGATCCTAAACACATGAGCCAGAGGTCATACACAGAATATCAAAGTTAACCAGCACACAGGGACTAGGCAAGAAAGACTATCCTGGTCCAAGGATCAAGGGGAATCCTGGTCCTACATATAGGGCAGAACAGGTCATGTGACCGCAGACCAATAAGCCCAACAGATGGCCTGCAGCCTGAAAACAAAAACAAACAGGAATCCCTGCTACCACCAGCAGGGGGCAAGGCCGAGACGTGACATAACCCCCTCCCTTACGGGTGACCTCCTGGGCACCCAAGAAAGAAAACATGGATGGCATGAAAACAGATAAGACCAACAGTCACCAGTACCCATTGGAATCCCACTCAGACTCAGAGTAGTCAGTATGTGCCTGAGCAAGCAAAGCTCTTTCATAAACCTCCAGGTCCTCTCTGCAGATCACTGCACCATTAGAGGCCCGTACACAACCCTCGGCAACCGGGCTAGAGTCTCGTACCCGAGGGTCCGACGTCATGAGTACCTTGGACCTTGAACGGAGTGAATCATCAGTCCCAGGTTGGTTACGGTTAGTCACCTTGCGTCTCCTGGGCAGTGATCTAGGAGTTCTGTCCACACCATAGAACATAGAGACAATAGAGGTACTGCCAGATCCAGTGACAGTAGTCTTGCCTGAGATAGTATATTACATCTCACAGTGGAACCACTAGACACAGTGGACTTACTGTCCACCCCAGAGACAATGACCTTGCCATTAGACATGGCCCCGACCGATACAGTACAGGGTGTGTGCATGACTGGTAAACTCTCGGGATATGGGACATCACCAGGACATGGTACAGTTGGCGCCACAACAGTCTTACACCTCTCCCCAGGAGGAGTATATTGTGGATCATCTGAATCAGACTCTTCCAACAGCCCTTGCAGAATGCCAGGGTGTCTCTGGAGCACTACCCAGTGCGTCTCACGCATCAAAGAGCCAGAGGGCGTCCGTATATATCCCTTGGGAACACAATGTGATTTGGGGATCATAGTACCCTTCAAACCACCAGCTTGCCGGATTTCCCTGATTACTGTGCGGAGTAAGGCAACCTCGGACTTAGAGGGTGTAGTATTACTGGAACCAGAACAGAGCGTGGAAGTTTCAAAACCAGATTGGCTAGGGTTGATCAACTTTTCCTGTCTTCTCTTTGAGCAAGATGTAGACTTGGTGACCACCTCACAAGGCTTGACAATGGTGGGGACAACACTGGACTCACTGTGGGGCAAGGGCACAGTGGTCTCATGTGCCAATCCAGGCACGTCGGCCTCATAACAAAACGTGGCCGCAGCTGTCTCGCCTAACATGGACGCAGCTGTCATTGCTGACATACAGCTTGTCCGGGACACCACTGGCAAGGTGTCAGTCTCAGGCATCACGAATGACATATTGTCAGTACCCGACATGGCTGGCTTCTCATTACCAGTACCCGACATGGCTGGCTTCGTGCCAGGGGAAACAGACATGGCTGGCTTTGTGCCAGGGGAAGCAGACATGGCTGGCTTCGTGCCAGGGGAAGCAGACATGGCTGGCATCGTGCCAGTAGATACAGACATGGCTGGCTTTTCATTGCCAGTGGGAACAGACATGGCTGGCTTCGTGCCAGTAGATACAGACATGGCTGGCTTCGTGCCAGTAGATACAGACATGGCTGGCTTTTCATTGCCAGTGGGAACAGACATGGCTGGCTTTTCATTGCCAGTGGGAACAGACATGGCTGGCTTTTCATTGCCAGTGGGAACAGACATGGCTGGCTTTTCATTGCCAGTGGGAACAGACATGGCTGGCTTCGTGCCAGTAGATACAGACATGGCTGGCTTCGTGTCAGTGGATACAGACATGGCTGGCTTCGTGCCAGGGGAAGCGGACATGGCTGACTTCGTGCCAGTAGATACAGACATGGCTGGCTTCGTGCCAGTAGATACAGACATGGCTGGCTTCGTGCCAGTAGATACAGACATGGCTGGCTTCGTGCCAGTAGATACAGACATGGCTGGCTTCGTGCCAGTAGATACAGACATGGCTGGCTTCGTGCCTGTAGATACAGACATGGCTGGCTTCGTGCCAGTAGATACAGACATGGCTGGCTTTTCATTGCCAGTGGGAACAGACATGGCTGTCAGCGTGCCAGTGGATACAGACGTGGCTGGCAGCGTGCCAGTGGATACAGACGTGGCTGGCAGCGTGCCAGTGGATACAGACATGGCTGGCAGCGTGCCAGTAGATACAGACATGGCTGGCAGCGTGCCAGTGGATACAGACATGGCTGGCAGCGTGCCAGTGGATACAGACATGGCTGGCATAGTATTCCCAACCGGAGACACTGCAACCTCACTGTGAGACGAGGGCATAGTGATCCCATGATTCAACAGATTTGAGGTGGCTATTCTGACAGTCTGGATGCCTATGGAGGACACACCAGTACCTCCATAGTGATACCTGGATACATGGTTCCCCTGCCATTGCTTAACAGGTTTTAATACACAATGTTCAATAGTGTGATTTGGATCTGCACAATAAAAACAGAGACCATACAACCTGCGTCTTTCCTTCTCAGACATGGGTTTGCAAGTAGTGCAGGGTGGTGCTGCATCGTTAGCTGCAGCAGGTGATAGGCTCAGAGCCTCCATTAACCTCTGCAGCTCTTTCAGCATAGCAAGCACCAAGTTCAATACAGCTTCATACATATGAGACATACCTGCCAGCTTCTATTATGGGACCAGGATAATGTAACGGTGAGCCCCCTATAGGGTGATGGGGAGCCCCCAATCTGCGGAGATTGAAGCCTTAAGGGCAGGTATACAGATTCCAGGGAACAAACCAGGATATTACAGGAATTAGAAAGATCCCGAAGCCCTGACTGAGATAATTGAAAGGTGGTCTCGAAATACTAACTAGGCTAGGTCTGCAAGGTGTATAAAACATAAACCAGACATACAATGAATGCAGGTATACAGATTCCAGGGAACAAACCAAGATATTTACAGAAACTAGAAAGATCCCTAAGCCCTGACTGAGATCCTTGAAAGGTGGTCTCGAAATACTAACTAGGCTAGGTCTGCAAGGTGTATAAAACATAAACCAGACATACAATGAATGCAGGTATACATGAATAAATAAGCACGGTACAGTACAGGGGACAGACAGAAGAGAGATCCAAATACAAGAGCCAAAGGTCATACACGGAATATCATAACTTGAGGGGTCAGACAAGAGAGAGATCCTAAACACATGAGCCAGAGGTCATACACAGAATATCAAAGTTAACCAGCACACAGGGACTAGGCAAGAAAGACTATCCTGGTCCAAGGATCAAGGGGAATCCTGGTCCTACATATAGGGCAGAACAGGTCATGTGACCGCAGACCAATAAGCCCAACAGATGGCCTGCAGCCTGAAAACAAAAACAAACAGGAATCCCTGCTACCACCAGCAGGGGGCAAGGCCGAGACGTGACAGCAGGGCAGCGGGTTGTGGATTCTGCAGGATGCAGGGCAGCGGGATTGTGAGGAGTTGGCAGCAGTAGATCTTTAAACAGGATCTGTAGCAGGAGGTCTTTATACAGGGTCTGTAGCAGAAGATCTTTAAACAAGTTCTGTAGCAGAATACCTGGCTGAAAAAGAAGTTAAAAAATGGTGGGAAATTGTTTTTCTGGAACAATATCTAAAAACACGCATTGTCCCTAGAGGCTTGAGGATCCAAAAAACACCAGCCTTTGGACTTGATAATAAAGAATTTATGGGTAAATGGTCTGACATTCTGGAGGAGTGTTCATTCCATTTAATGGAACTTTTGATTAATTTCCATAATGATACTATGAAAAGTATAGAAATTGAAACAAAAACCTTAGAAGAGGACATTGATAAGAACTTTGAGGATGAGATTATACAAGAAAAGAATGTAGAATTACAAATAAAGATCGAGAAATTAGATGAGACAATAGTAGAGAATAAAAAGAAAAAAATGTCTAGAGACAAAATAGATTATACCTATGGTAAACCTTTCTTGGTTAATCTAAATAGAGGGTACCCAAGATCACGCTCACGTAAAAGGGACCCCAGAATAGAAAATAGAGAATACACTAATTCTCGACCCTCTAAAGTAAATGATATGAATATTCACAATGACAGAAAAAATACTTGGCAATTAAAAACTTTAAAAACAAAAAAAGATACTTATACTTCCAATAAATGGGATCATAATGAACAAGACCGTTATCACTATAAGTCCCACCTACAAGTTGGGCAGGGTGGGAAAACATACCCCCATAGAAACGAAAAAAGACATTGGAATGGTCAGGACCAAAATCCAGAAAATAGATACAATCAATACAGAGACAAGAATTCAGAGCAAACGAAGAAAGGTTTTTTAGACCAAGGACCCCCCAAAAGCACCATGAAAAGGGGTTTTTGGCAGGACCGAAACAGATATTCCCCCTTACGGGACATGTCCTCCCCACTCAAGAGAAGGAGGCAGGACATGTAATTGAATGTAATCAGGACTTTATATCCAAAGAAAGGGAACTCCAACTGGGTATTTTCAATCTATATCATATAAACCTAAATAAATCAGAAATATCTTTATTAAATAAGGGTTTAAAATTTGCCCCCACTAAGGCACGCAATGAGTTTACCCTTTTTCTGGATCTACAAAGGTTTTTGAGAAAACTGGCAATTAAAAAATTCTTTTATAAAAAAGAAGAATCGATGAATGTAATGACATCAACTAATATGCCCTCTTTTTCTGAGGTTGATACACAACAAAAAGAATTTCTCCATACCAAATTTAAATGTAAGTCTAGTTTTTATCCGATTTGGGAGAAGACCAACAACATAAAGGTTTTTGGGGATATGCTAGAAGAAGAATTTAGAAAGATTAATATAAAAAAGAACCAAAACAAAAAACGAATTCAGTTTAATTTAGATAGGAAGGAAAGGGAGGCCCTGAATGGACTCCAAGCCAAACACGATTTGGTGTTCAGGCAAGCTGACAAGGGAGGGGGGGTGGTTATTCAAGATAGGATAGACTATCTAAAAGAAGCTGAGAGAATCTTGTCAGACGAAGAGACATATCAATCACTTAAATATAATCCCACTAAAGAATTTCTGGAACAGATGAGAACTTTGCTCGATGGTGGTTTGTCTCAAGGCATACTAACTAAAGACGAGTTTAATTTTTTATACACCCCTTTTCCAAGACTGGCTATTTTTTATCATAATCCAAAAATCCATAAATCTGTAACATCTCCCCTGGGCCGCCCTATAATTAGCGGAATTGGGTCTTTGACAGCCAATCTATCAGAATATATTGACAGTTTTTTACAAAAATATGTTCCACTAGCTCCATCTTACATCAAAGACTCAGGACACCTTATGGAAACTCTTCAAGACCTAGAGTGGAAAGAGACTTATATCTTAGTTAGTATGGATGTGACTTCTCTATACACAGTTATACAACATGAGAAAGGTCTGTTGGCCATAGATAAAAGAATAGAGGAGGATCATACCATTGAAATTGAACAGAGGGTGTTTTTGGGTGAGGCTATACGTTTTTGTCTCACTCATAACTTTTTTGGCTTTCAGGATAAATTTTATCTCCAGAAGACAGGTCAGCCATGGGTGCCAAGTTTGCCCCGGGATATGCTAACATCTTTGTTGCCCATTGGGAGCAGCAGGCCATTTGGGACAACAATCCATATGGGGCAAACTTGGCACTCTGGCGACGTTATATTGATGACGTTCTTTTGATTTGGGATGGTAATAGGGATGACCTTAAGGGGTTTTTTGATTTCGTAAATACCAACACTTTTGACCTCAAATTTACTATGGAGGTGGGTAACGAGACTCTCAATTTTCTGGATTTGAATATTTTCATCAAAGATAGAAAATTCTGTACTAGAACTTTCTTTAAACCTACTGACAAGAATTCCTATATAAATTATAATAGCTGCCACCACAAAAAGTGGCTTCAAAATATACCTAAAAATCAGTTTGGACGAATTCGACATAATTGTACGGAAATGCAAGATTTCATTACTCAAAGTAGAGAGCTTTCGGAGAAATTTCTTCTAATACAATACCCTAAACCTTTAGTAGATTAGAGTTTGAAAGATATTGTGGATCTGGATAGATCAACTTTTTTCCAAAGGAATTCGGGAAGTTTAAAAGATCCCACTAAGTGGGACCTTGCTTTCTTTACTAAATTTAATGGCAGAAGTAAAGACATAGAACTAGCTCTCTCTAAATGTTGGCCTATCCTCAAAAATGATCCAACTCTGTCTAAACATCTGCCGGCCTTTCCTCGTGTCATCTATAGAAGAGCTAATACAGTCAAAAATACATTGGCCCCAAGTGCTTTACGTCCTAATCAAAATAAAATTGAAAATATGGATAATAAAATCCACTTCCTGCCTGATAAACCTAAAGGTTTTTTTAAGTGTAGTGCTTGTTCTATGTGTAGAGAGCTTAAAACAAAAGTGGTTTCATTCAAAAGCACGAAAACAGGAAAGGAATACCATATTAAAGAATTCATTAATTGCAATACCACCAATGTAGTTTATTTACTCCAATGTGGTTGTGGGGCCCAATACATTGGGAAAACAAAAAGAAAACTAAAAGAACGTATTTATGAGCATTTTTATAACATCAGAAAACATAGTGATAAACACAGTGTACCTAGAAATTGTTGTAAGTGCTCTAGTTTAAATTTTTCCACTTTTGTCTGGTTGGGCATTGAAAAAGTTAAACATAACTGGAGGGGTGGTGATGTTGCTAAAGCCCTTTCTTTGGCGGAAACTAAGTGGATATTTTATATGGACACTTTGAAACCGCCAGGTCTTAATGTTGATTTGGAGCTTCAATCCATTATATGATGGCCCTAGTTTACCTTCTATCTTTTAAGTCATGTGACCCTATATATATATATATATATAATAATTTTTGGATCTAGTTAGTTTTCCATAGGGGGTTTTCTGTATTTCTAGTCCTTTCCTCCTTTCTTGGTGCTTTTCTGGAGTACTATATAGATCCTTGGTTTCTATTATTACAATTAAATATTTTCACCAGTATATGCTTATGTTTAATTATGGTTATGTTATACGTTATCAGCATACATGCACGTTTTTAATTTTTGTCTCCATAGGTTCTTCTATTGTCATTTCTGGATCTATGTTAACAATGTTATGTTTTATTTTCGTTTTATTCTGTTGTTTGTATGTTGACCATACTTTCCATTGGGTTTCGGGTCAATTATGCCCTTAGCCTTAATGGATTCTGATGCTAGATGGCGTCACTTCCGATGCGCCTGTTCGGACGCATTTCTGATGCGTCCGTTCGGCGGAATTTCGGAACTTTTATTATTTCCGGTATCCACATATGAATGTATTTTAGATTGCTAATTAAAGAAATGTGGACTTTAAAAGAGAGAAGATTCGGACGGACAAGTCAGTTCATGAATAAGTCAGAGGACGAAACGCGTCGAACTGACTTGCTCGTTTCTGTTATTTTTCGTTCGTTCGCCCGCCGGATCGTCCATTATTCGTCCGCGAGTCGGATCGTCCATCATTCATTTCGGATGGTTCCAGGTCTTCGGTTCCCCAATTGGTCGTTCTGAAGGACTGTGGTTCCACCTGGGATTTGGACTTCTCAGCACGGAGTGGTATCCTGGCCAGGCTCTCCTGCAGAAACTACGCTTTAAGGACGATGTCTTTCCGGCTGTGGTGACTATTCGAACGACTTGTTTAAATATGCGCTGTTGCACACTTTTTATCCATTGTGTGCCACTAATTTTAGGCTTTGCACTTTCTTGAAGATCCTGTATCAGCAAACTTATTTGACCATCTATAAGGTTGTATTGTACTGCATGTTCTATTTTTTTCTATATAGCAGAATATCTTTAGACAGGATCTGTAGCAGGATATCTTTAAGGCTGGAGACTGTAGAGGGGTTATCTGCAGAACGTAGAGAAGGCAGGATGCAACAAGGGTCTGAGCAGGTATCAGGAACTGGAGTAGCTTCTTGCTAGTGAAGAAAATACTAAGTTAATGAAGAAGCATTTAGTGATAGGTGTGGTCCTCTTTTATAGAGGAGAAATCAGGAGGCATTAGCTAGCACCTGGTTCCTAGCTCAGCAAGGCTTTTCAGGAGGGCCACTGCTACTCATACCACTATCAGGCAACTTGTTCTTAGTTCTCTTGCGGCGCCGGTGGCAAGGCACATGACACTTAGTCATTTGTTCAAGTCTCATTCATTTTGTTCAAGCCTCTGTTTGGTTCTATGCTCTCAGTTGATCTGTAATCCTCGTCTTGATTTTAGCCTTATTGTGTTTCTGATTCTTTGCATATTGCAATTCTGGTCAAGTCCTATTTTCTCTAGTTTTTTCTCTATTTTACTCTAAATTTATATATGTATTGTTGGGAATGTGATGTCATCTGGCCTAAGGCGGGAGAGGGGAAGGACCTCGTCCTATGGAAACGTTTCATAGATGATGTAGTCATCATCTGGAAAGGGGGCAGGATTCTCTAAGTGAGTTTATCTCCTCCTTCGATAATAATGAATACAATTTGAAGTTCACTTCTCATGTGAATGATAGGCATATAGCTTTTTTAGACCTTACACTTTATATCAAAAATAATAGTATTGAGACAAAGACCTTTTTCAAAAAGACAGATTCTAATACAGCGATCAATATTAACAGCTCACATGCAAAAAAATGGCTGACTAATGTACCTAAGGGTCAATTAACCAGGTTACGTAGAAATTGCTCAGAGGTGGAAGTCTTTCAGGATCAAAGTGAATTTATAAAAAGTAAATATACACAGAAGGGATATGATGGAAAGAAATTTGATAAGGATAAGGAAGACATTCTGAGGATAGAAAGAAAAGAATTTATAAAAGAAAACATAAAAAGTGAAAAGAGGAAGGATAATTTCAATCTGTCACTTTTGTCACCAAGTTTAATCCCCTGCGAATAAGATCAGAAATGTTTTAAATAGACATTGGCATATCCTCCAAGCAGATAAACTCCTAAAAGATGTTCTACCAGATAGACCAAAAATCATTTTTTAAAAAAGTGTCCAATCTAAAAAGTATTTTGGCTCCCACATTGTTGCCCGAAAAAAAGGAAGATCCTAATGAAAAAATGTTTATAAAAAGAGAATCAGGTTTTTTTAAGTGCGGTAGGTGCAAAGCATGCACTCACATAAATAGAAAATGTACAAACTTCACCAGCACTATCTCGGGAAAAGTGTTTGAGATCAAGCAATTTATAAATTGTAGAAGCAAGGGGGTGATTTACCTTCTTGAATGTGGGTGTGGACAACAATATGTAGGAAGAACCACTAGGGAACTAAAGATAAGAATACTGGAACATTTGAATAGTATCCGAAACAAGAAAGAACACAGTGTTGCAGATCATACGCAAAATAATCTGAAATCCTGTGAGTGCAATTCTAGCAGGGGCAAAAATGTTGCACCACTGTTATAACAGTATAACGCTATGATCCTTCATTTGTTTATTGTCCCTCGTAGATCTCTACATGTTTTATATATTTTTTATTATTATTATTCTTTATTTATAAAGCGCCAGCATATTCCGCAGCGCTGTACAATAGGCACAGTATAGACAGGGTTACAATACATTGAACAACATTTGACAAACAGTACAGGAGGAGATGAGGGCCCTATTCCCGTAGGAACTCACAATCTGGGAGGGTTGGGGTTGGAAACAGGAGGAGAGGACTGTAAGGTGAGAGTGATTGATGGTTGCATCAGTGAGTTGGGTGGTAGGCTTCCCTAAATAGGAATGTTTTAAGGGAGCGTTTGAAGGAAGAGAAGTTAGGGGAAAGTCTGACAGTACGAGGGAGAGCGTTCCAGAGAGTGGGGGCTGCGCGTGAGAAATCCTGCAGTCTATCATGGGAAGAGGTGATGCGGGGAGAAGCTAGGCGCAGGTCACTGTTTGACCTTAGGGAGCGGGCTGGGATGTATTTGGTGATTAGTGAGGACAGGTAGTGGGGAGCTGAGTTAGTGAGGGTTTTGTAGGTAAGGATAAGGATTTCATTCACGTCCGTCGGAGGGGACGAACCTGAGATTTGCAAGGTCATTTAAATACTGTATCACCTTTTTGCTTTCTATCTGGGGAAAGAGCATCCTCTTTGTTTTTGTACTTTGTAATATCTTACTGAAACGCTAATGCACGTTTGATCTCCACATGTTAAGTATAGGATGCACAAAGTACAGTAAGCTTGCGGAAGCTAGGACAAAAAACGATGTGCTAATAGATAACTAATGGGGTAGCGTCAGGAATTGGTGGAATGCGTTAAATACACTTCTCCTGGTAGTAATGCTTGCATATCAAGGCGCTAATGTTGGCGACAACTATGGAGTAAAGCCCCTAGAGTATTAGTATAGATTTCTCAGTGGAGGCAGATATCCAATCCATTAGGAATGTAATAAACAATTTAATAGAATTGTGTCAGTTCGTTACCAAGGTTGGACCTCAATATGCAGGATGACAGTCAGGCGTGGTTACAGATATATCGGCAAGCAATCTCATAGTCGTTATACAGGCCAAGGGTCGGTGCAGGCGGCAAAGGATCATATACGATAATCAGGAAGGAGGGTCAAAACAGGATAGTAGTGTATAATGCTTGGTAGTGTCTATAGGATGTCCAGACAACAACTGAGCAAGGAGGTAGCAGTGATCCATGTTTTTGTAGTAGAGTCCAGCCCATTCCCTTGCTCCAACCCCGGAGGTGGGGCACAACTCAGGAGTCAGGGAACCCCAGTCAACCAGTCTGAGGGCTTGTTCCCTTAGCCCAGCCCCCTGGCCACTGTCACCGCCTCCCTGTCCAAACCTCACAGGGGAACTCCCCAAACAGAGGCGGAGCAGGGCTTGGCCACTGAGCCAGGAGTACCAACCACGCCAGGTCCACTTCCTCCTACTGGCATCTGGGCTGTGATCCCCAGTCAGTGTTACCCTTCTCCAGGTGAGCCTGGCTAAGGGAGGCTGCCATGGAATGCCAGCGGCTGCCGAAGGTGTAACCGGTGCCGGATGTGTTCCCATCGTGGGCCAAAAGCCGGGTGCGAGGTTGTTATGGCTGACCCCCGATGTCATTCCCGCATTGCCGACCTCCAGGCGCATCGCGGGTTGACAGGCCGGGACGCGATGCCACCCACCAGTGAGGCCCCAGAGCGTGCTGCAGGAGAGGCAAGGCCTGAAAATCTGAGAGCCAAAGAAGGCAGAGTTTGATATATCCACTTATGTACAGTAAGATATGTTTCCTAGCTGCATCCAAGATAGTTTAAAGCAGAGTGTGGGTTCATGGTTCACACTTTGAATAGGCACTTACATTCTAAGGTAATATAAGTATAGGCTTTACCAAATTCCAAAAACTTTGAACAGCAGTACCGAGCCAGAAACAGTAACACAGCTCCGCTTCCTACTTCACATGTTTCAGAAAAACAAGGGAAGTCTAGTTTACCAAGTTTGAATTGGATGGGGTGGAGTTACTACGAGGCACGGGGATGCATAAGTGCTTTTTTTTTGTAAGAAATGGAAAATTAAATTTCTCTTGATACCAAGCCAAGGTCAGGTAGACCAAGAAAGATTGCAGCCACAGCTGTCAGAAGAATTGTTCAGCATACAAAGAAAAACCCACAGGTAATCTCAGGAAAAATACAGGCTGCTCTCTAGACCAGATTTAGATCTCAGGAGCCTGTAGCCACAGAAATCTGAATCACCCCCCCCCCCAAAAGGGCCAAAACTACTATTCTAACTCTTGTTTTGGGGGGGGGAAAGAAGCATTTTAAGAATTGGAAACTCGTTTCTCTCTATGCCCACATCAATAGAAGAGACGGAATCTGTGGGGAAGCTTTTTCTGCCAAGGGCCATTTGGAGGTTTATATAACATCATTTGACAGCCATACTAAACTTAACTTAAAATTTAGCCAGCTATATTTAGAAAGACATTTTTATAATTATTAAATTATTATATTTTTTGTTTCTTTTAGGTTTGATCTGAAAGATAAATCAATTTTTCGTATTTTGTGTTCTTGAAATAAAAATTTAAACATTTAAAAAATAATTATGGGGAATAAATTAATTTCACTCCCTCTCCATTTAATTAATTTCACCCTCCCCCTTCCTCATTTCATTCATTTCACCCCCTCACTATTTAATTCAGTTCACACACACCCTTTCCACTTAATTCATTTCAGACCCCCCATTAAATTCATTCCATTCCCCTCCCCATTCATTCCATTCCCCTCCCCTCCCCATTTAATTCATTCCATTCCCCTCCCCATTCAATTCATTTCACCTCCTCCTCATATAAATTCACTTCACCCCTCCCCATTTAATTCATTTCATCCTCCCACTTCCCCTTTAATTCATTTCCATTTCACCCCCCACGGTGCTTTCACCTCACTTCGACATGCAGTGAGTAGTAGAATGAGGGGCGAGGGTCATCCTTGCTTTCCTCACTCACTGAAGAGTGCTGAAGTCCGGATAATCCCTGCCCCCTCATTCTACTACTCGTCATGTGCCGAGGTCAGGTAAAAGTGCCTCAGGAGAGTGAATTTAAACACCCCTCCTGCTGTGCGGCTCCAAGTGCCGGATCAACTGATTCCTCCTTATATGGCCCGCAGGTCAGATGTTCCCCACCCCTGCCTTAAAATGAAGCAAAAATGGAGCCGAATGTTAGGACTAGAGTTAGCCTTAAAATAAGCACAAATTTTAACCTAACCCTAACACTAATGTCTAACCCTAATTTCCAACCCTAGCTATGGAAATTGATGCTCCATTTCAGCCTGGAGCATCCAAAAATCTGGGCATCAAAATACAGCCCATACATTGGTGCAGTATTGTGTTGTCATTAAACAAGGGATTACGACATCTTAAAGTCTGCAATTATAGATAAAATGAGACCTGACATAAGCAGTAGAAAAAAATAAAAAAAATTAAATGCCATTGCAGTAACTCACCTAATTCCCCACACTGGCACCAAATTTGGAGGTGATGGAGCAATGCATTATCTAATCTAATATACAAGCCGCCACACACCTGTTACCAGGGGCGGACTGACAACTAATGGGGCCCCCGGGCAATAGGAGGTCATGGAGCCCCCTTGTTCCGCACCCACAGGAGGCCACACCCATACAAAACCCCACCCCCTACAATGCAACAACCACATGTACATTATTGTGCTAAAGAATTATTTCTGAAATCCTTAAAATAATCTTTTTGAAAATTGTGTTTAGAAAATCCACTTGGACCCAGCAGCACATTGGGGGATCCATTGTGCCCCCTCCAGGCGAGGGCAAGATGTCAGCCCACTGTGAAAGTAGAAAGATATGGCACTGAGCTGCAGGAATTCAGCGACATGACAAGCACATCCTCTGCACACAAACATGAAACCAGAGGATGTGCTCAGCACGTCGCCAGCAGCAAAGAGGATAAAGGGGAAAACCGGGATAAAATTTAAAGTAGGGTGCCCATTTAACCTCTTGCTGCCCGCACCAATATTTAGTCTCCTACCTGTATCTCACGATGCTGTCAAGACGCGGTCATTCTTACTTTGTGGAGTGCAGGCAGCAGATAATGTGACGATTCTACGAGCAATACCAGCCTTTTGGATGCAGGACAAGGGGGCAACGCCGGACTGCGGCAAGGACACAGGCACAGAATTTTACTCACAGCAGCCTGTTTAAAAGCAAATATATGTATTTACACAAACAACCATATATCCTCTACACCCCAGGGGTATGTAGCAATAAACTCACAGTAATGTGCAGTGTGTATGAGCGTATCACAGACCTCCACAGCAATAAAACTCACAGTAATGTGCAGTGTGTATGAGCGTATCACAGAGTTCCACAGCAATAAAACTCACAGTATATCACCATATATCCTCTACACCCCAGGGGTATGTAGCAATAAACTCACAGTAATGTGCAGTGTGTATGAGCGTATCACAGACCTCCACAGCAATACAACTCACAGTAATGTGCAGTGTGATAATGTGACGATTCTACGAGCAATACCAGCCTTTTGGATGCAGGACAAGGGGGCAACGCCGGACTGCGGCAAGGACACAGGCACAGAATTTTACTCACAGCAGCCTGTTTAAAAGCTGTGTATCACAGAGCTCCACAGCAATAAAACTCACTGTAACGTACTGATAATTGACTGGGGGTTTAATAAACTGTCATCTTATTACCCCCCCCATATATCAATTGTATTTCACCCACAGTATATCAATTGGATTCCCCCTCCCTTCCCTCCCAGAAAAATCAATTGGATTCCCCCATCCATCTTCCCCAGCAAAATCAATTGGTTTCCCCCTTCCTTCCCCCCCAGCAGAATCAATTGGATCCCCCCCCGTTGCTCATCTCACGGCATTCACAATCTTCAGCTGGAGTCAGCAGACAGGATGGAGTCCAGACAGCCTCTCTTCCTTTGCCCTGCGCGCATCAGTGAGGGGGCGGAGCCAAAGCAACATGCCTGCTGGAGTAAACAGTGTGCGAAGCAGGCACATTGCAGCACCGCAGCTGGGAGTTGGCTGTCCGGAATTGAGAGAAAACGGTGGACAGGGGCGTACTTGCCACTTATTATCACATGTGCAGCGGTGGGCCCCGGGCCCCCTGCCGTTCTCGGGCCCTCGGACGGTGCCCGAATGGACCGAGTGGTCAGTCCGCCCCAGCCTGTAACTTCATTTTTTATACCTCACATATAGGTGTAATTGGGCAGGTCAGAGTCTGTCCTTTCTAATAATACCAAATATGACCATTAAAATGTATAAAAACAAACAAGATTTATTTTTATTACTTATTTATTCTTCTTGTTCCTAAGCAAGACATAGTCAATTGGTCACGAATAAAATGAGCAATACCACTGCCATTAGTCACCTCATTTACAATGCTGGGAGCAAGGTAAGTGTTTTATACATAGTCATATTATTCATAAAACAATCTAAAACTGTAAAAAAAAAAATTTGCTTGCATTTTGGTTAAAATTGCGTATTTTCTCAGAAAATGAAGTACCAGGTTACCATTTTTTTAAACAAGAGTGCCCCTTAGAATATGTAACCACAGAGGTTTGGATGATAATATGTGGGAAAAGAATCACACTGTAAATAATTGGAATCTGAATGTAAATTTACAATTTGTTTAAATTATAGCATTTTGACGGGACATGATGTATACACATACTAATGATACATTTTGAATCTGCCAAGTCTGCTGAAAACAAAGATATACAATATGTCTGAGCCTACAATAAAACATGATGAGCCCAGTCAAAATGAGGTCAGCGCACCGGGGTGAAATGGCTCAGGAGTGAAGGGGTTAAACCACATCACAATGCTGCAGTCAGAGTGAAAAGGCTTGATGCAGAAATGTCATCTTAACTCATATCTCATATATACCATACTTTCAGACCTCACGGTTTCATAATACTATGTTTAGAGATGTTGCACCCAGAGTGCACAGCAGGAGAGATGGTGCCTGATGCTAAAATATCATCTCATATCTTACCTCTCATCCTCACAGACCTTAGGATATCATAATATCCTGGTTGGTGACATCACACTCCTGAAGCCAGAGTAATGGAGAAAGGCCTGATGCTAAAATTTAATCTCTCTCTCATATCTCATCTTTCATCCTTGTAGACCTTATGGTGGCACAATACACTGTTAATGATATTACAATAAAGCGGCCGCAGTTATGGAGCAAAGCTTTACGCTACAATTTTCATCATATCTCATGTCATCTCTCATTTCTAATATCTAACTCTTGCAGACCTTAAGATGTCATAATACCTTGCGAAATGATAGCACAATGTTGCAGCCAGAGATGCAGAAACGTTTTATGCTAAAATTCCATCTCTCATATCTTATCCATGCAAGGCTTAGAATATCATAATATGTGACATCACAATGCTCTAGCTAGATGGCTGGTTAAAGTCCTGATGATAAACTCTCATCCATCTCTTATGTCATCTCTCATATATCATCCTAGCAAATCATAGGATGTCATAATGAAGTGGAATCAGGCTGGAAGATGGTTGCCATTATGAACCAGGCGGCCATCTTGTTCAGAATATTGGTTCACTTGAAAATAACTAGGTAGATTTAGAAGGAAGCTTACATAGAATCTTAGGAATGTGTTGTATTAACAGAGAAGCAATTAAAATAAGGGAAGATCCGGGCTGCTCTTGGCAGGGAGAGACAGGATGACGAATGGATACATGAAGGTCACAAAGGCCTGCAGAGAGACAAAGAGAGCGTAGAAACCAGACCATGTCTTATCTGGAATAAACAAGCACAGCCAAAAGGGAGGTGGGCATGGCCCGGATTGAGTGCGGCAGCAAATCACAAACTGTCAGACTAACAGGAAGTTTGCCAATTTACGGTCAATGTATGGAATGCCTTTGTATTAACAATGGGAGGTATTAACCCACGTGGGGTGGAATAAAGTGTCACAGGGAGGTGGGCTAATTGGGATGTACCTAATTTTGTATTCGGGGTATAAAACCCCTCGTCGGGGTGAGAACTGGGCTCACTCTTTGCGATTTAATCCTGTGTGAGCATTGTGTGACGACACTAATAAAATTTGCCTTTCCTGAAGAGACTCGTGTTCAGACAATCCTTGTTTGTGTCCGGTCCAGCTCCGTCTCGAGTGAACCTAGCAGATTCCGGTTACATTTCTTGGGGGCTCGTGAGCCGGGATATGGGCCCTTGCCGGCACAACAATGGCTGCTGAACACTGTAGCGGTTGACTGCAGGTGCGAGTGATCCCATCGGTTGGGCATCCGTTGAAGGTGAGCTGACATCTGCAGGCGCCAAGCAGGATTTCCTGTTCAGTGGACCTCGTCTCGTCCCAAACGGACCCCCGGCCCGGGAAGCTGGGACACCACCGAGTCCGAGGAAACCGCGAACAGCGTGGCGATAGGTAAAGTGTCTTCTATGTTTGTATGTGTATCAGAGATACCGGTATAAAGGGAAACGTCCAACAGTAGTCGGATAAGGAGACCCGCGGCGTCGGTCTCGTTGGCAAACCGAACCCGCCGCATATAGCACGGACAAGCAAAGGAGCCAGAGTGGATAGCACGTGTCTGGACCCGGGGGATCGGATGCCAACCAAATGGTAGTTCTGTAAGAGAGGGAGAGAGTAGCCACGTGGAGTTGCATAGTCATAGTCAGTGTTTGTAAACAGAGCTTCTGCACGTGGATCAGGAAAGGAGGAGGGATTTCTGTGACTGGGCTGAGAGCCCTGAGTCAGTGCTAGTGTGTACGTCGTGTAATGAAGGGGGCCAATTGAGGACAGCGGTAGCTGCAGAGATAGAGGTGCCGGGTGGGTAGATTATCCATAGGCAAACTGGAATTGCAGACGGGAGTATAGTTATAGAACGGGGTGCATATAGTCACAAACAGACAAGAGTAGGATTCAATAGACGGGGTATAAGGAGCCAAAAGGAGGGACGGTGTGCCCTCGGCTAGTAGAGAGAGTAGAATTGTTTATGTTTTGTTTTGTGCTGAAAGTATCTGGTACAGTACGTGCTGTGAGTGATTTGAGTGCTGTGAGTGAACGAGCGCCTACTCGCATTGCGAGAAAGCAAACTTGAGAGTGGACTCCCAAGGTACGTTTCCGGCTCAGGCGACTGCAGTGCGGCTACTGACGGAGGAAGCGGGTCAGACACATATGAATTGTTCCAAAAAGAAAGCCGCAATCTCCAAAATGGCGGGAGCCCACCGAAACAAGCGCCGAGTCACCATGTGTGGGGGCGCCGACTGTCCCCCCTTCTTCAATCAGAACACAAAAGAAACGGGTCTCAGGCAGCTAGTTCCAAAATTTATTCAGGGAGGGAAAAACAACAAAAGTTTTTGGGTATCCCCAAAAAAGGCACTTTTCCGTGCCTTGGCTGCTCCTCTTGCAATGCAGTGATTAAGGGAGATTTTTTGTTACACCCCCACACTGGTGATAAAATCTGGATTCGGGATTTTTACACATGTGAGTCATCGTATGTGGTTTACATATTAAAATGCCCGTGTGGCTTATTATATGTAGGGGAAACTACGACCAAAATGAAAGAACGTTTCTCTAAACATAAATCTACCATTAGGACTGGTCGTTATGACCTACCGATGCCCGAACATTTTTTCGCACTTGCGCATAATATTGCATAAGTCAGGTTTCAGATTATAGACCATGTCCCGGTATCACGGCGAGGAGGAGATAGGATTAAATTATTAAAACAGAAAGAAAAGCGCTGGATTCATAGACTAGATACATTATGGCCCAGGGGCCTCAATAGAGAATTTGATTTACATCATTGTTACTAGTGCACCCTGTCCTTACATACTGGCGGACATTGTTTTGCGCTGTGTATGATCCCTATATTTAGTTTTCGCTGTACATGATCTTTATTGCCCCTTACACACCGCGCTGCATCTGAGTGCGGTTGAGTATGAGCTCCTTTATTTTTGTTCATATGCTTTTTTTATTTATTGAATCATTTGGTTCTTCTTCTTTTTTATTACTTGGTTGCGTTTAACCTTTTTTTGCATATTTACGTTTGGGTGTAATCATTCGTCTTTTTTAAGTGGATTATACTATACACCTGTGATTTAAATAGATTAGAGACCGGATTGGTGGATATGGGGTTAAAAGGATGGGTGTTTGGTTTTTCTGTTATGTATGATTAAGGCCGCTTGAGGCCGAAACGTTACCACGATTTTTTACTCCTTGGGGTTTTTCCCTCCCTGAATAAATTTTGGAACTAGCTGCCTGAGACCCGTTTCTTTTGTGTTCTGATTGAAGAAGGGGGGACAGTCGGCGCCCCCACACACGGTGACTCGGCGCTTGTTTCGGTGGGCTCCCGCCATTTTGGAGATTGCGGCGTTCCTTTTGGATCTTATCGCTTGCCGTAGCCGTGATCACGTGGTTGAGCCCCAATACCCGGAAGTGAACGAGTGGATACACACTCGAGGATACGCTGTGAGTATGGAGATGGGAGAGGGCGCATCTACCCCTGAAGGAGTCTTTTCTTATACCGCCGAGGATGCAGCGCGGATTGTGGGCATCTCTACCACCGAGGAATGCTTTTTGAGTTGTCCAGGAGAGGTAACATTGAAAGCACAGATTGAAAAAATGAAGGGGAGATCGGTGAGCTACAAATTACATTGTATCACGTTGACTGAGTACTTTAAAGTGAAAAGGATCCCACGGGGATTACGTATCCGTTTAAGACCCACTTTATTCTCAGATGATTTGGCATATTGTCAGAAATTTGAATTTATATTGAATAAATGTTCATTTGATTTAATACTATTAACTATAGAACAACTACAGAAGGATATGAAATTATTGGAAATAGAGATTATGGCACTGGAGGAACAACTTAAAGAAATTATTACAGTTGAATCAGTAGACCAGTATCATGTGGAATTAAATAAAAAAATGGAGGACATGCGTTTGGAGATAGAGAATAGAAAGAGATTGAAATTCGCTAGAGATTTGGAGGATTACTCAAGAGGACGAGTATACAAGTGGACACAAAGGGAACCTTCTAATTTGCCCAGAATGGTGAGACCACAGAGAGTACGGCAGACACCCCGCTTCAATAAGAGAGGAGATAGGGGCAATTTTTCTACAAACGCCTCCACTGATACAGATTTGGAAACGTCTGACGACCAAATGTTTTCACATGCCCCCACCTCTTCTTCTTTTTTGACCGTAGGTCGCCCAGGCGCGGACGGAGGAGGAGAAAGCGACATAGGAGGAGATGTGAGACAGAATCCAACACGTATGAAGAAAATGTATCACCCAAAAATGTACAACCCGACACGCCGTCGCTAGTGATTAATATCTCGGACTATCAATTAACAGCATTAGAAGAACAGGTATTGGGAAGGGGACTTTCATTCTGCCCACAAAGTAATATTGATTAATTTTCTCTGCGAGTTGATATCGAAAGGTTTCTCCGTGCCATTAAATTGAAAGTGTTTTTTCATGATAAAGAAGAAGTCACAGTAGCAAAAGATGAAGCTCTTTTTGGTGCTAAACAATTAGAACTATGGAATAAAAGTTCATTTGTGCCACCTTCTACGCCCCCCATTGAGACTTTTTCACAATTTGTTTACCAGGACATTGATGAGATTTTGGAGGGGGCTAAGGGGGCTCGCTTTTTAATATGTCGCGTCAAGAATATAAGGCATTACAGAATTTACATGAGAATAAGGCTATTATTCTGAAGTCAGCCGATAAAGGTGGCGCGATTGTTATTATGAATAAAGCTGATTATATTAAGGAAGTGGAACGACAACTACAGGATAGGGGCACTTATCTAGTTAGTGACTTTGATACAGTTCTTAAAAGAGATAAAGAAATTGATTTGATGTTGAGGGAGGCCCTAGAGGCAGGAGTCATCGATGTAGATCTCCATCAATATCTTAAAAAGGAACATGGGATTTTGCCCGTTTTCTATGTGTTACCTAAAGTGCATAAGAGCCTGATTAATCCTAGACCTATGGAGACCGATCGTGTGCGAGCTCGGATTCCGTGCTGCAGCCTATTTCGGTCTTCCTTGATAGGATTCTTCAGCCTCTGGTTTTAAAAACGAGGTCCTTCATTTGGGATAGTAAGGATGTGTTGCATCGCTTGGAGAGTTTGTCCTTAGATAGACCAGTTATCCTATTTACTTGGGATGTGACTAGCTTATATACATCCATTCCCAATGAAGATGGCTTAAGAGCTATTAATGAGGCACTTAGGGAGAATGCGTTTTCTGAGATACAGATAGCTTTTCTATTGAAGCTTGTGCAATTTGTTCTGTGCAATAATCTCTTCCTCTTTGGAGACACGGTCTATAGACAATGTAGGGGGATGACAATGGGGTCCAATATGGCACCTGCTTATGCAAATCTCTTTATGGATGCATTTGAAAAAGACTTTGTGTATAGTCATCCGTTTTTTGCTCGATTTGTTCATGTCTGGTGGCGTTACATTGACGACGTTTTTGGGATTTGGAGACTTTTTTAAGGACATCAATGGGGTTAATGAGCATATTAAGTTCACCATGACACACAGTCGTGAGAGGATAGATTTTTTGGATTTAACACTCATTATAGAAGGAGAACGGTTGTCGAGTGACTTATTCACTAAACCCACTGATAGGAACAGTTTATTAAATTTTTGTAGTTTCCATCCAGCTAACACACTTAGATCTTTACCACGTAGCCAATTGTTGAGGGTGGTTAGGAATGTATCTGACCCTAGGGTCCGGAAGGATAGATTAGAATGCATGGTTAATAAGTTCAAAACAAGGGGTTATCCAGCTGCTCTCCTCCGAGGTGAATTACAAAGGGTGGAAAGTCTTGATAGGATGACTATGATTTCAAGAAGAACCCCTAAACATCGCCATAAAACACGTATCCCTTTTGTCAGCAAATTTAGCCACGTCAGTGGACGCATTAATAACGTCATCCGTAGACATTGGGGCATTTTACATAAGGCATATAAGGAGATTCCCTTTTTTCTGGATCCCCCGATTTTTGCATATAAACGTAATAGAAACTTAAGAGATCATCTGATAAAAGCTGATATTGGCCCTTTGAAAGCAAAACAACAAAAGTTTTTGGGTATCCCCAAAAAAGGCACTTTTCCGTGCCTTGGCTGCTCCTCTTGCAATGCAGTGATTAAGGGAGATTTTTTGTTACACCCCCACACTGGTGATAAAATCTGGATTCGGGATTTTTACACATGTGAGTCATCGTATGTGGTTTACATATTAAAATGCCCGTGTGGCTTATTATATGTAGGGGAAACTACGACCAAAATGAAAGAACGTTTCTCTAAACATAAGTCTACCATTAGGACTGGTCGTTATGACCTACCGGTGCCCGAACATTTTTTCGCACTTGCGCATAATATTGCACAACTCAGGTTTCAGATTATAGACCATGTCCCGGTATCACGGCGAGGAGGAGATAGGATTAAATTATTAAAACAGAAAGAAAAGCGCTGGATTCATAGACTAGATACATTATGGCCCAGGGGCCTCAATAGAGAATTTGATTTACATCATTGTTACT
Organism: Leptobrachium leishanense; assembly: GCA_009667805.1. NCBI lineage: Eukaryota > Metazoa > Chordata > Amphibia > Anura > Megophryidae > Leptobrachium > Leptobrachium leishanense. Next base: position 206,504,846 of record CM019064.1, read on the forward strand.
AGTGCACCCTGTCCTTACATACTGGCGGACATTGTTTTGCGCTGTGTATGATCCCTATATTTAGTTTTCGCTGTACATGATCTTTATTGCCCCTTACACACCGCGCTGCATCTGAGTGCGGTTGAGTATGAGCTCCTTTATTTTTGTTCATATGCTTTTTTTATTTATTGAATCATTTGGTTCTTCTTTTTTATTACTTGGTTGCGTTTAACCTTTTTTTGCATATTTACGTTTGGGTGTAATCATTCGTCTTTTTTAAGTGGATTATACTATACACCTGTGATTTAAATAGATTAGAGACCGGATTGGTGGATATGGGGTTAAAAGGATGGGTGTTTGGTTTTTCTGTTATGTATGATTAAGGCCGCTTGAGGCCGAAACGTTACCACGATTTTTTACTCCTTGGGGTTTTTCCCTCCCTGAATAAATTTTGGAACTAGCTGCCTGAGACCCGTTTCTTTTGTGTTCTGACATATGAATTGTTGACTGAAGTACCAGACAGTAAATTCTAAGTGTTCTTGCTGAAAAGTAATATCTGTATTGTGAAGAGGTTACTGTTTTTTTAAGGGGTAACAATGGGTAACGGGCCGTCCAAACCCAGTAAGGTAAAGAAGGGTGAGACGCCCTTAGAGTATATGGTGCGGAATTTTGAAGCGCTATATGCAACGCATGATTATGGCATAGAGTTAACTAAGGAGAAACTAACATTAATGTGTACAATTGTGTGGCCACTGTTAGTTACAGAGTGGCCAGAACAGGGGTCAATGGACCCGGAGCTAATACAAAGAGTGCATTCCCAAGTCACCGGGAAATGCGGACATCCTGAACAGTACCCGTATATAGATATATGGAGGTACTGTGTAAAAGATAAAAGTCATTTTATAATGATGGCGGGACAAAATAAGAAACAGGTACCCCCAAATAATGAAGAAAAAGGGAGACCGGTGTTGATAGAACAACCGGAAGAGATTGATTCTTTGCCCCTGCCTTATCCATCATGTTATGGGGCAGCTAGAGAAGCTTTGAGTGCCGCGGTTGCGCGGGCGGAGAGGGGGGAGCAGGCAGCTGCTACTTCCCGGCCAGCTCCCCTCGCTCCGCCACGCGGTATTGCGGAAGAAGACCAGAGGGCAGCGGGTGGAGGGGACAGAGAGGCCCCACCAGGAAAAATTGAGATGCCCGATGGGAGCATATATAAATTTAGTATCCCAGGAGGATAGCGATAATGAGAGCGAAGATGAAAAACCAGGGGCCACTACTCGCGCAGCGAATAATATATATAAACCCCGGGAACCATATCAGCACAATCCCCATAACAGTAAGATGCAAATGCCACTACGAGAAGTGCCAGGCCCTTTACTGGAAAATGGAGCACCTGGGCCAGTGCAATACACATATGTCCCATTCACGACAACGGCTCTTTTTAACTGGAAAACACACACACCACTGTATTCCACTAATCCCGCAGCAGTGGCTAGTATGATAGAGTCAGTCATGCTTACACATAACCCCACATGGGCAGATTGTCAGCAACTAATGTTGACAATGTTCACTACTGAGGAAAGAGCCCGGATAAATAGTAGCGCGCGGAAGATTCTACTGACCCAAGCTGTAGTAGATGCTAAGCCCCAGCCAGAAGCGTGGGCAGAGGAACATTACCCCAAAACAGATCCCAAATGGCCATACAATACCGCTGCAGGTATTGCTCACCTACAGACGTACCGGACAGCGGTGATAATGGGTGTTAAAGCGGGAGGGAAAAAGCCCACAAACATGGGGAAGATAGCAGATGTTGTACAGGAGCCTAAAGAATCCCCAAGCGCGTTCTTAGAGAGGTTGCTGGATGCATACAGGATGTATAGTCCTATTGACCCTGAGGCAGTGGAGAACCAGAGGTTAATTAATTCTTCGTTTGTGGGTCAGTCACAGAGAGACATATGGAATAAAATACAGAGATTAGATGGGTTTTTGGGTAAAGGGATTAGCAAACTAGTTGAAATCGCTAATAAAGTATTTCATAACCGGGATCTAGAAGAGATAAAGAGACAAAGAGGACACACAGGTGTGGTCGGTTATATGGGAAATGGTGGAGGACAAGGTAGCCAGGAGAGAGGGAGAGCAAGGGGTAGGGGGGCTCGAGGAAGAGGTAGGGGAGCCCCTAGGGAATCCCTGGGACCCAACCAGTGCGCCTGGTGCCGGGGTGAAGGTCACTGGAAAAATGATTGTCCTGCATTTTTGGCTAAATTTGGGGAACAAGGAGAGGCTGGGGAGTCGGGAGGACAAGCCTCCAATGGTCAGGTAACGAACGGCCGATATGAGAGGAGCGAAGGTTCCGGTGCAGGGTTCGTGGGTTTGGCGGGAACGTCATTTGAAGGGCAGGGTACATATTGACAAGGACCTGGGCCCATCCCGCTCGGTAATCACGAGCACACGGTCACTATGAGAGTGGGAAATAAAGATGAAATTTTTATGGTTGACACCGGTGCCGAATATTCTGTTGTAACACAGCAAATTGCTCCCCCAGTGGGAAATGAGGTCGATATCATGGGAGCAATGGGGGTGTCTGCTAAGTACACCTTCCTTGCTTCTCGAAAATGTAGTGTGGGTGGGCATAATGTTGAACATGAATTTTTGTATATGCCCGAATGTCCCATCCAGCTCCTGGGGCGGGATATCCTTTGCAAATTACAAGCCCAAATTACGTTCCTTCCCGGGGGACACGCTCAATTAGACCTGCCTGAGACTGGCAGCTCTGCTCGGCAGTACAACCCAACCAGCCAGCACCCCCAATCCGTACAAATTGCAGTGATTATGCCAAGAGAGGAAGAATGGCGCACAGCACCAAAGCCGCCGGCAAGCCCGGACCCGCACACACTACTCCTCGAAATTCCTGGGGTGTGGGCGGAGGAAAATCCGCCCGGACTAGCTGTAAATATTCCCCCAGTGTACGTCGATTTAAAACCTGGTGCAACGCCTGTGGCTTTAAGACAATATCATATCCCACAAAATGCCAAGCAGAATATAGAAACATAGAAAAATGTCGGCAGATAAGAACCTTTCGGCCCATCTAGTCTGCCCAATTACATGGATATCCAGACACAGTTACAGAGACTTAAAAACCACGGCATATTGAAATTCTGCGTGTCACCGTGGAACACACCCCTGTTGCCAGTACTAAAAGAGGGCACACAAGAGTACCGCCCAGTCCAAGATTTACGAGCTGTCAATGAAGCCACAGTAACCCTACACCCTGTGGTTCCCAATCCATACAATTTGCTGGCGTTAATTCCCGGAGATACAAAATATTACACGGTGCTTGATTTAAAAGACGCTTATCTTTTGCATCCGCCTGGCTCCAGCAAGCCAGCCCCTTTTTGCATTTCAGTGGGAGGAATCTACCACGGGAGCGCGCCATCAAATGACCTGGACACGCCTCCCTCAAAGTTTCAAAAACTCGCCCACGATCTTCGGATGCGCGCTCAGCCAAGACCTCCTCTCCTTCAACGCTCAGCCAGACAAAGTTGTCTTCTTGCAATATGTTGATGATTTATTACTGGCTTCTCCCACAGAAAAAGACTGTTTATCTGCCACAAAAGCCCTGCTACATCTACTATGCCAAGCAGGATACAGAGTGTCAAGAAAGAAAGCACAAATATGCAAACAAAGTGTAAAGTACTTAGGTTTCCAATTAACAGGTACCAAGCGTGCATTGGGGCAGAAAGAAAAGAAGCAGTATGCCGAATACCCCAACCAAAGATCAGAAGACAAGTCCGTGAGTTTCTGGGAGCTGCAGGCTTCTGCCGCCTGTGGATCCCCAACTTCGCAGATATTGCCAAACCCCTTCTTCAAGCCACAAAGGGGGGAGAACAGGACCCATTCCACTTGGAAGAAGAACAAACAGCAGCTTTCCTAAAATTAAAGACACTGTTAATGGAAGCTCCTGCACTAGGACTGCCAGATCACAGCAAGCCCTTCCAGCTGTACGTGCATGAACACAATCAAGAGGTAATGTCACTGCTCTGCATGGAGAGAGCCTGTGGAGTCATGGGTTCGAACCCAGCAAACAACCTCTCCAGTAAGTGTCCTTGGCAAGACACCTAACGGTACATACTCGCCACCCAGGACATACTTGAAAACAAGCGAAATCTTAATGTATCCTTCCTGGTAAAATCCTTTCTCAAAAAAAAAAAACCAGCAACGGGAGTGCTGATCCAAAGTTTTGGCTCATGGCTAAGGCCGGTGGCCTATTTCTCCAAGCAACTCGATCCAGTGGCCTGCGGCCTACCCCCGTGTCTGAAAGCCGTGGCAGCCACCACAACGCTGATAGCAGAAGCAGACAAGCTGACCCTTGGACAAATCCTTCATGTCAAGGTGCCCCATGCTGTCAAGGCCCTGCTGGATGTGAAAGGAAGCTACTGGTTTAGCAAAAGCCGGATGACAAAGTACCAAGCCATGATGTGTGAGAATCCACGGTTTCATTTGGACCTCATCGCTACCTTGAACCCTGCTACTTTACTGCCTGACTGCGAAGAGGATCCAGATCATGAATGCCTCCAAGTCATGGAAGAAGTGTTTAGTAGCAGGCCAGATTTGACCCCTAGACAAATACGATCTACAGCTATTCACCGATGGTAGCAGTTACATGGATGATGGGAAGAAAGTCTCTGGCTACGCAGTTGTCTCAGCAGAAGAAATTATTGAGGCAAATCCACTATCAGGCCATACATCTGCACAACTGGCTGAAATAACAGCCCTAACCAGGACTCTAGAAATCTCCAAAGGCAAAAGAGTAAATATCTACACAGATTCCAAGTACGCCTTCATGACAGTCCATGCACATGGTGCACTCTACAAAGAAAGAGGCCTACTTACTTCCTCAGGACAACAAATCAAATATGCAGCTGAAATCGCGGCCCTCCTAGAAGCTGTATGGAAACCAAGCGCTGTCAGTATCATGCACTGTCGTGGCCACCAAAAGGGTCATGATGAAATCCCAAAAGGCAACAGGCGTGCTGACCAGGCCGCAAAAGCAGCTGCAAAACCACTGCTAACAATTGATCAAGCCAAAGTACTGCTCTGCAAGCAAGAACCTCAACCTCCCATGCCAAACTACGAATTCTACATGAATTGGAGAAGATTTGAACCCAAAGGCGAGTTCATTGAAATAATATTGCACAAATGGCAAGATGATTACGAACTATTAGAACTTAATCATGATTATATCCAATGGCTTTTCCCAACTCAGTCTCAAGGCCGAAATTTCTATTCCACTCCTCTGAATCCTCAGGAGACACGCCTAATGATTAACACCTCAGAAGTTCAGCAAAGACTACGCAGAGCCTACAAAATGATGCTGAAATTCTTCGGCGTAAAAGTAATGGGGGAGTGTGAAGAAGACAAAAAAAAGTAACCGAAGTTGAACGAGCAGAAAATTTCGCCACCAACCCTCATAATAATCTACGGATTACACGAATACTGCTAAGTTTGGGAGAGTTGGGAGCAGAGAAATACCAAGCCCCGTTGGTGAGGTTCTTCCTCAAGGAGATCCTTATCAAGAACAGATTGCCAAGAATGAAGAAAAGTGCAATGAACTTTTTCATACCAGCAGTAAGAGATTCACAAGACAGACAAGATCTGCTGTTCTTCACATGGCGATACTATTTCCCGAAAGAAGAATTTTTCTGGAGAAACCATGGAGAATTGGCACAATACAAAGCAAAACCAGTGGTGGCTGCACTTCTACCGGCGCCACTGAGTGAATGGACACCCGTATATTCAGAGAAAGAAAAGAAGTGGCTGTCAGGAGAACAAGGCGAATATGGAGAAGACGGGTGGTTCCAGCTGAAGAATGGACAAATAGTCCTCCCAGCAACATTGGCTCCTGAAATTGTAAGAACACTCCACGCAAGTACCCATGGAGGGAGAGAAATGATGGAGCAGCAACTAGAGCCACATTTCTACGTACCAGGACTGACAGTAGTCTGCAAAGCAATAGCCCAACAGTGCATGACATGTGCCAAAAACAACCCGAGAACAGGCCCATCTCAACCTCCAGGGAAGCAGCCAATCGGGCTATCCCCAATGGCGTCGCTACAAATAGATTTCACAGTGCTGCCGCCCTGCAAAGGATACAAATACCTACTGGTAATGGTGTGTACTCTGACAGGATGGGTGGAAGCTTTCCCAACAAGAGCTGAACAGACTGTGGAGGTGGTGAAGAGTCTGATGAAAGAAATAATACCACGCTATGGACTTCCTCTCGAGATAGGGTCGGACAATGGCCCTGCATTCATACAGAACTGTTTACAACAGCTTGCCCGTCTGTTGGGCATCACCTGGAAGCTACATACTGCCTACAGGCCCCAAAGCTCGGGAAAAGTCGAGAGAATGAACCGTACTCTAAAGACTTTGATGTCCAAATTGTGCCAAGAGACGTCGCTAGGCTGGTTGGATGTGCTGCCGATAGTCCTCTTGCACATTAGGTGCAGGCCAACCCCCCAATTGAAGCTAAGTCCGTACGAACTCATGTTCGGACGGCCTACCCCTCTGATTACTGGACTAAGGGGGGACCTTCGGGCATTGGGAGAAACTAAATTAAGTGATCAGGTTGTATTGTTAGGTAAATCAATGCAGAAACTGAATACTTGGGTGGGAGATAATATACCTCACTTTTTGTATCCCCCACTCCACAAGTATTTTCCAGGTGATTCAGTATGGGTGAAAGAGTGGAAAAATTACCCACTAGGCCCAAAGTGGAGAGGTCCTTACCTTGTGCTGTTATCAACCCCTACAGCAGTAAAGGTTGCCGAGATGGTCCCGTGGATACATCACTCCAGGCTGAAGGTAGCTGCAGCCAGTCCTGAACCAGCATGGAAGGTCGTCGCCAACGAGACCAATCCGCTGAGGCTAAAGCTGACAAAGACCACAGCCGTGAGCATCTAAATGATCCAACTGAAGACACCCAAATGATTCCACAAGTGGGTGTCTTGATGGACACAAGTCCTGACCATCCACCAACGGGGGATACCCCAAGGGTGCTTTTTAGGGGCCCGGCCCCCACCCTTGCTCATCCAGAAATGTATTTTTTTTTTTGAAATTCCGGTGGGGAGGGATTGGGTTTATGTGACTGTGAAAAGAATTGCCCAAGGGATTTTGACATTTGGGGCATTTGTGGTGCTGATTTTGTACCTTGCAAACTTGATCTATGGACTCTCGCATGGAACATGCCCCAGGTGCCCAAGCACCGACGAGAAAGTGGATATCTCCCATATCTGGAATGGTACGCACCCGGTGATGGAGAATCGTACCATGTGGAGACAGAAACGAGAGGCGACATCCGAGATTTTGCCGAGAGGACATTTACTTGTGCAATTTAAATATGATTATGCTAAGAAGTCTGGGCAAACCGCATGCTGGGTGTGTAGTAGGTTGCACCCAGAGACAGTCCACATCCCATTTGCTTCTGTTCCAATGAATCTGAGTATGTTTGTGTCAGGAAATGTCACAATACATGCTTTTGATGCACCCAGGGAAAAACCAGAATCCTTCAGTCCTGGGTACCCTATAATAGGGCCAGTATACCCACCAGAGTGGTGCTTCCAACTAGGACCAGATAGAGACACACATAATGAGGGTGGAGGATGCTACTCAAGCAAGTTCAACTGGACATCATACATCTACACATTCTACACAAAGGAGCAGGCAAATTTTCTATACATACGATGTAGAAAACTCACGAGTGAGCAAGAGGCAGTGATTGCAAAGGTGACGAATGGAAGGCAGAGTGCACAGGATATGATGAAACGGCTGAGACAACTGATGATAGAAATAGCAAAGGGAACACTACATTTGTCACCATTTATATTGAGAGGGGGATACCAGGTGTGTTGTGGGAAGGTGTGTTACACATGGGTGCCACCAACGATAATGGGAATGTGTTATCTGGCTAAATTGATCCCAATTCAGAGAGTAAGGGGAGACGACACTAATACAGACACAGAACTCCACCCTAGGTACCCACTGGTGTTTGAAAGACAGAAGAGAGAGATGTTTAGAAATGTGGATCGAATATGGTCATGGCTGCCGGCGTGGACTGGATGGGGACGAGAGTTGATGGTAAGACTGAACAGTTATGCCAGTCTGATGGATGAAATTCTGAATAAGACCAGTATGGACATTCAGTTGCTGAATCTGGAAGTGTGTGAGATACGGAAGGTGCAGATGATACATGATATGGCACTGGAACAGATCAGTGCGGCTTTGAATGGATTGTGTGAAATGACAATGCACTATGAATGTTGCACCTTCATCAGGAACACTACACACAATGTCCCGGACTATTACCAGGTGATCCAGGATCACCAGGAGAAGGTAGCACAGTTGCAGAACACAGCAAGGAGAATCGCCGCTGAAGGCTGGAATCCACTTCGTGGGTTCGGAGCAATCGGAGAGTGGTTTGGATCCATCCTGAGATTTATCTCACAGATTGGATCCATGATTCTGATGATAGTGGTGATCCTGGTTGTAGGAGTACTGACGTACCGCATAGGGCTATGTCTATGGCCACTATGCAAGAGAGCACTGACACTCACGCAGACACAAAAGATACCACTGATAATTCCACAAGACATGTTCCCAGCGAAAATAGGTCCCCTAAAGTATGAGGAACTCAAGAATAATACTAGTGGGGTGTGATGGCTACAAGCATCAGGAAGAGGTCCTGAGGCTTGAGCCAAGGGGGAAATGAAGTGGAATCAGGCTGGAAGATGGTTGCCATTATAAGCCAGGCGGCCATCTTGTTCAGAATATTGGTTAATTTGAAAACAACTAGGTAGATTTAGAATGAAGCTTACATAGAATCTTAGGAATGTGTTGTATTAACAGAGAAGCAATTAAAATAAGGGAAGATCCGGGCTGCTCTTGGCAGGGAGAGACAGGATGACGAATGGATACATGAAGGTCACAAAGGCCTGCAGAGAGACAAAGAGAGCATAGAAACCAGACCATGTCTTATCTGGAATAAACAAGCACAGCCAAAAGGGAGGTGGGCATGGCCCGGATTGAGTGCGGCAGCAAATCACAAACTGTCAGACTAACATGAAGTTTGCCAATTTACGGTCAATGTATGGAATGCCTTTGTATTAACAATGGAAGGTATTAACCCACATGGGGTGGAATAAAGTGTCACAGGGAGGTGGGCTAATTGGGATGTACCTAATTATGTATTCGGGGTATAAAACCCCTCGTCGGGGTGAGAACGGGGCTCACTCTTTGTGATTTAATCCTGTGTGAGCATTGTATGACGACACTAATAAAGTTTGCCTTTCCTGAAGAGACTCGTGTTCAGACAATCCTTGTTTGTGTTCGGTCCGGCTCCGTCTCGAGTGAACCTAGCAGATTCCGGTTACAATAATACCCTATTTGGTAACATCACAATATTGCAGGTAGAGTGCTGGAGAAACTAAGATTGCTAAAATCTCATCTCTCATATCACATCCATGCAGATGTTATGATGTCATATTACTCTGTTTAACAACCAAGAATGGCACCAGACACTCCATAGAAAATTGTGGCATTTAATGAAGACACGCAATGTTCTGCTCTGAACCATTCTCAAGCGTTACCATCCTTGCTCAAAACATCTCACATCTGATCCGTGCAGACCTTGGTATGGCATAATATCCTGTATAGTGACATCAGAATACTACACTCAAAGTTATAGAGAAAGGCCTAATGATAAAATCTCCTATCTCATCTCTCATCCTTGCAATCCTTGGAATTCCAAAACAAAAAAGGCAACTCAGCTATTCTTCTAAATAGGTGTTTAAAGCAATAAAAATAGCATATAAAATGTATCTAAATAATAAAAAAGGTCCTTTTTTAAAAAAAGGATCAAATGGTCTGTTAAAGAATAAAAAATCCGCCTTTTTTAAAACATCGGGAATCAAAAATTTCATTAAAAAGTACCAAAAATATAAAAATATATTCAAAAAAATAAAACCGTTTTTGCTGAAAAATTTAATAAAAAAAAATATGAAAACGAAAATATTATTTTACATTGTATCCTATGGGTTTCGCCTGTTAAACTGATTGACCGAAAATCGGGGTATTTTTTCATGTTTGCTGTACAAGGTCATTCCACTTAGTCCTACAAATACCATCCATATGGAAAAGATCATTAGTGTGATGTACTCAAAGAAGTGAGTACACCCCTCACATTTTTTGTAAATACTTTATTATATCTATTCATGTGACATTTGTCCCCTCAAAATAACTCGACAAACAGCCATTAATCCTTTCGCTGCTGAGCCATTTCACGCCTGTGTGCTGAGGTAATTTTTACCGGTTTCGCTCATCATGTTTAAACGCGTTTTGAAGCCATATTTTATTATATGACCCAGACATATTATATATCGTACTTTCCGGCAGACTCGACAGATTCATAATATATCATTATTGTATGTATACGTCATGTCCTGTCTGTATATTATAACAAAAAATGCAATAAAATTGTAATTTACAACATGTAAAGTGTTTTTTTTCACATTTTAACATGTGAGCGTTTGTGGTTATATTTTCTATGGGTTGCGATTGTTAAAAAAATTGGAAACGGGGAATCGTTACTTTTTTTGGGGGGAAAATCACTCGATTTTTAACAAACGCACCCCATACAAAAATCGTTAGTGCAGCATCATTGTTCACATTATAATTGAAATGGGAACAATATTGCTGCATTAACAAAAACAAAAAAATAACTTTTTTTAAAATTTATTTATTTTTCAATATTTTTTATTTATATTTTTATTTATTTTAGTTTTTTCTTAACTTTTTACATGGTCATGTTTGGTATCGTTGGAAAGGCCATGCTCTGGCCAATCCAACGATACCAAACATTGACCCCTAGCTGCCACAGATTGGGAGATAGGGGTTGGAACCCCTCGTCTCCACCATTGGTGGCAGCTATGCACGATGACGCCAGTCATCAGGGGGAGTTCCTGGAAGCTTGGCCGACATCCAAGATGTCGGCTAGCTCCGGGAGAGGATCACGATCCAGTGCTTTTTGGCGCCGAATCGTGATCCGGCACCCAAGGGGTTAAAGCCAGGCACCGTTTGGAAGGGCAGGGTGTGCCCTTCCAAACCGTGCTGGCTTTGATCCCTGGCCCCCGGTGATTGAGAGGGAGAGAGGTCTGAAGGACCTCCCCTGTCCCTTTCAGGCAACTCCTCCGCACTCGCGGTGGGGCACCTGCAATAGATGTCATCGCGCCGCCGCAATGACATCTATTGGTGCCCGCGGCGGTCCCGGATGCTGGGCTGACATCAAGGATGTCAGGCCGCACTGGGGGCACAGTGATCGGCTGGAATCCGGCCGATCGCTGGCTGCAAAGGGAGGACATGCTCAGCGCGTCCTCCGCAGCCAACGCTTCCTGCGGGAGGATGTGCTGAGCACGTCCTCCGCAGTGAAGTGGTTAATGTCTAACCTGCTGGCAACAAAAGTGAGTACACCCCTAAGTGAAAATGTCCAAATTGAGCCCAATTAGCCATTTTCCCTCCCTCATGACTCATTAGTGTTACAAGGTTTCAGGTGTGAATGGAGAGCAGGTGTGTTATATTTGGTGTTATGCTCTCACTCTCTCATACTGGTCACTGGACGTTCAACCTGGCAACTCATAGCAAAGAACTCTGAGGATCTGAATAAAAGAATTGTTGCTCTACATAAAGGCTTAGGCTGTAAGAAGATTGCCAAGACTGAAACTGATCTGCAGCACGGTAGCCAAGACTATACAGCAGTTTAGCAGGACAGGTTCCACTTGGAACAAGCTTCCACCATGGTCGACCAAAGAAGTTGAATGTACATGCTCCACATCATATCCAGAGGTTGTCTTTTGATATTAGACATATGAGTGCTGAGTGCCTTGCTGCAGAGGTTGAAGGAGTGGAGGTCAGCCTGTCAGTGCTCAGACCATATGCCACACACTGCATCAAATTGGTCTGCATGGCTGTTGTCCCAGAAGGAAGCCTCTTCTAGAACATGATGCACAAGAAAGCCCTCAAACAGTTTGCTGAACACAAGCAGACTAAGGACGTGGAATGCTGGAACCATGTCCTGTGGTCTGATGAGACCTAGATAACCTTATTTGGTTCAGATGGTGTCAAGCGTGTGGGGCGGCAACCAGGTGAGTAGTACAAAGAAAAGTGTGTCTTGCCTACAGTCAAGCTTGGTGGTGGAAGTGTCATGGTCTATGGCAGCATGAGTGCTGCCGGCACTGGGGAGCTACAATTCATTGAGGGAACCATGTATCCCAACACGCATTGTGACATACTGAAGCAGAGCATGATCCCCTGCCTTTGGAGACTGGGCTGCAGGGCAGTATTCCAACATGATAATAGTGACCCCAAACACGCCTCCAAGATGACCACTTCCTTGCTAAAGAAGCCGAGGGTAAAGGTGATGGACTGGCCAAGCATGTCTCCAGACCTAAACCCTATTGAGCATCTGTGGGGCATCCTCAAATGGAAGGTGGAGGAGTGCAAGGTCTCGAACATCCACTAGCTGCGTCATGTCATCATGGAGGAGTGGAAGAGGACTCAAGTAGCAACCTGTGAAGCTCTGGTGAACTCCATGCCCAAGAGGGCTAAGGTAGTGTTGGAAAATAATGGTGGTCACACGAAATATGGACATTTTCACATAGGGGTGTACACACTTTTGATAGCAGTTTAGAAATTAATGGTTGTGTGGTGAGTTATTTTGAGGGACAGCAAATTTACACTATTATACAAGCTGTACACTCTCTACTTTACATTGTAGCATCGTGTCATTTCTTCAGTGTTGTCACATGAAAAGATATAATAAAATATTTACAAAAATGTGAGTGGTCCGATAGAAGTCAGTGACAGTGGAAGAGGGCTCAATATCCTCTGCGTTGTGGGATTAGTTAGACGACTACGGACAACTTGTTAGTCGCATTAGTACAGATCTAGTGGTTGGCCAGCCTTAAGCTAAAATCTTATCTCCTTCAGTTCTCAGCTCTCATATTTCATTTGCAGACTTTAGGATGTCATAATCCTTGTTCAGAGATATTATAATGCTACAAGCAGAGTGCTGGGGAAAGGCTTGATACTAAAATTTCACCTCATACTATCTCGTCTTTCAGTTCTCCTATTTCATCCTTGCAGACCTTAGGATGTCCATTTTAGAAATTAAGCTACAGTCATATTGCTGGAGAAAGACATGATTCTAAAAATAATCATCTCCTCTTGTGTCATATCTCAACTCTCATCTTTTATAACTCTTTCTTGCAGAGCTTAGAATGTCATAATACCCTGTTTAGAGACTTCAGCATCAAGTGTGCTGGAGAAAGGCGTGTTGTTAAATTTTATTCTCATCTCAGATTTCATCTCTCATATCTCATCATTGCAGACCTTTAGGATGTAATATTTCCTGTTCAGAGACAGAGTTCTGCAGCCAGAGTACCCGAGAAAGGTTTGAGGCTTACATTTCATCTTCTCTCATCTACTGTGTCATCTGTTTATATATATCTACTTGCAGACCTTAAGATGTCATATTATCCTGAATATATACATCCATATTCTGCAGAGTGGTGGAGAATGGCCTATGGCTAAAATCCCATCCCATCCCATCTCATCTCTCATATATCTAGACCTTAGGATGACATAAGACCCTGCTAAGTGATGTCAAAATTCTGGACCTCATGCAAAAATCTCATATCTCATATCTCATCTCTTATGCTTTCAGGCATTACAATGTCGTAATCCCTTTTTATAGTTGCGTCACTCTGCTGTAACCAAAGTTCTGAAGAAAGGCTTGATGCTAAAATAATCATCCAATCTCACGTATTATCTCAGCTCCCATTCCTCACATTTAATTCTTGCAGAGAGTGATAGAGAGAGGTCTGATGCTAAAATCTCATATTTACCTACCATCTCCAAATCTCCTCTTTGCAGACCATAGGCCGTCATAATTCCATATTTAACCCTTTCGCTGCGGTGGACGCGCTCAGCGCGTCCAACCGCATGTCACGTTGCGTGCGGAGGACGTGCTGAGCGCGTCCAGCCTTCGGGGTCAGCGTTCGGCCGGGTTCCGGCCGATCACTGGCGCCCCCGGTGCGGGCTGACATCCTCGATGTCAGTCCAGCATCCGGAACCGCCGCCGGGCTAATTAGGTGTCATCGCGGCTCCGCGATGACACCTAATTCAGGCGCCCCCCCGCATGTGCCTTCGGACCTCTCTCCCTCCCGATCGGCGGCATTGCGGGGGTTAACCCAGGCACCATTTGGAAGGGCACAGCCTGCCCTTCCAAATGGTACCTGGCATTAACCCCTGGGGAGCCGGATCACGAATCGGCGCTGAAAAGCGCCGGTTCGTGATCCTTTCACGGAGCTGACCGACATCTTGGATGTTGGCCAAGCCTCCGGGAACTCCCCCTGAGGACTGGCGTCATCGTGCATAGCACGATGATGCCAGTCCGGGAGTTAACCCCTAGCTGCCACAAATGGTGGACATAGGGAGTTCCAATGAACTCCCTATCTCCCGATCCGTGGCAGCTAGGGGTTAAAGTTTGGTATTGTTGGATCGGCCAGAGCATGGCCGTTCCAACGATACCAAACTCGAATGTGAAAGAAGTTAGTAAAAAAAAAATAATACAAAAAAAATATATATATATTTTAGATTATAAAAAAAAAATAAACAAGTTTTTTTTCTTTTTTTTGGTTTGTTAATGCAGCAATATTGTTCCCATTTCAATTATAATGTGAACAATGATGCTGCACTAACGATTTTTGTATGCGGTGCGTTTGTTAAAAATCGTGTCATTTTCCCCAAAAAAAAATGTAACGAGACCCCATCTCTAATTTTTTTAACAAGCGCAGCCCATACAAAATATAACCGCAATTGCTCGCAGGTTAAAATGTGAAAAAAAAACACTTTACACATTGCAAATTATTGAAAAATCATATTTTATTGCATTTTTTGTTATAATATACAGACAGGACATGACGTATACATATAATAAGGACATATTATGAATCTGCTGAGTCTGATGGAAAGAATGATATATAATATGTCTGGGTCATATACTAAAATAAGCCTTCAAAACGCGTTTAAACATGATGAGCAAAACCGGTAAAAATGACCTCAGCACAGGGGCGGGAAAAGCCTCAGCAGCGAAAGGGTTAATGTCATCACAATGCTACAGTCTGAGCACTAAAGAAAGGCATGATGCTAAAGTCTCATCTCATTGTTCATGTCCCATCTTTGGAGATCTTTAGGATGACATCATTTTTTGTTTAGATAGATCACAATGCTGCACCAAGACTTCTGGGGAGAGGACTGATCATTGCTGGTTCTCAGGAACCTGTAGGCACAGAAATGTTGAGTGCCCCACCCCCAAAAATAATAGAAACATGCCAAAATTACTTTTTAAATTCTCGTTTTGGGGCAAACTAAGAAAAATTTAAAGACATTTTGAAAACCAGTTTCTTCTTCAAAAGAAGAGGCAACATCGGTTGCCTTAGTTGAGTTAGTGCAGTGACATGGTTTGTTTTATATGTAAAAGCATATATTGCCTCTGCTGTAAAACAGAGAAAATAATAAATTTACTGTTTACTTTTTTTTTAAATTTTCATTTTTACACATTACATGTTCATGCTTGGTATCAGTGACACTGACATTTCCAATGACACCTCACTGAACCTTGTGCGGTGTATGATGCAGGTTTCCAAAGTCCCCCTGTCTCTCCTCACTGCAGTGCCACAGTCTAGGTTGTCAATGAAACAATGCATCCCATCGTCAGTTCCACACTAGCTGGCAGTGTGAGAAATGAGAAGATCAGTTACGGCAACATCACTCTGCACTTTATAATTGTAAAATGAATAATAGTGCTGCCTTAGAAAAGAAAATAATATTTTTCACTTTTTTTTTATTTTTTTGCCATTTGGGAAAATGGTTGTAGGGATTTCGACCCAAACCCGGCACTTTTACGTTGCCTGTTCCAGAGTGAGCTCACCTAATTCTCTGGTGATCCGAGATCAGACCTGAAAGAAGAACCATTAATGTAGTTTATAAAGAAGGTCTCAAATAGAAAATAAAACTATGTTTCAGATGCCAAAAAACAAAATAAATTGTTTTTGTCTGTCTCATTGTCGATTTGTATTTACAACACAAAAAAATTAATGGACGCATATGAATGAAACAACGTTGTTTTGTAGCCAATATGCCCTGACTAATGTCAGCAATATACATTACTTATTACTTTAAGACATCAACCTGTAAATTATATTTTGTACAGCTTTTAAAAGAAACATGAGTTTTTTGTCCAAACAATTTTAACCAATCCCAAAATCCACGCGAGCGAAGCTGCAGGCAAAAGCTAGTATTCTATAATAAAACCTAAATCAGTTAATGGACTCGTGATTATTAGGGATGAGCTGTTCGGTTCGATCAGTTCGGAGTTCGATTCGAACTTTGGCCATTCGCAAGTTTGCGAACTTCAAACTTTTTGGGTGTGTTCGATTCGAGTTCGCAAAAAAAAAGAAATTTTGAAAAAAGTATAAAAAATGCTTAAATACTAAAAAATCTAGAAATAAAGAGACTCTTTACTGCAGAATATTATAAGCAATGGTTTATTAGATATTGAATTAAAAACTAATGTGTACGTGTAAAGATTCTCATCTCTAAATGACCTGTGTGTTTCAAACGGCATAACAGGTGTTTTTAGTCTGGTGTAATGAATTTGATACGTTGTAATTCATTTTAAGGTTTTAAGTTAGGTCTGGTGAGTAAATTAGGTTAGGCTGGTGACTCATTTTCATACTGATTAGCATACAATTGGAATCAATTGGGTGGTATTTGCTTCAGGTTTAGCTTGTCCACTCCTTGCTGGGGGAGGTGTACTTAGGTGAATATATAAAGGTTGGGGATATTAGCTTGGTCTAATTGAGCATGGGAAGCCTTCTAAGTGAAGTCTTCAAAGTGAGCACTTACAGGAGATCTTCTGGTGAGTGATTTTGAATTTTTGTTTCAAACAGATCTTTTCTATTCATCTTAAGGTTTTAAGTTAGGTCTGGTGAGTAAATTAGGTTAGGCTGGTGACTCATTTTCATACTGATTAGCATACAATTGGAATCAATTGGGTGGTATTTGCTTCTGGTTTAGCTTGTCCACTCCTTGCTGGGGGAGGTGTACTTAGGTGAATATATAAAGGTTGGGGATATTAGCTTGGTCTAATTGAGCTTGGGAAGCCTTCTAAGTGAAGTCTTCAAAGTGAGCACTTACAGGAGATCTTCTGGAGATACTCTGGAGGTAGTCTGAGGTTAGACAGGAGGTAGAAAACCTACAAAAAGGTAAGATTTGCTGGTTTTAAATCCATTCTTTTATAATGGCAGGCTTGGTCCAGTGTAAGAGCTGTCATGCATTTGTTTTTAGATCCAATTTTTGGAGGTTTGGAGTGTGCCTGATATGTAGGCAGCTCTCTTTATTGCAGCAGGAAATTGCCTGTTTGAAGTCTGAGATTTGTAAATTATCTGTTAGAGAAACTCAGGCTATGACTGTTACTAAGCCACTGCCACAGAGGCCTCCTAGGAGCGGCAGATGGACTACTGTAGGATCTGGTAGACTAAGGCTAGGGTCAGACTGAGGCAGTGCGAACGCGCGTGCAGGCGCACTTAATCACGGCCGCACTAGCAGCAAATGACGGGCAATGACGGCCAATATACGAAGTACGGTCGCACAAAAGTCCGGCTGCGCAACGCAAGTGGAAAATGAACGCATTTTGTCGAGAACGTCAAACCTCTAGTACGGTTGTACAGAGTGCGCTGCGTCCGCTAGCGGTGTGTGTGTGTGAATTGGAGATGTCAGACGCTACTAATGTCCAGCCAACATAACGTCCAGATGCAAAAGTGTTTTATTGATGATCCGTACAAAATCACGGATGCAAATGCGCATCGTATGACCGCTATCGCGTACTCCGTGACAAAATGCGTCCATTCGTTCGAACGCACTTTTTCACAGACAACGCGAAAATGCGTTCGTCTGACCCTAGCCTTAGAGTTGTGGATAGAAGGCATGTCCCACAATCTGTGGCTCTTCTTAATTCTTTTGCGGCACTTTCAGAGTGTAGTGGTAAGATGGATGTAGGCTCAGACACCATAGTTGAGGAACCACCATCCACTATGCCTAAGGTATGCAGCACTGCAACCAAGGACAAAAATGAAAAGGTGGGACTTGATAAAAGGCAATTGTTGCTGGGTGATTCTATCATAAGAGGTGTTGAGCTGGAGAGTAGTGGTTTGGTGAGATGTCTTCCTGGGGCTACTGCTCATAGAGACAAGAAACGTATTCTCAATATTGTCAAACAAGCAAAGCAACAAGGGGAAGTGGACGTTCTAGTCCATCTAGGGACAAATGACTTGGCTAGCAATGAGGTTTCTGAGATTAAGGAAGATTTTTGTGTTCTTGGAGGTGAAATACAGCAGATTGCGTCCACTGTGTCATTCTCTGAAGTTTTGCCTGTGCATAACATTCAAAATAGGCAGATGCGCAATAGGGAATTAAATTTGTGGCTTCGGGAATGGTGTCGGGAGCAAGGATTTGGCTTTGTGTCCCATGATAGCTCTAATTGGAGCAGAAAGGAACTGTATAAAAAAGATGGTTTGCATCTTACTCATAGGGGAACATATGTTCTCAGTGAGAAGTTCAAAGGTTTCGCAAAGAAATATTTAAACTAGGAGGGGGGGACAAAAGGGTAAAAAACAATCTGCCCAATTGTCCCCCAAAACTAAATCGGAGGGTGCAAGCAACATGCGAGGTAAAAAATGACAAGCTCAGAGTCGTGTCTACAAATGCTCGCAGTTTAGTCAATAAAATCAATGAACTAGAGGCAATGATAGCAGCTGAAAAAGTAGATTTAGTGGCGGTTACTGAGACATGGTTCAGTGAGATAAATAACTGGGACATAACAATACCGGGGTACTCTTTATATAGAAAAGACAGAGAAGGTAGGAAAGGAGGAGGAGTGGCCCTGTATGTGAAAAACAACATAAAAACGAACCAAATAAAAGTGAGCGAGGTGAACATAGAGTCAGTTTGGGTTACGCTAACATTTGGCAATCATACAGTAGCTCGTGTAGGTGTGATCTATACAGGGCCGGTGCTAGACTATTTTGCGCCCTAGGCAAGACCAGCTACTTGCGCCCCCCCTAACAAAAACACTGAACATTACTGTGGAGCTCTGTAACACCCTCAATGTGTAGTGTTCATTACATTTCATTCCCCCATCTTTTCACTTCACACCCTCTTCTCATTACAGTGGATTTCATCCCCCCTCTTTTCATTCCATTCCCCTGCTTTTCATGCACTCCCCCTCCTTATTTTCATCCCCTCCTTTTCATTCCCCTCTTCTTCTTTTCATTCCCCCTCCTTTTTTCATTCCTCCTTCTTTTCAATCACCCCTCCTTTTCTTTCCCCCTTCTTTTCAATCACCCCTCCTTTTCATTCCCCCTTCTTCTTTTCATTACCCCCTTCTTTTCATTCCCCCTCCTTCTTTCCATTCCCCTTTTCAATCACCCCTCCTTTTCAATCACCCCTCCTTTTCATTCCCCCTCTTTTTCAATCCCCCTCCTTTTCAATCCCCCTCCTTTTCAATCACCCCTCCTTTTCAATCACCCCTCCTTTTCAATCACCCCTCCTTTTCAATCACCCCTCCTTTTCATTCCTCCTCCTTTTCATTCCTCCTCCTTTTCATTCCTCCTCCTTTTCAATCACCCCTCCTTTTCTTCCCCCTTCTTTTCAATCACCCCTCCTTTTCATTCCCCCTTCTTCTTTTCATTACCCCCTTCTTTTCATTCCCCCTCCTTCTTTCCATTCCCCTTTTCAATCACCCCTCCTTTTCATTCCCCCTCCTTTTCAATCCCCCTCCTTTTCAATCACCCCCTTTCAATCACCCCTCCTTTTCAATCACCCCTCCTTTTCAATCACCCCTCCTTTTCATTCACCCCTCCTTTTCATTCCTCCTCCTTTTCATTCCTCCTCCTTTTCATTCCTCCTCCTTTTCAATCACCCCTCCTTTTCTTTCCCCCTTCTTTTCAATCACCCCTCCTTTTCATTCCCCCTTCTTCTTTTCATTACCCCCTTCTTTTCATTCCCCCTCCTTCTTTCCATTCCCCTTTTCAATCACCCCTCCTTTTCAATCCCCCTCTTTTTCAATCCCCCTCCTTTTCAATCCCCCTCCTTTTCAATCACCCCTCCTTTTCAATCACCCCTCCTTTTCATTACCCCCTTCTTTTCATTCCATTCCCCTTTTCAATCACCCCTCCTTTTCAATCACCCCTCCTTTTCAATCACCCCTCCTTTTCAATCACCCCTCCTTTTCAATCACCCCTCCTTTTCATTCCTCCTCCTTTTCATTCCTCCTCCTTTTCAATCACCCCTCCTTTTCATTCCCCCTCTTTTTCAATCCCCCTCCTTTTCAATCCCCCTCCTTTTCAATCACCCCTCCTTTTCATTCCCCCTCTTTTTCAATCCCCCTCCTTTTCAATCCCCCTCCTTTTCAATCACCCCTCCTTTTTTCATTCCTCCTTCTTTTCAATCACCCCTCCTTTTCTTTCCCCCTTCTTTTCAATCACCCCTCCTTTTCATTACCCCCTTCTTTCCATTACCCTTTTCAATCACCCCTCCTTTTCAATCCCCCTCCTTTTCAATCCCCCTCCTTTTCAATCACCCCTCCTTTTCAATCACCCCTCCTTTTCATTACCCCCTTCTTTTCATTCCTCCTCCTTCTTTCCATTCACCCTTTCAATCACCCCCTCTCCTGCTTTATCAATCACCCCCTCTCCTGCTTTATCAATCACCCCCTCTCCTGCTTTTCCATTCACCCTTTCAATCACCCCCTCTCCTGCTTTTCCATTCACCCTTTCAATCACCCCCTCTCCTGCTTTTTCAATCACCCCCTCTCCTGCTTTTCCATTCCCCCTTTCAATCACCCCCTCTCCTGCTTACCTTTTGTGCAGGGAGGGGGCCAAATCAATGGTGGCCCAGTAGGAGTGAGGGAGGCATGTGTCCCTGGTGGGTTCTGATCTGTGTCGGATGGGGCCTTGCTTCTCTGGCGCTCACTCACCTCCTCCAGTCACCTCCTCACATGCCAGGCGCATCTTCGTCTCAGTCTCACCTCGTCATCCAGCTGCTCCACCTCCTTCACGCGAGACCCCACAGCACAGGAAGCCAGCGACTGACGTGAGGCACGTGCTGCCGCCGGCACCAACACGTCCCGGCGCACGTCGTCTACATCAGCCGCTGGCGTCGATGGAGGCAGGCTGCGGCTCACTCTGCACTGCCGCACGCCAGCCGTAACTAAATTGCAGCGGCCGAGAAGTGGGACAAACAAATTAATGATTTCCTGCTTCAGAGGTCGGGCCGGCTGCGCCCTAGGCGAGCACTGCGCTCTAGGCGCCCGCCTAGCTCGCCTAGCGGCAGCGCCGGCCCTGGATCTATAGACCCCCTGGACAAGCAGAAGAACTAGATAATCTGCTGGTTGAGGAAATAGCCAAAATGGCAATGAAGTGGGAGGTTATTATCATGGGGGACTTTAATCTTCCTGATGTGAACTGGAAAACCAAAACAGCTGGGTGCACCAGGAGTACAAATATTCTAAACTCCCTACTGGGATTATCTCTAACACAAGTAGTTGAGGAGCCCACCCGTAAAGAGGCCATATTGGATTTAATACTCACAAATGGAGGTTTGGTATCGGACGTTGTTGTAGGTGAAAATTTGGGATCTAGTGATCACCAGTCAGTATGGTTTAATATAACAACAGGGATGGAGCCGCACCACACAAGAACGAAAGTTTTAGACTTTAAAAAAACTGATTTTTCTAAAATGAGATTTTGTGTGAAGGAGTCATTATCAGACTGGAGTAGTTTAAAGCGAGTCCAGGAGAAATGGGATTATTTTAAGGAAGCATTATTGAAGGCCACAGGAAATTGCATTCAGCTTGTTAGCAAAAACAAAAAAGGGAAGAAACCACTGTGGTACTCTGCAGAAGTGGCCAAAATAGTGAAGAACAAAAAGATTGCATTCAATAATTCTAACAAAACTCAGAGTGAAGAAGATAGGCAAACCTATAAGATTAGGCAGAAAGAGGCAAAGCAATTTATAAGAGCTTCCAAAGCACACGCAGAAGAGAAAATAGCTCAGTCAGTAAAAAAGGGGGACAAAACATTTTTTAGATACATAAACGAGAAAAGAAAACTAAAACAAGGATTAGCTAGATTAAAATCAAAGGAAGGAAGGTATGTAGAAGAGGATAAAAGTCTCGCTGACTGCCTCAATGAATATTTTTGTTCAGTCTTTGCAGAAGAAAAGGAAGGAAAGGGACCTCAGTTAGGAGAGAACACTAAAGAGACATTTACATATCAGTTTACAGAGGAGGAGGTTCTACAGCAGCTGTCTAAAGTAAAGACAAGTCAATGGGGCCTGATGGGATCCACCCTAAATTATTAAAAGAGCTCAGTGATGTAATAGCAAAACCGTTAACAAGGATTGGTTAAATAAATCTGTTAACGAGAGTCGTCCAAGAAGACTGGAAATTAGCAAATGTTGTACCCATTTACAAGAAGGGTAGTAGGGAGGAATCGGGGAACTATAGGCCAGTTAGTCTTACGTCAGTAGCGGGGAAATTAATGGAAACCATGTTAAAGGAAAGGATTGTTGAACATCTAAAAACACATAGATTACAGGATCAGAAACAACATGGGTTTACCTCAGGGAGATCATGCCAAACTAATCTTATTAATTTTTTTGATTGGGTAACAAAAATAATAGACACAGGTGGTGCAGTAGACATTGCTTATTTAGATTTCAGTAAGGCTTTTGATACTGTTCCGCATAGAAGGCTTATCAATAAATTGCAATCTTTGAGCTTGGATTCCAATATTGTTGACTGGATTAGGCAGTGGCTGAGTGACAGACAACAGAGGGTTGTGGTAAATGGAGTTTATTCGGCGCAAGGTCTTGTTACCAGTGGGGTACCTCAGGGGTCAGTACTTGGACCCATTCTCTTTAATATTTTTATTAGTGATATTGCAGAAGGTATTAATGGAAAAGTATGTCTTTTTTGCTGATGACACAAAGATTTGCAACAGGGTTGACGTTCCTGGAGGGATCAGCCAAATGACAAATGATTTAGGTAAATTAAAAAAATGGTCGGAGTTGTGGCAATTGAGTTTTAATGTGGATAAGTGCAAGATAATGCACCTGGGACGTAAAAACCCAAGGGCTGAATATAGAATATTTGATACAGTCCTAACCTCAACATCTGAGGAAAGGGATTTAGGGGTCATTATTTCAGAGGATCTAAGGGTAAGTAGTCAATGTAATAGAGCAGCAGGAAATGCTAGCAGAATGCTTGGTTGTGTAGGGAGAGGTATTAGCAGTAGGAAAAGGGAAGTGCTCATGCCACTGTACAGAGCACTGGTGAGACCTCACTTGGAGTACTGTGTACAGTACTGGAGACCGTATCTCCAGAAGGATATAGACATCTTAGAGAGAGTTCAGAGAAGGGCTACTAAAATGGTGTACGGCTTGAAGGAGAAAAGTTACCAGGAAAGGCTTAATGATCTTAACATGTACAGCTTGGAAAAAAGACGAGACAGAGGAGATATGATAGAAACATTTAAATACGTAAAGGGAATCCACAAGTTAGAGGAAGGGAGTATATTTAAAAGGAAACAAAATAGCAAAACAAGAGGACATAGTCTTAGATTAGAGGGGCAAAGGTTTAAAAGTAACATCAGGAAGCATTATTTTACTGAGCGGGTGGTGGATACATGGAACAGTCTTCCAGTAGAAGTGGTAGAGGCCAAAACAGTAATTGAATTTAAGCAAGCATGGGATAGGCATAAGGCTATCCTAAACAAAAGATAAATCCAGGTAAAGTATCCATGTAATTGGGCAGACTAGATGGGCCGAAAGGTTCTTATCTGCCGACATTTTTCTATGTTTCTATGTATGTATGTAGACTATACTGAGGGGGTGGGGTGGTGTCTGTTTCTGAGTGAGAAGTGTTAATTTCCCTCCTAAAACTCCTTCTAATATGCTGCATTTCTCCGCTGTGGACTCATGCTCAGCTCATTTTTACCGCTTTCGCTCATCATGTTTAAACGCAATTTTGAAGCCACATCTTATTAAATGACCGACATGTTAGATATCATTCCTTCCGGCAGACTCCGCAGATTCATAATATATCATTTTTATATGTATATGTCCTGTCCTGGCTGTTTATTATGAAAAAAATGCAATAAAAATAGAATTTTTAATCATCTGCAGTGTGTAAAGTGTTGTTTTTTTCACATTTTAGCACATGAGCGTCTGCGGTTATGTTTTCTATAGGGTGCGCGTGTACAAAAATTAGAAATGGGGACTTGTTACTTTTTGTGGGGGGAATTACGTGATTTATAGCAAACGCACCCCATAGAAAAAAATCATTAGTGCATCATCGTTCACATTATAATTGAAATGTGAACAATATTGCTGCATTAATAAAAATAACACAAAAAAAATACATGTTTTTTTCTTTTTTTTTACTTTATACCTGGTCATGTTGGGTATCATCCGAAAGGCCATTCGATTGACACCCTCCATGACCCACTAGATGCTTGGAGATATCAGGGTTCAAATGAACCCCCCTATCTCCACCAGGGGATTGGCCTGGGCAATATATATACACATGATGTGAGCTGGCCTGGGAAATATATATACGCATGATGGCCATAGGCGTGCGCACGGGGTGTGCCTAGGCAAACCCTAATCCCACCCGTGGCACACTCTGGGTCCCGGCTGGCCGCATCCCACGGATAGCCGCCGGGACCCTTTGCCTCTGCAAGCCTTTACTTCCCTGGTGGTTCGGTGGCTGTGGGCTCTGCAATGCGATCAGAACGCAGAGCATGTCCCGTGCGCTAGCGATCCTCTGATGACCTATGTCAGAGAGCGCCGGCAGTCAGGTGAAAGGTCATCAGAGGATCGCCGGTGCACGGGTCCAGTGTGGGACGTGCTCTGCGTTCTGTGCACGAAGCACAGATCGCATTGCAGAGCCCACAGCCACCGGACCACCAGGGAAGTACAGGCTGGATTTAAGCTGGATGAAGCGGTCCCCTCTTCTGCCAACGGACATGTTCATCCCCCTCCCTGCAAGAAAAAAGGTAAGCAGGAGAGTCAACTTTTATATACAGTATTTTTAAATATTACAATTTTATTTGATGGCAGTGGATTCTGTGATATGCTTATATGCACCGCACATTACTGGGAGTTTCATGCCAGTGGATTCTGTAATGTGCGGTGCATATAAGCATATCACAGAATCCACTGCCATGAAACTCCCAGTAATGTGTGGTGCATATAAGCATATCACAGAATCCATTGCCATGAAACTCTCTGTAATGTGTGGTGCATATAAGCATATCACAGAAACCACTGCCATGAAACTCCCAGTAATGTGCGGTGCATATAAGAATATCACAGAATCCACTGCCATGAAACTCCCAGTAATGTGTGGTGCATATAAGCATATCACAGAAACCACTGCCATGAAACTCCCAGTAATGTACGGTGCATATTGTAACGTTGGGAGCTTCCAGCCTCTCCTGTGGGCTTGAGGGAAGCATGTCTGATGCTGCTCGCTGACCAACGCCTGGTTTAAATGGAGACAGGCAGGGTGGTGGCTGCATGAGGCGCGGCTTGAGTGGGGGGCGCGGTCTGGTGAAGGTCTTTAAAAACCCTCAGTTACGTCTCACCAGTGCCAGATGGTGGTTAGCCATACATGAGTGCCTTGTACCTGAGTGCTATTGTGATTGAACCTGTTATTGACTGCTGCTTGTTTTCTGACTCTTCTGCCTTCTGTTGCCCTAGACTATTTTCTTGTACTACGCTACTGCACTGATATTGACCTAGCTATTCCATTTGACTATTCTATTCTATACTCTGTATTCCTGATTCTGGCTCGTCTGACTACCTCCGTGTTGCTAACCTGGTTTTGTATTACAACATTGTCTTTTGCTTAACCCTTTCTGTCTAGCTAGTTTACCTGGCCAATTCTAAGGACCAGACAGTTAGGGATTCTTCACGGTTACTCTATTGGTAGCTTTTGGGCTCTGGAGTGTTGGGCGTTAAGAACTGCGTGGTGGGATCTGGGAACCGTAACACATATAAGCATATCACAGAAACCACTGCCATGAAACTCTCTTTACACTCCAATGTTAAGTTAGGTGTCATTGGAGAGGTCAGAGCCCGGCCTTCCTAATGAGCCCAAACACGATCATGTAGAAAAAATAAAAAATTTCCTCATAGCCCGCTTTTAACATCTAAAGCAATGTTATTTCTCACCTCGGGATTAAACATTCACAGGATTATTCAGAGAGCGGTGAAAAGCAGGAGAATAACTGGAGAAGTGAAAATTCTAGGTCAAAATAGCCAAACCATAAAAATTCTCCCATTTATCTCACTTTCCAAATTGGCTATTTGGTCTAGATTGTTCTCTTCTCCTGCCAGTTCTCCTGACTTTCACCTCTCTTTAAGGGTTGTTCAGAGAAAGGTGAAAACCAGGAGAAGGGCAGGAAAAGAGAATGTGGACCAAATAGCTGATTTGGAAAGTGAGATAAATGGGACAATTTTTCTTGTTTGGCTATTTTGACCTAGAATTTTCACTTCTCCAGTCATTCTCCTTAGTTTCACCTCTCTCTGAATAACCCTGATAGTCATAAAACACAATCGGCCACAATACTCAGCCACTAATTGGGTTAGTCGAGACTCATGGGAAATGTAGTTCAAAAACAACTGGATGGCCAAGGTTGCTGCACCTCTGAATTATAAACATTACAGGGTTATCCAAAGAGATCCGAATGGCTGGAGAAAGGTAACCGAACGCTGAAAATCAGCGTTCAGTTACCTTTCCTGGCCATTCGGCTATTCAGAGAGCAGGCAATTCACCAAATCCTGGCGAATTGCCTGCACATACGGTGCCTGTTCGAGGGCAGTGAAATTCCCATAAAAAAGCAATGCTTCGGCTATTCAGAGAACACAAACCAGCAGTGAAAGGTTCCCGAAATGCCCTGCTGTTCGGTGGTTTAATTCGGCAAGTTTATTCCCGTTTTAATTCAATATCTAATAAACCGTTCATTATAAAATTCTGCAGTAAAATGTCTATTTATAGATTTTTTTTTTTTAGGATATTTTAAGCATTTTCCTGCTTTTTTTTTTTTACTTAGAGAAAAAAATAACAGTCCTTTTTACTAATCATTCCCTGGACCTCATATGTAAATTTCAGACATTTTCGCCAAGTAGTTTCTTTGCAAACAGAGTTTCACTTTTCAAACATTCAAGCAAACTGTTTTGCTAATTTATTCACTCCATTCGTCTGCGGTGTCGTCTTTTTCCGGCTGCTTCGCTGCGTGTGATCATCTCCTGCTCGGCTTTTTCTAGCGGGTTGGGTTAATCTAGAAGTTTTTGCGGGTTTTCGGCGTGCATTCGCTGGGTTTTGCGGTTAGTTTTCGGAGGGTTTGCGGCGACCTTTCCCTGCAATTCGGGGACCCTGTGGTGCTTGCTGAATACACCGCAGGGTCGCCGAACTGGGAATCGTCAAAACAAACCGAATTGAAGAGAACGAAAAGTCACCGAACGTGCGGTGACTTTTCGATTCTCTTTGAATTATCTTGATTGTAATGATATATTTAGGCTGAATGTGTGAGTGTGTGCGTGTGTATGTATGCATAAGGGTGCGTGTGTGAAATATATATATATATATCATAATTTTTTTCATGTGTTTGAGCTTTTGGGTGCACACCCTAATGCAATAGGCTGCGCACGCCTATGATGATGGTGCATCTGTGACTGTCTGTGAGCATGATGTGAGCTGGCCTGGGCAATATATATACGCATGATGGCGCATCTGTGACTGTGAGCATGATGTGAGCTGGCCTGGGCAATATATATATACGCATGATGTGAGCTGGCCTGGGCAATATATATACGCATGATGTGAGCTGGCCTGGGCAATATATATATACGCATGATGTGAGCTGGCATGGGCCTGGGCAATATATATATGCATGATGTGAGCTGTCCTGGGCAATATATATATACGCATGATGTGAGCTGACCTGGGCAATATATATATACGCATGATGTGAGCTGGCCTGGGCAATATATATATACGCATGATGTGATCTGACCTGGGCAATATATATATACGCATGATGTGAGCTGGCCTGGGCAATATATATATACGCATGATGTGAGCTGACCTGGGCAATACATATATACGCATGATGTGAGCTGACCTGGGCAATATATATATACGCATGATGTGAGCTGACCTGGGCAATACATATATATATATATATATATATGATGAAACTTTGCGAAGGATAAGGCACGCAAAGTGAAATTTTGATGTGTCTGAAATTGAAACTTACGTGACAACTCTTTTTTTTTCGTTAATTTATATTTGTTAAATACAGTTAATTTTAATTTGTTTAATAGAGTTAATTTAAACTGGTTTAATACAGTTTATTTATATTTTACCTTTACTATTGGTGCTTTTCAAACTTTATTAAATAAAAAGAAATTTAGAAGTTTGTGTGTTTTTTTTTTTTTTTTTTGGGGGGTGCAAGTAGCTGGTTTTGCCTAGGGCGCAAAATAGTCTAGCACCGGCCCTGACCGCATGGTCCACCCCTGCACTCTTCCACAATACCACAGAGGGGTTACTGTATGATGGCACTTGCTGGCCTGGCACCAAAGGCACAATATTTGGCTGCACAGCCACTGACGCCTGTATCAGATTCATATCCTCAGAGGGGTTACTGTGTGACGGCACTGTTGCCGACGCTAAAGGCCCAATTTTAAAGCGCCTGCATAAGTTTCACAATAATTTAGCCAAAAAATCTGTAAACTTTTTCTGCGTGTCCGAAAATGTCTCCTCTTTTCATACAGACTGCCGCCCCAAGCAGTTGTTTATGGATAGATTAAAGGAAAAGCATTTACCGTCATTTGAAATGTCATTTTTTGGTTTTTACATATTTCTATACATCTAGAAATCCGCCACTTCACGGGCAGGTTATGGGGACCTCCTAGGCACGATATTTGAAGGAATTTTTTTTGTTTTTATTTTTAACCCTTATTTCATGGAAAACTCACTGTCCCTTTAAAAAAATTTTTTAAAACTTTTTGTCCTTGTTTCCTGTCCCCCAGGGCACTACCCGGACCCCCATACACCTTTTATGGCAAATATCTAGCATATATGCCCTCTTGGAGGGCATTCTAAAAATCGAATTTTCAGCCCCATTGACTTGTATTGAGTTAGAATTCGAACATTTGGAAAGTTCGAGTTCGAATGCAAACCGAACTCAGGTGTTCGGCTCATCCCTAGTGATTAT
Organism: Leptobrachium leishanense; assembly: GCA_009667805.1. NCBI lineage: Eukaryota > Metazoa > Chordata > Amphibia > Anura > Megophryidae > Leptobrachium > Leptobrachium leishanense. The sequence goes on from CM019064.1 coordinate 206,534,278, forward strand.
TATTACTTATTATATTATTATTCAGGGTTATTCAGAGAACCAGGAGAAGAGAACAAATAGCCAATTTGGAAAGTGAGATAAATGGGAGAATTTTTCTGGTTTGGCTATTTTGACCTACAATTTTGACTTCTCCCTTCGCAGCGGTGATCGGCAATCGGTGATGTCAGCCCAGCCTCTGGGACCCCGGCGGGCATGATAGACGTCATCGCGCCTGCGTGATGACGTCTATTTCAGGCACCCCCCCCCCCCACCATTGCGGGGAAGGTGCCTGAAGGGGAGGGGGGAGGTCCTTCAGACCTCTCCCCCTCCCCATCCATGCGGGCCAGCGAGTAAAGGCAGGCACCGCTTGGAAGGGCACATCCTGCCTTCCAAGCGGCGGCTGTCTTTAACCCCTAGGGGGCTGGATCGCGATATGGCGCTAACATGCGCCGTATCGAGGTCCCCTCCTGGAGCTGACTGACATCTTGGATGTTGGCCAAGCTTCCGGGATATCCCCCTAATGGACTGGTCATTGCGCACAGCGCGATGGTGCCAGTTCCGCAATTAACCCCTTGCTGTCACCTATGGTGGAGATAGGGGGTTCCAATGAACCCCCTATCTCCCGATCCGTGACAGCTAGAGCATGGCCTTTCCAATGATACCAAACATGACCATGTACAGTGTAAAAAAAAAATAATTCTTGTTTTGTTTTATTAATGCAGCAATATTGTTCCCATTTCAATTATGTGAACAATGATGCTGCACTAACAATTTTTTTTATGTGGGGCATTTACTAAAAAACACGTCAATAACACGTCATTTTCCCCCAAAAAAAGAAAAGATTCCCCGTTTCCAATTTTTTTAACAAGCGCAACCCGTAGAAAATATAACCACAAACGCTCGCATGTTAAAATGTGAAAAAAAAAACTTTACACGTTGTAAATTATTGAAAATTCTAATTTTATTGCTTTTTATGTTCTCATATACAGACAGGACATAACGTATACATATAATAATGATATATTATGAATCTGCCGAGTCTCCCGGAAAGAGCGATATATAATATGTCTGGGTCGCATAATAAAATGTGACTTCAAATTGCATTTAAACACGATGAGCGAAAACCGGTAAAAATTAGCTCAGCACAGAGGTGTGAAAAGGCTCAGCAGTGAAAGGGTTAATACAGGAATATTTTTAAAATTGAAGCCTATGGGTTTCGCCTGAATAAACCTGACGAATGAAAACACCGAACAGCAGGGCATTTCGGCAACTTTTCACTGCTGTTCGTGTTCTCTGAATAGATTAACCATTCCTTCTCTATGGGGGATTTCACTGCTGCCGAACAGGCACCATACATGCAGGCAATTTACCAAAATTTGGCAAACTACCTGCTCTCTGAATAGCCGAATGGCCCCGAAATGTCACTGTATGCTGAATTTCAGTGTCCGGTTACATTTCGGCGACATTTCGGACCTCTCTGAATAACCCTTTTAGTGAACACACAATGCTGCAGCCAGAGTGCTGGAAAAAGACTTGATGCTTAAATAACATCCCGCATATTTTATATCTGATCCTTGCACACCTTAGCATGTCATGATACAATGTTTATGCACTTTTCAATGATACAACTACAGTGCCTGATGCTAAAATCTCTTGTGATGAGACATGTGAGTGAAATGAGATATCTCATCTTTGCAGAGCTTAGGATGTCAAAATACCCTGTTTAGTGACACTACAATGCTGCAGCTAGAGTGCTGAAGAAAGGCCTGATGCTAAAATCTCCTCTATCAGTTCTCATGTCTGATTTCTCTCCTTGCATACATTTTGATATAATTCTACTATGTTTAGTGACATCCAATGCTGAAGCAGAGTGCGGTCTTAACACTTTATATATATATATTATATATATTAATTATTTAAGGCACATATTAACCCCTTGTCTGTGGAAGACTTGTGGGGGACGTCATGGGGATTCCCCGCAGCATGCTGAGGATGTCCCCCACACATCTTGGTTTCCCTGCAGTTTTGGCTAGACCTCTGCATGTCTTGTCTGTCTTCAAGGAAGTCGGACCCTGCCTTGGGACCTCCCCTGCCCGCTGACATCATTGTGCATGGATGCAATGATGTCATAAAGGGACCTCCCCCCCCCCATCCAGGCAGGAAAAATCCAATACAATAGTCCAAATAACCCCAGTACCTCCTAAATTCTAAAAAGATAGCGTGCCATGCATGATATCGTTGGAAAGGCCAGAGCATGACCGAAATTGACCAGGTTCCATGTACGAATAAAAGAATATGAAATATAACTTTTTTTTCTCTTCCTAATGCAGCATTGTTACGCATTGTTCCATCGAAAATGTAAACTGACGCACTGCTGTTAGGATGCAAGAGGAATTATGAAATTCCACATCTCTGTTTTTTTTTTTTCTTTTGACCTACACAAACTCATGAAAGATGTCATTGGAAATGTCGGAGTCTGGCCTTTCCAAACATTATCATGTAATGAGTAACAGTTGAAAAAAATGTTAAATGCAAAATTTACTTTTTATTTTTATTATTTTCTCATTTCTAAGGTGGTAGCAACATGTGCTTTTACTTATAAAGCAAACAATGCCACTGTCGTAACTTACCTTCTCATTTACCACGTCAGGACCAAATGTGGAGGTGATTGCCGCAAAGCGTGATTACACATTGGTCCATTAAAACGCAAGCTGCTTCACTGCTGCGGAGCCAGCAGGGGTTCTTTTGGACCCTGTATTTCCATTCTTAAACCTTAAATATTTTTTTTTATTTTTTTTTCTATCAAAGCAATGGCATTGTCCATTTGTCAGTTATAAAATGAGCAATAACACTGCCGCTATTCATCTTCTTATTTTCCACTCTGCAAGCAAGTTCAGTGTGTTATACAGAGTTATATTATTCATTAAACACAATGCACCAAAATACAACCAACAAACTTTTTTTCACAGAAAAATGCAGTAACAGGTTCCCATTTCTATTTTTTTTTTTAAAACAAGAGTACTCCATAAAATTTATAACCACAAAGGTGTGGTTGATAAAATGTGGAAAAATTTTTTTTAGAAGCTGTAAATGATTGAAAGCTGAAAGGAAATTTGCATTTTTTAACATTTTTTGTTATAGTATTCTAACATGACACGACGTATAGATATAATAATTATATATTATGAATCTCCTGAGTCTGATGAAAATAAGGAAATATAATTTTGTCTGGGTCCTACAATAAAACATGTCTTCTAATAATCATGTTTAGACAAGATGAGCACAAAACGGTCAAAATGAGCTCAGCACACAGGGGTGAAATGGCTCAGCAGTGAAGGGGTTAACTCTCTAAGGCTAGGGTCAGACGAAAGCATTTTTCCCCGTGAACGTGAAAAAGTGCATCCGAACGCATTGACGTATTTTTTCACGGAATGCGCAAAAACGGTCAGACGACGCGCATTTTCGGGCGTGATTTTGTACGGATCATCAATAACACACTTTTTGCGTCTGGACGTTATGTAGGCTGGACATTAGCAGTGTCTGACATCTCCTAATCACGCAAACACGCCGCTATGCCGCAGCTGCGCACTCAGTACGTCAGTACTAGCGGTTCAGCGTTCTCAGAAAAATGCGTTCAAATTCCACTTGCGTTGCACGGCCGGACTTTTGTGCGGCCGTACATCGTATATTGGCCATCATTGCCCGTCATCTGCTGCTAGTGCGGCCGTAATTATGTGCGCCAGAACGCACGTTAAAAGTGCGCTGGTCTGACCCCAGCCTAATACTGTTAGCTTCTTCTATTGCGTCCTGGCACATGTCAAGCATATTTGAAAAGTTCTAATTTTCCAATGGTATCTCAAGATTTTCAAGACTTTAAATTTTTGCTGCTTCTTGTTATGTTTCAGGGACTTTTAGGTGGTTATTCAGAGAGCACCGAAATTTCGGAGCGTCCATCGGCGAGCTCAATTCGCCAACCCTGCAGTGAATTCAGCATTCACTGCAGGGTCCCCGCTGTGTGCCAAATGGATCCGCCGAGCGCATCCGTAAATCGCCGTACACATCCGCAAACTGCCAAACGCAATCAGCAAAGGTGCAGTGATGACTTTAGGGATTCCACACATTAGTTCTCCTACTTAATAATCCGAACTAAAATATCCGTTTTCATTTAGCAAATCACAGAGGGTGGATGCAACCTCCTCAGAGGCAAGTAAATTGCAAAGAAGGAGGAACACGCCAAATTGCAACAACAAATGAGTTCTCCTGCTGGGTGTTCATGACCTCCAGAGTGGCATAAACCCTTGCAGAGCACTAAAACAAAAAAATAGTGGGAGCATTACGGAGACTTGCTGGTGTCAGGACGAAAAAAAATATTTAAAGCATGGGCACGATTTTCTAGGCCGTTGGGACAATTTACTAAATTTGTTCCCTTATTTAACTTTTTTTTTTTTCCTTGTGCGCATGAGTTACCAGTCCTCCTACCTCGGTCTGGGCTGCATTCTCCCTCAGGTCTCCTGGCCGGCTGCCGGCTCCACTCCACATATATTAGCCCCATGGCATAACAGATTAGTGCACCTTGTTTGTAAGCATGAGGTCCTAGGATTGATACCCAGCACCTAATTTCTTCCTGATAGCAGATTATATATATATTATTATTATTAGAAGATTTAATTATGAATAACAGTATCATTATTATAATAATAATATTAAGCTTTGTTTTATTTTCTTAATAATCATCAGGGTAATTCAAAGAGATTCAAAAAGTCACCGCACATTCGGTGACTTTTCGTTCTCTTCAATTCGGTTCCTTTTGCCGATCCCATTTCGCGACCCTGCGGTGTATCAGCAAGCACCACAGGGTCCCCGAATTGCAGGGAAAAGCTGCTGCAAACCTGACGAAAACGAACCGCAAAACCCACCGAATGCACGCCGAGAACCCCCCAAAAACATCTGGATTAACCCGTCGAAAAACCCGAGCAGGAGCCGATCACAGGCAGCGAAGCCGCCGAGACCGCAGACGAGGCAGTGAATAAATTAGCAAAACAGTTTGTGTGAATGTTTGAAAATGAAACGCTGTTTGCAAAGAAACTACTGAGCGAATATGTCTGAAATTTGCATATGAGGTCCAGGGAATGATAATAAAAAGGGCTGTTACAGAAAAAAGAAGACAACTTAAAAAAAAAAAAAATCAAAAAATGCTTAAAATCTCCTAAAAAATCTATAAATAGACTCTTTACTGCAGAATTTTATAATGAACGGTTTATTAGATATTAGATTAAAACAGGAATATTTTTAACATTGAAGCCTATGGGATTCTCCTGAATAAATTTGCCGCATGAAACCACCGAATGGCAGGGCATTTCGGGAACCTTTCACTGCTGGTTTATGTTCTCTGAATAACCGAAGCAGTGCTTTTCATGGGGTTTTCACTGCCCTCAAACAGGCACCGAACAGGCACCGTATGTGCAGGCAATTCGCCCAGATTTGGCGAATTGCCTGCTCTCTGGATAGCCGAATGGCCAAGAAAGGTAACTGAACCCTAATTTTCAGCGTTCGGTTACCTTTCTCACGCAATTCGGATCTCTTTGAATAACCCTGATAATATTATTATAATGCTAAAACAAAGCTTGTTTAAATTTTTAAATATTATTGTTATTATAATGCTACTATTATTCATAATTCAATCTTCTAATACTATATATATATATAAGGCACAGGAAGAAGAATAAAAGTAAAGTCTCATTCTGGGTATCAATTCTGTACCGTCTGGGTGGAGTAGAGGTAACATCACTGCTCTATAACTGTGAAGAGAGATTGTGGAGACACAGATTCGATCCCGGCAAGAGCACCTCTCCAGTAAGTGTCCTTGAGACAGACACCTAACGGTACATACTCGCCACCCAGGACATACTTGAAAACGAGAGAAATCTCAATGTATCCTTCCTGGTAAAATACTTTCTCCAAAAAAAAAAAAATCCTAGGACCTCGTGCTTACAAACATGGTGCATTAATCTGTTGAGCCACCGGTGTGACTTGTGGAGTGGAGGCTTCAGGGATATTATCATTTGCCTGCAGCTGGCCAGAGATCTGCAGGAGAATGCAGCTTAGGTCTGAGGACAGGAAACTCGTGCACATTTAATAAATTGCCCGCATGACCTAGAAAAATGTGCTCACGCTATAAATATTTTTTTTCTTCCAGAAAACAGCAGGGCTCCGTAGAGTAGAGTATGCTGGATTGGGTATATATATATATCACCAAACCATTTGTGAGCTGAAGTAAAAAAGTCCGAGGCTTGATGTGAAAATGGGGGTCTTGGCCCAATTTTTTTGAATTGCCACTTTTACACCTTTGATTAAGTTTAAAATATTAGACCGTAGCTTTTAGGCTCGGGTCAGACGAGCGCAGTGTTCGCGTCCGTGTTGCCGCACATTTTAACGTCCGTGGTAGCATACAATTATGATCAATAGAGACCCACACACGAAATACGTCTGCACAGAAGTGCGGACTCACAACAGACGCGGCAAACGGACGCAAGTTAGGCAAGAACGTAAAACCACTAAAACGGACGTGTGGAGTGCGCCACGTCCGCAACATCCACATAGTTTTGTGTGTGAGTGATGGAACGTAGTCAGACGGACTGCATTTTTGATGTCCAGCATTTTTGATGGACAAAAAGGTTTTTCTTATTAATTTTATTTCCCATCTACATCAGTTAAAAAAAACGTCAGTTACAAAAAACGGACCGTGTAGCCACTACCTTGTCGTCAGTCAGAAAGTAGGTCCGTTGTGCACGTACGCACAGTCCACATAGAATGCGTTCGTCTGACCCTAGCCTTAAGGGAAACTTTACAAAAACTTGAGAGAAAGAAATAATGTAACACGAGATGGACTCGCACTATATTTGAGGTTGTCCTCCCTAACCAGCACTTTGAGATATTTTTGTGTGGGTTTTTTCTCACTAATTCACTTTTTTATATTTCCCATCTAGGAGATTGCCTTTACATGAGCAGGGGTATTAATGCTTTTTTTATGGTCTTTTTAAGCTAAAAACTCTATTTGACAGTGTAGAGTGAATGAACAGACACTATGGACTATATGTGAAAAGAGTCAGCGCAGAGTGGAACTGTAAACATTATTGCTTGGTTCTGTAGCCTGAAGAAACCTGTTCAGTGCTGGATGGAATTTGAGCCCTGGTTGTCCCATCCCAAGAATGACCCTGTTTACACATGTGTGATCCTGGGTCTGAGCATGCATTTCAACCACTATAATGTCCATTATGATTTCATGGAGGATCTGAGCCTCCTTTGCTGCCTCCAGGTTCCTATGCCCATGACCACAAACGTATAATCTTTTTGTTAGGGAAAAAAAAAATCCATGTGAATGTGACACCATGGATGTGTGCCGAGGTAGGCAGATGCTGAGTGCAGGGGCTCTGTCCTAAATAAGGATTTTACCTGTCTTTTTGGCTTATTTTTCACCTTCGTAACATGTACAGTACATGAGAGCACTGTCTGCAGTGTTTGGGCAGTGTTTCTGGACCTGAAGCTTCCTAAAGGACCTTAGATCCATGAGTAATCTAGTTGGAAAACTTCTTTGGTGACAATCTTTGCGATCATGCCCCTTTGGTCCTCGCAGTAGTCCACTACTGTACCTGTTATTTCCCGGAATGACACCTCCACCTCAAGGGAGTAGCGTTTTGCACAGGTTGATAAATTTCTCCTGTCCTCTCATCATCAGATGATTCCATGAACATATGTCCAACTGGGAGGCTTAGATGGCCGTGGAGTTTGGGCCTACAATCCTTTTTGGAGGCCTCAAAGGCTCGGAGGGAAAGAGAGATTTATTGCTGGATGCGGATGGCGACGACCTGCCCCTGGCAAAGTGGAACCTGAAAAGGATATTGGCAGTGGTGTGGGATTTCTGGACTGTTACGGCCCATGCTGGAAATGCTCCAGGAGTTGCACCTACTGCTGCAGGGGTGGCTGTGGGGCTTGCTGCTGGGATAGAGATTGGAGCACTGTGGGTTCCAGAGGAATGGAACTCTGCTGAGAGAGAGGGAGAGGAAGAAGGTACTCTGGGTACAGCCTTGAGATAATCACCCTGGAGGAGGCTGACAGTCCTCTGTCATATACTGGTGTTTTGATCCTGGTATTTGAAACACTGTCATATTCAGTGTACAGGGTTGCAGGAGTCAAGCTAGTAATACAAGAGTGAAGCAGACAAGTAAAATTGTATATAGGTTTATTTAGCAAGAACACAAGAGCGATATAAACAGAAATGAAACAAGCAGATGGGTGAAGCAGGAAAACAGACACTGGATAATAAGCACAGATAAACACAGTGGGGCTAGAACAGAGCATAGGATAAAATAACACAGAGGAATCGACAGGGCAGGAAAGGGGCTGACTAAAGCAACAGGATCAGAACTGACTGTAAGAGTGGGACACTACAAGAAAAGTACTGATCTAGATACTCGGAGAACAAAACGAGGAGGAGTTAAAGAATAAACACAGAACACAGGAGACAAATGAAACGGCTATTTGTCACGTACCTCCGGCGCCCAGCAGCCTCCTCCACGCTGCTCGCTTGCTGAGCGTCGGATTATAATGCACGCTGGTGCCGATCACATGAGGGGCGGGGCCACTTAAGCATAGCACGCGATCTGGTATTTAAGGCCTTCAATTAGCCCAGATCAGCACGCTGTCGTGTTCTCACATTCCCACAGTGCTCTCAGCGTTCTGTATAATAATATATTGTTTGTGTATGACCTTCTGGCTTTGGATACGATCACTCTTGTGTATAGACCTCTTGGCTTTGGATAATGACCACTCTTGTGAATAGAACTCTGGCATTGGATATTGACCATTCTTGTGTTTTTGACCCCTGGCTGTGGCAACCGATTACTCTTCTGTTTGCACCTCTCAATCTGGCAATATATTGCTCCTGTGTTTTTGTTATTTGGATCCTCAGTACTGTTTACAGATATCTGGCGTCTGTTTGCAAATATTTTTCTATATATATATATATGTCTTTGTGGTCTGCACTCACGGTTAATTCAAGTCCATAGACCCGGTGCTCAACGGTGGCCTCCAGGATATAACATCACTCAGAAAATCGCCAGCACTCCAGGGTTTTTTTCAGCATTCACAATTTATTAATCCATATGCTATAACAACATCAACGTTTCAGTCCCGATATGGGACCTTCCTCAGGACATAGACATATCAACCTCCTACCTAACCAAATCATTAAATAGGGGTTGTAATTACACAAAAATAAAAATCACTGGTTACTCACCAATCCCGGCGTGTGGGACGTCTGGTGGGTCCGAGGGCTCATTGCGCATGCGCCAAAATTCCGGCGCACCTCAATGACGTCCTCAATGTTGTCCTAGTACCTGGATGCCACTGCAGATTGCTGCCCCTTATCTCTCTCACCTTCCACTCGAGGGAGAGGAAGTCGCCCGCCTACCCCTTCCACACCTAGAGGTGGAAATCGGTCACGTTTAAAAACAAGGCACTTTCTGTCGATTACAATACAATTAAGGCACAGTTAACAACTATTAAACATATTCAAAATGTATGAGTACTGCTGTTATTGTGGAATCCCCCAACCCACTTAATCTATTTTAACCACTACTGCCTATATACAGACTGAATACATATGGCTCTAATTTAAACCCCGTGGATAAACAGTGTCCAATACATTGATCCAACGTTCTTCTTTTTTAAGCAAAAGCAAATTCCTGTCTCCACCTCTTCTCAAGGGGGGTACATGGTCTATCGCGACAAATCTCAGAGAGGCCACTGAATGATCCTGTTCTAAAAAATGTCTAGCCACCGGCTTATCAGAAAGGCCATCCCTGTACCCTATCCTGATATTGGATCTGTGGTTCCTGATTCTTTCACATAGCTGTGTAGTGGTTTTGCCAATATAAGTCAAGCCAAATGGGCACATAATTTTATAGATAACAAATTCTGTCTTGCATGATATCATATGTCTGATAGCAAAAAATATTCTATCAGGATAGCGTACAGGGATGGCCGTTCTGATAAGCCGGTGGCTAGACACTTTTTAGACAATGTCCTCGTTAGCACAATAAGAAAAGCATGGGTGTAAAAGTGGTGTCGCAGCGCCAAGAGAACAGTATCAATCCACAAAGCATATGCAGCCAAGAAAACATTAATTCCATCCGTATTTTGACATTAAAGTAGGATGAAAAAGAAGGGAGAAAAATTGGGAAAGGGAAAGAAAAAAAAAGGGGGGAGTGAGTGGCCCGGCCCAGGCCAAAATACAAAGACATAAATACTAATCCAACCTGTAGAAAGTTATAGAGGAAAATGTAGAAGGACGGGGGGGGGGGGGTGCCATAGAAGGAAAAGGTAAAGGGGCCAGGAAGCCCTAGACAAGTAACCAGAACCCGAGTCCCAGATGTAGATTATAAACCAGCATCGAGCCAGGGCCCCCAAGTCTTACTTGTCTTACTTGTATGATGGCAAAGTAAAATGTACCATAGCGGTCAGCTCGTCCATAGCCTGAGTGTCTCTGATTTTGGCATATACTTTAGCCATACAGGGCGGGAGAGGTTGTCTCCAGACTTCCTCCATAGCCCGTCTCGTGGCCAGGGTAATTTTGGCCAATAATTTATTTTCATGGAAAGTAAGTTCAGGAAGCGGTCTGGAAAGCTAAAATGCCCAAGGGTCCAACGGGATATGTTTAGATAGAACTAGAATCAGTAGGTCTTGGACTTCCTTCCATAAAGGTACATTGCGGGGGCAGGTCCACCACATGTGGAAAAAAGAGCCCTTTGAAGTGCATATTCTCCAGCATACGTCCAGTAAATTTCTGTTCATGTGTGCCAACTGAGATGGCGTGATGTACCATCGCATAATCATTTTAATTGACTGTTCCTGCAATGAGGAACACACTGACACTGAGCGAGACATCTCCCATATGTCCAGCCAATCCTCTGAGTCCAAGGTTTCCCCGATATCTCTTTCCCAAGCATGGATATACGACAGGTCTTTCCAGTCCAACAGTGAGGTTAGGTCTCGGTATAACGAATATATGAGGCCTCTTTCGGATATGTGCCGGCCAGACATAGCCGTTCAAAGTGAGTCAGCGGCGCCAGTGCAGCTTGTTTAATGTGTGCCTGGGAAGCGTATGATTTTAATTGAAAAACGTGCAAAAAAGACAGTCCCGAAATATCTTGAGGGATTAAGGCTCCTTTATGATATAAGTGCACACACCTGAGTCCAATAGGTCACGCCAGGGCCTCATGAGTAGATTGGGGCCAAAGTCTCTATTCCCAAAAATCGGAGACATAGGTGATGGTATAGACGTCAACTCACATTTCACTGCTAGCCTATGCCAAAGGTGTAGAGAGTTTAAGATGGCTGGGCATGTAGTAGTAATCAAAGGACGGTGTTCTCGAGCCAGCCATATCCAATGTTGTATCTTATTTGGCCTCATCAGAGACGTTTCCAGGTCGACCCACCTACGAGACCCTGCCAGAGCATGCCAGGCTACCACTTGTGCCAGTTGAGCTGCATAGTAATAGTTGAGGAGAGATGGAAGACCCAGCCCGCCCAGTGACCGTGGGCGATACAGTGTGTGCCTTGCTACACGGCATCGCTTTCCTGCCCATATAAAGTAATCAATCAAATGCTGCAAAGCAATGACCTCCGATGCAACAAGAGGAACCGGTAATGCTTGAAACATATGCAATAATCTGGGTAACACGGTCATCTTGATGCAATTAAGCCGGCCGAGCCATGATATCGCATATTTATTCCAACATTCTAACTTTGCTCTGAGAGTCGCAAATAGGCGAGGGTAATTAGCCGAATAGAGGTTTGTTGGGCATGATGTTAAGCGGATCCCCAAATATACTACTGACACCACAAAGCAAATCATCCACGCCCTTGTAATCTCCCGATTTGACAATTGTAATAATCTTCTAGTTGGCCTCCTTCTCTCCCGCCTCACCCCGTACAATCCATTCTGAATGCCTCTGCCAGGCTCATCTACCTTACCCGCCGCTCCTCTCTGCCACTCCCTTCACTGGCTCTCCATCCACTGCAGAATTTAATTCAAAATCCTTACCCTGACCTACAAAGCTCTCACTAACTCTGCTCCCCACTACCTGTCCTCACTAATCACCAAATACACCTCCAGCCTGCTCCCTAAGATCAAACAGGGACCTGCCTCTAGCTTCTCCCTGCATCACCTCTTCCCATGATAGACTGCAGGATTTCTCACGCGCAGCCCCCATCCTCTGGAACACTCTCCCTCATACTGTCAGACTTTTCCCTAGTTTCCCTTCCTCAATACGCTCCCTTAAGACATGCCTATTTAGGGAAGCCTATCACCCGACTCACTGACGCAACCAGTCCATCACTCTCACCTTGCAGTCCTCTCCTCCTGTTTCCACCCCCAACCCTTCTAGATTGTAAATTCGCACTGGAATAGGGCCTTCGTTTCCTCCTGTACTGGTTTGTCAATTGTTCAATGTATTGTAACCCTGTCTATATTGTACCCATTGTACAGTGCTGCAGAATATGCTGGCGCTATATAAATAAAGAATAATAATAATTATTGTGTAAAAGATGGAGACAAATTTGAATGGTTTAAAAACCATATCTTTACTTCATCTTCACTATTACAATGTATGATATTTTACCAGCCTTTCATTTCTGAGTTATTGCATTTTGAAAATTATTTATCTTTGCTCTTCTAGAAATATTATTTAAAGTTAATATTGTATATACAAAAATTAGTAAGAAATCGAGAAAAGTTTGTCAGATTACGTCAAGATATTAAAAACCTACAACTAAATCATCCTTGAATGGATCACAAAACAATCACATCACATATCAAAATTGTAGCATTGATTGTTTAAGGCTGTTAAGAAATTAATGCCTTAGCTATGGTTTTTACAGTGCAATTTTCCTTTGCGACTGAGCATCTTTCCCATTGTTTGAAATATCCATTTGCAAAACTGGAGATTTTGAAATGCTAGAATAAATGCGCAATAGAGTTTAGAAATTGCCTTTTCAATGTTTAGGGAATATTACATGCACTCCCAGTGAACAACAGAAAGGACTGCTCATTTTGAAGTGCTTATTGCAATGATTGACAGAACTCTTCCAGAATCTCACATAGAAATGCAGGTGATAATGAGAACACCTAAAGAAGTGTTGAATATTTGAGGTATTAAGAGTAAAATCCATTTGGGAATAGCCAAAATGTCAAGATCCATCGTGAACAATCAAAGACAATTGCAAAGGTCATATCAGGGAGACGATCAATATGCAAAGATGTTTTTTGTGTGGCTGAACACGTGCCTCAACCCAACAACATGACAATAATCAAACTGGTATTTTAGGACTAGTATTCCTAATTCAAGTGCACAGACTCAAAAGACTAACAGAGTTATTCAGAGAAAGGTGAAACTCTGGAGAAACTTTGGAGAAGTGAAAATTCTAGGTCAAAATAGCCAAACCAGAAAAATGTTCCCATTTATCTCACTTTACAAATCAGCTATTTTGACCTAGATATTTCAAAAGTTCTCCGGAGTATCCCCTTTCTCTGAATAACCCTGTATAGCTTTTATCTTGCAAAACCTATGAGAAAAATGTTTTACTTGTGTAGCCAAACTATGGCCCCTATTACACTCTTTGCGCATTTTTTTGCGCACATAAAAAACATTAGCGCACGCAAGTTAACGCTGTATTACGATCTGAGTGCATTTTTTCAGCCTTCAACTTTTTTAGAGCGCAAAGCCGGGCGCAAATGACCGTTGAGTGCAGGAATCGGTGGGCAATCAGAATTAAGAACCACCATTTGCTAGGTTTCGGTTGTTGCGCCTGTCAAAGTCAATCTGCGTATATGTGCTGCAACAACAATAAAAAATTAAACAATTTACTAATTTTATTGTTTGGGTATGTGTAGAATGTGTAACTGTACTGTGCTGTATTTTTGTTTTTGTGCAGGTTCATTTCGTTTCGGCCAGAACGTTCAGATTGTAAATTAACACCAGGTTTTCAAAGATGTTACAATACTTTGCACAAACGTCGTTCGTACGACGTTGCGCGAAGATCGTAATACCATCCGCTCATACGCATTTGCGCTGACAATGGTAAGTATGGGATGCGCGCACGCACTGGTGCTCGCGCTGGGTTCGCGCAGGGACAATCGCGATAGACGCTAACGTGCATCGCTTGCGTGAACGTCGTAATACGACGTTCCGCGCAAATGGTTTTGTCCTCGCGCAAAAGTGCATTTGCGTGCACGCAAATGCGCTGTGCGAGGATTGTAATAGGCAATATCCTATTACTGACATGTGTGCCTGTTTTTGTGGGGATTGAAACACATGCTTTCTCAGGCTATTCAATGCAAAATAATACACCCTTTTTAAATATATGCACTAATATATCCTCAAATTTATCCATGGATATTTTGTGCATGACAAAACCCTAAGGCCTTGGTTGTATCCAAAATCTCCTCTAACTGGTACTGTAAACTGTATCCTGCCACTGGGCTCCTACTTCCATATAGGTCCGCTTGTGCCTTGGGATCTGAAAGGACTGTCAGGGTTATTCAAAGAGATTCGAAAAGTCACCGCACGTTCGGTGACTTTTTTTTCCCCGCACTTCGGGGCGATTCGGCAATCCTAGTTTGCCGACCCTGCGGTGTATTCAGCAGTCACCGCAGGTCCCACATAGTGCAGGGAAAACTCGCCGCAAACACACTGAACAATCACCGAAACCCGCAGAAACAGTTGGCTTAACCACGCCGGAGAAACCCGACTAGCCGCCGATCACAACGCAGAGCAGCCGCCGGAAAAAGCCGGCATGAAGACGAACGAGGTGGAAAAAAAACACCCAGTATGCTTGAAAGTTTGAAATTTGAAACGCTGTTTGCAAAAACTACTGAACTAAAATGTCTGAAATTTACACATAAGATCCAATGAATGATAATAAAAAGGTCTGTTACAGAAAAAAGAAAAAAAAAACTATTTAAAAAAAGGAAAAAAGTTTTGTAAAAAATGCCTAAAAGATCCTAAAAAAATCTATAAATAAGGAGACTTTATACTGCAGAATAAAATAATAAACAGTTTATTAGATATTGGATTAAAACTGGAATATTTTTATCATTGAAGCCTATGGGATTCTCCTGAATAAACCTGTCGACTGAAACCACCAAACAGCATGGCATTTCAGCAGCTTTTCTCTGCTGTTCGGTGTTCTCTGAATAGTTGAAGCATTGCTTCTCTATGGGGGATTTCACTGCCATCGAACAGGCACCGTACGTGCAGGCAATTCGCCAATATTTGGCAAACTGCCTGCTCTCTGAATAGCCGAATGGCCAGGAAATGTAGCCGTACGTCGAATTTCAGTATCTGGTTACATTTCGGGGCCAGATCGACTCTTTGAATAACCCTGTGCGTCGTCTTCCATACTCCAGCTGCTATTTAGACATCATTACGAGCTCCATATGCACGTATGTCTTTTGGATTTGGAATATATCTTGTACTGTTCCTAAAAAGAAATTCGACTAATAAATGTAGAAGAATAATAATTTAATACTGTAAAACGGGGCATATAATATTTAAACATGTAAATGTAAAATTATAATTTACAGTATGTGACCAGTGGGTCTATTACCAATATGAAAACCAATTCAAGGTTTACATTGCTTTGTTACAATATATGAATTTTATTTTTTGTGTATGTTACTATTAAACTTTGAGAACAGCAAAATGGAAAAACAAACTAGTAATGCTAATTTTAACTTTCTAGAAAACATTTATATATCTTGTACTTTCAACATGTGTAGCACTATTATCATGTATTTAAAACAAAAAATAGAAAGCAATGAAGTTACCCATTAAATGATTTTTTTGTACTTTAAACCATTTTGGTACATCTGTTGGTAGTAAAATGGTTAGTCTTTAGTTAATCCCTATAGAAGAAAACACAGACAACAGGGAATATAATACTTAGAATACTTTCTGTCTATTCGAAAGAAGCTGCCACTTTAAATGTAACCAAATTTACATTTTAATGGGAAATCTTGCAAACTGTCTCCCTTAGAAGATACAAATTGCTTGGTGGATATGGAAGTTACCTTTCTTGAAATGACTCCTACAGCTTCTTAGCACATGAAAGACCTTCGTGATCTTTTATTTTCTTATTCCCAGCTATTTTTATGCAAGATTCTTACTTTAGATTTTTTTGTCTCCTAACCGTTCCACTGCCAGTCTAATGCTGATTCTAAAAAATGGCGCTGATTTTCAAAACCTTAGTGAATATAAATATAGATATATAGTACATAGAAAACGACATTCAATAATACATCCAATGGGAAGTAAAGCACCAGTTACATTAGTATTCAGTAGAACCCAGCAACATTTGTATTGTATCACCTAATTGTGTTTTAGGAATTCACTTGGGTTTCAAGTTATACACTTTCTAGAAAAAGTTTCTAGATCTTTAAAAATGTCAATTTAGGACAGAATTAATGGTGGGTCATGATGGCACCCACTCCCATCAGCATGGGAAGATGGCCGGTCCTTGGGTGTAGAGGAGTAGTTCTGGGATTAGGTCCCATGTTGGCAGATGTCAAGTCCTTAAGAGACGTGAGGGGACTCAAAGATTTCCACTTTACCACCAACAAATATTTTTACACGGGTGTGTAGCTAGCTTCTATACACACACACACACACACACACACACACACACACACACTTACTTTAGGACATTGCTTTTTAAATACATAAATATGGAGTTGGCCCCCTATTAGCAACTATAACAGCTTCAACTCCTCTGGAAAGGCTTTTCACAAACGTTTGGAGTGTTTATATGGGATTCATCCAGTAGAGCATTTGTGAGGTCAGGCACTGATGTTGAACAAGAATGACTGGCTCGCTATCTCCATTCCAGTTCATCCCAGGGGGGTGGGCTTGAGGTCAGGGCTCCGTGTGGGCCAGTCTAGTTCTTCCACACTAAACTCATCTAACCATGCCTTTATGGATCTTGATTTTTGCACTGGGCACAGTCATGCTGGAAAAGAAAAGGGCCCCCCAACTGTTCCCACAAAGTTGGAAGCAAAGCATTGTCGAAAATGTCTTGGTATGCTGAAGCATAAGATGTTCCTGCAGTGGAAGTAAGAGGCCTAGTCCAAACCCTGGAAAAGAGCCCCATACTATTTGTTCTGCCCTCTTTACATGTGGCGGAGGTATAATTAGACACAGATAAACTCTCCTCCCTCAGCAACTCATTGAGGCAGACGCAGGGTCCTTTTCAACTTTTATTGTGAGGAAGTAAGGTAAAACTGGAAATAAGAGAATAACATTCAATCAGTATATACAATATTCACAATGTTCAGTCCTAACATGCTGGTCTAACTGAGAAAAGGGAATATCTGCGTACCAGTGATTAGGGATAAGCGGTTCGGTTCGGAGTTCGATTCGAACATCGGCGAACATCGCATGTTCGCGAACTACGAACATTTCCGCGTGTTCGCCGCATGTTGACCCACAATGGACCACAATGCACTTTTCCACTGGCCTGAAGCTTGTAATTGGCTACAGCCTGCACCTGACCACAGTTTAGGTGCAAGACTATGCCAATCATGACTCAGAGTCCTGATTGGGCAAATTTTACCCAGTCATGGGCTCACAGAGCTAAGTCCCGCAGCACACTATATAAGGCATCCCTTGCAGCCCCAGCACGTGTTTTTTGAGAGGAGATTGTTAATATGTGTTCTCACTGCCAGTCTGGCAGCAGCTATTGGGGGGGGCTCTAATTTCTACAAAATATCTGGGAATTGTTGTAATCTTTGTGTTCTCACTGCCACCAGAAATTTTGGGGGTCAGTCATTTCTACAAAATATCTGGGAATTGTGGTAATCTTTGTGTTCTCACTGCCACCAACTATTTTGGGGGTCAGTCATTTATACAAAATATCTGGGAATTGTTGTAATCTTTGTGTTCTCACTGCCAGCAACTATTGTGGGGGTCTCATTTCTACAAAATATCTTGGAATTGTTGTAATCTTTGTGTTCTCACTGCCACCAGCAATTTTGGGGGTCAGTCATTTCTACAAAATATCTGGGAATTGTTCTAATCTTTGTGTTCTCACTGCCACCAGCAATTTTGGGGGTCAGTCATTTATACAAAATATCTGGGAATTGTTCTAATCTTTGTGTTCTCACTGCCAGCAGCAATTGTGGGGGTCTCACTTCTAGAAGATATCTGGGAATTGTGGTAATCTGTGTGTTCTCACTGCCAGCAACTATTTTGGGGTCTCATTTCTACAAAACATCTGGGAATTGTTCTAATCTTTGTGTTCTCACTGCCACCAGCAATTGTGGGGGTCTCATTTCTACAAAATCCAGTGTGCTTTCTGAAAGTATGTTCAGTGCCGCTGGAGGTTTTGTCACAGACAAAAGAGTGCGTCTGTCCACCGACTCTGTAGACCGGCTGACATTTATAAAAATGAATCAGTCCTGGATCAGCAGCTATCAATCCCCTGATGCTGACGTAACGGAATAGATCGGGGATCTCTTCTGCATTCACAAAACCTCCACCACTGCACTCTTCCACAATACCACAAAAGGGTTACGGTGTGAAGACACTTGCTGCCACCAAAGGCACAATATTTGGCTGCACTGACACTGACGCCTATATTACCAGATTTATATAATTTACATTTTTTGGACTGCAGGGTCCAACCCTGCACTCTTCCACAATACCACAAAAGGGTTATGGTGTGAAGGCACTTGCTGCCACCAAAGGCACAATATTTGGCTGCACTGACGCCTGTACCAGATTCATATCATTTTAATATTGGACCACAGGGACCAACCCTGCACTCTTCCACAATACCACAGAGGGGTTACTTATGGTGTGAAGGCACTTGCTGCCACCAAAGGCACAATATTTGGGTGCAATGACGGCTTTACCAGATTCATATTTTAATATTGGACTGCATGGTCCAACCCTGCACTCTTCCACAATACCACAGAGGGGTTACTTACGGTGTGAAGGCACTTGCTGCCGCCAAAGGCACAATATTTGGGTGCACTGACGGCTTTACCAGATTCATATCTTTTTAATATTGGACCTCATGGTCCAACCCTGCACTCTTCCAGAATACCACAAAAGGGTTACGGTGTGAAGGCACTTGCTGCCACCAAATGCACAATATTTGGGTGCTCTGACACCTGTACCAGATTCATATTTTAATATTGGACTGCATGGTCCAACCCTGCACTCTTCCACAATACCACAGAGGGGTTACTTACGGTGTGAAGGCACTTGCTGCCCCAAAGGCACAATATTTGGGTGCACTGCCACTGACACCTATACCAGATTCATATCATTTTAATATTTGACCGCAGGGTCCAACCCTGAACTCTTCCACAATACCACAGAGGGGTTACGGTGTGACGGCACTGTTGCCGACACTAAAGGCCCAATTTTAAAGAACCTATTGTTACTTTCATCCAAAGCCTGCATAAGTTTCACCATAATTTAGCCAAAAAAATCACTAAACTTGTTCTGTGTGTCCTAAAATGTCTTTTTTAATACAGACTGCCGCCCCAAGCAGTTGTTTATGAATAGATTAAAGGAAAACCGTTTACCGTCATTTGAAACGTTACTTTTTTTAATTTTAAGGCTAGGGTCAGACTAAGGCAGTGCGAACGCGCGTGCAGCCGTACTTTATCATGGCCGTAGTAGCAGCAAATGACGGCCAATGATGGGCAATATACGCAGTACGGGCGTACAAAAGTGCGGCCACGCAACGCAAGCGGCAAACGAACGCATTTTTTGTAGACTGTGATACCGCTAATACTGACGTACAGAGTGCGCTGTGGCCGCATAGCAGCGTGTGTGCGTGATTAGGAGATGTCAGACGCTGCTAATGTTCGGCCTACAAAACGTCCAAACAACCACATTTTGCGAATTTTCTGGAGTGTTCCTGCAACTGCTGTAAAACATGTCAGGCCCTGAAATTGATGTGGAGAGGCTGATCAGCGCTGTGGGGGAGCATCCAGAGATATGGGACACGGCCTGCAAGAGGTACAAAGACAAGGTGAAGAAGGCCAGCGCATGGGTCGTGGTGTCCCGTGTCGTGTACCCAGAGTATGATATGTGGTCAGAGAAAGAGCAGAATATCCAGAGTGAGTATATGATTATTTTATTCATAATGCATACATGTAAGTCACAATAAGAATACGAAATAACATGGCACCTGACCTGCATTGCTAATGAAATAATTAGACAGAGCATTGCGAAACCTGTTGCTGTGTCTATTCACAGCTATTATGTCATTGTTCGCATAATCTTCCAGACCCATAACTGTGAGGGTATCATCAAAATTAAAACCATCCCTGGCACGAACATAATTATGTACGATGCAGCAGCATTTGACTATATCCACACAGAAATCAACATGTACATCAAGCGGCCTATGAAAAATCCTCCACTTGTTGCTCAGTATGCCAAAGGTACACTCGACATACCGTCTCTCCCCGACAGCCTGTAATTAAACACCCACTTCTTCACATTCAGGTGTGTCCCTGAGTAGGGCCGTAGGAGATGTGTGGATAGGCCGAATGCTTTGTCACCCACGAAGGCATAGGGGACTGCCAGGTCACTGCCAAGCAAAGGTGCGGGTCTGGGGATGTTCAGGGACCCACTCTCAATTTCATTCCACAGTGTGGAGTTCCTGAACAATGTGGAGTCAGAGTCCTTGCCGTATGAACTGCCATCCACATACACAAAACTATACTTGGCATCTGCCACCGCCAGTAGGCCAATGGAAAAGAAATGTTTAGAATTCTGATACAGTGAGCCACTCTGCTGTGGCTTTACTATGCGGACATGTTTTCCATCCACGGCTCCCAGGCAGTTTGGAAAGTTGGCTCTCTCCCAGAATCCTGCTGCAATTTCTACACATGCCTTGTGTGTCGGTATTGGGAAACATTGGTCCTTCATGGTGTGCCATATTGTTTGGCACACCTTGCGGACGATCTCACCAGCTGTTGATCTGCCAATGCGGACGTTGTAATGCAGATCCTTCAAACTGCATCCACTAGCAAGATACCTAGAAGACAAAATAAAAATGTTTGATTATGATCACATCCGATGAACCCAAGCTAATGTCACACTCATCAGGTTTTGCAGCACAAGAGGCCATGGACAAATGGCGCACAGTACGCGACAACTATACGCGGGTACAGAAAAAACCAGCCATGGCTGCGCTCTCTGGAGCTGGCTCGAAGAAGGTCCGTGGATATATATACGCGAAACAACTGTCGTTCCTCCGAAGGACCCAGGAGCCGCGAAGTAGCGTCAGCAGCATTGACCAGCCATTGACCTCCGGCTCACAGGTCCAAAACCTGCTGCCAGGAGGTTCTGCCAGCTTCCAGGAGGAGGTCAACCGGGGTGGTGCAGAGTCGCAGCTGGAGGAGGATGTGGAGACAGGACAGGTGCCAGGTACAGCACCAACAGCCAGCACCAGACCTGCACAGAGAAGGGCACCAGCTACAGACCTGGAGCAGACCATGGTTACCTTCATGGAGGCTCAAACTGACCATCCACATCAATGCTTGCCGACTCCGAGGACATGTCATTTTTTAATTCTTGTCTGTCCCTCCTCAACCAGATGACCCAGACTCAGAAGGTGGAGTACCGCCACAGATCCCTGGCAATATTTGATGACATCCTTTCCCATCCCCAACAGGCAGCCGTTTATTATGGTGCTGTGCCACAATCCGCCAATGCCAGTGGATCTTCCCTCCCCAGTCAGGTGCTGTCCACCCACCCACGTCCCCTGTAGCCAGGCCACCCACAGAGTCGGAGTCCTGCTCTAGCCACACCACCGGCCCTCATGACCCAGATGCTCGTCGGTATCATGATCTGTAATATATGTCATAATTATGTATTCCTTTGGTTTGTAATAATGTGTTATATGGTTTGACATTTAATATATCCTGACCTTCAGTTGACAAGATATAATATATGTCCAGAATATTTTATTGTTATTTTATTTCATATGTTTACTATAATATAATTTGTTTGGTCTACATTGTTGTCGGAGTCATTTATGATTCTGTACGTGTGATGTGATGTGATGCCCGTGTATGCATGTGCCAGTGGGCATATGACTACAGACATGATGCACTCCGAGCACATGTCTGGTGACTGGCAGCGATGTCATGTATGCAGGTGTGTGACAGTACGTACCGCAAAGTGATGACCAGCATCTCCTCCGGTGGTATGGCAGCCCTCATGTTGGTGTCCCTCTTGGTCAGCGGCTCGCGTACCCGCGACAACAGTTCATCAAAGGAGGGGATGGACATCCGCATGTAATTGAAGAACTTCACGGGGTCTCTCTCTCGCAGTGGCCTGTACAGTGTCACAAAGTGTCCATGCGTGTGTCTGGCAGCGTTAATTTGATGAACCCAGGTTCGCCGCTTTCTCTTCTTCTTAAGGTACAGGTACCCCATTGCAGCAAACCGAAAGACTTGTACTGCATCCATCTTGGAAAAACGCCACCATACACAAAATGGCTTTTTATACCCCTTTTTTCATTCAGCAATTGATTTGATTAATCTGATTTCTGTCTTTTTTCACAGCTCCGTCAAAAAATACGTCCAGAATTACGCATCGTCTGACCGCTTTTGCGTATTCCGTAAAAAAATGCGTTCGGACACATCAACGCACTTTTTGACGGTAGACGTCAAAAATGCGTTAGTCTGACCCTAGCCTTAAATGTTTCTATAAATCCTACAAATCCGCCACTTCCCGGGCAGGTTATGGGGACCTCCTAGGCACGATATTTGAAGGAATTTTTGTCGTTTTTATTTTTAACCCTTATTTCATGGAAAACTCACTGTCCCTTTAAAAACTTTTTTTTTTACTTTTTGTCCTTGATTCCTGTCACCCAGGGCACCACCCGGACCCCCATACACCTTTTATGGCAAATATCTTGCATATATGCCCTCTTGGAGGGCACTCTAAAAACCGAACTTTTGAGTCCCATTGACTTGCATTGAGTTCGGTTCGTGTTCGCGTTCAAACTCGAACTTTCGAAATTGTACGAGTTCGAATGCGAACCGAACACGGGGGTGTTCGGCTCATCACTACCGGTGATGCTACTGTTAGGCTGAAGACAAAATGGAAGCTAGGTAGATCTGTTCTCCTCCAGGAACTAACGTGCTGATGCAAGCTGGATGGCTTCTGACACTGCATGTGAAGCCCAACCTCCCAGCACACTTGGATGATGGGAATCTACAGAGGCTCACAGGGAACAATTGTCTAACTATTCTCAAACTTCAGTACTGAGCCATACACTAGATGGCGATATTACAATGCAATTCCATAGAGAATTGGCACATTAAACAACTGAAAGAACTTTAACAGCAAAACCCTTTTAAAAAAGGCATGACACTATCCCTACACCTCAAAGTTTACAGTTGACACAATGGCGTCAGACAAGTAACGTTTTCCAGGAACCATCAAATCCAGACTCGTTCCTCAGACTACTAAACAGAGAAGCACGGGTCCTCATTATGGCTTGGCCCCTTGCATGGGACGTATCATCCTGCTGAGGAGTTGGAAGGGGCTGTGGCCTTCTGTCCTCTTGCAGGGGCGTGGTCTTCAGTGCAATGGGGAGGTTGACTGCAGTCCATAAACACCTAGGGAGGTGGACTGCAGGAGCTATGTTCTGCCCCATGGGTTGTGCTAGTGGCAGAGATCTCTATGTAAACCCAACTGACCCTCAGTGAGGTGCTCAGTTGTTGGTTTTTCACAGTACTGCACACTTTACTCCTTTTACTCCTGTAAAGATTCTCCCAGCTTTTGACATAGTTTGCTTGATACCTTAACTCCACCTCCTCTGACCTCAATTTTGGATAGTCCCCATTGGATTCTGTGCACAGGATTATTCTCTTACTGCATTACTGGGTCTCAAACCCCTAACCAGGACACCTTGCTACTCACTCTCTTTCACCTGAATGCGTCTTGTTTGGTGGTAAAAAGAGAAAATATTACCTCTTTGCAAATCATCAGTAACCTCTCCCAGGCACCAATTAATGAATCGTATTATGGGAATAGAGACACTAGAAACACAAAGTGAAATTATATATATTATATATTTTAACGTGACTTCTACATATAGGCTTGAGTATGCTGTGTAGTGTGGTTTGTTTTTGATAGAATAGGCATATCTAGTATTTCTTTAATTTCCAAAGAAAACATTTATATCTATCATAGCTGCTGTTTTAAAGTATGTGAAATCTCTTTTATAATGGTAGCAAGCAGATCTAAATACATAGAGTACAAGTGCGTATCAATAAAACTTATTTTTTATCATCATAGCCATAATGCTGTTGTGAATGAAGGTAATTTGAATATTGTATTCATTAAGGCTAGGGACAGATGAGCGCATTTTCTGCGGCCACCGTCAAAATGTACGTCGATGCGTGCGCACGCATTTTTTCACGGAATACGCTTGAGTGGTCGGACGATGCTCAATTCTGGACGTATTCCATGACGGTGGGGTGAAAAAAGAGTAAAAATCAGATGAATCTAATCACTTGAGAAATGAAATAATAAGGGCAAGGGTTATAAAAAGCCATTTTGGGGATGGTGGCGTTTTTGAAAGA
The DNA here is from genome assembly GCA_009667805.1 of Leptobrachium leishanense. Classification (NCBI taxonomy): domain Eukaryota; kingdom Metazoa; phylum Chordata; class Amphibia; order Anura; family Megophryidae; genus Leptobrachium; species Leptobrachium leishanense. Next base: position 206,558,936 of record CM019064.1, read on the forward strand.
TGGATCCTGCACACGTCTTTGTGTTTGGTGTGATGGGGTACCTGTACCTAAAGAGGAAGAGAAAGCGGCAAACCTGGGTTCATGAAATCAACGCTGCAGACCCACGCATGGACACTTTGTGACGCTGTACAGGCCACTGCGAGAGAGGGACCCCGTGAAGTTCTTCAACTACATGCGGATGTCCATCGCCTCCTTTGATGAACTGTTGTCGCGGGTACGGGAGCCACTGACCAAGAGGGACACCAACATGCGGCCCGCCATACCACCGGAGGAGATGATAGTCATCACTTTGAGGTACGTACTGTCACACACCTGTATACATGACATCGCTGCCAGTCACCTGACATGAGTGCATCATGTCTGTAGTCACATGCCCACTGTTACATGCACACACACACGGGCATCACATCACACGTACATAATCATAAATGACTCCGACAACAATGTTGAAAAATAATACTATAATATGAAAAGAAACTGTAATATATTATGGACATATATTACAACTCGTAAACTGAAGGTCAGTATACATACAAAATCAAAACAATAACACATAATAAACAAATAATAAAACATATTTAGCTCATGTATCAAAGTTGCTGATACCGCAGAGCATCTGGGTCATGAGGGCCGGTGGTGTGGCTACAGCTGGACCCCGACTCCGTGTGTGGCCTGGCTCCAGGGGGCATGGCTGGGTGGGTGGACAGCACCTCACTGGAGACGGAAGATCCACTGGCGGATTGTGGCACAGCATGGTAGGCGGCTGCGTGATGGGGACGTGAAAGGATGTCCTCCAATATTGCCAGAGATCTGTGGCGATACTCCATTTTCTCTGCCTCGCTCATCTTGTTCAGGAGGAGCGTACATGCATTGGAGAAAGACATGTCCACGGAGTCCGCAAGCATGCAGCGTTGGTGTGCATGGGTGGTCTGTGCCTCCATGAAGGTGAGCATGGCCTGCTCGAGGTCTGCAGCTTGTGCCCTTCTCTTCTGGCCAGGTCTGGTGCTGACCGTTGTCGCGGTACCTGCCACCTGTGGTGTCGCCAAATCCTCCTCCATCTGCGACTCAGCACCACCCTGGTTCTCCTCCTCCTGGCAGCTGGCATAATCTCCTGGCACCATTTGTTGTGCCTGGGTGCCGGAGGTCGATGGCTGGTCCATGCTGCTGACACTCCTGCGCGGCTCCTGGGTCCTGCGGAGGAACGATAGCTGCTCTGCATATATGTAGCCACGGACCTTTTTCGCACCAGCTCCAGAGCGCGCAGCCATGGCCTGCTTCTTCTGGACGCGCATGTAGTTGTCGCGTACTGTGCGCCATTTGTTCATCGCCTCTTGTGCTGCAAAACATGATGAGAGTGACATTAGCTTGTGTTCATGGTATGTGATCATATTCAAACATTTTTGTTTTGTCTTCTAGGTATCTCGCTAGTGGGTGCAGTTTGAAGGATCTGCATTATAGCTTCCGCGTTGGCAGATCAACAGCTGGTGAGATCGTCCGCAAGGTGTGCCAAACAATATGGGAGACCATGAAGGGCGAATATTTGCCAAGACCGACACATACGGCATGTCTGGAAATTGCAGCAGGATTCTGGGAGAGAGCCAACTTTCCAAACTGCCTGGGAGCCGTGGATGGCAAACATGTCCGCATAGTGAAGCCACCGCACAGTGGCTCACTGTATCAGAATTATAAACATTACTTTTCTATTGGCCTACTGGCGGTGTCAGATGCCAACTATAGTTTCGTGTATGTGGATGTCGGTTCATACGGCAAGGACTCTGACTCCACACTGTTCAGGAACTCCACACTGTGGAATGAAATTGAGAGTGGGACCCTGAACATCCCCAGAGCCGCACCATTGCCTGGCAGTGACGTGACAGTCCCCTATGCCTTCGTGGGTGACGAAGCATTCGGACTATCCACACACCTCCTAAGGCCCTACTCAGGGACACACCTGACTGTGAAGAAGCGGGTGTTTAATTATAGGCTGTCGCGGGCGAGACGGTATGTGGAGTGTACCTTTGGCATACTGACCAACAAGTGGAGGATTCTACATAGACCGCTGGATGTCAATGTGGACTTCTGTGTGGACATAGTGAAATGCTGTTGCATTCTACATAACTATGTGCGGGCCAGGGATGGTTTTAATTTTGACGATACCCTCACAGTTGTCGGTCTTGAGGATGATGTGAACTATGACATCATAGCTGTGAATAGATACAGCAACAGGTATCGCGATGCTCTATCTAATTATTTCATCAGTGATGCAGGTGAGGTGCCCTGGCAGCTGGGGAGCATTTGAGTTTCACATCAATGATTTCATTTGTTTGTTTATTATTATTATTGTGATTTACATTTATGGGATTATGAATTAAATAATATTATACTCACTCTGTATGTGCTGCTCCTTCTCGGACCACGTATCGTACTCCGGGTACACCTGACGGGACACCTCGACCCATGCGCTCGCCTTCTTCCCCTTGTCCTTATAACGCTCGCAGGCCGTATCCCAGATCCCTGGATGCTCCCCCACAGCGCTGATGAGCCTCTCGACGTCCATCTCTGGTCCAGACATCATTCACAGTCGCAGGTACTCACCAACGCAATTCTAGGGAAATCTGGCTGTTCGAACGTTATGTAGGCCGCACACTAGCAGCGTCTGACGTCTCCTAATCACGCACACACGCTGCCATGCGGCCGCCGCGCACTCTGTACGTCAGTAGCAGCGGTTTCACGTTCTGAGAAAAATGCGTTCATTTGCTGGTTGCGTGGTGTCGGCGCACTTTCGTACGCACGTACTTCGTATATTGGCCGTCATTGGCCGTTATGTGCTGCTACTGCCGCCGTGATTTAGTGCGTCTGCACGCGCGTTCCGACTGCCCCACTCTGACCCTAGCCTAAGTAGTACTGACCCAGGGATTGTATAGTGACTGTTTTCTGTGTAGTTATATTTCCAGGCTCATACAAAGCCTTTAACCCCTTAGTGACCGGGCGGATTTACACAAATCCGTCCTTTAGTGACCGCTGCTGTTTTTACGTTTCTGTGTGTTTAGGTCAAATTTTCCTCTTACTCATTTATTCAACCCACACATATTATACCCAGTTTTTCCCGCCATTAAATGGACTTTCTAGAAATACCATTATTTCCATCATATCAAATAATTTACTATAAAAAAAAATATGAAATATGATGAAAAAATGGTAAAAACACACTTTTTCGTAATTCAATCCCCAAAATCTACAACCACCAAAAAAATTTTGTCGCGAGACTAGAAATACCCAATTTTTACATGTTTTTGCTTTTTAACCCCTTCACTGCTGAGCCAGTTCACCTATGTGCGCTGCGCTCATTCTGACCATTTTGTGCTAATTATTTTGAGATGACAGCCTAGGTCCTATTTAACTAAACCTCCCCAGACAAAATTTTTTTTTTTTTTTTATTTTATATATTGTTTTAATTTGTTTTTTAAAATTATATTTTTAAACCAAACCTGGTCATGTTTGGTATTATTGGAAAGGCCATGATCAGGCCTTTCTAATGATGTCAAATATGACCATCTATCATGTATATAATGCATCTTTTTCTTGAAAAAATGGACCAGATCATTCGATTTCATCTGACCAAATCCCATGAAAATTGGAAGGATCGCTAATCTATTGTAATCGCATGAAACAGTCCATTGGTGGTCTGATGCAGTGGAAGTGAGCTGCTTCACTTGTATGTTATGGGATCGATCGGACGACTTCAGACGATATCGGATGATTGCACCATTGCGCAAATGCGGTGCCAGTAGGCGACCAGACTAAGGCTGGTTGCAGCAATCTATGGGCCCAATTTTGATTGAACTGTTATGATTAGTGAGTGAGATGATAAGTGTAAGGCCACCACTTATTAAGCATAAAGGGTCTCATCCTATTATGGCTGAGCTGCATCTAGTATAAAAACTGCAAATTTTGCGGTCACCTGGTGAATAATGACCTATTCCACAGACACTCATTATTAACCCTTTCCCTACCAAATTGGAGTTAATTTGATTTTGCGTTCTAACACATTGAAAAGCAATCATTTCCATGAGTGTGCCCCCCTGAGGAGAAATTAAATTCACTGTGAGAATTCACTCTTGTTCCTTTGTAATACTGTAAAACAAGCTACAAATAGCAGCCCCAAACCTTCACTGTAACAAAATGTTCATAAACTTTAATGCTGCATTGCAATAACCAGGGACAGGGCAGAAAACAGGTAGTGCTCTGGGGTCACTCACTGGTACAGGCAGGGGTCAAGTCCAGGGGGAATGCAGTTCTGCACTATTTTTGCAGAGGGAACTGAGTTCTCTTGGGTCCCACAGAAAATAAAGCTCATATACAGGTGTTCAATCATATATTTCCCTTTTAAATCATATATTTATTGTGACTTATCATACATTTTTGCTAAAATTCATACATATATACATATAAATATATCTGATTTGAGTGTGTGTTTGTGATAAGTGCGAGGTGATAATTGCTAAGTGGAGAATAAAAATCCTAGGGAGCTCCTGCACTTCTATTTTTAAGACTTGACCCCTGTATACAAGGATGACATTCAGGGGGTTATAATGATTGAAACTTCCTGTACAGTACAAATACAGTGGGTTCATGTAATTTCCATGTACAGGCATTATGCAACATACAGATATTTTTATAGTCTGCTAGTATTTTTTTAAAGAGCAAATTTTACAATATTTATATATAATTATTTTAGAACAAACGTTTATGCAAAATTTCTATTTTACCCTATATTTAATTGTTAACTTTGCAATCCATATTTGAAATAAATCTTATATTGTGTTTTCAATAAAGGGCTTCGTAGTGAAGTGCTTAAAGTCTTGAGCAGGCATGTTAAAAAAAAAACTGAGTACTCTGAGTACTCGCTTTGGTTTACTAACTTCGGCTGACCCTGACTTCCTTTGTTCTGTTGTTCTGTTGTCTGTTCTGTGTCTAGCAATCTGGCTAACCTAAAGACCAGCAGTGTAGATAGATTTTCTCTGCGGGTTGGCATTAATACAATGTGTGACATTTATACAGTGACTGGATGTGAGCTACACAGTGCAGGTCTGTAGACAGGATAGCTGGTTGCCGCAGATGAGGTCTTGATACACTGAATGGATGGTGAGCTATACAGTGCAGGACTGCAGACAGGATAGTTGGTAGCCACAAATGAGGTCTTGGCACAGTGACTGGATTGTGGGCTGCTCGGTGGGGAGATATAGCAGCACTCATAGCAGGATCCAGGAACCTTTAAAGCAAGGTGAAGCCAGCAGGAAGAGTAGAGGAAATACAAGGGACAATGTTAGACTAGACAAGACAAGGGCAAAATAGGACAAATAAGGCAGGTTAGACAGTTAGGAGTAGGAGGTCAGGAATCACGTCTAAGTACTAGTCAAAAGCACAAACTAATGACACAGCATAGTGAGAAGGGAGAAGTTTGTGAGGGTCCTGAGAACGAGCAATGGCACTAGTGGCCTGCTTTACATTGGGTGCCCGCTCAGGTCTCACAAGGTTTTAGCTTGATTTTGCCATTGCAGGGACAACTGCTCTATTTGCAAATCGGACTGCAATCACCCAGAAAGGGTGGCCAGAACAGAAATGCAAGGACGTCATCCCTGCGCAAGAGGTGCAACAACCCTCAATGATCATTTCGGCCTTATTAGGCCTCGTCAGGAGGATATAGCTGACACCACTCTAGGCACATCCAGCAGGGGGTCCACATCTGTATAACCCTGTAAACTTATAGTGAGAAAGGAGAAGTTTGTGAGGGTCCTTAGAACAAGCAATGGCACTAGTGGCCTGCTTTACATTGGGTGCCCACTCAGATCTCACAGGCTTTTAGCTCGATTGTGCCATTACAGGGACAACTGCTCCATATGAAAATCAGAATGCTGCACCCAGAAAGGGTGGCCAGAACAGAAATGCCAAGGAAGTCTACAGGGTAATCCAGACATGGACCTCTTGCTCAATGTGCCTAGTGGGTGTCAGCTATACCCTTCTGACAGACGAGGCCTAACACGGCCGAAACGATCGTCAGGGGTTGCTGCACCTCTCCCAGGGATGACTTCCGTGGCATTTCAGTACTGGCCACCCTTTCTGGGTGTAGCAGTCTAATTTGGATATGGAGCAGTTGTCAGTGTAATGGCACAATCGAGCTAAAACTTTGTGAGATCTGAGTGGGCACCCACATAAAGCAGGCCACTAGTGCTGTTGCTTGTTCTCAGGTCCCTCACAAACCTTTTTGTTTCTCACTTTAATGACACAGCATAGAGGGAAGGGCGTGGCACACCAATGGTACAGGAATGCAGCCAGAAGAGAGAAACCCCGGGATGGAGACAATACAAGGAGCAGTAAGGGGAAAGAGGCGGTATATCTGGCCCTCCAGCAGCTGCCAAGGTTGGAAGCATGACCATCACTTCTTAGCCCCCTCTTCTCCCTCTCATCACACAGCCAGTTACTTCTCAGCCCCCTCTTCTCTCACTTATTGTACAGGCTGTCACTTCTCAGCCCCCCTCTTATCCTACAGACTGTCAACCCTCAGCCTCAGGGCCGGCGCTACCGCTAGGCGGCCGCCTAGAGCACAGCGCCGCCTAGGGTGCAGCGGAGCTCCACAATTTTGAAACCGGCAAATTTTTGCGCCGCTGACACCGCTGCACTATTTTTTTTGTAAGCGCCGGTGCCGCGGCAGCATCTAATTTGCCGGTGCATAGATACAGTGTGTGATGTCGATGCTGACCGTGCCCACCCCACACGCATGCATCTACATGAGAGCGCGGGATCAAGACGCGTGGTGGATCCTTAGGCACGGCAGCCAGCAAATGATTTGTTGCTGATAACGCTCCTACAGCTCCCACCGGGCCCTGGACCAGCCAGCTACGATACCCACCAGGTATGTGCCAGCTTGCTGCCTGTCCCAAACAAATGATCTGCCGGGGTACTGATCCAAGAGTACCACCGGTGACCAATGGTGCCATGAAGCGTCCACCAGGTGCTCCCTCGCAGAGGGTAAGAAATGTAATGGCCAGCTGCACCTAAGGCGGCGGCCTCCGGTAGGCCTCACTTCCGGCTCCTGACCAGGGACACGTCTGCAGGGAACCCCCTCGCAGAGGGGAAGAAATGTGACGGGCGGGGCGGCATCCTCAGGTAGGCCTCACTATCGGAGCCTCAGAGCTCCGCTGCATGCTGCTGAGACAGTGAGGGTCTCAACAAGGAAGAGACAGGATTCGGGGCCCAGTGTGTGCCTTGTGTGTGTGCCTTGTGTGTGTGTGTGTGCCTTCTGTGTGTGTGGGTGTGTGCCTTCTGTGTGTGTGTGTGTGTGTGTGTGTGTGTGCGCCTTCTGTGTGTGTGTGGGTGAAGTGGACCTCTGTGATCCGCTCATACACACTGCTCGTTACTGTGCGTTTCATTGCTGTGGAGCTCTGTGATACGCACGCTCATACACACCGTACATTACTGTGAGTTTTATTGCTGTGGAGCTCTGTGATACACTCATACACATTGCATATTACTGTGTTTTATTGCTGTGGAGCTCTGTGATACGCTCATACACACTGCACATTACTGTGAGTTTTATTGCTGTGGAGCTCTGTGATACACTCATACACATTGCATATTACTGTGTTTTATTGCTGTGGAGCTCTGTGATACGCTCACACATGTCACGTGTTTTTTTTTGGGGGGGGCGCAAGTAGCTGGCCTGGTCTAGGGCGCAAAATAGCCTAGCACCGGCCCTGCTCATCTCCTCTTTTCTCCCTCTCCGCACCTCTCTTCTCCCTCTCTTCACACAGAATGTTACCCCTCAGCCCCCTTCTCCTCACACAGAGTGTCATTCCTCAGCCCCCTCTTTCAAAGGCTCTAACATGTCTGTCACTCTTCACCCCCTCCTCTTCTCCTCAGACTCGTGTTATACTATCCACCCAGTTCTTCTAAAGTTACAGTTCTTGTTTTCCACCTAACTGTCCCAAAACCTATTCTTCTGCGTTTTTCCATTTAGTCAGCCGTTCTAACAAAGAATCTTTGGAGTACATCTATAACTCTTTAAAGAGGTGTCACAGTGATAAGAAAATGAGTCAGAGAAAGTCAGGAATATCACTGTGTGTTTGATCTTAAGATGTTACTTAAGAAGTTACTTGGCACTTCAACTTCACATACTCAAAATATGAACTGTGTCTCAGATAATATTATACATGTAGAATCCTTCCCTCAAGTCTCAGGCAAGCTGTAAATTAATATACTTTTAGTATACTAAGACCAGAGCATAAACAAATCCTCCCAATCCACAGGTATCAGTACTTCTAAGTTCACAGCAATACACAGTATTGCAATCCTCAGTAAATCAACCTATATACCAACAGTATTCAGGTCAACTATACATACATTTTAAGGTTCGTCCAATCCGTAAATGTCTATCTTTTGCATCAAAAATGTTTGACCTATAATGCAGGACAAGGAAAGGATACAGCAGTGTGTAGATAAAAATAGAACAAAAAACATGTGAGCTACCTAATGACTTATCACTTATCTTTTCTCCTTGAACTCAAGGCGATCTACACATGAAATATTTCCCTCATGAGCCAAAAGAAACTCTTGATTCATAAACGCCAAATTTAATATAAATCCGCAATGTACAGCCATGGCCAAAGGTTTTGAGAATGACACAAATATAAATTTTCGCAAAGTCTGGTGCCTCAGTTTTTATTATGGCACTTTCCATATACTCCAGAATGTTGATGAGCGATCAGATGAACTGCAATTAATTGCAAAATCCCTCTTTACCATGAAAATGAACTTAATCCACCAAAAAATATCTCCACTCCATTTCAGCCCTGCCACAAAAGGACCAGCTGACATCATGTCAGTAATTCTCTTGTTAACACAGGTCAGAGTGTTGATGAGAACATGGCTGGAGATCGCTCTGTCATTCCAATTAAGTTAGAATAACAGACTGGACGCTTTAAAGGGAGGGTGGTACTAGAAATAATTGTTATTCCTCTGTCGACCTTGGTTACCTGCAAGTAAACCCTTTCAGTCATCATTGCTTTGCACAAAAAACGATTCACCAGCAAGGATGTTGCTGCTAATGAGATTGCACCTATGCATGATTAAGGCCTGTGGTGGCCGAAACATTGCGCCTTTTTATCTGCTGACATTCAAATAAAACCTTTTCCGTGGGATACACATCCGAGTGGCATGCCGTTTTCCTTATTCCTATGCGTTTGGAGGACGGGCGGACCTCTGCAGCGGAGCACCGGAGTCTCCCACTGGTCTACAGAGAGCTCTCCCACTTGGGTACATATTGTGCACTCTTAAGTTAGAATAACACTGGACGCTTTAACGGGATGGTGGTGCTTGAAATAATTATTCTTTCTCTGTTGACCATGGTTACCTGCAAGGAAACCCTTTCAGTGCTTTGCACAAAAAGCGATTCACCAGCAAGGATGTTGCTGCTAATAAGATTGCACCTAAAGCAACGATTTATCGGATCATCAAGAACTTAAAGGAGAGACGTTCGATTGTTGTGAAGTAGGTTTCAGAGTGCCCAGGAAAGTCCAGCAAGCACCACGACCGTCTCCTAAAGTTGATTCAGCTGCAGGATCGGGGCACCACTAGTGCAGGGCTTGCTCAGGATTGGTAGCTGGCATGTGTGAGTGCATCTGCACGCACAGTGAGGTGAAGACTTTTGGAGGATGGCCTGGTTTCAAGAAGGGCAGCAAAGAAGCCACTTATTTCTGAGAAAAACATCAGGGACAGACTGTTATTCTGCTATAGGTACAGGGATTGGACTGCTGAGGACTGGGGTAAAGTAATTTTCTCTGACGAATCCCCTTTTCGATTGTTTGGGGCATCCAGAAAAGGTTGTCAAGAGAAGAAAAGGTGATTGCTACCATCGGTCCTGTGTCATGCCAACAGTAAAGCATCCGGAGACCTTTAATATGTGGGGTTGTTTCTTAGCTAAGGGAGAGTGCTCACGCACTAAGAACACAGGCATGAATGAAGAACAGCCTCCGAGAGCAACTTCTCCCAACCATCCAAGAACAGTTTGGTGATGAACAATGCCTTTTCCAGCATGATGGAGCAACTTGCCATAAGGCAAAAGTGATAACTAAGTGGCCTGGGGAACAAAACATTGACATTTTGGGTTCATGGCCAGGAAGCTCCCCAGACCTTAATCCCTTTGAGAATTTATGTTTTATCCTCAAACAAAAACCCGCAAATTCTGACAAACTCCAAGCATTGATTATGGAAGAATGGGCTGCCATCAGTCAGGATGTGGCCCAAAAGTTGATTGACAGCATGCCATTGTGAATTGCACACAAGGTCTTGAAAAAGAAGGGTCAACACTGCAAATATTGACTCTTTGCATAAACGTTATGTAATTGTCTATAAAAGCCTTTGACACTTATGAAATGCTTGTAGTTATACTTCAGTAACATCTGACAAAAATATCTAAAAACACTGAAGCAGCAGACTTTGTGAAAAATAATATTTGTGTCATTCTCAAAACATTTGGCCAGGGCTGTATATCTATGACCTGCTTTGTCAAAGAGAACATTTGGAATGAAGAAGTTTCTCTTGAGCTGATTGCAAGCAGCAAAATGGTATTTTACCTTCAATGTGATTATTTGAAAAGAGAAGGAATCACAACTGAAATGTTGGCAATTATGTCTTGATTTCCTATCACTAAATTACAGGAAAAATAATAAAATCTTTGAAATAGTGCTATAAGCTGAGTTCAATGAGGAACATTATATATATTGCCATTGCAATATGATCCTAAATTTGGTATACAAGGAATTGGTAGGGACTCAGGTAAGCAGCAATCTACTAGGACAGCACGCAAAACAACCAGCAAAGGAGATTGTTTAATAACCCCTTCACTAGGGATGGGCATGGCTGAAAAATTCATTTTGTTTAGTTTCGTTACGTTTTTAAATTATTTTGTTTTTGGATTTCGTAACTAATTTAGTTTTGTATTTTGTTTAGTTTCGGATCTATTTGAAATTTCGAATTGATTCGAATTTCATATATCAATTCGATAGTTGATATCTATTCGAATTTTGGATCACTAGATAAAACCCCAATTAATCAAATTTTGCTGTTAAAAGAAAAGCTAGGGTTAAATTTTAAGCTGTGTCACAGATTTAGTATTTGAGTCAAATTAAACAGTGAAACAAAATTAATTTGTTTCATAAAGTCCTTTGCTTACTATTACTTGTATTGTAAGTTAAGATCAATTCAATAGTTGATATCAATTTGATAGTTCATTTCAAATTCAATAGTTGATATCAATTTGATAGTTCATTTCAAATTCGATAGTTGATATCAATTTGATAGTTCATTTCAAATTTAATAGTTGATATCAATTTGATAGTTCATTTCAAATTCCATGGTTGATATCAATTTGATAGTTCATTTCAAATTCGATAGTTGATATCAATTTGATAGTTCATTTCAAATTCAATAGTTGATATCAATTTGATAGTTCATTTCAAATTCCATGGTTGATATCAATTTGATACTTCATTTCAAATTCGATAGTTGATATCAATTTGAAAGTTCATTTCAAATTCAATAGTTGATATCAGTTATTCAAATTTTTCTTTTATGATGATGACACAGAGTAAAACGAAATAAATTCGTTTATATACCGTTTCATTTCATTTCAATTTCCTATCATATCGATTCGTTATTCGGAAGTACTGCCGAATACGAATTATCAAATTTCGTTCCAAATTCCGAATTTTTCCGAAACGAATGCACATCTCTACCCTTCACTGCTGAGCCGTTTCACCTCTGTGTGCTGAGTTCATTTTGATGATTTTGTGCTCATCATTTTTAAATGCTATTTGAAATAGTCATGAACACCTTATGTGCATGCAAGAGTACAGAATTTATAGAATAAAACCTGGTTTGCATAATGTTTTAGTCAGAAAACTAGCTGTAAAAAAGGCTGTAAATACCACTGGCTCTTTATCCAGCGTTAGTGCTATGCAAGTGATTACTGTATGTAATTACATTTCCATAGAGTTATTAAAGCTTACTATCCCATTATTGATTTTGGCTGCTAGCGGTATGTTAGTAAGCTTAGTATGTGAGTTAATCCAGTAATATAAATAAATAAATTACATGCAGTGGTTCACCTGTTATTTCTTAGGATTTGATAATGGCCTGGGGTTATTGATTATCTTTTTTTTCTTTCTGTGATGTTATACTAACACACTGTTATTAATACACTTCAGAGAGCAGCCACTGCAAAAGAATTCCATCAAGTTTATGGTGAGCCATGTTGAACTAAACACACTTTGTGTAGACTCAGGACATTAAAGGAAAACTATTAAGAATTAATAAACCGTTATTTGAGTGTTTCATAGAAAAAAATATATTAGTTGCTAGGCAACCAGTATTGTCTACCAGGTGTATGTTTGAATGGATTAAAGCCACAAGTGGGCTTGGAAAATGCACATCCGTTGGCTTTTGAGACTTAATGATACTCAAATCAGAGTTTATATAAAATGAAAAAGAATACAACACGTATGAAGCTGCCTTACTTCTGCTAATGTCATTGTTGGTTTAACAGAATATGCAATTACCTGTTCTCATATTTATGTTCCTGATGAAGAACACAGACTGTATTCCTTTTACTGAGTTTTCTAACTGCCTTTTTCTTGAATGTGCCTTGGTCTGTTGCAATTATTCTTGTCTCAGGTGTGTGTTGTTTGTTCCTCACACATAAATGTTTAAATCAGCACTTTACAGTTTTCCTTTGAATCCGGTTTTCCTATTTTGCCTTTTGGGTCCTCTGATTTCATCTTTGAGAAAATTGCACTTGATGTTCCATCAATCTCAATCTGATTCTTTTGCTATTATATAATTTACAATGATAATGATATCTCTTGGTTTTTTTTCCCCTCAAAAAAATTATAATCTTTTGAGCATTTTCAAAAATATGTTCCTAATATTCCAGTATGTCAGACATGACAGCTGATGTACTGGAACCCTTTGAAGTGCTTTATCTTCCGAGTCTCACTTAGGCTGCGTTCACACAAGCACACCTTTCGCATCCGTCGTAGGTTTTCAAAGGAGTCAATAGAGAACAACACATGAAGCACGTGCACACTTTTTCACGCATGGGCAATGCATGTTGCAACTGACGGAAAAATGGTGTCGACGTGAAAAAGCTACAATGGATGTAGAGAAACCCCTGCATACAACCTTTTTTTCTTTCTCGATGTCAGTCAAAACTAACTGGTACTATACAGCTTTTTTTTCTTTCTCGCAACATCATTCATAACTAACTGATACAATGTCACCACAATCTCATCCGTTATAAAGTGCATCCGTTTCAATGGACGCACTGTGCGCAATCAGTGCACTCGTGTGACCGCAGCCTTAGAGACGCATGGCAGTTCCAAATGCAATACCATGATTGACCAGCAAAGCAAGCCCTATGCCTGTCAAATAATGCATTCAGCCTCTAAATGCACTGGAATTATATTACAGAGAATTTATACTTTATGTATAGGTGTCTATGTATTTGAGTAGGTGTGTGTGTGTTGAGATTGGGTTTCAGGATAAAGATGCAAAGTGTTTTTCTTTAAAACCAATGGTCCCTGGCACTGGTTTTATGGCAAACCACTTGGTAGTGAAAGGGTGAAGCCCTATATTTCCCGGTCTGAAAGGAAGGCCTGTAAATCATGATGGAGAGTATTTTCTTCTGTGGGTGCCTTAACTTGGTCCTAATTTCATGAATTATATAGACAAACAGATGTTGTGCCTCAGAATTTTTATAGTTTTACAATTATACTATAATTATATATTATTCAATACTTATTACCATAGAAAGCTCAATAAAGTATTGAACGGCCAGAACAAGTTGAGAAGAGGACGGTTTCATAAAGTATGAAGGAGGCTCCTCAAAATACCAATGAAAGACAAGAGAGGAACATAATTTTTCCAGTAAACATGGGCGCAAATGAACATTTTTCGCAACAATGTTGATGTTCTAAAGCTGATGATTCCCATACTGAAGAAGAAATAACAGAGAATGAAGCTAATATTGATAAAGATGAGGGGAACATGAGTATGGCAGAAGAACACAAAGAAGGAAGCAAATGGCATGATTAAGGCCTTTGGAGAAAGGATTTTACCAGGAAGGATACATTGAGATTTCTCTCGTTTTCAAGTATGTCCTGGGTGGCGAGTATTTACCGTTAGGTGTCTTGCCCAAGGACACTTACTGGAGAGGTTGCTTGCTGGGATCAAACCCATGACTCCACAGGCTCTCTCCATGCAGAGCAGTGACATTACCTCTACTCCACCCAGCCGGTATGACATGTCATCCTGATATTATCTCTGTATTAAATAAATATCCAAGCATACTACACCTAGAGAACCTGTATCTCGGGTATAGCGGCACCCCGCGGGAGAGCAGCGGGGTGTGTGGTGGGAGTGTGGTTGGTGTGCAAGGCTCTAGTAGCTTGACCCTAATTGATTATTCTCTAGAAAAAGATGCAAAGACATTCTTCAAATCTTGGATGATCTGGCTAATTGACTCAATAACTTAAGTGTTGCGCAGAAAAAAAAAAAATTATCATCCAGAGGGGTACATTTAAAATTAATTTGGATCACAATATTTTTTTTTACGTTTTCCAACATCTATTGGATAAAATTATTCACTGATAGTAGCTAGTATATTCCAAAGAATGGTAAGTTATTTATGGTTTTCCATTCAAGATATTTATTGAAAAATGAAAGATATTCTAGACATTGAAGGGTTTTCTAACTGGCAACATGCTACTGCAAAGCTGTAACAATTAATTAAACAAAATTAAAGCAGTGGAGCTTTGTATTGAAGCCAGAAAAATAGGTTCTAATAAAATCAACAAAATTTCTGAACATCTATGTACAGCATGAAAACTGCTTTGGAGGAACATTCTAAAAAATAATAATCCCTATACTATATTATTTAGAAGATGAAAATATGGTATTTAGAGGATCATATTAACAGGGTTAGTCAAAGAGCTCCGAATCGGGGTCGAAAGGTAACCGAACGCTGAAATTCAGCATACGGTTATCTTTCCTGGCCATTCGGCTATTCAGAGAGCAGGCAGTTCACCAAATCTTGGCGAATTGCCTGCACATACGGTGCCTGTTCGTTGCCTGTTCGAGGGCAGTGAAATCCCCATAGAGAAGCAATGCTTCGTCTATTCAGAGAACACAAAACAGCTGAGAAAGGTTGCCGAAATGCCCTGCCATTCGGTGGTTTCATTCGACAGGTTTATTCAGGAGTATCCCATAGGCTTCAATGTTAAAAATATTCCCATTTTAATTCAATATCTAATAAATTTTTTATTATTTTATTCTGCTGTAAAAAGTCTGTTTATTTTTAGATTTTTTTAGGATCTTTTAGGCATTTTTCGGGATTTGTTTGTGAAAAAAATTTCCGTTTTTTTAAATTGTTTTTTCTTTTTTCTGTAACAGCCCTTTTTATTATCATTCATTGGATCATATATGTAAATTTCAGACATTTTTGTTCTGTAGTTTCTTTGCAAAGAGCGTTTCACTTTTCAAACATTCAAGCGTACTGTTTTTTGTTTTTTTTACTCCATTCGTCTGCGGTGTCGGGTTTTTCCGGCGGCTGCTCTGCGCTCTGATCGGCTCCTGCTCGGGTTTCTCCGGCGTGTTCGGCATGGTTAATCCAGATGTTTTTGCGGTTTTCGGTGTGCCTTTGCTGGGTTTTGCGGTGAGTGTTCGTCGGGTTTGCGGCGGCTTTTCCCTGCACTACGACGGCCCTGTGGTGCTTGCTGAATAAGCCGCAGGGTCGCCGAAATGGGATCGCCAAATCGCACCGAATTGAAGACAGAGAACGAAAAGTCACCGAACGTGCGGTGATTTTTCGATTCTCTTTGAATAACCCTGTATGGATTTTTTCACACTGAACTATTGAAAACTCTTGACTTTTATTCAAATTCTATTAAAAAATTGATCTTATAATAAAATAACACTTTTAGAAGAATTAATAATAAAGACTATATACACTACGATGGAAAAAAAACCATAGCACATTAATAAGGATCATGGCTAACAAAACTAGATGAGCCAAAGCATCTTAATATTATGTAGCCATTCTTGACTGTACACTGATGTATCTCAGAATTAATTTGTATCATAATATTTGTATGCATGGTTGGCAAGAAGGTAGAAATATATGAGCATTCTACTGTTGTTTTTAATAATTGTTGTTTTTCGGTGATTGTTTTGGTTTGGCAAATAGTTTGAAGGAACATTGAAAAGACTGGGACTTGATTTGCAAAATTTTAAAGGCCAAGGATAAGACATAGTGCCTATATAAAAGATCATGGTCTGCTCTAAAGGCCTAAATACTGCATAAAAACCCACAAGTGTTTTGAATACCCTGTGGTTGTCATAACCCAAATTATTATTTTTTTGGAAGATATAGCAAACGTTTCAGCTACTGCTTTAATGAATTTTGGGAATCCTATGACACATATAATCAAACTTACAAGTTTCAAACACACATTGTGATATTGCAAAATATATTATACAGTCAAACCAAAACCACGATTTGAAACATGCCTGGAATATTTTGTGGAGCGTATCTGCACTAAAAGGTATCAAATTAAAGACATCGTTCTTACATTTGAAGAGATTCAAAGAGACACCACAGATCCCATAATTGAAAGCGATTCTTTTTCTCAATAAGTTATGTAATGAGTGTGGAAAATACACCAGTATTAAAATCACCAGTATATAGCAGCTTCACCAATGCTATCACCTCAAAATGCGATCACCTGCTATGCTGTCACCTCAAAACAGGGACATTTGAAAATAACACCTATGTACTGTATGTGACGCACTTCCAGTTTACACAACACTGCTGTGATATACACTGTTATTATACACAGGGCCTTCATCGGGGGGGGGGCACAGCCAATCATATGGTCAGGGATCCAGTGGCTTCAGGGGGCCCTGGCCCACCAGAATACCAACAAATTTCCAGGTGGGCCGCAGCATCGGGGGGGGGGGTGGCAGTAAGACCAATCTTGTCTCCTCACTGTGGGAAGGATTAGTATGGTCTGCACATGGTAAATGGAATGCTCTCCCACCAAGAACATGTTTTATAACCTAGCTGAATTAAAAGAGATTTAGCGCACTTTCTGTAAAACAAGGTAAGCAGAACAGGAGGTGAAATGTTTTATTTTTAACTATGTGTTAAGCCTGCCCAGAGGGCAGTCTATTGTTGTTGTTGCTGCCAGCCCTGAATCTGTGTTCACATATTTGCTTTTCAATGTCATATCCGAGAGTATCTCTATATATAAATGCGTTTGTAATGTGTCCATTGCTATCCCATCCGCGGTGGGAGGGCTGAGTAAGCAGATGTGATGGGAGCGCGCGCAGCTGCTTTAGAACACATTTACAGTTGTGTTCAAAATTATTCAACCCCCAATGCTGTAAAGGGTTTTAGGGAATTTAGTGTACATTTGTAATTGTATTCAGAATGAAATCCTACAAGGACTTTTTAAAGAACCATATGCAACTAAAATGACATCAATTGGTTTTGTAATACAGTAGTAAATGTTTCTTTTGTGAATTCTTCATTGACACAATTATTCAACCCCTTAAAGACTACCACTCTGAAAACACTTGAATGAACCTCTGTTCTTCAATCAGGTATTGAAAACACCTGTGGATGTCACGGAGCAGCAATAAAGCATAATAAGCACCAATTAGGCAGCTTTAAAATGACTGTGATACTCAGCTCCTTCTAGACATTTACTGGTGTGGTTACAAACCTGGTGAAGTCAAGAGAATGGTCCAGGAAGACAAGAGAAGAGGTGATTACTCTTCACAGGAAGGGCAATGGCTATAAGAAGATTGCAAAGATGTTAAACATACCAAGAGAGACCATAGGAAGCATCATTCACAAATTCAAGGCAAAGGGCACTGTTGAAACGCTACCTGGTCGTGGCAGAAAGAAGATGCTGACTTCGACTGCTGTGCGCTACCTGAAGCGTAGAGTGAGAAAAGTCCCTGTGTGACTGCTGAGGAACTGAGAAAAGATTTGTCAGATGTGGGTACTGAAGTTTCAGCTCAGACAATATGGTGCACATTGCGTAATGAAGGCTCCATGCCAGAACTCTCAGGCGCACCCCTTGCTGTCTCCAAAGAATAAGAAGAGTCGACTGCAGTATGCCAAAAGTCACGTGGACAAACCACAGAAGTTTTGGGATAGTGTTCTGTGGACTGATGAAACAAAATTAGAACTGTTTGGGCCCATGGATCAACGCTATGTTTGGAGGAGGAAGAACAAGGCCTATGAAGAAAAGAACAACTTGCCTACTGTGAAGTATGGCGGGGGGTCAATCATGCTTTGGGGCTGTTTTGCTTCTGCAGGTACAGGGAAGCTTCAGCGTGTGCAAGGTACCTTGAATTCTCTTCAGTAACAGGAGATATTGGATGACAATGTGATGCAGTCCGTCACAAACCTGAGGTTTGGGAGACGTTGGACCTTTCAACAGGACAATGATCCCAAGCATACCTCCAAGTCCACTAGAGCATGGTTGCAGATTAAAGGCTGGAACATTTTGGAGTGGCCATCGCAGTCACCTGACTTAAATCCGATTGAGAACCTCTGGTGGGACTTAAAGAAAGCAGTTGCAGTGCGCAAGCCTAAGAATGTGACTGAACTGGAGGCTTTTGCCCATGATGAATGGGCGAAGATACCCGTAGATCGCTACAAGACACTTGTGTCAAGCTATGCTTCACGTTTGAAAGCTGTTATAACTGTAAAAGGATGTTGTACTAAGTACTAAGATTGAATGTCACTTGGGGGTTGAATAAAACTGATAATGATGTGAGCACAGAAAAGACATTTGTGGTTATTTCATTATAAATGTTATGTTATATTTGTCTGACCTACACGTGCCTCTTTGATTTAATTGTAAGCAAGATGACTGAATGATCAAAATCAATGTCAAACTGGCCAAAACACTCAATTTCAGTGGGGGTTGAATAGTTTTGAACACAACTGTATATATAGAGATATATATGTAAAATGTAAACCATCCTGGCAGGTCCTATCATCCTGTTCTTATGACAACAACCAACTTACACCCTCGCAGGAGATATAAGGCCGGTGTCAGATGAACGCAGTGATCACGTCCGTGTTGCCGGACAGTTTAACGTCTGCCGTAATATAGAATCCTGATCAATAGAGACCCACACATGAAGTACTTCCACACCGAACTGCGGTTACGCACAACGCACGTGGCAAATGGATGCAAGATAGGCAGGAATGTAAAACCGCTAAGACAGACACGCAGAGTGTGCAACGTCTGCGTAGCGTTCCGTGTGAGTGATGAGATGTCAGACGAAGCGCATTTGCGACGTCCAGCACCTTGACGCACAAAATGGCTTTTCATATCCTTTTTCATATTAGTTTTGTTTCCCATGTTTCCTTTTTTTTTTCTACGTCCGTCATAAAAAACAGACCATGTGGTGTCTACAGTATCTTCCGTCAGAACGTCCGTCCGTTATGCACCCACTGTGCGCTCAGACTGCGTTCGTCTGACATTAGCCTAAAACTTAAAAAATATTACATATCATAGCCAGCATGTCTGTGAATAAAATGTATACACACACATATATATACATACATACACACCCACACGAACACACACATACACATGCTGTACATACCATAGGTGTGCGCACGGGGTGTGCTGGGTGTGCCTGGGCACACCCTAATGCTGGCCCCCGGCACACCCCGCAGGCCCGCGGAACACTCTGGGTCCCGGCTGGCTGCATCCCATGGATAGCCACCGGGACCCTTCATTTCCGCAGGCCTGGCGGCAGCCTCTGCTTCCCTGATGGTCCGATGGCTGTGGGAGTGCTGCATTGCGTTCTGTGCTTCGCGCACAGGCCGCAGAGTACGTCCCACAGTGAGTGACTGGACACGAGCACCGGTGATCGATGATGACCTGTCACCTGACCGCTGGCACTCAATGACTGTGTCAGAGCGCCGGCGGTCAGGTGACAGGTCACCTGCGATCGCCGGTGCTTGTGTACAGTCAAACACTGTGGAACGTGCTTTGCGGTCTGTGCGCGAAGCACAGATCACAATGCAGCACCCCCACAGCCGCCGGACCACCAGGGAAGCAGAGGCTGCCTCCAGGCCTGCGGGGGTGAAGGGTCCAGGCGGCTATTCATGGGATGCGGCCAGGCGGTTTCCCCCTCCTCGATCCCCCTACCGGGCCAGCAATATTCAACCCCCTCCCTGCAGAAAGAAAGGTAAGCAGGAGAGGGGGAAACTGTTGTATTTAAACTGGGGGTTTTATTGCTGTGGACTTTGTGATACGCTCATACACTGCACATTACTGGGGTTTAATTGCTGTGGACTTTGTGATACGCTCATACACTGCACATTACTGGGGTTTTATTGCTGTGGACTTTGATACGCTCATACACTGCACATTACTGGGGTTTTATTGCTGTGGACTTTGATACGCTCATACACTGCACATTACTGGGGGTTTCATTGCTGTGGACTTTGTGATACGGTCATACACTGCACATTACTGGGGTTTTATTGCTGTGGAGTTTGTGATACGCTCATACACTGCACATTACTGGGGTTTTATTGCTGTGGAGTTTGATACGCTCATACACTGCACATTACTGGGGGTTTTATTGCTGTGGACTTTGATACGCTCATACACTGCACATTACCGGGGGTTTCATTGCTGTGGACTTTGTGATACGCTCATACACTGAACATTACTGGGGTTTTATTGCTGTGGACTTTGATTCGCTCATACACTGCACATTACTGGGGTTTTATTGCTGTGGACTTTGTGATACGCTCATACACTGCACGTTACTGGGGTTTTAGTTGCTGTGGATTCTGTAATAAGCTCATACACACCGCACTTTGCTGGGGGTTTTATTACCGTGGATTCTGTGATACGCTCATACACACAGCACCTTACTGGGGTTTTATTGCTGTGGATTCTGTGATGTGCAGTGTGTATGAGCTTATCACAGAATCCACAGCAATAAAACCCCAGTAAGGTGCTGTGTGTATGAGCGTATCACAGAATCCACAGCACTAAAACCGACAATAATGTGCAGTGTGTATGAGCCTATTACTGGGGGTTTTATTGCTGTGGATTCTGTGATACGCTCATACACACTGCACATTACTGGGGGTTTTATTGCTGTGGATTCTGTGATACGATCCTACACACTGCACATTACTGGGGGTTTTATTGCTGTGGATTCTGTGATACGCTCATACACACTGAACATTACTGGGGGTTTTATTGCTGTGGATTCTGTGATACTCTCATACACACTGCACATTACTGGGGGGTTTATTGCTGTGGATTCTGTGATATGCTCATACACACTGCACATTACTGGGAGTTTTATTACTGTGGATTCTGTGATACGCTCATACACACCGCACTTTACTGGGGGTTTTATTGCTGTGGACTTTGTGATATGCTCATAAACACCGCAATTTACTGGGGGTTTTATTGCTGTGGATTCTGTGATAAGCTCATACACACCATAATTTGCTGGGGGTTTAATTGCTGTGGATTCTATGGTATGCTCATATACGCTGCACCTTACTGTGAGTTTTATTGCTGTGGATTCTATGGTATGCTCATACACACCGCACATGGCTGGGGTTTTTATTGCTGTGGATTCTGTGATTGTTATAGATCAGACTTAAACAGTCTATTGCTCGATGCCTGCTGCTGCCAAAGGGTGGAGAAGCCAATCAATTCAAGTACGCACTGAAAGAAACGACACAGACTCGCTGGCTACTTGTCTATGTAGTCTTTCTTGGACAAAGCCGGGTGATTTCTCTGCTCTTTATTGAAAAGATACAAGCTTTTATGCTACTTCATGCATAACGAAAACAGGCTGTTGCCCAATATTTTAATCATCAGTAAAATTGTGAAATTGCAGACTTAAGCTGATGTTTACTTTTATTATTCAACATAACGGTTTGTCCCCTTAGTCGTCAAGGGCGTTGTTACAGGATGTTCCAAAATATTCTCTTCTTGATACCAGAAAGAGGAACTACATGTGCTTAAATCTGATAAGATAGCATGTTAAACAATAATACGAGTTTGATTCTTCTAAACACAGTTTAATTAATTTCTTTCCTTAAAGCCGTATTGTTATATTTGAAATGGGCATTTTTCGAAGCTTTCCGTTATTATTAAAGCAGATACATATTCTTGTCCATAACTTGTTGACTGCACTGTATGGCTGTGTGTGTAAATGCATGTATTTGTCTTTCAACCTCCCTGGCGGTCCTATTTTGACATATTTTTATGTCAAAATCGGTGCATTTATTCAGCCCCCTGGCGGTTTTCCCGAGCGTGGCTCGGGGTTAAATTTCAATGCTGAAAGCAGTAACCCCGAGCCACACTTGGGCTGTTACATACCTGTCCCTGTGCTCCCTCGCTGTTCTCTCACAATCACCTCCGGCCGATCGCGGCGTCCTGGTTCCTGTTGCGAGTGGCTGATTCCCTGCACTTTGAGGGCCCTGCGGTGAATGGTGAATTCACTGCAAGGTGGGGCAATTTGATTCCCCGAAGTGCGCGGAACAACAGTCGGCGACATTTCGGCGCTCTGTAAATGACCACTATAGTAATGATATATATTGGCTGAATGCATGAGTGTGTTTGCGTATGTTTGCATAAGGGTGCGTGAAAATATATATATGTGTGTGTGTTTGAACTTTTGGGTGCACACCCTAATAGAATAGGCTGTGCACGCCTATGGTACATACACAGACACACACTTTAAATTAGAGTATCAGTGTCTAGCAGATTTGGTGGGATTAAGTGTACATGTCTTTAATTTAAGCTAAGACTGTGGGCTGTCACAACTGCCAGAATCACACCGGACATGGGTGTAATATCAGCGTTCATCAACTACTCGAATCACTCAAAACTCCGGGTTTAATACGAAACCAACGGCATCACCATCAACTGCCTGAAATAATAAGTAGAATCATATGATTGTCACAGGGATTGTCACCAACTGCCAGATTAATTTGGGAAAGCAGAGGAGAATAAGTGTGAGGTAGCAGCCACTGTCTGCTGATTAATGGAGGTAGCGTTGCCCGTCCACGCAGTGAGGGGCATCGGGCAGTGATACAGGATAAAGCTGAGCGAGTTCCCTGATTCTCATTAACCCATCGCTGTCCTGATCTGAGAGTCTCGGTTACCCTGCGCGGCCATTGAATGCATCACTCTGTTGATTGACTGGACCCTGGCCGCATGGTGAGTGGAAGCAGCTCCAGGTACTATTCATCTGTCTGCTTTTATCCTCTCCAGATCTGGCTGCCTGCACACATGATTACCCCCTCCTGCTCCGCCGCGGCAACCCTGGGAGAGATCCATGGGTTTTATTAGCCCCTGTAAATCAATCCGCAGGCTTTGCTCCGGGCGTGGATGCTCTGCTCTCCGCTCACATAATAGCTCGCGCGCTGGTTGTCAGTGTGAAGGAAGGATTAGGAGTTTTCTTTTCGAAGCGGCACATCCGGCTTCTGTTGGCTGCGCGCGCAGCTAACAGAAACCCGATGCCCGGCGACGGAGAAAACGATTTTATATATAGAGATTAGTTAGCTGGTATGGGTAGTAGAGGGAAAGGGGGGGGGACACTGACCAGTGGGTCAGTATCGGGGCCCAACATTTTTGATGGCAACCTTATAAATGACAATGTCTTGGTCAACCCCCACTTAAATGAAAGAAACAGAAGAGAAACCTTTCATTGCAGAGATATATTTTTTTTTATCTTTGAGTAGTAAATTTGGTTGTAGGCATAACATTTGGCGCTTTAAGAAGCATATGTGGCTGCCTTAAAATAACACCTCCTCCCTAATGTTTGACATGTATCCCTCTTCAATGAACTGCACCAACAATATCCTCAAATAGCTTTACAAACACAATATGGCAGCGCTGATAAGATATTAAGGAAGGATAGCTACAGGCACTCGCACGTGGTTCCTGTCCCAAACCACCAAAATATATACCAATAGCAGGGCTCAAAATTTCAAGTCCCGAGCTACTAGCTAGGCCTTAAGAGTTACTCGCCACCAGTTGCCCCACATAACCCCTACCCTGCCCTCAACTCCGCCCCCAAACACACCCTTAAATTATCTTATGAAATGACACTGTTAAATGTTTTATTCAGAATAAAGCTACAAAAATAAATAGCTACATCAACATAAACCAATGTAAACTTAAAGGAAAATAAGTGCTTTACATCAATAGGGATGCAAGCAAAATATTAAGTGTAACTGCTCAGCTTTTAATAAACTTACTGCATTTTTTTCATCTTCACAATCACTTCAGATACATATATACCCAGAAATCAGACACCAGATACAGGCCTACCCAGAAATCAGACCCCAGATACAGGCCTATCCAGAAATCAGACCCCAGATACAGGTATACCCAGAAATCATACCCCAGATGCAGGTATACCCAGAAATCAGACCCCAGTGTGAGCAGAGCGAGGGACCAGATGAGAACCGCCAGGACAGGGCAGGCATAGGCGACAGACATCCGGCTCGCACTCTTTGACTTCATCAAAGGGGGCTGGCTGCCATCTTGGATTCCCCTGGCCAGCAGGAGGGCCTAAAAACAAATAAGCATGACCGCCACCAGAATTTGCAGCTCAGGCAACACAAAATAATTTATCTTGCTGCCTGCGTCTGCATTCCCACTCGCCCTCACTTAATTTCCACTCGCCAAATGCTAGTAGGCGAGTGGAAATTTTGAGGCCTGCCAATAGTCCAAGAGGATGGAGTGCAGTGAAAACAATGTTCCTTTCTTTAAGTCCCAGGAGTAGATTTCCCAGATCCTGAAGAGAGCTTTCTTCCTAGGGTAACCTCAAAAAAGGAAAAACATCATTGTGCGATCTGATGTATACCACATGGATGAACCAAAGAAGCGTCAGCACACTCACGTGAAATAGAGCCTTCCTGGCTCTGGATGATGCGCCTCTGGGTTATTAACGGCAACCCACTTGCCCTTTTCGGTACAGGTAGTCTTGATACTTCAAGTCTTTACACCCTTAAATATGGATACAGACAGGGCATAGCATAGACTGTAATACTGTGGAAAACAGAAAAGTGGAATAGAAATATACTCACACTTTCTTGGACCTAACCTAGGTCCTTAGGAATCAGGCTCAGAAGTTGTTGTAGGGTACAACTTCAAATAAAACCCCATGCGGTGGAGTAAAAATCAAAAATTTAATAAAACACAGCATACAATACAACAAAAATATAAAATAAGGGAATAATTAGTGACCAGAATGCATTTCGCCCGTTGAGATATCCTCAGTGGCGCCCAGCTGAGGAAGGTAAATGGTGGAGTCTACTTCTTGATTAAAAAAAATTAAATGTTATATTACAGCAATAAAACAAAATGTAGAATAAAACTATATCCTATATGTGAATGAACTCTGCCAAGATGCGTTTCTTTAACATGCAGCTTCCACAGTTAAGTGTTGACAGCACATCTTGAATTTCTAATGAATATTATATTTTTTAACCAAATACTGCTAGCTTGTAAAATTATAAATTGAATACTGCACCTCTAGGCTTGTAAACGTTTTATAGGCTGACATTGCTAAAAATGGGTAAAAATAAAGGATAATAGATCACAAGAAACAAGAAAGTAAACAAAATCCTGAAAACCAAATAAAATTCTAGACTGAATGGCAATATCAATCACAGTATCATCTTCTGGGTTTATTGAACAGGACTGAAATCCCATCAGAGGAATCCAGTCAAGAAGCTCCGCTTATAGCAGAAAGGGCAGATTGGATCAAGATAACCACTTAGAAAAGGACACAATGATAGACATGCTTTGAAGGGAATGTCCTCTTCTATTGTTGTAGGAATGAATGAATGTCAGATGCTTTGACACAAGAAAGGGAAAAGGTAGAAGTGCTGTTCATTTGCCATTGTAATAGTTGATTGGAAGCTGAAAACAAGAGCTCCAAAGTAGTTTACATTGCTTTTGTATGACAAGCATATTCCAATACACATAAGAAATGCCGTATATGAAATAACACCACCCATTTTTTATTTGGAAATTTGACTTGTTCTTTGGTTAAGTGTGAAATTTGGAAAGTAATTTGATAAGGTTAATTGCTTGCTCTGGTCTTCAGCACAGCTTACTTCATTGAAGAGAGAAAGCTCTATTCGTTGTGGAGCACTGATTATAATGAGTTAGGTTTTTTGTGTACAGTGTCTTTGTGAATGCAAGGGTATATTTGCATGTAGCCGTTATTACTTTGTATTTCTGTAACGACTGTAACAACTCAATGTTCTTGAACCCAGGAGATATTTGAAAACTAGAGAAATCTCAATGTATCCTTCCTGGTAAAATACTTTATAAATAAATAAATAAACATTCATGTTTAAGTAATTATGTTCTGCATGTAAATATAGAGTTTTGCAAATCTCTAGTGCCAATATATGACTGCATTCATTTATTTACTTATAGCATTATGATTTGTAAATGTTAGTCAATATGCATCACTGTATGCAAATGCAGCGTTTGGTTACATGCTGTGTCAGTGTGTGTAAATGTAGGAATCTCCTTATTTGTAGTACATTTGTGCATTGAAGTAGGTATGCGTTTGTGTTGATTTAAATGTGTGTTTTTAGGGTAAAGATATATTTTAGAGGTACGTCAATGTTTGTATGAATTTAGTTCTTTCCATTTATGCAATGTAGGTCTATAAATGGCAAAGCATATTTGTGTGAATGCCAAAATGCAAATAAAGTGTGTTTTGTGCTTAATGTTGTCTCCAAATTATTACTACGTTTTATTCTAATCTATTTTTCATGCGTGTAAATAGATACGTTTGTTTGAGAGGAGTGCCAGTCTGAGTGTGTGAATGTAGTGGTCTATTCAAATCGATGTCATATTCCCGAATCAGTGTTTGTCAATCTTCCAAAGCTCTGGTTGCAGGTCTCCGTTCCTGATAAGGAAGCTTCATGGCCTGCACGATGCATCTGACACAACCACAGAAGGCAACACCAAAGAGTGAATGCCATTGGATTACTCAAACGGACTTACTACTCTGACCATTGAAGAAGTGCCTGAAAAGGCAGTCCCTTGGACCATGTCCAAAGTCCCTGGCTAGTCAGTCCATCCCTTAATTTCTGTCAAGTTCTACATTTTTAATTAATTGATAAAAACATTGCAATAGGAGTCATGATAAAAGAAGATATGTCCATTCAACCACTCTCAATTCACAGGTATGTGTCACGTTAGTAAAGTGAGGGGATCCTAGTGGCGCAGTTAATGGTTTAAACCAAATAATTATCATGCACAGATATTATTCCTAGACATATGCCTAAACATCTATTATGTACTGCAAATAAGGTCTAGGTCAGCATTTAATACTGTGATCACTTGGAATGAGAAAAATGTTCTTCAATGGACCAGCAAATCCCAAACTTGTGCGAATTCGCAAAATCGTCCAAATGACAGTGATATTAGACTTTTCCAACATGCATAAAAATCCTAGTTCCTATGGTATAATGGTCTATAATAAAACCACATGTGCAAATGCATATATAAAAATTGCATGTGCTCATATATATTTCTTTTACATAAAGTGCATACACAAAAAAGTGTCAAAGTGATGTGCACAGAATTCGGAGATAATGTCCTCTTTTAAATGAGAATGTTCATTACTGGATGATTCCTAAAACCACAAAAATGCGTGTGCAAAAGATAGATATATTAGTATAATGTTCACAAGTCACTGTATAACATAATAGTTGCGCTGTGGAAATTGATGTCCTGCCATCACAGCCCTTCAAAGGGCATAAAATTAAAAAAAAGTCGCTAGGTTTGCATAAGTATAATGGTATCAGAAATTATAGCTCTGTAAGGAACAAAAAGAGCGATCTGTAAATGCAAAGGCTTGAGGGCAATGTTTCAACGAGTTTCACAATACAAATTGCCAGAATAGAAACATTAATGTCAATATGTTTAACTTGGAGAATGGTTTTTATAACTGCGGACAGTGTTTAGCCTGTCGATCAGTGGGAAGGAAAAAAATCTTTAACCACTTCAATGCGGAGGACGCGCTGAGCGCGTCCTCCCATTGGGGTCAGCGTTCGGCCGGGTTCCGGCTGATCGCTGGCCCCTCCGGTGCGGGCTGACATCCTCGATGTCAGCCGCGCATCCGGAACCGCAGCCGCTGGTATTAGGTGTCATCGCGGCAGCGCGATGACACCTAATTCAGGCGCCCCCCCCCGCATGTGCGGAGGAGGCGCCTGAAAGGGAGGGGGGGAGG
The DNA here is from genome assembly GCA_009667805.1 of Leptobrachium leishanense. NCBI lineage: Eukaryota > Metazoa > Chordata > Amphibia > Anura > Megophryidae > Leptobrachium > Leptobrachium leishanense. The sequence goes on from CM019064.1 coordinate 206,587,334, forward strand.
TCCTTCGGACCTCTCTCCCTCCCGATCGGCGGCTCTGCGGGGGTTAACCCAGGCATCATTTGGAAGGGCACAGCCTGCCCTTCCAAATGGTGCCTGGCATTAACCCCTGGGGAGCTGGATCGCGAATCGGCGCTGAAAAGCGCCGGTTCGCGATCCTTTCCCGGAGCTGGCCGACATCTTGGATGTCGGCCAAGCCTCCGGGAACTCCCCCTGAGGACTGGCGTCATCGTGCGTAGCACGATGACGCCAGTCCTGGACTTAACCCCTAACTGCCACCAACGGTGGAGATAGGGAGTTCCAATGAACTCCCTATCTCCCGATCCGTGGCAGCTAGGGGTTAAAGTTTGGTATGGTTGGATCGGCCAGAGCATGGCCGTTCCAATGATACCAAACACTACTGTGAAAAAGTTTGTCAAAAAAAAAAAATTAAAAAGAAAAATAAAAAAAAATTAAAAAAAAAATTATAAAAAAAAATAAACACTTTTTTTTCTTTTTTTTGGTTTGTTAATGCAGCAATATTGTTCCCATTTCAATTATAATGTGAACAATGATGCTGCACTAACGATTTTTGTATGCGGTGCGTTTGTTAAAAATAGTGTAATTTTCCCCAAAAAAAAATGTAACGAGACCCCATCTCTAATTTTTTTAACAAGCGCACCCCATACAAAATATAACCGCAATTGCTCGCATGTTAAAATGTGAAAAAAAACACTTTACACATTGTAAATTATTGAAAATACATATTTTATTGCATTTTTTGTTATAATATACAGACATGACATAACGTATACATATAATAATTACATATTATGAATCTACCGAGTCTGACGGAAAGAACGATATATAATATGTCTGAGTCATGTACTAAAATAAGCCTTCAAAACACGTTTAAACATGATGAGCAAAACCGGTAAAAATGACCTCAGCACAGGGGCGGGAAAAGCCTCAGCAGCGAAAGGGTTAACAAAAAAATATTTTAATAAAAAAATTGGTAAAAATTATCCTACTAGGCTGGCGGCACACGAGCGTTAACAGAGAGAGGGGAAGGAACATCCATGAGAGTGGGCGTTCCTTCCACTCTGTGTGATCAGCATACAAAGCGCATACAGATGATCGCTCTTTGTATCCCTGTCATCATCCGTTTAGCTTTTTGACAGGGAGGGATTTTTCACGTCTGGTGGTTGGCCCCCCCTGTCAAAACGGTACGGACTCAGGGAAGTGCAGGCGCACACAAGTACCAAATGCGCTCGTGTGCCGCCAGTCTGAAGGATATTTTAACATGTTGTTTAAAAAATGTTATTTATATCTTGTAATGCCCCTGTGGCTTATACTATATAGGTATGACCAGTAGAGCATTGAATATACGTATTTCAGAACATGTAAGAAATATAAAAAATAAGTATGATAAACATTCAGTCCCAGAGCATTTTAGTGAAAAACATGATGGTTGTCCGAAAGGTTTACAGCTCTTAAAAAGGTTAGTAGAGTATCATAACGTCATAGGGCAAAAGAAGAGATGCGTTTCTTTTATGAGTGGGGCACCATGGCACCGGGTGGTTTGAACACTGATTTCAAGATGGTACATTTCTTATAGATTTTCATGGAGATCTGAAAATATAATAAAGTCTACTCAAAAAGGGGAAATAAAACACACTAATCGATTCAGGGTTAATAAATTCTTACAAATTAGTTTAAAAAAAATTTTTAGTTTAAAAGCACATTAACAAGAGGGGTAGTTAAAAAATAGGGTATATTACAAAATTTATTTATATATTTATTAATTAATTTATTTATTTATAAAGGATTTTACCAGGAAGGATACATTGAGATTTCGTTCATTTTCATGTTAGTTAAGAAGTTAGCACTTTACATATATTTATATAAAGCACAATAAATATAAATAGCACTTTAAACGAATATTTAGGGATATGAATCCTTAAGGGTTAATATACAGCATCTAGTTAAACAGTACTTTAAAAGAGGGGTAGAAAATAGAGCATATTACGCAATATGAATTATATTATAAAACACTTTAGAATGGAATTAAAACTTAGGGAATTAATTCAGCAATTTATGGGATTTCAATAAATAAGTTTTAACCTGCCTGGCGGTATTCCCGAGTGTGACTCGGGGTTAAATTTCTCTGCCACGATTGATAACCCCGAGCCACACTCGGGCTGGATGCATACTCACCGCAGTGTGGTCGCAGCAGCCGGTGACTTTGCTTCCTGGTTCCGCTCCCTGCGAGTCACACGACGCAGAGGGCGGGACCAGGCGGCAAATTCAAAAATGAAAAAGAAATACAGTAAAAAATACTGTAGAATAAACTTTGTGCTGTGCAGTGGGAGCTGGGATTCCTGTGCAGATGTACACTCCTTTGCCAATGTAATACAGGACACGGGGGTACCAAAAAAAGAGTATTTATTCTCAAAGCAGCTTTACAGAAATAAAAGGCAAATAAAAATCAATTCTAAAATGTAATAAGGCTTTGCAATACAAGTTTCGCTGGTGCCTGCCCAGATCCAACAGTTGGATCTGTACAGGAATCCCAGCACCCAGAGGAAAGAGGCATGTTTTTTGTTTGATTATTATTGAATATAATTTATTTCCATTATTTTGGATAATTATCTTTGGGATAATAAATTATTATTTTGTGTTTCAAACCTTCTCTGACTCCGTGTGTTTACTAGACTCTTGCTTGCACAGATTTCAGTGAGTTATTTCTACAGAATACAGGCTTACTATATAAAACAACACATTTCCTTTCCAAAAAAATTAAAATGCTTTTAGACACAAAGGTTTGCAAAAATTAGACCGCCAGGGAGGTTAACACATTATGATATTGATGGAAAAGAAATAGAATATATATATATTTTCTATACAATACTGTAATAGTTGATTGATACAGAAATAATTTGAGTATTAATATTATATATATTTTTATGATAGAAAGGAATAACCCTATTAATATATACAATGTGGAAAGTCAGCACGTTTACATATATTTACATTAAGCACCTAAAATATAAATAGCACTTCAAATGAATATTTAGGGATATTAATCTTTAAGGGTTAATATATAGCATCTAGTTAAATAGCACTTTAAAAGAGGGGGTAGTTAATAAAGCATATTACACAATACGAATCACATGATACAGTGGCAAGAAAAAGTATGTGAACCCTTTGGGATTACGTGGAGTTTTGCATGAATTGGTCATAAAATGTGCTCTGATCTTCATCTAAGTCACAACAATTTGAAAAACACAGTCTGCTTAAAATAATACAACACAAACATTATATGTTTTCATGTGTTTATTGAACAGAACATGTAAACATTCACAGTGCAGGGTGGAAAAAGTATGTGAACCCCTAGCCTAATGACTACTCCAAGAGCTAATTGGAGCCAGGAGTGAGCCAACCTTGAGTCCAATCAGTGTGATATTATTGGATGTGTTGCTGAAAGCTGTCCTGCCCTTTAAAAACACACACCAGTTTTGGATTTACTGGTTTCAAGAAGCACTGTCTGATGTGAACCATGCCTCGCAGAAAGGAGCTCTCAGAAGACCTACGATCAAGAATTGTTGACTTGCATGAAGCTGGAAAGGGTTACAAAATTATCTCCAAAAGCCTTGATGTTAAGGTGTCAACGGTAAGACAGACTGTCTACAAATGGAGAAAGTTCAGCACTGTTGCTACTCTCCCTAGGCGTGGTCATTCTGTAAAGATGACTGCAAGAGCACAGTGCAGAATGCTTAATGAGGTAAAGAAGAATCCTAGAGTGTCAGCTAAAGACTTACAGAAATCTCTGGCACATGCTAAACAAGAATGGAGTACATGGGAGGACACCACGGAGGAAGCCATTGCTGTCCAAAAAGAATATTGCAGCATGTTTGAAGTTTGAAAAAGAGCACCTGGATGTTCCACAGCACTACTGGCAAAATATTCTGTGGACAGATGAAACCAAAATTGAGTTGTTTGGAAAAAACACACAACACTATGTGTGGAGAAAAAAAGGCACAGCACACCAACATAAAAACCTCATCCCCACTGTAAAACATGGTGGAGGGAGCATCATGGTTTGGGGCTGCCTCAGGGCCTGGAAGGATTGTTGTCATTGATGGAAAAATGATTCCAGAGTTTATCAAGGCATTTTGCAGGAAAACATAAGACAATCTGTCCGCCAACTGAAGCTCCGCAGAGGATGGGTGATGCAACAGAACAATGACCCAAAGCATACAAGTAATTCAACAAAAGAATGGCTTCAACAAAACAAAATACGCCTTCTGGAGTGGCCCTATCAGAGTCCTGACCTCAACCCGATTGAAATGCTGTGGCATGACCTTAAGAGAGCGATTCACACCAGACATCCCAAGAATATTGCTACACTGAAACAGTTGTGTGAAGAGAAGTGGTCCAAAATTACTCCAGATCGTTGTGCAGGTCTGATCTGCAACTACAGGAAACATTTGGTTGAGGTTATTGCTGCCAAAGGAGGGTCAACCAGTTATTAAGTCCAAAGGTTCACATACTTTTTCCACCCTGCACTGTGAATGTTTACATGTTCTGTTCAATAAAAACATGAAAACATATAATGTTTGTGTTGTATTATTTTAAGCAGACTGTGTTTTTCAAATTGTTGTGACTTAGATGAAGATCAGAGCACATTTTATGACCAATTCATGCAAAACTCCACGTAATCCCAAAGGGTTCACATACTTTTTCTTGCCACTGTATATTATAAAGCACTTTAGAATGGAATTAATAATTAGGGAATTTATTCATCACTTTAATTTATGGGGTTTCAATAAATCCATTTTGATATAATAAGAAATTATGGTATTGATATCCATGTACAAGAAATAGAGTATACACAAATCCTGCCTGAGCCCCGTGGTAAAAAGCAGATTCTATAACAAATGCTTATGCCAGCTATTGAATACGGAGATGTAGTGAATACAGCCGCCCCGCAAACGCACCTCCAGAAACTTACTACATTGTATAACTCATTCTGCCGCTTTGTGCTACAATGTAACTACATGACCCACCATTGTGACATGTTAAAAGAACTAAACTGGACGTCGCTGGAATCTAGACGCACCCTTCACCTTTCCAACCTGGTGTTTAAGAGCTTTTCTGGGAAGCTACCACCCTACCTGAATAGGCTGCTTCCCTCAGCAGTTCCCTCATCCTATAACATCAGATCCAGGTCCTGCACCTTACTTTCAATACCACAATACAAAAAGAAAGTATCTCGATCCTCATTTTCCTACAGAGCACCACAATTATGGAATAACCTCCCAGACGCCATCAAATCTTCCACTAGTCTATAGTGACTATATTTCCTACATATTTATTTTTTGTTAATCTGTATATTTTTTTTGTGTTAATTTCTTGCATTTTACTACTTTGTATTTCTGTAACCATGTTCTTGAACCCAAGACATACTTGAAAACGAGAGAAATCTCAAAGTATCCTTCCTGGTAAAATCCTTTATAAATAAATAAAAATAAATAAATATATAATACAGTAATAGTTGATTGACACAGAAATAATTTGAGTATTAATACTATATATATTTTTATGATAGAAAGGAATAACCCTATTAACCCCTTAAGGACCGAGGACGTACCATGTACGTCATTGCAGCGGGTCTCTCTTAGACCCGCTGACGTACATGGTACGTCCTGCCGTTTTTGAGCTGCTGGAAGCGATCGGATCGCTTCCAGCAGCTCAAACGCCATTGCAGGATGCCTGGGAGTCCAGGCATCCGTGCAATGGCCGTTAGAAGTGCCGGGGCACCATGTGATCGCTCCCCGGGAGCGATCTACATCCGGTTGCACCGGAGAGGTGCCCGGCACTTCTACAGAGCGCTGGAAGCGATCGGATCGCTTCCAGCTGCTCTGAGCATATTACAAGGATGCCTCGACATCGAGGCATCCTTGTAATATACTTACCTGCCGCCGGTCCGTCCGTGATCGCTCCCCCCGAGCGATCACTTCCGGTAGCGGCAGGAAGTACTGAGTGCCACGAGGTATCGTGGCACTCAGTACAAAATCGATCACTTCAGTGATCAGGTGCTCTGCTGGGTGCCTCGAGGGATCAAGGCACCCAGCAGAGTAAAAAAAAGTGAAAAAAAGTAAAAAAAAGTGTAAAAAAAAAGTAAAAAAAAGTGTGTAAAAAAAGTGTAAAAAAAGAAAAATAAATAAAATAAACTGACAGTTAGGGGTAGGGTTAGGGTTAGGGGTAGGGGTAGGGTTAGGGGTAGGGTTAGGGGTAGGGTTAGGGTTAGGGGTAGGGTTAGGGTTAGGGTTAGGGGTAGGGTTAGGGTTAGGGGTAGGGTTAGGGTTAGGGTTAGGGTTAGGGTTAGGGGTAGGGTTAGGGGTAGGGGTAGGGGTAGGGTTAGGGGTAGGGTTAGGGTTAGGGTTAGGGGTAGGGTTAGGGGTAGGGATAGGGTTAGGGGTAGGGGTAGGGTTAGGGGTAGGGTTAGGGGTAGGGTTAGGGTTAGGGTTCTAAGGGCAGGGTCAGGGGTAGGGTTAGGGTTCTAAGGGCAGGGTCATCTTGGGGCTGAGTGGGATGTTCCTAGCCTGCCTCATCAGAGAGGCAGGCTAGCAACATCCAATCAGAAGTTAGAAAAAATCAAAAAAATAAAATTCTAATTTGTCAGGTCAGGCCAATATTTTGTAAATATTGGCTCTGACCTCTGTGATTCTCCCTCCTCTCCTCACTTGTGTTTTGGTGAGCGAGAGAGAGAGATCAGATTTGACAGGTTAGAGATTTTAGTGAGATTTAGTGAGATTAGAAAAATTGAGGCAGATTTAGAGAGATTTTAGGGAGATTTAGAAGAATTGAGGCAGGTTTAGAGGGATTTAGAGAGATTTAGGTGTTTATTTGTATTTTCTTGTGAAACCCAACGGTTCTTCTAAGAACCAACAATCCGCTTATATATATATAATAATTATAAAATTTTATAATCTATTATATATAATGTCTGAGAGGGTGTACAGCGCCGAGGAGGCATATGCCATCCTGGCGTCAGAATCTGAGGCATCTGCGTCAGACTCAGACCCTCATTTCGACCCCGCTAACTGCTCAGAGGCGTCGCTAGATACATTATCTATGCTGGCTGATGTATCTAGTGATGTTTCTGATGCAGATCCTGGGTCACCACCTGCCAGCAGGAGACGCACAGCTCCAGCTGAGGAGTGGGTAGTGCCTCATCGCCAGAGGCCAGATATCCCTCCTTTCACGGCAAATCCTGGCATCAATATTGATGTTGCAGGATTTACCGCCACACAGTTTTGCAGGTGTTTATGGGGGATGATTTGTTGGGCCACATCGTGGCCCAATCAAATCTGTATGCCCATCAGCATTGTGCTGCGAAGCCAGACTCCTACTTGGCAAGGCAGCAATGGACCCCGCTAGATGTGCCAGAATTTCTGAAATTCTGGGCACTTACTATGCTGAGGGCATCATAAAGAAGCCCTCAATTCGCTCCTGCTGGAGCAGTAGCCCCATCTGCTCTACCCCCATTTACCTCCAATCAATGTCACGTAGAAGGTATGAAAACATTTTGCGTTTCATGCACTTCAGTGACAACAGCCTGTGCTCCCCTAGAGAGCATCCCCAGTTTGACAGGCACCAGACTTTTACATTTTATTCGTACATTTTTATGTTCTACAATTGGTGCTGTATTTTGCCAAAATCTTTGCACACCTATGCATGGGGGCATGGGTGTACTCAGGAGATCTTGCAGAAAACAACCTGGAGAGTTTTCATGCAGTAACAAACAACAGTGTCTGCTAAGGCTAGGGTCAGACGAGCGTGATTTCTACGGACTGTACGTCCGTGCAGTACGGACATCGTCAGTACGAAAGACGCAGTAGTGGTCACACAGTCCGTTTTTTCACTGACATTTATTTTTTGACAGATGTAGGAGGGACAATAAATTCAATTGCAAAACCATTTTGTCCGTGAAAAATGCAGGACGTATAAATGCAGTCCGTCTGACCACGTTCCATCACTCACACACAAAGCTATGCAGACGTTGCGGACGCAGCGCACTTTGTGCGGCCGTTCTAGCGGTTCTACGTTCTTGCCTGCCTTGCGTCCGTGGGCCGCGGCCGTTGTGCGTCCGCAGTTCAGTGCGGACGTACTTCGTGTGTCGGGCTCCATTGGACTTTATGTCATGCTATCACGGACGTACTTTTAGGCGCGATCACGGACGTGAACACTACGCTCGTCTGACCCTAGCCTAAATCACAGTCCAAAACTACTGTGGGCGTAAAAATCTGAAATTTGAAAAATTACCGCCACACACCTTGTTGCCAAATGTTTTGGGCTAAAACCGTTGCATCCATGGCATCAAAGCACTCCATATGCAATACCTTGGGGTGTCAACATAACAAATATAAACAATTTTCTGGCAATAATTCAAACTGGGGTATGCGGTAGACCCAAAACCAAAGATAGGCCTAGCTGAAGAAATAATCTCAATTTCAACTCTAATGACAAAGTCATAAAAATTGTATTTGAACCTTCCAAAATCCTGGCAAACCTAGGCATGGGGGGCATGGGTGTACTCAGGAGATCTTGCAGAAAACAACCTGGAGAGTTTTCATGCAGTAACAAACAACAGTGTCTGCTAAATCACAGTCCAAAACTACTGTGGGCGTAAAAATCTGAAAATTGAAAAATTACCGCCACACACCTTCTCAAATGTTTTGGGCTAAAACCGTTGCATCCATGGCATCAAAGCACTCCATATGCAATACCTTGGGGTGTCAACATAACAAATATAAACAATTTTCTGGCAATAATTCAAACTGGGGTATGCGGTAGACCCAAAACCAAAGCTAGGCCTAGCTGAAGAAATAATCTCAATTTCAACTCCAATGACAAAGTCATAAAAAATTGTATTTGAACCTTCCCAAAATCCTGGCAAACCTATGCATGGGGGGCATGGGTGTACTCAGGAGACCTTGCAGAAAACAACCTGGAGAGTTTTCATGCAGTAAAAAACAACAGTGTCTCCTAAATCACAGTCCAAAACTGATGTGGGTGTGAAAATGAAAAATGACCACCAAACAGTATCTAATTTGTTTGGAGCAAAACGGATGCATCCATAGCATAAAAACACTCCATTTACAATACTTTGGGGTGTTAGCTTACCAAATATATGCACGTTCATAAAACTGGGGTATGTAAAAAGGCCCCTAAAAAGAAGATAAGCAAAGAAGATACTGTATGTCAAATTAGAAAATTGACAAGCACATGTCAAAGATTGGCGTAGCACCCAAAAACAACAGAACAAATCTATATATGGGTGGTATCAATTACTCAGAAGATGTTGCTGAACATATTTTGGGGTGTTTTTTGGCAGTAACCCATAACTGGATTTGACAATTCATGCCTAAAGTACAATGTGTGTGAAAAAATAACACAAAAAGTGGACTACCTGAAAGTTTGACAAAGAGCTAGTGCATGGAAAGTGTTAAAATACAACTCTTTGAAGCACCCTAGGGTGTGCCCTTTCTAAAAATATATGGTTTGATGGGGGTAAATTACTTTGGCCGCTTCAAAAATGTCCCAAATAGGACATGGGTGCATGATGACGAAATGTGAAAATTCCAAGTTGAAAAACTGAAATGCGCACCCCCAAATAAGGCCTTTTAGCCCCCAAATGACCCGACATACCTATACATGGGTGGTATCAATTTACTCAGAAGATGTTGCTGAACATATTTTGGGGTGTTTTTTGGCAGTAACCCATAACTGGATTTGACAATTCATGCCTAAAGTACAATGTGGTGTGAAAAAATAACACAAAAAGTGACTACCTGAAAGATTGACAAAGAGCTAGTGCATGGAAAGTGTTAAAATTACAACTCTTTGAAGCACCCTAGGGTGTGCCCTTTCTAAAAATATATGGTTTGAGGGGTAAATTACTTGGCCGGCTTCAAAAATGTCCCAAATAGGCCATGGGTGCATGATGACGAAATGTGAAAATTCCAAGTTGGAAAACTGAAATGCGCACCCCCCAAATAAGGCCTTTTAGCCCCCAAATGACCCGACATACCTATACATGGGTGGTATCAATTTACTCAGAAGATGTTGCTGAACATATTTTGGGGTGTTTTTTGGCAGTAACCCATAACTGGATTTGACAATTCATGCCTAAAGTACAATGTGTGTGAAAAAATAACACAAAAAGTGACTACCTGAAAGATTGACAAAGAGCTAGTGCATGGAAAGTGTTAAAATACAACTCTTTGAAGCACCCTAGGGTGTGCCCTTTCTAAAAATATATGGTTTGATGGGGGTAAATTACTTTGGCCGGCTTCAAAAATGTCCCAAATAGGACATGGGTGACATGATGACGAAATGTGAAAATTCCAAGTTGGAAAACTGAAATGCGCACCCCCCAAATAAGGCCTTTTAGCCCCCAAATGACCCGACATACACCTATACATGGGTGGTATCAATTTACTCAGAAGATGTTGCTGAACATATTTTGGGGGTTTTTTGGCAGTAACCCATAACTGGATTTGACAATTCATGCCTAAAGTACAATGTGTGTGAAAAAAAACACAAAAAGTGACTACCTGAAAGTTTGACAAAGAGCTAGTGCATGGAAAAGTGTTGTAAAATACAACTCTTTGAAGCACCCTAGGGTGTGCCCTTTCTAAAAATATATGGTTTGATGGGGGTAAATTACTTTGGCCGGCTTCAAAAATGTCCCAAATAGGACATGGGTGCATGATGACGAAATGTGGAAAATTCCAAGTTGGAAAACTGAAATGCGCACCCCCAAATAAGGCCTTTTAGCCCCCAAATGACCCGACATACCTATACATGGGTGGTATCAATTTACTCAGAAGATGTTGCTGAACATATTTTGGGGTGTTTTTTGGCAGTAACCCATAACTGGATTTGACAATTCATGCCTAAAGTACAATGGTGTGTGAAAAAATAACACAAAAAGTGACTACCTGAAAGATTGACAAAGAGCTAGTGCATGGAAAGTGTTAAAATACAACTCTTTGAAGCACCTAGGGTGTGCCCTTTCTAAAAATATATGGTTGATGGGGGTAAATTACTTTGGCCGGCTTCAAAAAATGTCCAAATAGGACATGGGTGCATGATGACGAAATGTGAAAATTCCAAGTTGGAAAACTGAAATGCGCACCCCCCAAATAAGGCCTTTTAGCCCCCAAATGACCCGACATACCTATACATGGGTGGTATCAATTTACTCAGAAGATGTTGCTGAACATATTTTGGGGTGTTTTTTGGCAGTAACCCATAACTGGATTTGACAATTCATGCCTAAAGTACAATGTGTGTGAAAAAATAACACAAAAAGTGACTACCTGAAAGATTGACAAAGAGCTAGTGCATGGAAAGTGTTAAAATACAACTCTTTGAAGCACCCTAGGGTGTGCCCTTTCTAAAAATATATGGTTTGATGGGGGTAAATTACTTTGGCCGGCTTCAAAAATGTCCCAAATAGGACATGGGTGCATGATGACGAAATGTGAAAATTCCAAGTTGGAAAACTGAAATGCGCACCCCCCAAATAAGGCCTTTTAGCCCCCAAATGACCGACATACCTATACATGGGTGGTATCAATTTACTCAGAAGATGTTGCTGAACATATTTTGGGGTGTTTTTTGCAGTAACCCATAACTGGATTTGACAATTCATGCCTAAAGTACAATGTGTGTGAAAAAATAACACAAAAAGTGACTACCTGAAAGATTGACAAAGAGCTAGTGCATGGAAAGTGTTAAAATACAACTCTTTGAAGCACCTAGGGTGTGCCCTTTCTAAAAATATATGGTTTGATGGGGGTAAATTACTTTGGCCGGCTTCAAAAATGTCCCAAATAGGACATGGGTGCATGATGACGAAATGTGAAAATTCCAAGTTGGAAAACTGAAATGTGCACCCCCCAAATAAGGCCTTTTAGCCCCCAAATGACCCGACATACCTATACTTGGGTGGTATCAATTTACTCAGAAGATGTTGCTGAACATATTTTGGGGTGCTTTTTGGCAGTAAACCTTAAAGTTCACAGTACATGTATTCTTAAATTACGTTCAAAAAAAAAAAATCACCAAAATTTTTTTTTTTTTCAAACTTTGGCATAGATTTGTGGTAAAATGGTTTGCATGGAAAGAGTCAAAATACCCCAAGTTTAATACCTTGATTTGTGTACTTTAAAAAAATATGTATATGTGGAGGTTATTCAGGAATTAGTGACAGATATCAGTGTTACAATGTCACTATCACTAGTTTTGAAAATAAACTCTTTGGAAATGGCAAAGTGCTACTTGCACTTATTGTTGCATAAAATAAGGAAAAAAGCGAGGAATATGTAAACATTGGGTATTGCTAAACTCAGTACTAAATTTAGAAACTACTAAGGAATAAAAAATTTTTGACGGTTGTTGATACATAAGAAATTTTGGGGGGTCAAAGTTCGAAAAAGTGGTGTTTTTTCAATTTTGTGTCATATTTCACAATATTTTTATAGTTAATTATATGAAATGATGAAAAAATGGTATCTTTATAAAGTCCATTTAGTGACGAGAAAAACAGTGTAAAATATGTGTGGGTTACATAAACGAGTAAGAGGAAAATTTGACGTAAACACTAAGAGCGCAGAAACGTAAAAACAGCTGCGGTCACGAACGGACGGATTTGTGTAAAACCGCCCGGTCACTAAGGGGTTAATATATACAATGTGGAAATTTGATATTTAGATATAAGGGGACAATATTCCCATGAATGGGATCACCATGAGAATTGATGAGAGATAGAGTCCTGAAAAGGTTTATTATGGATGTCATTTTTGTATATTGCTTATACATTACATGTGGAGGAGCATTGAATTATAAAGAAGAGGCGGCATAGAATCCATCAATTAGTATCAACGGGGAGGATGTTTGTAGTGGACATGCGAGTGCGAGAATACGGAAGTTCTGGGTCCCAAGCTGAACCGCACGAAAGGGCACATGCTCAAGATGGACGCCGCAAGTATAACACTTATGCGTTCCAGGAATGAACACGAGATGCAGGAAAAACAAGAATTAGAACTCTAATGACCGCGAAAATGGACAGATACATTCATCTGTATATTATTTGGATTAATTGGAGAATTATAAAAATGGCAGGGTGGATAGTGCATGATATACACACTTTTATTTCCAGCTGATGAAGTCGGTACGCTGACAAAACGCATCCTGGGTAATATATTGTTTTTAATGAAAGTGCTTGTTTTTCATCCTTGCCATTCCTGAGTGGTTTGGAGAGAGGTTTAGTGATTTTTTCCCCCCAAAAACTTCACATGCTGGTATCCCAAGAGCCTGGAGGCTCCACCCAGAGTAAGTGTAAAGTTGGCACCCTCTGATATTCATAAGAGTAATCGCAGAATTACACTAGGCCCATTTGGATTTCTTTTCTTTCCACTGTTTATATGAGAAACTGAAAGAAGAAAAACCTGACAGGCTGATGGGTTCCTGTAAATAAGAAGTAAACACCCATAAGGCGAAAACCATCAGAGCCAGTTGGGGCTCTACATATGTGAGTGTGCAGTCGTTATTCACATAATTGGATATTTAAAAAAACAATCAGCTTCTTTTTGTATATTTTTACATGTCCTATGGAGATGAAAAAAGAGGATTTGAATAAGGACATCAAAAGTGTATGTGATAAATCTTGTTAAGATCGAGTGCGCTGCACCCTCTATTTATTGGCTGCAGACGAGCATACGCAATCTTTTCATTGGCTACTCGCTGCTTGGCGCTTTATGACGCTTCATGGTGATCATTTCCACCTTTTTTTCCTAGACAAAAAGCACTGCATTTATCCAATGTGCCTCCATACAGATTTTACCGTCAGTGCTATACGTAGAATTACACAACAAATTATAAACGTTGATAAAATAAGTGGCTTTTGAGTGATATATTTTTCCATTTAACATTACATTTTTTTTCTGAATCCTAAGTGAAAGAAAATCTGCATTTTGCTTTCAGGGAAACATTAATACATAATTATCCTACATCATTTATCCTTTACAAAATGAACATTCATCTACATCTATTAAACAATTGAAGAAAAAGCTTGCTTACTACTTATTGATTACTGTGAAGGAAGCTAGATTAATGTGTGTATACAACACCAGGTTAGGTTAGCTGTCAGTTCATCAACTATAGGCCGAAGAAAAGAGCTCTCTTACAGGATTATTCAAAGAGCACCGGAATTTCAGTGCTCTTTCTTTCTCTGCACTTCGAGGAGTCAAATTTTGCCGACCCTGTGTTGAATTCAGCATTTAGGGTCTTCGAAGTGCAAGGAAAAGCCGCCAAACGCATCCAAAAAACCACCGAATCGAATGGAAACACCGCTGAAAAACATCGGATCGAAAAAAATCCCAAAAAGCTAACCCTATGATCCGTCGCAAAACTGCCGAATGCATCCGAAAAAAGCCAACGATCCTCCAAACAGAGCACTAACCAGCTGCTGGAAAAAGCAGACAAGACGTCAAACGGGTTAAAAAAAATAAAAACCTGTCGGTGATTGTTAGGTTATCTGGGTGTAACCGTAATGCAATTACCTCAACTAAACTAGCGCTAACGCTCACTTATGTGAGGGCTAGCATTAAGGAGGTGATATGTGTATGCACCACATTTTCTTGATTCCCCCCCCCCCAGTCAGAGCCAAATGGCCCTTACAGTGAGGAAAGGTGAACGCAACAGTGTTTTATACTATTTCCTTCAGGTTGAGAGATCTTCAGAAACAATCATGTCCATCCAAATCACCTGAAATTTCCTTGTTTATAGCTAAATAATTGGCATGTTATTTAAAGTTGGCATGCAACCATAGTATTTGCTCTTGCTGTCTAGAGAGGTTGTTTTGTTTTTTTTGCAATTAAAGATTTTATGGAACTTTGTTCCCCCTGAAATAAGTGAACCTGTAAAAGAGTGAAGTAATGTCAGCCTATCTGCGAGTACAGGGAAGGTTTATATACAGGTTAAAATGCAGTAATAGATTTTAACACTGAGCTGTAAAATAGATTGCTGTTTCCATTATAGTAAACTAACAGGGCCTAAGGGATTAATGACATAGTCTCCCATTCCTCCTTACACCCTTCACCCAATGTTGTTAGTGAAAAAGTAATGTGGAAAGCAGCCATCATGATCCCCATCCCACCAGCAACGGAATCAAAGAAATTAAAAGCCGCCGTTTCTACTGGTTTCTAAATATCTTCATTACCTACAATTCCTCTAGTTAACCTAAACTCCCTACTCATCTCTATCTGTGATCCCACTACTTCTATACCTCAACTGATTACCCCTACAAACTGTTATCCATCTATGTATACTTATGTATGTTTGTTATATATATAGATTTTTTTTTTTATATATATATATATATTATAATTTTTTTGAGAAAGGATTTTAACAGGAAGGATACATTGAGATTTCTCTCATTTTCAAGTATGTCCTGGGTGGCGAGTATGTACCATTAGGTGTCTTGCCCAAGGACACTTACTGGAGAGGTGCTCTTGCTGGGATTCAAACCTGTGTCTCCGTGGTCATAGAGCAGTGATGTACTTCTACGCCATCCAGCCGGTACTACATATTAAATAGTGACTAAATGCTAAACTACAAGAGATACTTGCCAGCTTTCAGTTTGAATTTAGAGCAACATTGCAATTTGTTCCACTGTAATCACTTTAAATATGTATAAACGCCGGACAATTTTTGTAATGTATGAAAATTGGGCTCCTCTCAATCAAACTGCAGTTTTCATTCTGCAGGGTGACAGCTGTGATATCCTCGCAGGAAATTGTGACTTGATATAATCGATCTACTGTTGATCAATAACCAATCTAGGTCATTGTGTTTATCAAGGATTCTAAATCATTGGAGACACCCACTCACATCTCCACGTTTCTGTACAATCTTTATAGTAACTGGGCCGTACCCAAAGGAGCACATTTTACCAGCTTTTGGGATAGTGTTACCTGATCACAAGTAATAGCTAAACAACATTAAATATCAGGCGTTAGTCTTTTTCTGGTAAAATTGGTAATAATGACAGTAAGCCATAGAATGCTGACAGAAATGAAAGGTAAATTATATGAAATCATTTTTAAATGCATTTTCTAGTGCCGAAATCACAAATCATTTTTTGGAGTGAATGGCCAGCAAAATTATGTTCTAAAAAAGTGACACAATTTTTTTTACAGTGGCATATCACAGAAGGTTGGCACTTTAAGGTTGCTTGCTAGTACACAGCAGCATCTTCAGTACAGTGTCAGTGAGTGGGGTACCCTCGATGTCTCACTGAGACCTGTGCACAGCATGGATAAGTATGTCTAAGTTTGGCTTCCAGAGTCTCTGAAAAGAGACAATAGTAGAAATGGAAGCAGGCAGTGCTCCTTATAATGCAACATATCCTTCCGCTATATTACCTAGATATGTCAATGTGAGCATATATTTATTTGTGCCATGCACAAGGATGTATTTAATAAATGTTTGTTTCTTTATATGTATATCAATGTTTGTGTATTCATAAAAAGGATACTGTCCTCCTTAGCTGTAAAAGCACTTCCTTCAAAGTAACTGGCTACACTAACCTAATAATGGCATATGGTCTTGGAGGGATGCTATACCTAGGTTTTTCAATGTGTGTTTGATAATTCATGGCCGACCATGCTTTTCTTTTCGCACTACCATTTTCAAAGGGAACATCTGTGTGACCAAAAAGTTGATTTATCAAATTGTTGTATTCATTTTGTCAGATGTTGCTTACTGGCATTTGTCTTTTCTTGATTTATTTATTTATAAAGGGTTTTACCAGCAAGGATACATTGAGATTTCTCTCGTTTTCAAGTATGTCCTGGGTTCAAGAACATGGTTACAGAAATACAAAAGTAGTAAAATGCAAGAAATTGACATAAAAACAAATATACAGATTAACAGAAAATAAATATGTAGGAAATATATTCACTATGTTACATGTTTACAGATGCATTCCTTATTGAGGTATGTTAATAGGGAGCTCTTAAGTGACTTTAGACTGGGGGAAGATTTGATGGTGTCTGGGAGCTTATTCCATAATTGTGGTGCTCTGTAGGAAAATGAGGATCGAGCCACTTGCTTTTTGTATTGTGGTATTGCAAGTAAGGTGCAGGTCCTGGATCGGAGGTTATAGGATGAGGGAACTGCTGAGGGAAGCAGCCTATTCAGGTAGGGTGGTAGCTTCCCAGAAAAGCTCTTAAACACCAGGTTGGAAAGGTGAATGGTGCATCTAGATTCCAGCGACGGCCAGTTTAGTTCTTTTAACATGTCACAATGGTGGGTCATGTAGTTACATTGTAGCACAAAGCGACAAAATGAGTTATACAATGTAGTAAGTTTGATGTGGCTTCTTCTGTAATTTTTTAAGTGTCTTAATGTTACATTTAATTTGACTAGTATACATTTCTAAATTACTCCAAAGCATGTCTAAAATCACTAAATAAATGTATTTTGTATGATTTTCTATATTTATAATCACAGTTATTTGTATTGTGGCACTGTATATTGCCAGTTTGATGCAGGACATTAATGGTCACCACTCACTAACCATAGATGATTTGTGTGTTAGTACCATTGCCCATTGCCCCTGCTCTTCAGTGCGAAAAGTATGCAAGAGAGCATTCCACTTAGGAATAAGAGGTGGGATATGATTGAGTGTTAATTTGAAAGAATAAAGAGGGGTTATTGGATATAGCAGTGGTTCCCAACCGCGGTTCTCAAGTATCCCTAACAGGACAGGTTTAAAGGATCACCTTGGGGAAAAGCAGACTGAATCCTGCAATCACTAAGCAGCAAATCATATCACCTGTGGTGTGCTTCAGATATCTGTCAAACCTGACCTGTTGGGGGTACTTGAGGACCATGATTGGGAACCACGGGGATATAGGGAACACGGGAGCAGGAAACTAAACTAACCACATTCCTCTTTAGTCAGAAACTGATGGTAAATCCTAAATTGGTTCTGATGTGTTTAATTTCCTTATGACATGCCCTTTTTACATAATACTATAGTTGTGCAACTCTAGGGAGTATTTTAAGTACAATATATCTGAGATGAGGAGAATTTTTGCATATACTTTGCATCTGAATGTAGTCCTCACTTCCTTCCCAAGGACGTCTCATGCTATGTTTCTAGCTATGCTGTATTTAATTTAACTTTTAATTAGTAGATCATTTTACTGTTGCAAGCTCATACTTTGCAAAAGTAAATGCCTGATAATCTCCTCTATTATGTAAAAGCTAAAATAGTCTTTGATACTGGGGAAAAAAACCATTACTAAATGTAACAACATTCATGTAAAATACTGAACTGTGCAACAAGGATACTATATGCCAAAATCACCCCACCCTTTCCTTTTAATAATTGTGCAGATGCCACTGACAGTATCGGCACAATTATTTTTTAAATACCTTTTTAAATTCAATGAAAACCTCACCTTGTCTCCAGCAACATTTGGCTCCTCTTGCTCATTTGCTTCCATTCCAGGGCTTCCAGAATGTAGAAGTCCCTGGACTACTCTGTCTGTGGACGGCGCATGTGTCACTCGCACACCAGTTATGGGATCAGTGATTCATGTGTAGAACTGCTCTTGCAAGCCAGCAGCCTAGTCCCGTATGTCTCGTGCCCAGCTAAAGCAAAAATCACTTAACAACATGTTTTAACAGCCGTTATTCTTTCCTGAATAACAGCTGAAGCTATTGAAGAATGATCAAGGTTGGGAAAATTCATTCTTCACTGGCTTGCTCAAAATTAATGATAATTTCCAACCAGAGACTTGGATATTTCATTGTGGCTGTTTACTGTAATAGTGACTTGAGCTATTTAGCTAACGTCTAGAGCCATTGTTTTCCCAGGTGCTTCTCTACTAAGTAACCTCTGCTTTTATTATATATACTAGGTGGAAAGCCTGCCCAGAGGGCAGTCTATTGTTGTTGTCGCCAGCTCAGAATTCATGTCCACATATTTGTTTTTCAATGTCCTATCCAAGAGTATCTCTCTATATAATTGCATTTGTAACGTGTCCATCGCCATCCCATCCGCAACGGGAGGGCCAACTGAGCAGCTCTGATGGGTGCGTGCACAGCTGACAGAGCAAGTTCCTCTTCCCTCTTAGTTTGTAAGCTCACGGGAACAGGACCTTCTTAGATTGTAAACTCACGGGAACAGGACCCTCAGATTGTAAACTCACGGGAACAGGACCCTCTTAGATTGTAAACTCACAGTAAAAGGACCCCTTAGATTGTAAACTCCCAGTAAAAGGACCCCTTAGATTGTAAACTCACAGGAACAGGACCCCTTAGATTGTAAACTCGTGGGACCACTTAGATTGTAAACTCATGGGATAGATTGTAAAATCATGGACCACTTAGATTGTAAGCTCATGGGATAGATTGTAAGCTCATGGGCCCCTTAGATTGTGTTGGGCTTGGGCGGCCATTGTTTTTGTAGCATATACATTATGCATATATTTACTTTATGCGTATATATAATGGCACGTGGTATGCATGGCATGTCAGGCTGGTAGTTAGACACACTGGTATTATGACACATTGGTATTATGCATGGCAGACTGGTAATATGGCTTGCAGACTGGTATTGTGCATGGCAGACTGGTAATATGGCTGGCAGACTGGTATTGTGCAGTGCAGACTGGTAATATGGCTGGCAGACTGGTAATATGGCTGGCAGACTGGTAATAAGGGTGGCAGACTGGTATTGTGCATGGCAGACTGGTAATAAGGCTGGCAGACTGGTATTGTGCATGGCAGACTGGTAATATGGCTGTCAAAAAGAAAAAACTAAATGGGGCTGAAGAGTGGCCGGGATAAGGGTTAACTTTATTAAATCTAAAATAGTCGCAAACCAACCAGAAAGTGAAGCGAATCTGAATGGGATTGGTCACAAAACAATCGCAAAAAGGCGAAGGGTTACACGTCAGCAAACAGTTGCCCAAAGGGCATACAAAGGTGGGGGGTTAGTTGCTACCTATACCTCGGTGGTTCGAGCCACCTACATAACCAATGAAGAGGAAACTGAGGGGGAACCCAACATATAAAGCCATACAAGAGACCAATAACATATAGGAGATAAAGTGACTGTTAAAAACAATAATAGGGCATAACTCAACGCGTTTCGCCCATGCCGGGCTTAGTCTAGAGCTGAAGTGCCCGTCTGACTCACCCCAATAAGTACCAAAATAATCATGATTTAAATGCTTACAGTCTGCCGTTAGTTGGTGGCTCAGTGGTGTTGAGGGGGCACAACGTTTTTTTTGTGCCCGGGTGCTCCTAGCTGGTGTGGTGGAGTTGCCGTTTGCGGTGGGGGCTATGTGCTCGGTGTTTTTTTTGTTTTTGGACGCTGCAGGGGCTGCTAGAACTTCAGTGGGGTCCGGAATCTGTGCTGCCTGTGGGGCGTCTGAGGCGTTTTGGCGTGCCTCATATTATTTGATCACATAGGCGCGTCCTGCGGCGGTTGGCTGCGTGCGCACCCAGCTGGTTGTGCACGCATTCAACCCTCCGCCGTCTTAGGCACGGCCGTGCGCGTGCTGCGGCAGCTGGCTGCGTGCGCACCCAGCACTACACTGGGAGCGCACGCATTCCACACTCCGCCGTCTGTTTCGGCGGTTGGATGCACGCGCAGCCAGCAATACGCTGGTTGCGCGCGCATGCGCAGACCATTTTTTTGGCGACGGACACGCCAGACCTTATTCTTTTATGTTAGAAATATATACGGTATATATTAACAAATCCACCTTCTCAGCACTCAGGCTCTGGGTCCAAATCCTCTTATGCCGTGGTGCATAAATCCCAGATACAAAACATATAACAACAGATGTGGGAGCACTCACGTACTTATTGCATAAAAAAGTCTTACGTTTATTAGTCAATCATTAAAAATCTCAGACATTTCGGCTCCAAAATGAGCCTTTATCAAGGATAAAAATAATGCTAACCCTTATATTTATACCTGCAAATAGTAAATTACTCATCAGCCACGTTTTTTATCCTTGATAAAGACTTCTGTCAGAGCCATAACGTCAGAATTTTTTAATGATTGACCAAAAAACTTAGACTTTTTTATGCAATAAGTGTGTGAGTGCTCCCACATCTGTTGTTATATATATATAAAATTATAATATTGAGTACCCAATTGGCTAAAGCTAACTTTACCTGTATAATGCCCACATGTCCAAAAACTGCTGATTTAAAGCTGAAAAAAAAATTAACCTTTCAGGATTTAAAACTGGTAATCTATGGAATAATCAATCCCTCTTCCATAAATGTGATTGAAAGTGTTAGGGCTAGGGTTGGCTTGGGTAAAAGTGGATTTTCTTAATATCAATGCATAGGGCTAGCCTATAGAGCTACTCAACTCTTTAAAAAAAATTCATAGAGGTAATTGGGTATATCGCAATATACCTGGGTAAACCTCTATGTTTGAATTTTTATTGGGGTTTACCCAAAGCTGCTGTGTGAAGTCACAGGTAATCGTAGGTATATCCTCATTTTGGACTCTACCCATAACACATATACAGGTGAAACTCGAAAAATTTGAATATCGTGCAAAAGTTTATTTATTTCAGTAATGCAACTTAAAAGATGAAACTAATATAAGAGATAGTTCAAGCCGTGATTTGTCATAATTGTGATGATTATGGCTTACAGCTCTTGAAAACCCCAAATCCACAATATCCGAAAATTAGAATATTACATGCAATCAATAAAACAAGGATTGTACATAGAACAATATGGGACCTCTGAAAAGTATAAGCATGCATATGTACTCAGTACTTGGTTTGGACCCCTTTTGCAGCAATTACTGCCTCAATGAGGCATGGAAGCTATCAGCCTGTGGCACTGCTGAGGTGTTATGGAAGACCAGAATGCTTCAGTGGGGGCCTTCAGCTCTTCTGCATTTTTCGGTCTCATGTCTCTCATCTTTCTCTTGGCATTGCCCCATAGATTCTGTATGGGGTTCAGGTCAGGTGAGTTTGCTGGCCAATCAAGCATAGTAATCCCACGGTCATTGAACCAGGTTTTGGTGCTATTGGCAGTGTGGGCAGGTGCCAAGTCCTGCTGGAAAATGAAGTCAGCTTCCCCATAAAGCTCGTCTGTGGAAGGAAGCATGAAGTGCTCCAAAATCTCCTGGTAGACGGCTGAGTTGACCCTGGACCCTTAATGAAGCACAGTGGACCAACACCAGCAGATGACATGGCTCCCCAAATCAACCAACACAGACTATGGAAACTTCAGACTGGACTTCAACCATCTTGCAGTGTGTGCCTCTCCATTCTTCCTCCATACTCTGGGTCCTTGGTTTCCAAATGAGATGCAAAAGTTGCTCTCATCAGAAAAGAGGACTTCGGACCACTGAGCAACAAACCAGGTCTGTTTTTCTTTAGCCCAGGTAAGACGCTTCTGATGTTGTTTGTTGTTCAGGAGCGGCGCGACAAGAGGAATACAACATTTGAAGTCCATATCCAGGATCCATCTGTGTGTAGTGGCTCTTGATGCACTGACTCCAGCCTCAGTCCACTCCTTTTGAAAGTCCCCAACACTTTTGAATGGCCTTTTCTGACAATCCTCTCCAGGCTGCGGTCATCCCTGCTGCTTGTGCACCTTTTTCTTCCACACTTTTCCCTTCCACATAACTTTCTATTAATGTGCTTTGATACAGCACTTTGGGAACATCCAACTTATTTTGCAATTACCTTTTGAGGCTTTCCCTCCTTATGGATGTTTCAATGATGGTTTTCTGCACAACTGTCAGGTCAGCAGTCTTTCCCATGATTGTGATTCCTACTGAACCAGACTGAGAGACCACTTAAAGGCTCAGGAACCCTTTGCAGGTGTTATGGATTAATTAGCTGATTAGAGTGGGACACTTTGAGCCTAGAATATTGCACCTTTTCACAATATTCTAATTTTCGGAGATTGTGGATTTGGCGTTTTCATGAGCTGTAAAGCATAATCATCACAATTATGACAAATCACGGCTTGAACTATCTCATATATTAGTTTTACCTTTTAAGTTGCATTACTGAAATAAATGAACTTTTGCACGATATTCAAATTTTTCGAGTTTTGCCTGTATATATATATGTATATATATATAAATATATATAAAAAGCAAACCACAGGGTGGGTTGCACTCAACCTAAACTTGCAACACAAGTGGGTGCATCCAAGACCGGAGTGCTCCTTTTTCGTGTTTTGTATTTTTATAAATATATATATATATATAAAAAGTGTGTTTAATGTTACAGAAGCCACTTGCACACCATAGCAATTCAAAGAATTGCATCCCAGAGCTCCTGTGCCACATTCCCCATATGCAGCAAGGAATTCTGGGTAAGATATGCAAATGACCTCTGTCTCACTTTTACACATCCTGGATCTGTTATTACACAGAACCCTAAAATCAACCCTTATAGACACTTATGATTTTAGGGTTCTGTGTAATAACAGATCCAGGATGTGTAAAAGTGAGACAGAGGTCATTTGCATATCTTACCCAGAATTCCTTGCTGCATATGGGGAATGTGGCACAGGAGCTCTGGGATGCAATTCTTTGAATTGCTATGGTGTGCAAGTGGCTTCTGTAACATTAAACACACTTTTGATAGTGTGGAGGCTTTTTGTCTCACTTTTAGTCCTTCACCACAACCCTTATAGACACTTACTTACCTATATATATATATATATATATATTCATATTCATTCCTTTTCTAGCCAATAGCCTTGTAAAATGGCATACTTAAGCTACAGCTCTATGGGTCCCATCTGTCCTGACAGCATTTTCACCTGTCCTCTGGTTTTCATTCTCACCAATACTGTATCCTCTCTTACCTCTATGTGCCCTGCCCTTTGCAAAACCTTTAAATATTTAATCAATGCAGTGGCACAGCTGGCGTATTGTGCTATATTTATCCACCATTCACTTTTTTCTCTATCATTCTTAAAGGTCACCTTTTCAAGTTGCTTTCAGAGTAACAAGAGTAATTTCTCTGGTTGTTCTTATCCAACCAAATGAATAATGGAATAAGGTGTGCCGTATAGTTTTGCAGAATTTGACACATGCATGCAGGCTTACAATACTTTAAGTTAAGAAACTGTAAGACCACAAGCAAAAGATCTAAATGGGTATAGGTAATGTGATGCCCAAAACGCGACTGAGCTAGGAGGAGAAATGATCCAATACTATTTTGTTGAAGAATGCTTGTTAATAATTCTGTTGCAATGGTAATGACAGATTCTGGTAAAAGAAATGGATTTTTGCTTGCAACATCTACTATGTAATTTTTGTAAACCCAGGGTGACATTTAACAAATGCTACATAATGTATAATAACCTCCATACATAAAGGGTTTGTTGCATATGAAACATACAGACGTTTTCTCCTCCCAAGCTTTAAACTTTATACTTTCTTTTTCTTGGAATGTTTTTAAAGAATTAACGTTTCTAGAGTATGGGAGTGATAAAGTAAAGAAGGTGAATAAAATCCAAAACGGATCACATCAATACAATAGTATTAACTGGGCCATAGCAGATGAAATAAGTAGCATTTGATGCTTTAAAACATGTATCACCTCTATACATGTTTTTTAGCATCAAATGCAACCGCTCAACTACCACTTGAATGAAGCTTCAAATGCCCTAGATCAAGTTAGCTTGGAGTAATGAAGAAGAATGGGCTCCAGAATATGTCCCTAAAGTTCCAGTATATCGGACATGACTGCTGAAGTACTAGAACTCTTTCAAGTACTGGGACTTCTAGTCTCCTTTGGAAAATCGTGGAATTCCAAACTGCAATACCACGATTGACCAGCAGAAGGAGCTCTATGCCTTTCACATAATGCATAGAGCATCTAAATGCACTGTGATGTTGTTATAGTGCATTTAGACTGTATAGTTGTTAGTGTGTATATATGTAGGTTTCTATGCATGTAGGTGTGTGGTAGTGATAGGTTAATAGGAAATGTAAATAGTTTTTTCATAAAACCATTGGTTCCTGGCAATGGCTTTATGGAAAGAAACATAGAAAAATGTCGGCAGATAAGAACCTTTCAGCCCATCTAGTCTGCCCAATTACATGGATACTTTACCTGGATTTATCTTTTGTTTAGGATAGCCTTATGCCTATCCCATGCTTGCTTAAATTCAATTACTGTTTTGGCCTCTACCACTTCAACTGGAAGACTGTTCCATGTATCCACCACCCTCTCAGTAAAATAATGCATCCTGATGTTACTTTTAAACCTTTGCCCCTCTAATCTAAGACTATGTCCTCTTGTTTTGCTACTTTGTTTCAGTTTAAATATACTCCCTTCCTCTACCTTGTGGATTCCCTTTACGTATTTAAATGTTTCTATCATATCACCTCTGTCTCGTCTTTTTTCCAAGCTATACATGTTAAGATCATTAAGCCTTTCCTGGTAACTTTTCTCCTTCAAGCCGTACACCATTTTAGTAGCCCTTCTCTGAACTCTCTCTAAGATGTCTATATCCTTCTGGAGATACGGTCTCCAGTACTGCGCACAGTACTCCAAGTGAGGTCTCACCAGTGCTCTGTACAGTGGCATGAGCACTTCCCTTTTCCTACTGCTAATACCTCTCCCTACACAACCAAGCATTCTGCTAGCATTTCCTGCTGCTCTATTACATTGACTACTTACCTTTAGATCCTCTGAAATAATAACCCCTAAATCCCTTTCCTCAGATATTGAGGTTAGGACTGTATCAAATATTCTATATTCAGCCCTTGGGTTTTTACGTCCCAGGTGCATTATCTTGCACTTATCCACATTAAAACTCAATTGCCACAGCTCCGAACATTTTTTTAGTTTACCTAAATCATTTGTCATTTGGCTGATCCCTCCAGGAACGTCAACCCTGTTGCAAATCTTTGTGTCATCAGCAAAAAGACATACTTTTCCATTAATACCTTCTGCAATATCACTAATAAAAATATTAAAGAGAATGGGTCCAAGTACTGACCCCTGAGGTACCCCACTGGTAACAAGACCTTGCGCCGAATAAACTCCATTTACCACAGCCCTCTGTTGCCGTCACTCAGCCACTGCCTAATCCATTCAACAACATTGGAATCCAAACTCAAAGATTGCAATTTATTGATAAGCCTTCTATGCGGAACAGTATCAAAAGCCTTACTGAAATCTAAATAAGCAATGTCTACTGCACCACCTGTGTCTATTATTTTTGTTACCCAATCAAAAAAATCAATAAGATTAGTTTGGCATGATCTCCCTGAGGTAAACCCATGTTGTTTCTGTTGGTTATGTATGAAAGAGGCACTGGAGTCTTGTGAATCTGCATCACACAGCTAGAAAGGAAGAAGGAAGTAAAGCAGAGACAATAGAGACTTATTTCCTGTGAACATATACCAACGAGTTTAGAACACATTTAACCTGTACTAACAGCGCCACCTGCAGTCCATAGTATAATATATGCTGTTGTATCTCCAACACCCCTTCTCAACAGCATGTGCATAATCATACAACATTCAGCTTCTTTTGAAGAAAACAATAACGTTCCTTTGGCAACGGTTTGGTGAGTGCATCTGCAGTCATCTCTTCTGATGGGCAATACTGAATATCGATAAGTCCTTGCTCTTGTGTGTCCCTGAGCAGATGATATTTTACGTCTATGTGCTTGGTTCTAGGGTTGATCCTTTCTGATTGTGTCAACTTTATACATCCCTGGTTGTCTTCAAAGATGGGTATCGGTTTAGACATATCCAGTCCCATGTCTAATAGAAGTTGACGAATCCAAATTGCTTCTTGACATGCATGTGCTGCTGCTATGTATTCTGCTTCAGTTGAAGAGAGTGCAACAGTCGCTTGTTTTCGACTAGACCAGCTGATGGTTCCTTCTCCGTACTGGAAGATGTAACCAGTAGTAGATTTGCGGTCTGTGATATCTCCGGCCCAGTCAGCATCTACATATCCAATTAAGTTTGCATTGGGTGTTGCTGGCAGTCGCAGTTTCATATGAATTGTTCCTTTTAGATACTGTATCACCCTTTTTACGGCATTCCAATCACGTTGACAGGGTGTTGAAACTTTTCTACAGAGTATACTCAATGCTGCGGCAATGTCTGGTCTTGTCACAGTTGCAATGTATAACAATTTTCCAATTGCTTTGCGGTACTTCTCATTGTTAGGTAACAAGTTTTCCATTCCATTGTCTTTCTGATAAGCTGGTTCCATAGGCGTTTTCACCTCTTTTGCATCTTGCATGTGAAACTCTGCTAGAATATCTGTAATTTTCTGACTTTGGTGAAGAAGATAACTTCCGTCTTCTTCTTTCTCGATTTGGATTCCTAAATAGTGAGCAATGTTCCCAAGCTCTTTAATCTCAAAGTTTTGTTTCAATGTGCTAGTTATTTGATCATAATCCCCTTCTTGTTCAAAACAAATTATGATGTCATCAACATAAATTAGTAGGTAGATCCATTTGTTGTCTTGATTCTTTGAATACAGGCATGGATCAGCGTTACTTCTTGAAAATCCTTCTGTTGTGAGTACTTCGTTCACTTTTTCATTCCACATTCTTGCTGCTTGTTTGAGACCATAGATGCTCTTTTGCAGTTTACACACAAGGTTCTGTCCTGTATTAAACCCTGGTGGCTGCTCCATGTAGAGTTCCTCTTTGATATCTCCATATAGAAAAGCTGTTTTGACATCCAGGTGCTTCACTTGCATTTGTTTTTCAGCTGCAATGCTGAGGAATGTTCTAATGGTTGTGTGCTTTACCACTGGAGCAAATGTTTCATCATAATCTTCTCCATATTTCTGGGAATATCCCTTGGCGACTACTCTTGCCTTGTATCTGTGAATGTTTCCTTCTGCGTCGTACTTCACTTTAAAAATCCATTTACTTCCTATAGTTTTGTGACCGGGAGGGAGCTCTGTGAGAGTCCAGGTTTCATTTTTCTGAAGTGATTTTAGTTCTTCTTCAGCCGCCTTTCTCCACTGATTGGCTTCCCCTTTTGGTAGTTTATCTATGTCTTCCCAAGATGTTGGTTCAAATGTCTCATGTGTCTTAACAGTGTATGACAGCTTGCGCGGTGGGATCCCTTTTGTTGTCCGAGTAGATCTTCTGATTTCTGGTTGTTCTGTCGGTTCTACTGGATTGTGAACAGTTAAGTCATCAATTGTGAGTTCCACTTCTTGGTCTGACTCCTGCACAGTTTCCTTTTGGTCAGCATCTCTTGCTATTTCAATCGGCACCTTTTCTTCGTGTTTTTCGGGAGTCATTATTTCTGATGTTTGGCTTTCATCAAAATAAACACTGCGGCTTACTGTGACCTTGTTGGTTTTTGGATTAAGGATTCTGTATCCCTTACTTTGTTCACTGTAGCCTATTAGAATGCCTTCTATGGCTCTGTTCTCCCACTTGAAGCGTTTTTCACTTGGAATGTAAACGTATGCTTTGCAACCAAACACTCTAATATGACCTATACTAGGTTTTGATCTGTTCCACATTTCATAAGGGGTACTTTCAATAGCTTTAGATGGTAGTCTGTTCTGTAGATATGTTGCAGTCATTATTGCTTCTCCCCAGTACTTGTTGTGTAGGTTGGCATCTGAAAGCATGCATCTGGCCATTTCTACAAGAGTGCGATTTTTTCTTTCAGCTACACCGTTTTGTTCTGGAGTGTACGGTACGGTTGTCTGGTGTATGATACCATGTTTCTTTAGATATGATTCCACTTCTTTACCCATATATTCCCCTCCATTGTCCGTGCGTATTATTCCGGGTTTCCTTTGAAATTTGTTGCTAGTCATCGCTACAAATTCTTGAAGTTTATCAGTTGTCTCACTTTTGTGTTTCATCAGATATGTCGTTGTGTAC
This sequence comes from Leptobrachium leishanense, assembly GCA_009667805.1. NCBI lineage: Eukaryota > Metazoa > Chordata > Amphibia > Anura > Megophryidae > Leptobrachium > Leptobrachium leishanense. The sequence continues at coordinate 206,616,299 of CM019064.1, forward strand.
CTGGAATAGTCATCAATGAAGGTTATTAAATATTTGTTGCCGCTGGGTGTCGGGGTTTTCATTGGTCCACACACGTCACTGTGTATAAGTTCCATGGGTTTAGTGGTTTTTCTTTGACTGGCTTGTGGAAGTGGTGTACGTGTGGCCTTTGCTTTGATGCAACACGTGCACTTCATCAACTTTGGACAAGGTATCATTATCATGTCTTCTGATAATTCTCTCTTAGAAAGTTCCTTTATAGCTTCTGAGTTTCGATGCCCCAATCGTCTGTGCCATAGATGGATGCACTTGTCATGTGGATTATGAGTGACTGTTTTGACTTGAACACGTTCAGTGACGATTTTGTATAGGTGTTCATTCAACCTTCCTTTTGCAACGATTTCTTTTCTGTTTCGAATTGTGCATTCATTACCTCGGAATTGTACTGTAAGTCCATTGTTAGCAAGGTTTTTTACTGATAGGAGGCTTCCTTCTAGACTTGGAACATACAGAACGTTCTTTACAAGGATGCTTCGGTTACCTCCTGATGGTGTGATGCAGTTCAGAAATCCTTGACCTTTACCTTCTGATGTAATACTTTTCCCATTTGCTAGGAAGACTTTGTCTTTTGTATTAAAATTAATTTCTGTGAAGAAGGTCTCATCACTGGTCATGTGACTTGTTGCTCCTGAGTCAATGTACCATCCATGCGGGGTAGTATTCTGAGTTACTTTAAAACTTGCACTCCACGCTGTGTCTTTGCTTTCCTGTGTGGCTGCTTTAGCTCTTTCTTTTGTGAATGTCTCTCTCCTTCGCTGTTCTGCTTTCCAGATTGAACAATTATATTTCAAATTACCTGTCCTTTTGCAGCGAAAACACACTCTGGTCTCTTTGTTTTGTTTTGTGTTTTCATTCACCTTTAGAGCTACTTCTGTTTTGTCATTCTCTTCACCACGTATATTTTCCTTCTTTCTGTTGTATTCATCAATTAATTTCCCTTTAGCATATTCCAGTGTTAGTTCTTCCTCTGGTCTGGTTTCTAGAGCGTTTATCAGGGCACTATATGATTCTGGAAGGCTGCATAATAGTAATGCCACTACATGATTGTCTTTTATTTCTTCTCCAATTGCACGTAATTGCTCCACAATTTCCAGCATAGCGTTCACATGTTCACACATTTCCTGGCCTTTTTCCAGCCTCATCTTATACAGTTTACGTAGCAGATATAGTTTACTGTTTAAGTTTGAACGCTCGTGCAGTTTCTGTAGCGCAGTCCACATACCTTTAGTTGATCATCCTCCACTAACAGGCTTATAACTGCTTTTGCTTGCCTGTTTCTTTTGTCCCATTCTTCTGGGTTGTCAGTGGGTCTGATTGTATCCAGCACCTGCCACAGATCATCTTTGGATAACAGCATTTCCAGCTTAAACTTCCACAGCTGATAATTGGTATTGTTTAGCTTTGCTATTGCATATTTCACATCTGAGCCACTTGCCATCTTTCAGTATATTGGATGCAGCTCCTTTCCTCACACACAGCAGGTATTTGGATGATAGCTGCAGCACTTACTGATTTGTAGTTTCGTTTTCAGTGTCTGGGCCCATAACCTGTTGGTTATGTATGAAAGAGGCACTGGAGTCTTGTGAATCTGCATCACACAGCTAGAAAGGAAGAAGGAAGTAAAGCAGAGACAATAGAGACTTATTTCCTGTGAACATATACCAACGAGTTTAGAACACATTTAACCTGTACTAACAGCGCCACCTGCAGTCCATAGTATAATATATGCTGTTGTATCTCCAACAGTTTCTGATCCTGTAATCTATGTGTTTTAAAATGTTCAACAATCCTTTCCTTTAACATGGTTTCCATTAATTTCCCCACTACTGACGTAAGACTAACTGGCCTATAGTTCCCCGATTCCTCCCTACTACCCTTCTTGTAAATGGGCACAACATTTGCTAATTTCCAGTCTTCTGGGACGACTCCCATTAGCAAGGATTGGTTAAATAAATCTGTTAACAGTTTTGCTATTACATCACTGAGCTCTTTTAATAATTTAGGGTGGATCCCATCAGGCCCCATTGACTTATTTGTAGAAAGAAATCACTATACAGTGAAATAGGAGCGCTAAAGGTTAAACAAAGATCACATGTATCTCAATATATATAAAATGAGAAGACAAGACAAAAAGAAGGTCTATTTTTCTTTCTTTCCCTTGTTCTTATTTCTTTCAGTGGAATAGTAAATCTGTTAAATGTCATCGACTTCTAAAAGAGACAAAAAGAGAATCTCACTGCATAGTATCAGTATACACCAAAAGATCAGAAAAAAATGAGATTTTCCACTCACAAACAGGGAGTCTGCGAGACTCCAAATGTATGCCTTTAAGCCTCTTCTGGGGGGCTCCACCCATCAACAGGAAAAGAAATTCACAATCCTTATTCTTACAGGCTTGATGGTAGCTTTAGACCGGAATAAGAATAAGGATTGTGAATTTCTTTTCCTGTTGATGGGTGGAGCCCCCCAGAAGAGGCTTAAAGGCATACATTTGGAGTCTCGCAGACTCCCTGTTTGTGAGTGGAAAATCTCATTTTTTTCTGATCTTTTGGTGTATACTGATACTATGCAATGAGATTCTCTTTTTGTCTCTTTTAGAAGTCGATGACATTTAACAGATTTACTATTCCACTGAAAGAAATAAGAACAAGGGAAAGAAAGAAAAATAGACCTTCTTTTTGTCTTGTCTTCTCATTTTATATATATTGAGATACATGTGATCTTTGTTTAACCTTTAGCGCTCCTATTTCACTGTATAGTGATTTCTTTCTACATTCTAGTTTTGGAGTGAAGGATACACTCAACTAGTGAGCTGCTTAAAAGTATATTGCTTTGCTACTTGATCTAACTCTATAGCGCCCTCACACTATAACCTTCGGGTTTTCTTCTTTTCCCATTGACTTATTTGTCTTTACTTTAGACAGCTGCTGTAGAACCTCCTCCTCTGTAAACTGATATGTAAATGTCTCGTTAGTGTTTCCTCCTAACTGAGGTCCCTTTCCGTCCTTTTCTTCTGCAAAGACTGAACAAAAATATTCATTGAGGCAGTCAGCGAGACTGTTATCCTCTTCTACATACCTTCCTTCCTTTGTTTTTAATCTAACTAATCCTTGTTTTACTTTTCTTTTCTCGTTTATGTATCTAAAACATGTTTTGTCCCCCTTTTTTACTGACTGAGCTATTTTCTCTTCTGTGTGTGCTTTGGAAGCTCTTATAAATTGCTTTGCCTCTTTCTGCCTAATCTTATAGGTTTGCCTATCTTCTTCACTCTGAGTTGTTTTATAATTATTGAATGCTATCTTTTTGTTCTTCACTATTTTGGCCACTTCTGCAGAGTACCACAGTGGTTTCTTCCTTTTTTTGTTTTTGCTAACAAGCCGAATGCAATTGCCTGTGGCCTTCAATAATGTTTACTTTAAATAATCCCATTTCTCCTGGACTCCCTTTAAACTCCTCCAGTCTGATAATGACTCCTTCACACAAAATCTCATTTTAGAAAAATTTGTTTTTTTAAAGTCTAAAACTTTTGTTTTTGTGTGGTGCGGCTCCATTCCTGTTCTTATATTAAACCATACTGACTGGTGATCACTAGATCCCAAATTTTCACCTACAACAACGTTCGATACCAAACCTCCATTTGTGAGAATTAAATCCAATATGGCCTCTTTACGGGTCGGCTCCTCAACTACTTGTGTTAGAGATAATCACAGTAGGGAGTTTAGAATATTTGTACTCCTGGTGCACCCAGCGGTTTTGGTTTTCCAGTTCACATCAGGAAGATTAAAGTCCCCCATGATAATAACTTCCCCCTTCATTGCCATTTTGGCTATTTCCTCAAACAGCAGATTATCTAGCTCTTCTACTTGTCCAGGGGGTCTATAGATCACACCTACACGAGCTACTGTATGATTGCCAAATGTTACCGTAACCCTAACTGACTCTATGTTCACCTCGCTCACTTTTATTTGGTTCGTTTTTATGTTGTTTTTCACATACATGGCCACTCCTCCTCCTTTCCTACCTTCTCTGTCTTTTCTATATAAGCGAGTACCCCGGTATTGTTATGTCCCAGTTATTTTTCTCACTGAACCATAACTCAGTAACTGCCACTAAATCTACTTTTTCAGCTGCCATCATTGCCTCCAGTTCAAGCACTCTCTAGTGAAAGAGATAATTCAGTCTATATAGCAGCCTCATTAAAAATTAAAGAAATAATTGAAATGGAAATTGAAAAATAATCTCAAACCATATTATAATTTTCCTTAAATCCTTAACTGTCATGCCTGCTGGTGCTCTTGCAGTGCGGCCTTCCCAACAGAGAGGGCGCCAGTCTCTGAATCAGGCCACTTTGAATGCTGCACCTGATCAGGGATCTAGGCCTTTAAATATCAGTCACTGACTGTTCTCTCCAGTAAGTGTCCTTGGGCAAGACAGCTAACGGTATATACTCGCCACCCAGGGCATATATGAAAATGAGAGAAATCTCAATGTATCCTTCCTGGTAAGATCCGTTCTCAAAAAAAAAAGAAGAATGCTACACTCGAGTGAAATCAGCATATAATACCTTTCGCAAACTGACTGTACATGCTCTGAAGGAGGTGACGGAGACAGCTGATGAGACAGGTGCAGCAACAGATGATGGGGCAAAGGACAAACCTGCAGAGGCACTTGGCTGCTCAGAGACGGTTGGAGTGGCAAGGAGTGATGCAGACCATTCCCTGCATCTTGGCACCGGGAGGGTAAGCTCTGGCCATTGTGGCAGTGTTGGCAGCATGGGGATGGGCGGTCTTGCCTGCTGCTACTCCACCAACATCTCTATGATGGATGTGACTGTTGTCAGCTCCCTTCTATGTATGCAGCTGCATCTGGTTGGCAATGTGGTTGAACCCCCTCTGGATTTTCCAGCAAATCTGCTACCGCTCCCGATCCAGGGCATATTAGTGCTTACCCAGCAGGATGAAACCTGGTGGTCCCCTAGGTCATCAATCAATGTGATCAGCTGCTGCAGGGACTCCTCATCCATTGGTTGTGGGCCAGGTGAAGCAGACTGTGGTGCAGGCTGTGTGGTGCTGGTTCAGGTGCAGGATGTGTTGCTGGTCTGTGTGCTGGCTGCGGTGCAGGCCGGGATGTCCTGGTGCCATGCCGTAGAGGCCTGCCAAATCAGCCACAAAGAAAATTCACAGGTACCAATTCCACAAAGTAATTTGTATATGTAAAGGTACAGATGACTTCGGGGAGGATTGGAACCTGCACTGCCTGCTGTATTTTCTTTGTTTCTTTGAGGTGTGGGGAGTGTGGTGGGGACTGATCAAGCCACAGGCTGTGCCACTGGACCCGGTGAAAGGGACGTATTTATTGTCATGGTGCAGTCATGGTAGCAGTGTTTTATAGACTGCAGACTCCAGTTCCTCCCCAGCGCACAGACCACTTCATGGATTTCAGAACACAAGCAGAGGCCCAGCTGCCCTGACAGGGACATGTCATCCAATCAGTGTGACCTATGTATGTAGGCCTCTATCAGCACCTCCTTCTCCTCCACGGTGTACCTCTCCTCCCAGAATAATTTTTTGGAGGAACCCTGTGACTTTGTCAGAGTGTGAAGGTGCACTGTAGCCTTGCTGTGTCCCTCACTCAGAAGCTGTCTCCTGGCTAGTTGGGCCTGGCTCTATCACCCTCCCTCCCTTCACCCTCACTTTTACGCCCCCTCTCTCCCTCACTCCTCCTTTCACTGTCACCACTACTCTCCCCCTTAGGCCTCCACTAAAGCCTTTTCTCCCTGTCTCCACTCCTCTCCTTCTGTAGCACTTTCCTTACCTTCTCCTTATCCTCCCCACCAGCACTCCTCCTCCTCTTCCCTCCATCTCCTCTCCCACCACCCTCCATGACAGACAGTAAATAAATTGACAGGGTAGAAAACACAGGGTGAGGGGACACAATGCATACAAGAGAGGTATTTATTGCGCCTGAAGCAGGGGGGGCAGGCAAGAACATGGCCAGAAATCAGAATAAACCACACAAAAGCAGCACGCGCACCCTTGATTGCGCTTGTCGGCGCTAACTGTTGCATCTCCAGGTGTAAAGTTAGCACCTCGCCTCAAAACCAATTGAGTGGCCACACCTGCATTAGTTTTGTAATACGCTCGGTAATTGGTATTTTACCATCTCACACAACTATAACGCGGTAGCATCTGTCTTAGGCTAGGGTCAGACGAACGCGCATGCAGCCGCACTTTATCACGGCCGTAGTAGCAGCAAATGACGGCCAATGACGGGCAATGTACGAAGTACGGCCGCACGAAAGTGCGGCTGCGCAACGCAAGCGGCAAACAAAGGCATTATTTTCGAGATCGTGATACTGCTAGTACTGACGTACAGAGTGCGCTGCGTTCGCTAGCGGCATGTGTGCGTGATTAGGAGACGTCCGACGCTGCTTATGTCCGGCCAACATAACGTCCAGACGCAAAAATGGTTTTATTGATGATCCATACAAAATCACGGACACAAATGCGCATCGTATGACCGCTATCACGTATTCTGTGAAAAAATACGTCCATTCACGGACAATGCGAAAAATGCATTATTCTGACCCTAGCCTTAAAGAGTTAACTATGGAATAGGACCTACATCGGAAACTTAACCAGTGCTATTGTAAACTTAACAATTCCATATACTAATGGCTCTGCTAAATTTACAACAGTTCTTGTTAACCCCTTTACTATACGGATGTGTTATGCAATCCTGCAGCAAGTGGGTTTTAACACTGCATGACGACATAGCACATCCCATGCCTTTGATTCCCCCTCCCGCTGATACTCACCTCTCTCTCCAAAGTTCCATGCAGACTGACTTCCTTGAAGTCTGATCTGCATGTTTATACCCCTCCCGACGCACTGATGTCATTCTGACGGACACGACACAATGTCAGTTTCAGGTGCCCTCCTCCCACCAGAGTAGGGGGAGTGCCTGAAGGGGAGAGCGGGTCTCTTTTGAACCATTCTATCTCCCCATCACTGGGGGTAGAGAATCAAGACAGGCACCACTGGAAAGGTCACAGTCTGACATTTCCATTGATACCTTTCTTTACCCCTTAGGTGCCAGGCCACAATCTGGCACTAATTGGCACTGGGTCATGGCCTATTTCCAGCGGGGGCTGCCATCTTAGATGTCAGCCCCACCTCCTTGTCAAGTGCTGTCATCATGGTGCAATGATGTCAGTTATCCAGGAAACCCCTAGCTGCCCAAGGATTTCCTAAGGTGGAGATAGAAAATCCTAAGGAAATCCTATGGTGGAGATAGGAGGGTCATTTGGCATGGCCTTTCAAATGATACCAAACATGACTAGGATACATGTAAACGAAAAAATATATATTTTTAAAATGTATTAATGCAGCACTATTGTTCACTTTTCAATTATAATGAGAACAATAGCGGCTGGGTGGAGTAGAGGTAACATCACTGCTCTGCATGGAGAGAGCCTGTGGAGTATGGGTTCGATCCCAGCGAGCAACCTCTGCAGTAGGCTAGGGTCAAACGAACGCATTATTTGCAGCGACCGTCAAAATGTTCGTCTGAACGCATTGACGTATTTTTTCACGGAATGCGCGAAAACGGTCAGACGATGCGCATTTACGTGCGTGATTTTTTACGGATCGTCAAAGACTTTTTGCATCTGGACGTTATGTAGGCTGGACATTAGCAGCGTCTGACATCTTCTAATCACACACACACACCACTATGCCGCTGCAGCGCACTCTGTACGTCAGTACTAGCGGTTCTGCGTTATCGAAAAAATGCGTTCGTTTTCCACTTGCGTTGCGCGGCCAGACTTTTGTGCGGCCGTACTTCGTATATTGGCCGTCATTGCCCGTCAGTTGCTGCTACTGCGGCCGTGATTAAGTGCACCTAAACGCACGTTAAAAATGCGTTAGTCTGACCCCAGCCTAACGGTACACACTCGCCACCCAGGACATACTTGAAATCGAGAGAAATCTCAATGTATCCTTCCTGATAAAAAAACTTTCTCAAAAAAATAAATACATAAATAGTGCTGCATGAGTGAACAAAATTGGTTTTTTTTTTAAATAAAATCGCATATTTACTCAGAATTAATACAGTAACGAGTTCCCTTTCTATTTACTTTTAAATCGTGTACCTCATAGAATATATCACCATAAAGGCTCGGATGATAAAACGTGAAAAAATTACTTCATACTTTGTAGATGATTGAATTTTTGTTATATCATTCTTGCAGGGCATGATGTATACATATAAGCATGATATATTATGTATCTGCTGAGTCTGCAGTAAAAAAGGATATTAAATTTGTCTGGGTTGTACAATAAAACGTGACTTCAAATCACGTTTAAACATCATGAGCAAAAACGGTCAAAATTAGCTTAGCACTACTTTTAAAAGTGTTCTAAACTTGTAAAATTGCCCCTATCCTTAAGGGGTTAAGTTAGCACCAACCTTGGACTAGGGCCCATTATATTTTTAACTACTATTACTACTTGATAAGCAATAAATAGGAGAAAATACTTCAGACTAACTAACCTCTCGTTACGTTTGGAGTTCTGTATAATTTTTTTTAAAATATGCAAATCCATGTTAAGTGTCGTATACATAGTGATTTCATTCACGAAATTCAGTATGCCAAACACTACAAAAAGGTTTTGTCTTTTTCTATTTTTGGCTAAAAATTGCATAATTCTTGTAGTAATGCTATAACCTGTTCACCTATTCCGATTATTTTAAATATGCTACCCCGTATATAACCAAAAAAGGTTTGGGATTATAAATCGTTAAAAATTTATTGTAGATGCTTAGAAAATTTTTACTTTTTTGCCATTCAATATAGCATTCTGACGTGTCTTGACATATACACACAGTAATGAATTATTATGAATCTGCTGTGTCCACGAATAAAATAAATAATAATTTGGCAAGTTTCTACAATAAAACATGAATTCAAGTACCAGTTAAACATTAGTAAAAATGGTCAAAATGAGCTCGGCACGCATTGTAATAACTGTTAAGACACTAATCACATAACATAAGCAAATGAGAGCTCTGACAATGTTGTTGGTAATGCATGATTCTATTCCAGGTGTATGGGAAGCCAAGTAAGAGCACCTTACTTTCATGTCTCCAGAAATTAGTAATAAAATGCAATGCATTAATGAAGAACTTCGTGGTTAACATCCTTGTGTAATTAACATTTCCTCATTCTTTGCTGTAGCATTTTGAATATAACTAGAATTTTGTTAATAACTACCACTAAGACCAAAAACCAAAGCAGAGACCATTTTAGAAACCATATATAATTTGAAATTAGTGTATGAAAGTCATGCCATCTGCCTCAGAAGACTTTCTGCAAAGTTTGCATATTGTCTTCATCATTCACTTTCACAAGGGACTGTCACATCATTAAGCAATCAGAGTCAGCTAGTCAGGTGTTGCAATTATTTTCCTGATCTTTTGCAGACTACCTATCCATGAAGGTTAGGTGCATCCACAACACGAAACATCTGATATTGTCATTGTCACAGGGCGAGAGACAAATGATAGTAGACCAGCAAAGCAGCAATGTCTGCTAATGGTCCAGAGAAAGGAGATGTTATCTCGTTGTGAAGGTAATTTTAACAATAGTCTACGTAATGTTAATTTGGAAAATGTATAATAACGAGTTACAAATATCTATAGAGTCCATTTTAAAATATCTTGGGAAGGCATACACCAAAAGCTATATTTTATTGTCCATGTCAGAACTGGAAACATACGATTAGATTAAGTTTCTAATTCCATATCCATGCTAAAATATTATTCATTCTTCCTTCAGTCTCTTTCATTTGAAATGTATCCAACAATGTCCTAGGTTTAATTTGGGTGATAAATTTGATCTTTTTTTCTTTAGCCCTCAACATTTATAAAAGTATTAAAAACATAAGACAAAAAACTTTTAATTTAAATAAAAGGCCATGAGTTGGCTGTTGTTTAATGTGAACAATTGATGATGCATGTTCTTATAAACCTGTTATTGATGAATTGAACAAACGTTTTCAGCAATTACCAATCTCTTACACACCACTGGTTTGTAATCCACTAGCCATGTGATAATTCAAAGTATGTGCATTTCAATATGCGTGTATCATTATGTTTCCTGTGCTCTGAATACAGATCAGAAGTAGATAATGCATATACATTCCTGATTTATCCTCTCTCCTATTCTACCCATCCCACATCACTATAGTTTTTATGGCTTGTTGTACCACTATGCCGATTATTTACTATACTTATACTAGTATTTGCGATCCTGACCACTAAGAAGATGTCACCTTCTGTTGTTCTCTTCTACCCCAACTCTTCTAGAATGTAAGCTCATCTGAGCAGAGTCCTCCCCCTCTTTTCTCTGGTTTCTAAGTTTGTAATTTATTTATATAGCACAGCACAATCCGGTGCTGTCTAAAGCAAGTTAGGAAAGGGATGGTACATTGTAGCACAGGTAACTATGAACAATGCAAAACGTAACAAAAGATAGTAGAATTTGAGGACCCTGTACCCGAGAACATACCCGAGACCCTGTACCCTGTACCCGAGAAACATACAATCAATATGGGAGCTTGATGTTGAGACATGACAGAGGGAAGTACTTGGCTGGTGGGGCTTTAAGTAGAGTTTAACTTGAACTGTCATATTACATAGTTACATAGGCGGAAAAAAGACATGCGCCCATCAGCCAGTCATAGGTGTGGTAATTCTGGATTTTGTAATTTGATTGTAGACTTCTTGGAATAGATGGGTTTTAGAGAGTGTTTAAAAAAGTGGATGCTAGGCAACAGTCTGCTGGGATGTGGAAGGGAATTGCACAGATAAGGTTACCGCGAGATATAATCTTGAAGTCTAGCATGCAAGAAGGCGATGACAGAAGAGGTAGAAGTAGGCCATGTGAGAAATCTAGACGGCATGATGGAGAGTCTTTAGAAATCACTGAGGAAAGATAGGGGAAAGTATGGTTTGAGAGAGCTTTGACGGTTACGGAAAGAATTTTGAATCTTATCCTGGCTTGTATGGAAAGTCAGTGAAAGGATTGGCAAAGGGAGGATACTGATGCAGAGCATTGGCTGAGGTACATCAGGAGTGAGAAAGCCTTGAATAAGGATTGGAGGGAGTAGAGTTTGGAGAGAGGAAGACCACACAGCAGGTTGTTTCAGGAATGAAAACTGGAGTTTATGAACAAATAATTTGGTGATATCTTGGGTTAGGAACATTCAAATTAGGGATAGACCGATATCACTTTTTAGGCACCGATACCGATTATCGGCAGCCTTTCAGGCCAATAACTGTTATCAGGTGCTGATATTCTATATATTTACATTTTTGAAAAATCACAATTTCTAAACATATCTGGTGTCACCTGAACATGTTTAATAAAATTCTGAACATTACAACAAGGGAGAAAAATAAAGTGCTTGCAAGAAAACCTAAATAGGTTTCCAGAACACAGAAAAAAATGGCAAAAAAATCCTTATAAACATCACACACTAAATTTCACTACTAGAAAGCTAAACAATATTTTGGGTTAAGGAATCACAGTGCTCAGTATGAGCATATCACAGAGCTCCACAGCGGTAAAACTATCACTCATACACACCGCACATTACTGTGAGTTTTACTGACATGCAGCTCTGTGATATCCTCATACACACCACACATTGCTGTGAGTTTTATTGTTGTGCAGCTCTGTGATACGCTCATACACACCGCATCTTGTTGTGAGTTTTGTTGTGGTGGTCTGATACATTATTGTGCGCTGTGTATGAGCGTATCACAGAGCAGCATCATTGTTCACTTTAAATGTGTATAAGAATAATAATATTATATTCTTTAATATTATTAGTTATATATATATATATATATATATCTCGGTCTCCGCACACCCGATAACAATTAAATCATGCTCCGGTGCAGGAATCTGGTAAAGGTGATCATAGAACTCTCGGCGCTCCGCAACTCAGACTTTTTAGTGCTTCTTTTAAAATTCCTTTATTCAATCATGGAAAAAAGTGTCAACGTTTCAGTCCAACAGGACTTTTCAAGACCTACTGTAAATAAAACAATAAAAACAAAGTCTATATATACACATAGCAAGTATCAATCCACAATACTATACAGGTGAACCCAAATTGATTACAGGAACCGGTTACTAAATCACAAAAGCTGGTATTATGTACCCATGCATGGAGCTGGTGTTGCAGGTTTTTGAATGTGTTTGTCTGGAGTGCTCTCTCCATGTTTTTGTTTTGTATTTTATTTTGAGACGCACCCGCACTGAAACGCTTAGTTAAGGCTGAGTGCTACCCCCCATGTTTTTTGTGTATATATATATATATATACTGTATATGCTGTATATGAATATTAGTGCTGCATTTATAAAATAATAAATAGAATAAATAAAATTGTATTTTACACAAACATTGATCATGCATGGTATCATTAAAAAGGTTACACCCTGGCCTTTCCAATGATACCTCCCACGACACTCAGGCTTCTATGGTTGCGGAGATATGGGGATTCTTTGGTTCATAGCGAAACCCCTGTCCGGCTGACGTCAGTGACGTGTCAGATGATGCCAGTGGACAGGGATATGTCCCACAGTCAGGGCTGACAAAGATGTCAGCTGCCTGAAGGAGATGTCTGTGATCAGCGTCGTATGGGCGCTGAGCCGCAGATCTTTGCCGATGGGCTGCAGACGCCCGCCACAACTTAGCAAATGCAGAATCATGTAACACCAGCTTTTAGATGATGGTGCTAAAATATGGTTGTCTGCATCCCTGTGATAACTAATGCTATCACTATGGAATACCTTACTTATTGAAATGCTAATGGAGGTTTGTCTTCCCATGTCAGGCATAGGATGCACAAAGTACAGTAAGCTCGCGGAAGCTAGCACAAAAAAGATGTGCAAATGGATTACTGACTGGGGTAGCGTCAGGAATGTAATATGAGTGGCATGCATTAAACACACTTATCCCAGAGCTAACGCTTAAATATCGAGGCGCTAGCGCCAACTATGGAATATAGCCCAACGTTTTAAAAGTGGACATTATTTTGTGATAAATTATTCCAATACTAAATTGGTATCCTGGAAAGAACCTTTTAGAATGTTATGTGAAGACAGAATACTTCTTAGGAGAGGTTTTATAGGTTTTCTACCTAAATTGTCTTGTCTTCACATCAGTAAGAATGCCTTTTTTTTCTCTTTTCTTCCTCATTGGAAGACACAAACTGAACTTGATTGGCAGTTTGCAGAGGATATTTGTAGAGCAGCTGCTTGGTACCCTAAAAATACTTTTAGAGGCTTTTCATTTGCTGCTAAATTCATTTCAAACTCTGCTTTTAACAGATTTTATTTTGAAGTGACTGGGCATCTAGTAAGTTGTCTTGTGGTTTACCTCCCAAGATTGCTCGAAATCCATCATGGTGGAGAGGTGTTTTTTTTTTTGGCATCCCCCATGACTTCGATGAACTTGTTACTAAAAATAGGATTATGAGAGCAAGGTGTTAAGGAATACTCCCCAGCACGCAGAACCTGAATCCAAAAAAAACCCGTAGGCAGAATACTGGTGTTTATATTGACTGAATTATAGGTTAGAGAAGTCTGCAACAGGACATCTGACATCAAAATGCCTGTCTGCAGTAGGAGGATTGACACGAGGCAGAACCGGAATCAAGGCAAAATAATGCATGAAGACAGCATCCAAACGGGCAGAACTGGTAGGGCACGTCAAACCTCCGTGAACCACAGCACACAGGACCAGACGAGACCCATGCATCAATCCAAGGGAGGAAAGAACTATGAGAATCCCTGAGACAGTGTCTTATCCATTCAGTTAACTCTCCTGTCCATTTGGGAAGCAGGAAGTAGCTTTCCATCATAGTACTGTAATGGTAAAGAAGCCTGGGAAGAAAAGTAAACTACACTTGCATTTTCAGACTTGACTTCTAGTGAACATATACATGCAATTTACATGGGCTATTTAAGTACTTACTGTCTTGTCTCACTTTAATTAACAAAATAGTGATTTTATTAACAAACAGGTAGAATCAGTACTTTTGAAGCGCATGTCTGTTGAAAAATGACACAGTCACATTTCACAAACCAATTTTCTTTTGTAAGCTGAATTGCATGGTAGCACTAGCTTCTGGCTCTAGAGGTGAAATTCTGTCCCACTACGGTGCGGTTCGCTAATAAATCAAAAACTTGAAGTGAACTTTAGCAAGAGCCATAAACTCTCCATTTATCATTATTAAAGATACGTCAACAAATCTGAAATTGATTTATAGTTAGTAATTTAGATTATGAATTGGTTCAGATACAGTGGGAAAATATTCATACCCACATACATATCACATCGTTTTCTAGTCATTAGGAATTAATGACTCAGAAAGCAGTCTGGAAAAAGATTATATTGGTTTGGATGATTTGAAGTTGGTTTATGTATTTCTTGTATTTCGCATTTGAAAACCCATCGTTGCATTGAATGTTAGAAATCCATACTTGTACTGAAATGGTCAGCTTTAGATCTAATAAGAAGAAGAATAGTGAAAAGAATAATTATTCATATCAAATTATGAGCCAATATACTAACTCAAATACACCTGTCCAGAATTCACATTGGATAAAATAATAATACTTTACTACTCCTTATTTGCACCTAAGCTTGCTGATAAGAAACTAATCTGGCAAGACATGGGAGCCATATAATGTTGTATGTAACACAGTTGAATAATCTTGCTGGTCCTTGTTGAGTCAAGGTCAAACCGTGACCTACGCCTAGATTCTCCCTGCATCACCTCCTCCCATGATAGGCTGCAGGATTTCTCACGCGCAGACCTTATACTCTGGAAAGGTCTCCCTCGTACTGTCACACTTTCTCCTAGTTTCCCTTCCTTCAAACGCTCCCTTAAGACATTCCTATTCTTGCAAGCCTACCACCTGACTAACTGATACACCTCACTGCCCTAACCAGTCCATCACTCTCACCTTGCAGTCCATCACTCTCACCTTGCAGTCCTCTCCTCCTGTTTCCCCACCCAACCCTTCAAGATTGTAACTTCCCACAGGAATAGGGCCTTTGTTTCCTCCTGTACTGGTTTGTCAAAATTTTGTTCAATGTATTGTAACCCTGTTTATATTGTGCCTATCGCGTCCGACGCAATGACATCATTTATGTCGGGAGGGCCTTTAAAAGCGGCATATGACTTCAAGGAAGTCAGAGCGCCGCAGGACCCCGGAGGAGAGTGGTGAGTATCTCTCCCTGGGCTCCCGGTAGCGGATGACGTGTGGGGAATGTCCTCTCCTATTCTCCTAATAGGTGTTAAAACCAAGACAAATTTATTAAAATGTGTCTAAATAATAAAAAGGTCCTTTAAAAAAATAATAAAAAGGTCTGTTATAGAATAAGAAAACAAAATGGCTTTTTAAAAATTTGGGAAACAAATTTCGTCTACAAAATACAAAAAGGTCTACTAAAACAAATAAAAAGGCTTTTTGCTGAAAATGAGAAGAATAAACGGTCTTTAAAAAAATGTGAAAAGATTTTACTTTTTTACATTGAATCTTACAGGATTCGTCTGTTTAAACCTGTTACACTAAAACACTGAAAATCAGGGCATTTCACTGGAATTTCGGTGCCGTTCGGTGTTAGACCAGAGACTGGCATCTGAGGAAGGACTACATTGTCCACTTCACTGTGAATTGACTATAGGACAATTTTGGTGCTTGCGTATTGCACTGTAGTTTGCTGTCAGTCAGTATTTGGTGAATTGATAGCTTAATGAATACACAAATTGGCCTGAAATTGCGCCGAACAAATTCGCTGGTAGGTTCAATTTGGTGGCAAATTTGGAGGTTAGTGAATAATACCTTACATTTTGAGTTTTCTAAGGAATATTGACAACAGGAAAGGTTTCCTATTATTTCATTTATGAATATGTCCCAATTAATACTTTTTAAATATAATTATAGCATAGGCTACAAAGTCTGTGTACGAGTGCTATGTAGGTATGTATATGTTAGTTTGTGTGCATTTGTGTATGTATATATACAGACATGAGAGCATCACTAAATTATATTTGGCAATTAAGTTGGTCTTTTAACTGTTTTCCAAGTATTCTTGCATACCTTACATCACCTTCTGAATGACGAAATGATGTGACTACACCAAACAGTCATCAGCATACATTAAATAAAGTTTTAGATATATTACCATATATCACAGGCACCGCAGGTAAAATTTCCCCTGTGATTATATTTCAGAATACAAATGACCTCATCTCTCAACTCTTACAGTAACTAATTAGAGTCTGTTCAGTTTAATAGAGATTGAGCTGAGAAGTAGAGGATTATCCATTATTAAGTAAAGCAGAATAGAATGGTTATCTTGGGCCTTCATAGGACATTTTCAGTCAATACTTAATTACAATTACTGCTCTCTGAAGACTAAGTTTTATAAATGCCTGTTGTGCTTTTAGAAAAAAATATCACGGTTGCTCATCTTACCGATATACCAATATGTCTGACAAAGATTATTGAACAGGATTAGATTCAGAATTCATGTGCCAAGTTTAGAACTGTAAAAATTACACAATAAAAAAGTAAAAAAAAAATTCCATTACAAGGACAGACATTGATAAATTCTGGCTAATGCAGGGTTAGAAGAAAGACACCTTGAGTGATTTTGTTTACCCCCAGACACACATGAAAATGTTCTGAGCCCAAAAGAGAAACCCAGTGCCTGAAATATTGACAAGTATATGAAGAACAATCTAATAATAATAATAAAAAAGGATAATACTATTATCGGGGAATACACACTGTGGATGTGAAATACAAATGTGTCAAAACCATGTAAACTCCCTGCACCCCCACTACTGATTATGCAACTAATATATATGTTTTGCAAAAAATGCAAAGCAGGGTGCTCACAGATTCCAGAGTGGCCAATCTCTCTTTTCCAGAGACGATAAAGGTGGATTCTAAGCGCCCCAATCTTCATTGGGGAACATCTGTAATATGACGTGACCGGCGACTTCATTGCCAGGTACGTATAGAAATGCTGGGCTGTTAACACAAGCGTGTTCCTAGCAGTCCGCCATTGACATAGTATGTCCAATGGCCAATCACAAGCACACCGACTAGTGGACCTGTAGGGTCTACTTGTGACTGGAGTATTGGATTTTCTAAAGTATTCTGATGATAGACTGCTAGGAACACGCAAGCGTTAACTGACTAGCCTTTCCTTTGGATGACATGAGATACCTTGACAACATACCTGGTAATGAAGACGCTGGGCACTAGAAACAACACAAGGATGCGAATGCTGCTCTTTTTCAGTGATTTTAAGTCACTCTCTGCATTGGATTTGTTATTAATATCTGTTTATTTTATATTGTTATATTATAAATGTGCTTGATGCTATTTTATGATGTCATATAGGTTAATGATTGATTAATTCATTGATTGTTAGCTGAATCTATGCTGATATATATTGGCTCTGGATGAATGTGTCATCTTGAAAAAGGCTGTGGTAACAGCCGAAACTTCGTTTGTGGTGTCATTTTAAAGGTGTTCCCCAATGAGGATGGGAGTGCCCGGAATCCTTCTTTATTGTTACCCTAAATAATATTGCACAGGTTCACAGCACCAGTGATTCTCAGATTTCTTAAATTGGGTGATGGAGAAAGAAAGGGATGGGCTGTTATTTCCTTATGGGGCTTACTATGAATGTACTGTATTTGTTTTTCTTTTACTCAAAAAAGGTTTAATGAAGGCTGACAGTGTGGGGGTAATTTAGTTTGTCTTTGCCTCAGTGGAGAGGAGCAGCAAAGATCTTTTTTGCATATTCAACAAGTTAATAATAATATTTGTTTCATAGTACTATATAATGGACATATCCCGTGAGGAAGTCACCACCTTGTGGTCACCGAAGGATACGATGAGGAAAAACAGTTGTGGCTTAAAATTGCTCCCTAGCCTTAGTACGCTAGGGAACAGGTTGCAAAACACCACACAATACCTTACTAGCATAATATAACTGACGCCAGTAAGTGGAAGAAATGAGGCTGAGTAAATGTTAGTATAAGGTTTAGGATTAGAGATAGGGTTACTATTTGTGCTTGTTTTTGGTTTAGGGTTATTTTTCTGGTTACCCATAATCCTAACCCCTAATAATAGATTCTGCTCAATTTTTAGGCAACAGATTCTGCTCCTTTTCCAGCAAGTGTAGCAACGCAAGTGTAGTACTAAATTTGACCAAATAAATGGCTTTTAATCCCTTCACTATCGAGATATCTCAGTCTTCAAAGGTACCATCTGGTGTCCTGATAACGAGATATCTCGATATGCTTATCTGCAGTCCAAAAGCAAATTAAATTAATTTGCCCTGTGGACTTTCAGAAGCAGTCAGCAGCCGATGCAGGGAGAAAAAGAAGAAAATAGACCTGCTGTTAAAACCTCTGTAACTCAATTTGGCAGTAGATGGTGCCATCTACTGGCCAAATAGGTTATTACAGTATTAGATATGTATTACTGTACAATTTATTAAAAAAGATTTTTCAAAAAAATCGCTGGTTATTTGGAAAATTACTTGGTAGTGAAGGGGTTAAGCATTTTTACACCTAGTTTCCTAATGCTAGGGCACATTTTTAAACAATAACGTTTTAGCCTCATCGTTTACTAAGACGATCACATCTTAATAATAGTAAACCTACAGGCAAACACATAATGAACAATTACTTAGGGGTCTTTCTATTACCCTCAGCTATAATAAAATATTGTACTAAGTTTTTTCCAACAACTACTGTTCTTTTTACCATGCACAGAAAAAACTTTGAAAATAGTATAAAAGGGGAAACAAACTTTTGGAAAAATTAAAGTTGATATTAATAAAGTGGTCCAAAGTGGAATGCTTGCCTTTAGCAATGAAAACCTTCTGAACTCAACAAGGATATTGAATATTATAAAAATGGATAATTGATGGTTAGAGGTAGTTGATTTTATGACAGGGAAACTGACCAATGAAGGGAAAAAATGCAGGACACTAAAGAAATAAATGTATTATTTATTTAATGGGATTGATAACCCCAATATTATGAAATATAGTTAATAAAATATCATGAAAATAGTATCTCAAAGTAACCATTCAGTTCATTCACTGAGTAGCTATAAAACTAAGTTAATATAATTTTACTCCATCCTAATATTAAAATATATTTATGTTACACTATAATATAATGTGTTCTATTTATTTCTATTTATTCAATGAAAATGTATATAAATTCAATTAACATTGCAGGCTTATGCAACATATTAAAAAGAACAGATAACTCCAAGACGTTAAAACATTGTTTGTTCATTCCATTTGAATGAACCAATTGTTTTTAAATGATATCTGGACTACAGTTTGAACTTGGTTTGTACGAGTTAGGTACATAAGAAAAATACAAACTGTAGTCAGAAATGATTCAGTCAAAAGTTTTTGGTTTTATGCAAGTCTTGTAAGGACAGATGGAAAGAATAGCAGTGAGCTTTTTCTCACATAGTAAGTTTGGGAACTTATGTAACATTTGTTTCTTACATGTAATGGGGCTGGGGTACAATGTTGACAGCATAAATAGGGTTGAGTTTTGCGACTGAGAACCATTTCTCATTGGCTTTAGGCTCGTGTCAGATGAGCGCAGTGTTCACGTCCGTGTTACCGCACATAAGTACGTCCGTGATAGCATACAATTGTGTTAAATGGAGCCCCACACACGAAGTACAGACGCGGCAAACGGATGCAGGTTAGGCAAGAACGTAACACTGCTAGAACGGATGTGTGGAGTGTGCTGCGTCGGCAACGTCCGAATAGCTTTGTGTGTGAGTGATGGAACGTGGTAAGATTGACTGCATTTATACGTCCAGCATTTTTGACGGACAAAATGTTTTTTCATTTTAATTTATTTTCCCTCCTACATCCGTCAAAAATAACGTCAGTCACAAAAAAGTCCGTAGAAAACGTGCTCGTCTGACCCTAGCCTTACCTGTTGTTTTTGCGGTAATATGAGTATTGCGGTTTTATATATATTATAATCCCGTTATGGGTAATGAAGTATTTTAGCTTTATATAGCTGCCATAAGTCTGGAGGGAACTGGCTGAGTGTGTTTTTTCTACTTGGCATATCAAAAAATGAAAATACTACCAAAAGTAATTTTTTTTGTATCTTTTGGTAAAATAACTACTAAAAAAACTTTTAGACATCCATCCCTAGAGCGCTAATCCATTCCAAAAGTTATTATCCGCCAAATTTGTCGAAAAATCCACCCAGCAGTGTGTCCTCTATAGCCATCAAAACTTTACAATGTTAGGTCAATTGAGGTTTTTTGCAAAATCACAGTTTAAATATTTCTAAAATGCCTTGACAGATTTAGTTGAATTCCTGGCAGTTTTGCAGTTATAACTTAATGACTATGAAAACGCTGAATTTCAGGTCAGTTTGACATTTGAAGTTAAAGTTATGCAACTATGAAAATTGAACTTTAAACAGTAACTTTGTTCAAATTTAAACGATAAATGATTTTCACATTCCTTCAAATGGCATATGTGCCACAAACTAATCCATTTCAAACTCGTGAGTTTTAGATGCCCACTGGAATGTACATAATTCTGTAACATTGCAAGTTTCTTTGCAATTCAAAATGGAACTAAAAAGGTAAAGTTAGGGTTTAGCAGAAGATAGGAATAAAGTGAGGTAAATGTGGGTGTGTATTTGGAGAGTGAGAAGCATCAGAAAAAAATTAGGTTAAGGGTCAACGGATTCAGGGAACTAAGAATTAAGGATTTTTAAAGACTTACAGGTTGATTCAAAAAGAATCGAAAAGTCACCGCACGTTCGGTGACTTTTCATTCTCTTCAATTCGGTTCGTTTTGCCGATCCCATTTCGGTGACCCTGCGGTGTATTCAGCAAGCACCACAGGGTCCCCGAATTGCAGGGAAAGGCTGCCGCACACCCGACGAAAACTGACTGCAAAACCCGGCGAATGCACGCCGAAAACCCGCAAAAACATCTGGAATAAAACGCCGGAAAAACCCGAGCAGGAGCCGATCACACGCAGCGAAGCCGTCGGAAAAAGCCGACAACGCAGACGAGTGAAGTGAATAAATTAGGAAAACAGTTTGCATGAATGTTTGAAAAGTGAAACGCTGTTTGCAAAGAAACTACTGAGCGAAAATGTCTGAAATTTACATATGAGGTCTAGGGAATGATAATAAAAAGGCCTGTTACAGAAAAAAATAAGTGAAACTTAAAAAAAAAAATCGGACTTTATAAAAATAAAAACAGAAAAATGCTTAAAATATCCTATAAAATCTATAAATAAAGAGACTCTTTACTGCAGAATTTTAGAATGAACAGTTTATTAGATATTGAATTAAAACGGGAATATTTTTAACATTGAAGCCTATGGGATTCGCCTGAATAAATCTGACGAATGAAACCACCAAATGGCAGGGCATTTCGGGAACCTTTCAATGCTGGTTTGTGTTCTCTGAATAGCCGAAGCAGTGCTTTTTTTATGGGGATTTCACTGCCCTCGAACAGGCACCGAACAGGCACGTATATGCAGGCAATTCACCAGGATTTGGCGAATTGTCTGCTCTCTGGATAGCCGAATGGCCAAGAAAGGTAACCGAACGCTGATTTTCAGCGTTCGGTTACCTTTCTCAAGCAATTTGGATCTCTTTGAATTACCCTGCTAGTCTACACAAAAATATTGGGAGGGGAAAGAAACCCAGAAAGGGTGTATTATTACTAGGGATGAGCCGAACACCCCCGAGTTCGGTTCGCATTCGAACTCGAACTTTCAGACGTTCGAACTCGAACTCAATACAAGTCAATGGGATTCAAAATTCGATTTTTAGAGTGCCCTCCAAGAGGGCATATATGCTAGATATTTGCCATAAAAGGTGTATGGGGGTCCGGGTAGTGCCCTGGGGGACAGGAAACAAGGACAAAGAGTTTTAAAAAAAACGTTTTTAAAGGGACAGTGAGTTTTCCATGAAATAAGGGTTAAAAATAAAAACGAAAAATTCCTTCAGATATTGTGCCTAGGAGGTCCCCATAACCTGCCCGTGAAGTGGCGGATTTCTAGGATGTATAGAAACATTTAAAAACAATGTCCGGGTCCGGGCAGTGCCCTGGGGGACAGGAAACAAGGACAAAAAGTTTAAAAAAAAATATGTTTTTAACCCTTTCACTGCTGACGTGTGGGCTCAGTTACTCCCACTGTATGCTGAGGAGGACGTGTATGCTGAGGAGGACACGTCATCAGCTTTGCGGGACCCCCGGCGGAGATACTCACCTCTCTGTCTGGGGTCCCGCGGCGTTCTGACTTCAGCATCCTCAGACGCTGAAGTCAAGCTCCTCCCGATGTAAATGACGTCATCGCGCCAGGCAGAGAGTCTCCCCTTTAAAGCGGTGCCTGGCTTTAACCCCTTAGGCACCGGGTCTCACTTCGGCGCCAAAGTGCAGCCTAACTCCGGTGGGGGCCGCCGTCTTGGATGGCGGCTCCACCCCCGGGTCCCCCCTCACTGCCTGATGTCCTCACACATAGCGTGATGATGTCAGATAGCCGGGGAACCCCTAGCTGCCCGGAATCCCCTGGTGGAGATAGGGGGTTCATTTGAGGGTTCACAGAGATGCTGATGGGGCTGTGTATAGAGATGCTGTGAGGCTGTGTATAGAGACGCTGAAGGGGTGGTGTATAGATATGCTGTTTGTGTATAGAGATGCTGATGGGGTTGTGTATAGAGATGCTGTGTGGCTGTGTATAGAGATGCTGTGTATAGAGATGCTGATGGGGTTGTGTATAGAGATGCTGATGGGGCTGTGTATAGAGATGCTGTGAGGTTGCGTATAGAGATGCTGTGAGGCTGTGTATAGAGATGCTGAAGGGGTTGTGTATAGAGATGCTGTTTGTGTATAGAGATGCTGATGGGGTTGTGTATAGAGATGCTGTGAGGTTGTGTATAGAGATGCTGTGTGGCTGTGTATAGAGATGCTGTGTATAGGGATGAGCCGAACACCCCCGAGTTCGGTTCGAGCCCGAACCCGAACTTCCCATTTGTTCGGGACCGAACCCAAACCCGAACACCAACTCCCAAGCAAGTCAATGGGGCTGAAAATTCGGTTTTTTAGAGTGCCCTCCAAGAGGGCATATATGCTACATATTTGCCATAAAAGGTGTATGGGGATCCGGGTAGTGCCCTGGGGGACAGGAAACAAGGACAAAAAGTAAAAAAAAAAACGTTTTTAAAGGGACAGTGAGTTTTCCATGAAATAAGGGTTAAAAATAAAAACGAAAAATTCCTTCAAATATCGTGCCTAGGAGGCCCCCATAACCTGCCCGTGAAGTGGCGGTTTTCTAGGATGTATAGAAACACTTAAAAACAAATAAATGACGTTTCATATGACGGTAAATGCTTTTCCTTTAATCTATCCATAAACAACTGCTTGGGGCGGCAGCCTGTATGAAAAGACATTTTAGGACGCGCAGAAAAAGTTTAGTGTTTTTTTGGGCTAAATTATTGTGAAACTTATGCAGGCTTTGGATGAAAGTAACAATAGGTGCTTTAAAATTGGGCTTTTAGCGTCGGCAACAGTGCCGTCACACCATAACCCCTCTGAGGATATGAATCTGATACAGGCGTCAATGGCAGTGCACCCAGATATTGTGCCTTTAGTGCCAGGCATGCAAGTACTATCATACAGTAACCCCTCTGTAGTATTGTGGAAGAGTACAGGGGTGGACCATGCGGTACTATATTAAAAAGATATGAATCTGGTAATGGGAGTCAGTGCACCCAGATATTGTGCCTTTAATGGCAGGCCATCAAGTATCATCATACAGTAACCCCTCTGTAGTATTGTAGAAGAGTTCAGGGGTGGACCATGTGGTTGGTCCTATATTTAATTTATTTTTTTTATCTGGTAATGGGCATCAGTGCACCCAGATATTGTGCCTTTAATGCCAGGCCATCAAGTATCATCATACAGTAACCCCTCTGTAGTATTGTGGAAGAGTGCAGGGGTGGACCATGCGGTCCTATATTAAAAAGATATGAATCTGGTAATGGGCGTCAGTGCACCCAGATATTGTGCCTTTAATGGCAGGCCATCAAGTATCATCATACAGTAACCCCTCTGTAGTATTGTGGATGAGTTCAGGGGTGGACCATGTGGTTGGTCCTATATTGAATTTTTTTTTTTTATCTGGTAATGGGCGTCAGTGGACCCAGATATTGTGCCTTTAATGGCAGGCCAGCAAGTATCATCATACAGTAACCCCTCTGTAGTATTGTGGAAGAGTGCAGGGGTGGACCATGTGGTCCTATATTAAAAAGATATGAATCTGGTAATGGGCGTCAGTGCACCCAGATATTGTGCCTTTAATGGCAGGCCATCAAGTATCATCATACAGTAACCCCTCTGTAGTATTGTGGAAGAGTTCAGGGGTGGACCATGTGGTTGGTCCTATATTGAAATTTTATTTTTTTATCTGGTAATGGGCGTCAGTGCACCCAGATATTGTGCCTTTAATGGCAGGCCATCAAGTATCATCATACAGTAACCCCTCTGTGGTATTGTGGAAGAGTTCAGTGCTGGAGGTTTTGTGCATGCAGAAGACAAACCCGATCTATTCCGTTACTTCGGCATCAGGGGATTGATAGCTGCTGATCCAGGACTGATTCATTTTTATAAATGTCAGCCGGTCTACAGAGTTGGTGGACAGACGCACTCTTTTGTCTGTGACAAAACCTCCAGCGGCACTGAACGTCCTTTCGGAAAGCACGCTAGATGAAGGGCAACCTAGTAGCTGCATAGCATATTGGCTAAGTTCTGGCCAGTGATCCAATATCAACACCCAGTAAGCCAGTGGATCATCTGCTGGAAAGGTATCCAGGTCTGCCCTTGCCCCTAGGTAGTCCTGCACCATATGGTGAAGACGCTGGCAATGGGTGCCTACATTTGACGTCCCTGGGCGTTGAGGACTAAAAAAATTTAAAAATGCATCAGTCAAGCGGCCCTGGCCTTCACCGCTATTCCTCTGATCACCTGCAGCCTCGGAAGCACGTGTGTCAGCAGTAGTACTTGGTAATCTAACAGTGCCTGTAAAGGTTTTACACAAGTTTTGCTTTAGAGCGTCCTCAAGTTTTGTCATCCTGTGCTCCCTCTGTGTGGGCAGGATGAGCTCTGCAACTTTCCCCTTGTATCGTGGATCAAGAAGGGTTGCCAACACGTAATGATCCCTCTCCTTGATAGCACGAATCCTGGGGTCCTTTAGCAGGCTTTGCATCATTAGGGAGCCCATGCAGCGTAGGTTGGAGGTGGCATTAGCTGCCGAGTCTTCCTGGTCAATGAGGATGACCGTATCGGGCACTTCCTCCTCCCAGCCACGCACAAGCCCTTCTGTTTCTGGGCACACAAAACCCTGCCTTGAGGAATCCCCACCTTCAATGCCCCCACTACTTAAATAGTCCTCCTCCTCCTCATCCTCCTCCTGTCTGATCTGAGTAGGACCCGCTGGAGTGCTGTCTGCGGAAAGACTGGGGCCTTGAGAGCTAGGGAAGGCCTCCTCTTCCTCCTGCTGCTCTGCCTCTAGAGCCACATCTATAATTCCCCGCAGATTGTGCTCCAGCAGGAACACTAAAGGAATTGTGTCACTGATGCATACACTGTCCCTGTTCCTCGTTGCCTCCTCAAATGGTGACAGTACAGTGCATGCATCCTTGATCATCAGCCACTGTGGGGGGGGGGAAAACAAGTTGACCTGAACCTGTCCTTGTGCCATACTCACACAGGTACTCGTTGATGGCCCTCTGCTGCTTGTGCAGGCACTGCAGCATTGCTAATGTCGAGTTCCACCTGGTGGGCATGTCACAGATCAGACGGTTTGTGGGAAGGTGGAATTCTCTTTGAATTTCTGCCAGGCGAACGCTTGCTGGGAATGACTGTCTGAAGTGGCTGCAGACTTTTCTGGCCTGGATGAGAAGCTCTGGCAGCCCTGGGTACTTGGTTAGGAAACGCTGTACCACCAGATTTAGGACGTGTGCTGGGCATGGTACATGCGTCAATTTACCCTTGCGTAGGGCGGAGAGAAGGTTGCTGCCATTATCGCAGACGATCATTCCCAGCTCAAGCTGGCGTGGTGTTAACCATCTCTGCACCTGCCCCTGCAGAGCTGACAAAATTTCTGACCCGGTGTGGCTCCTGTCCCCTAAACAAGGATGCACCACGTCCACCACGACCAGAGACACAGCCTCCCGACACAGGGGCTGCTTGCCCTCTTATCTGTGGCTGGGAGCATCTGCCTGTCCTTTTTGTTCTTTCAGACATGGTGAGTGATATATAGATTATTATATACAGAACTCTGATTCAACTCTGGTATAAAGATTTAAATAACTCTGGAATAACTCAGTGAGACACACTGATAGCTGGCAGCCAGTGACAAGAGACAGATCACCTTAATTCACAAATGTTTTAAAGAAATTAGTGAGCCCCAAAAAAAATTGCTGGCTATGTGACGAGACACAGAAGATCACCTTAATTCCCAAGTGTTTTAAAGAAATTAGTGAGCCCCAAAAAGAATTGCTGGCTGTGTGACGAGACACAGAAGATCACCTTAATTCCCAAGTGTTTTAAAGAAATTAGTGAGCCCCAAAATACAGCGTGGTACTTTTTGTATGAAGAGACACAGATCACCTTAATTCCCAAGTGTTTTAAAGAAATTAGTGAGCCCCAAAATACAGCGTGGTACTTTTTGTATGACGAGACACAGATCACCTTAATTCCCAAGTGTTTTAAAGAAATTAGTGAACCCCAAAAAAAATTGCTGGCTGTGTGAGGAGACACAGAAGATCACCTTAATTCCCAAGTGTTTTAAAGAAATTAGTGAGCCCCAAAAAAAATTGCTGGCTGTGTGATGAGACACAGAAGATCACCTTAATTCACAAGTGTTTGAAAGAAATTAGTGAGCCCCAAAATACAGCATGGTACTTTTTGTATGACGAGACACAGATCACCTTAATTCCCAAGTGTTTTAAAGAAATTAGTGAGCCCCAAAAAAATTGCTGGCTGTGTGACGAGACACAGAAGATCACCTTAATTCCCAAGTGTTTTAAAGAAATTAGTGATCCCCAAAAACAATTGCTGGCTGTGTGACGAGACGCAGAAGACCACCTTAATTCCCAAGTGTTTTAAAGAAATTAGTGAGCCCCAAAATACAGCGTGGTACTTTTTGTATGACGAGACACAGATCACCTTAATTCCCAAGTGTTTTAAAGAAATTAGTGAGCCCCAAAATACAGCGTGGTACTTTTTGTATGACGAGACACAGATCACCTTAATTCACAAATGTTTTAAAGAAATTAGTGAGCCCCAAAAAAAATTGCTGGCTGTGTGACGAGACACAGAAGATCACCTTAATTCCCAAGTGTTTTAAAGAAATTAGTAATCCCCAAAAAAAATTGCTGGCTGTGTGACGAGACACAGAAGATCACCTTAATTCCCAAGTCTTTTAAAGAAATTAGTAATCCCCAAAAAAAATTGCTGGCTGTGTGACGAGACACAGAAGATCACCTTAATTCCCAAGTCTTTTAAAGAAATTAGTGAGCCCCAAAAAAAATTGCTGGCTGTGTGACGAGACACAGAAGATCACCTTAATTCCCAAGTGTTTTAAAGAAATTAGTAATCCCCAAAAAAAATTGCTGGCTGTGTGACGAGACACAGAAGATCACCTTAATTCCCAAGTGTTTTAAAGAAATTAGTAATCCCCAAAAAAAATTGCTGGCTGTGTGACGAGACACAGAAGATCACCTTAATTCCCAAGTCTTTTAAAGAAATTAGTGAGCCCCAAAAAAAATTGCTGGCTGTGTGACGAGACACAGAAGATCACCTTAATTCCCAAGTGTTTTAAAGAAATTAGTGCGCCCCAAAAAAAATTGCTGGCTGTGTGATGAGACACAGAAGATCACCTTAATTCCCAAGTGTTTTAAAGAAATTAGTGAGCCCCAAAAAAAATTGCTGGCTGTGTGACGAGACACAGAAGATCACCTTAATTCACAAGTGTTTTAAAGAAATTAGTGAGCCCCAAAACGATTTGCTGGCACAGTGATAAGACCCAGAAGAAAATCACCTCAATTCACAAATGTTTTAAATAAAGTTGTAAACCCCAAAAAAACTTGCTGGCACAGTGACAAGACACACATCACCTAAATTCAATGATATTTGGTATAAATGAGACCCAAAAAGACTTGCTGGCACAGTGACAAGACCCAGAAAATCACCTCAATTCACAAATGTTTTAAATAAAGTTGTAAACCCCAAAAAAACTTGCTTGCACAGTGACAAGACACACATCACCTAAATTCCCTGATATTTGGTATAAATGAGACCCAAAAAGACTTGCTGGCACAGTGTGACAAGACCCAGAAAATCACCTCAATACACAAATGTTTTAAATAAAGTTGTAAACCCAAAAAAACCTTGATGGCACAGTAACAAGACACACATCACCTAAATTCCCTGATATTTGGTCGAAATGAGACCCCCCAGACCCCCCCAGTAGCGTGGCAGACCGGCAGTAACAACACACACAACTATCTTCTTTGAAATCTCCTCTGAAATGCGTGCAGAATCGGCGCGTTGAAACCTTATATAGTGTGCTGCGGGACTTAGCTCTGTGAGCCCATGATTGGGCAAAATTTGCCCAATCAGGACTCTGAGCGGTGATTGGCATAGTGTTCAACCAGTCTTGCACCAGACCTGTGGTCAGGTGCAAGGCTGTAGCCAATTACGAGCTTCAGGCAGTGGGAAAATGCATTGTGGGCCATTGTGGTCGAACATGCGGAGAACACCCGGAAATGTTCGGGGTTCGCGATCCGCCCGAACAGGCTAAGTTCGGGTCGAACCCCGAACCGTCCGGACCCGAACAGCTCATCCCTAGCTGTGTATAGAGATGCTGATGGGGTTGTGTATAGAGATGC
This sequence comes from Leptobrachium leishanense, assembly GCA_009667805.1. Taxonomy (NCBI): domain Eukaryota; kingdom Metazoa; phylum Chordata; class Amphibia; order Anura; family Megophryidae; genus Leptobrachium; species Leptobrachium leishanense. Next base: position 206,645,420 of record CM019064.1, read on the forward strand.
TGTGTCGCTGTGTATAGAGATGCTGATGGGGTTGTATATAGAGATGCTGTGAGGTTATGCATAGAGATGCTGTGTGGCGGTGTATAGAGATGCTGTGTATAGAAATGCTGATGGGGTTGTGTATAGAGATGCTGTTTGTGTATAGAGATGCTGATGGGGTTGTGTATAGAGATGCTGTGTATAGAGATGCTGAAGGGGTTGTGTATAGAGATGCTGTTTTGTATAGAGATGCTGATGGGGTTGTGTATATAGATGCTGTGTATAGAGATGCTGATGGGGTTGTGTATAGAGATGCTGTGTGGCTGTGTATAGAGATGCTGATGGGGTTGTGTATAGAGATGCTGTGAGGTTGTGTATAGAGATGCTGTGTATAGAGATGCTGATGGGGTTGTGTATAGAGATGCTGTTTGTGTATAGAGATGCTGATGGGGTTGTGTATAGAGATGCTGTTGGGGCTGTGTATAGAGATGCTGTGTATAGAAATGCTGATGGGGTGTGTATAGAGATGCTGTTTGTGTATAGAGATGCTGATGGGGTTGTGTATAGAGATGCTGTGTATAGAGATGCTGATGGGGTTGTGTATAGAGATGCTGTGTATAGAGATGCTGATGGGGTTGTGTATAGAGATGCTGTGTATAGAGATGCTAATGGGGTTGTGTATAGAGATGCTGTGTATAGAGATGCTAATGGGGTTGTGTATAGAGATGCTGTTTTGTATAGAGATGCTGATGGGGTTGTGTATATAGATGCTGTGTATAGAGATGCTGATGGGGTTGTGTATAGAGATGCTGTGTATAGAGATGCTGATGGGGTTGTGTATAGAGATGCTGTGTGGCTGTGTATAGAGATGCTGATGGGGTTGTGTATAGAGATGCTGTGAGGTTGTGTATAGAGATGCTGTGTGGCTGTGTATAGAGATGCTGATGGGGTTGTGTATAGAGATGCTGTGAGGTCTTGTATAGAGATGCTGTGTATAGAGATGCTGATGGGGTTGTGTATAGAGATGCTGTTTGTGTATAGAGATGCTGATGGGGTTGTGTATAGAGATGCTGTGAGGCTGTGTATAGAGATGCTGAAGGGGATATGTATAGAGATGCTGTTTGTGTATAGAGATGCTGATGGGGTTGTGTATAGAGATGCTGTGTATAGAGATGCTGATGGGGTTGTGTATAGAGTTGCTGTGTGTCTGTGTATAGAGATGCTGTGTATAGAGCTGCTGATGGGGCTGTGTATAGAGATGCTGTGAGGTTGTGTATAGAGATGCTGGGAGGTTGTGTATAGAGATGCTGATGGGGCTGTGTATAGAGATGCCTTGCGGTGCCGTAGTGCGGCCTGGCTCCGGTGGGGGCCGCCATCTTGGATGGCGGCTCCACCCCCGGGTCCCCCCTCACTGCCTGGCGTCCTCACGCATAGCGTGATGATGTCAGATAGCCGGGGAACCCCTAGCTGCCCGAAATCCTCTGGTGGAGATAGGGGGTTCATTTGAACCCCGATATCTCCAGGCAGCTAGGGGGTCATGGAGGATGTCAATCGAAAGGCCTGAGCATGGCCTTTCGAATGATACCCAACATGACCAGGTTTAAAGTAAAAATAAAAAAAATAAAAAAATCCTGTATTATTTTTTTGTGTGTTATTTTTATTAATGCAGCAATATTGTTCACATTTCAATTATAATGTGAACAATGATGCTGCACTAATGATTTTTTTCTATGGGATGTGTTTGCTATAAATCACGTAATTCCCCCCACAAAATGTAACAAGTCCCCATTTCTAATTTTTGTACAAGCGCACCCCATAGAAAACATAACCGCAAACGCTCATGTGCTAAAATGTGAAAAAAAAACACTTTACACACTGCAGATGATTAAAAATTCAATTTTTATTGCTTTTTTTGTCATAATATACAGGCAGGACATAACGTATACATATAAAAATTATATATTATGAATCTGCGGAGTCTGCCGGAAAGAACGATATCTAATATGTCTGTGTCATTTAATAAAATGTGGCTTCAAATCGCGTTTAAACATATCAGCGGTAAAAATGAGCTGAGCACACAGCAGTGAAATGCAGCATATCAGAGGAAGATTTAGTAGAGAAATTAACACTTCTCAGAAGCACAGGTGTTGTTTGATTTATCTGGAGACACCACACCCTCAGTATAGTCTACATACATACAATGTATCAAATTGATTAGACCAGACTAAAAACACCTGTTGTTTTATGCCGTTTGAAAACACAGGTCATTTAGAGGTGAGAATCTTTGCACGTACACATTAGTTTTTAATTCAATATCTAATAAACCGTTGCTTATAATATTCTGCAGTAAAGAGTCTCTTTATTTCCAGATTTTGTAGTATTTTTTAAGCATTTTTTATACTTTTTCCAAAATATTTTTTTTTTGTGAACTCGAACTGAACACGCCAAAAAGTTCGAAGTTCGTGAACTTGCGAACGGCCAAAGTTCGAATCGAACTCCGATCTGATCGAACCGAACAGCTCATCCCTAATTATTACTAATAATTGTAGTTTTATATTCTGTAACTCTTGTTAAAAAAAAAGATAATAATACAAAGGCTTGGATGATAAAATGTGGAAAAATAATTTTATACGCTGTAGATGGTTGAAATTCAAATGGAAATTAACTTTTTTGACATATTTTGTTATAGTATTCTGATTGGACATGACGTATACTGTACACATAATAATGATATATTTTGAATTGCCTGAGGGCACCGAAAATAAGAATATGTACTTTGTCTGGGTGCTATAATACAACATGACTTCAAAACATGTTTAAACAAGATGAGCACAAAACGGTCATAATGCGCTCAGCAGACAGGGATGAAATGATTATGCAGCTAAGGGGTTAAATAATTGTGCAGATGCTGCTGAAAGCCTCTGCCCACATTATTTTTTTATTTTATTTTAATTTCCGATGATTTTACTCACCGCCTGCAGCTCCTCCTCTTCAGCTCAGAGACTCTCGATCCCAGAAGCCCCTGTAGCTTTTTTGAGCATCTTGTGTTTTGTAGGAACCAAAAATTGTGCATTGCTATGGTACTTATGCACTTTGCATATATGCAAGTTTCGTAGCACCTGTGCAGAATGATGGATCGGAGCTGCGCATATGCACAATTTTGATCCATCAGATACCTCTCTGAGACTGATTGCTATTGTAGGCGGTCTCAGTGGGCGACGTTGGCATATTCTCTGTATGCTGACATCACTAGTGACCGATCAGTTGACCAGCAGCTGGGAAACTCAAAATCCTAGTGTGACATCCTCTGCCCCAGCGGCGCTGCCTGGGGGAATCTGGGTGCCGGGTGGCATCGCTGGCTGGCCAGTTTCCAGAAGCAAGAGCTGGCAGATCGGCATCTGAAGGGGCGGGGCTTGGTGTGATGACGCGGAGCCGTCGGCCTTAAGTACAGGGCGCGAGTCTCTACTCGTCGCACTGTCGTGGAGTATTTTCCCTCATCGCCAGTTGACTTTGAGTCTGTCTCTGCATACCTTGATTATTTGTTGCCGATCGCTTGCCTGTATGAGGATCTTGCTTTATTGATTGACTCGGTTTACCCATTGACGATTCTCACGCTTAACCCCTGTATGTTTGTTTGTGTTTTCATGCCTATGCTTCACCACATGTTTTCACTTAGGAGATCTGCCCTTCACGTTGCTCGCTTCATCAACCTCCCTGTCTGCCTAACGAATACTGTGTCTGGGTGCACTATGCCATATATGGTCTCAATATGGGGGTCTGTCTTTCAATGTACTAAATCAAACCTAAGTCCCAAGTGTTTGTGTTACGTCTGGTCTAAGTGCAAAGCTAATCGTAAGATCTATGATAGTAGGCCTGCCCTGCAGCTTGCAGAATATAACTGTCTGTTAAGTGATCTGTTTCAAACCAAGTCGCAAGCCAGTAACCTTACTTGTAGGACTGCCCTGCAGGTTGCTGAATGCAGTGAGTATTTACTCTATATGGTTGAGATCAAGTATATGAGTATTACCTCTGTTAATAATCCTGCACGTATCACAATCATTACTGGTACTGATCTGAAACCTACGAATTATCACGCTTGTACTGTACAAGTCTTGAATCACTGTATCCAGTTGAATATAGTTAATGTGTTTTCGCTCAGCGGTCTCTTGGTCACAAAACCATTTGAGGCTGAGTGGTATCTAGAGTTTTGTATTACCTCCCTGGCTAGGGATTATAGGTATTACAGTCTTTTCTGCTTTCAAAGAAATCTGTCCATAAAGATCCAGACAACGCTGATCCCGGGTAACGGCCATAGCGCCCGTTACACCTAGCTGCTGGTGATGTTGGGTGGGGTGGTTCACTTCAACCAGTGATATCTCCAGGTCGGGACAGCAGGTGGGCGGGAGTGGCACCCCTCACATCCTGATCACTTTAAAAAGATAAAGGGGTCAGGTGAATAAGATGATGAGAAAAATGGTGAAACTGAGCTCAACACATTGGGGTGACATTGCGGAGGAGTTAAAGCCCAATGAGGTCAAATTTAGTTTATTACAAATTAAATTTGTTTGTATATGATCTCCAAATTATGCCCCTAATGACCTAGCACATCGAAACATTACAGCTGATGTACTACAATGGTTTTAACAGCTGGTAAAAGTCCGAGTTTCCTATCAGAGACATGGCAGTCATAGTTAGCCACTTTGACCTTTTCATTTTAATTAACTGGTTATGATTGCTACATTTTCCCTTTAAGATTATGTGTAAAGATGTTTATGGTTAAGAGGATCATGGGGTTAGGGAATGCCTGCCTTGAATATATATGAAAACTGTTCTTGCAGGAATTAGGATAATTAGCCGGTTGTGTTGCTACACTCACTTTTGATCTTTTTAAAAGATCACTTTTAAAAATATCATAGATACTGTATAAGCCTAAACAACATTGATTCATCTCCTTCCAAACATATAGTACTAATCATAATTGTTTAACTGAAAAACTTAAATATGGCGTGACTGCATCTCCCTTGTTAAAGATATCTGATGATCGTAGAAGTTATACTTCAAGAAGTTGGTGATCTTCAGTTTGACTCTGTCAATCCTTATTTTCAAAAAGTATTTTTTCAAGGTGAATCATTTCAACATTACAATTTATATTCTCCTTAGCCAATGTGTCTGTCTGTTTGTTGCTTGATGTGTATGTTTAACAATTAGATTTTTTTTTTCCTTTTCATTATTCCCAAGTGGGAGTCTATAAATGCCCTTCCTTTGCTCTTTTTCGCTTCAGTAGCTCTGTCTTTTCCCTAAGACAATGCTGACTTTAGTAAGAAAAAACGTATAGAAAAATAAATTGTTAGCAGGTGATTTCTCCCACCTCCCTCCGACAGCCCAGTTCTTTTTACATGGCTTTATTATATTATTGTTAAACTTTTCTATTCTGGATTTGGGAGTGTTTTCTTTTTTATTAAATAGACACACCTGTCCGGTGATTAAACAAATGTCACCTGAGCAACATCTGTTTCATAAAGATCGGCATCTGATTACTTGTTTCTTCTAATAACAAACTCTACTTACTCTCAAAGCATTTTTTTCTCATATTAATGTAATTTTTCTATTATAAAAGTGAGTTATTTGTTGCACCTGTGAGTTTTTTTTAAAATAAACCACATACATTAGTAAGGTGCCTAGAGACTGCATAGAAGCTTTAAATAACGCTGTTTAAGCTCTTGGGAAAAGAATATCGTAATAAAAGCATGCGGTGAATATGCAACTTAATTTTCTTATTCTGTTTCTATGTGTTTAATGAGGTAAACCGTGGCGGAAGTACCAGGGTCACAGCGGTCGCAGTTGCGACCGGGCCCTGGCATTCCGCCACTGGAGGGGGGCCCAGCGCCGCCGCCAGATTCCGGCAATCAGCGCCGGAATCTGGGAGCCGCGCGCTGGCCGTCCCTCTCCCTGCGAGCGGCCACTGACATGCAGCTTGGCCGCTCACATGGGAGAGAAACCACCTGACCAGCGCACGAGATCCTCGCGAGACCTCTGCGCTGATCAGGTGGTTTCCGGCGAGCGGCTAAGATGCACGCTTCGAGCGGCCGCTCGACCTACTCGGGAGAAGACGCCAGCGGAGACAGGTGAGAGCTGGGGGGCCGTATATAACCGTCTCTGCAGTGTTTAATATGTCTCCGTAGCCTTTAATATGTCTCTGCAGCCTTTAATATGTCTCTGCAGTTTTTAATATGTCTCTACAGCCTTTAATATGTAACCCGTGAGAGCTGGGGCTGGGGGCCAATATATATACCCATGAGAGCTGGGGGCCAATATATATACCCATGAGAGCTGGGGGCCAATATATATACCCATGTGTGCTGGGGGCCAATATATATATCCATGTGTGCTGGGGCCAATATATATATCCATGTGTGCTGGGGCCAATATATATATCCATGTGTGCTGGGGCCAATATATATATCCATGTGTGCTGGGGCCTATATATATATCCATGTGTGCTGGGGCCTATATATATATATCCATGTGTGCTGGGGCCTATATATATATCCATGTGTGCTGGGGGCAATATATATATCCATGTGTGCTGGGGCCAATATATATCCATGTGAGCTGGGGGAATTACTATCTTTTTTTTATTTTGCAGGGGAAAAAAAAGTTAAAATATAGATCTTTTTTTTTGGGGGGGGGGGCCCTTGTGGATTCTTGCACCGGGGCCCTCAGGTTTCTAGTTACGCCACTAGAGGTAAACACATACACGGTGATATGTTGGCACGTGTTTTTAAATTTTGGTATATTTATGTGATATTTATATCATATTACTTACATTACTTTTGGAAAAGTTACTTTCATTCATGTTGTAGTCTCAGGTCAATGGCACATCTGTAATGCAGACATAAGTGTAGCAAAATTATTGATATTATTTATTTATCATTTGCATGGTATTTTCACTGATCCATTTAGGTACTGTAAATCCAAAATGGCTACCCAGGAAGAAATCTTTAGGCTGGCCGTCCACTAACACCGTATTTGTGCGATGGTGCGATCATCTGATATCGTCTGAAGTCGTCTGACCGATCCCACGACATCAAGGTGAAAAAGCGCTCTTCCACTGCATCCGACCACCATCAGACAATTTCAATGCAATTACGATAGATTAGCGATCCTTCAGATTTTCATGGGATTTGGTCAGATGAAATTGGATGATCTGGTACAATTTACATGTAAAAGATGAAGTGCTAAATTACAATCTTCGCGCAAACGTTTGCGCCGGCGCAAAAACCCATTAACGCGAGGGGTAAAACCCTTTGTGCCGAATGCCGTATTACAAAGTCAGAGCAACAAACGCGCGTAATCGTCTACCGCATGTGAACCTGCTTGAATGCTGCGTGCGCATACTGTACGTCGTGCGTCCTATACTTAACTTTGTGAGCACAAACGCGAATGTGCGCTGGTACGAGGATGGTATTACAATCTATGCGCAGGATTTAGGCTGGTGTCAGACGAGCGTAGTGTTGACGTCCGTGATGGTGCCTGAAAGTACGTCCGTGATAGCATGAAAGAAAGCCCATCGGAGCCAGACACACGAAGTATGTTCGCACTGAACTGCGGACGCACAACGGCCGCGGCCCATGGACGCAAGGCAGGCAAGAACGTACAACCCCTAGAATGGCCGCACAAAGTGTGCTGCGTCCGCAACGTCTGTAAAGCTTTGTGTGAGTGATGGAACGTGGTCATATGGAATGCATTTACACGTCCAGCATTTTTCACGGACAAAATGGTTTTGCTTTTTAATTTATTTTCCCTCCTACATCCTTCAAAATATACGTCAGTGAAAAAAACAGAATGTGTGGCCACTACTGCGTCTTCCGTACTAACGTACGTTTGTACTAACGTACGTCCGTACTGCACAGACGCACAGTCCGTAGAAATCACGTTCGTCTGAACCTAGCCTGAATGCATAGCCTTTGCACGCTTAATTTTAGCAACTCCTAAAAGCTTGTGTTAATGGCAAATCTGAACAACCTGGCTGAACCCAAATACACCAGCCCATAAAAAAAATGCAGCAAAGTATAGTTACACATTCTACTCATACCAAACCAAGAAAATGGAGAAGTTGTGTGTGCATGTATTATTGCAGCAGCATATATGCTCAGATTGACTTTGGCACCTGCAATTTCTTAACTTGAGATCATTGTGGTTCTTAATTCTGATTGGCTGAATCGCGAGAAAAAAACAGTGTGCACACTGATTACTGCGCGCAACGGTACTGCGCAAGCATTTGTGCGCGTCTGGTTTACACGCATTATTGCTCGACGGATGAAAAAATGCACGAGGATTGTAATTCCAGCGGTGATTTGTGCGCGCAAACGTTTAACGCTTGGTGCAAAAATGCACGCTTTGCGCGAGCGTTTTTGCGCAAAGATTGTAATTTAGCCTGAATTGTATAGTTAAACTGCCATGCCACAGACAGGGAAATTGCCCCATAGAGAAGTGATTGTTAGACAGCCCATAGGATTCAATGTAAAAAATATTTTATTTTTTATTCAGCTGTTTATTTTTATTATTCCACAGCAAAACAAATTTTTACTTACCAAAAAATTTTTTAAAAAAGTATCTTTCTGGATTTTTTAGCCAATTCTTTTTTTGTTCCCTTTTTCCTATTCTAAAAGACAAGGCTTCTTTTCTCTGGTGTCTTTTTTTTTTCTCTCTCTCTTTGAGCCGGTTCCATTCAGCGTTGTCCCTGGTGCTGAAACCTATTTCAGCATCAGGGACCGGGAGTTAATCCCCGGCCCTGGTGCTGAAACCTATTTCAGCATCAGGGACCGGGAGTTAATCCCCACTGCAGCCTGAAGAGTTTGTTTTTTCTTTTTCTGTGCTTCGGCTGCACTTGACGGGGCTCTTCTTGGACCAAAGACCTTTTTTTTCTCCCCTCTGTGTTTTTTTTTTCTTCATACGGTGGTCTGTCTATTGGCCTATTTGGGTTGTCCACAGACGCTTCCAGTGGATGACCCTGATCGGCTGATGGCATTGTCCATGGTCGAGTGACCAAGTTGGTCACCCGACTACGGTGCCAGTGATCGGCCAGCCTTAGTTGAATATGGGTAACAGGGTCTGATTGAATTAATTTTGATTTTGTGGGTTACAAGTCTCTACAGTGCTCATGTGGTAGTGATGCTGATCTTCTAACTGTACATTCAATGTTTCATCTTGACTCACTGCAAGGTGATGGCATGACTGAGAGTCAGGTGACTATGAAATTTACCTTTCAATCACTCACTGGCTGCAAGCAAAGCCTTCTTAATGTCTGAGTAGAGTTCAAATGGTGCAAATGATTGGTGTGTGAGGCCTATTATTTCTCTTATCAAAGTCAGTAAAGTGACTCATACTGGCACTGGAGACCATGAACAGCCATATCCTCTTCCTTTCTAGTGAATGTCATTCCCTGCTACAGCCTTTGTGTGGGCAATGGGTCACATTGTGCAGGGAATGACATCACAAATTACACCTGTAATCCTCAGATGTGATTTTGGGTCCATGAATACTATTGGTAGGACATTATCCTACTAATTGGATGGGATAAGTGGTAAACAGCAGTGGTAGTATATTTTATGTGCTCTAATCAACAGAGCATTATCACAACACAGGAACGGCTTCCTTAGTCTATCTAAAAACTGCACTCAGGACGTTCAAGCTCCCGTGTGTAAAATAGTAGTAAAAAGGAAAAGTAAAAATAAAAAGAATCCTTTAGTGTATTCATAAATTTTTGTTACTGTAAACTGTATTCTGTGTCCTAGTAATAACTCACTAACTCTTACTTTTTGTGTGATAGCATTTGATAACGCATTGCTTGAGGAAACATGGCAAACTGCAAGTTACCCTGTTCCAGCACTAGATGCTGCCATGGTACTAGTTGTTGGATGTTACTTAAATGTCAATTACTGCTGACATGGCAGATAAAGTAGCCAAATTAGACAAGGCTGAAATGAGCAGGAAAATCCCCTGCAAGACAGCTCTCCTTCTTTAATCTCTATCTACTCATTGGTAAGAGGTCTTCACATACCTCTATGCCAATGGAAATGAGTAATAGGAGGTAGGGTGGGATAATTAAAAATGTACAGATTTATGAGCTGTTTGGCTAAAACAATGTACACATTGCTTTATTTGATAGTATGTCAAATGTCAAGTTGTCTGAACCATGGCAGGTTCACTTTAAATAAATAGCTAGCAGTTTTCACATTCCCCTTTTTAGAATATGCTGATATTTCCTCATCAGACGCATACTATGCACAACAATCGCTCTCATTCTTTTAAACACACTGACCTCCAATAGCCTTTCAATCTTTCTGACTTAATCAGACAACAAATCAATAGCTAAAAATGCCTGTTTGTATGTAACCTCTCACACATTAGTTATTACCCAAGTCTTCCACACATTTGCTTGAAACTGTGAGCTTACAAATAGGCCCTGTACTTGTGTTTCAAGGTGACCCCTGGTGACAGCTAACAGATGACTCTCAAGGCATCATGGAACATTTAGTCATATAAATAGTCACAGCCTAAAATAAAAAAAGACAAGTGTATACCATCGCAATACTAACAGATGAACGTTCGAGATAATACTTGTGTTTGGGTTGATTTAAAATATATATTCAATTTCGTGAAACATAGTAAGAATGATGCCACTAAATAACATAAAATAAGGAAATTATCAGAATTGTTGTAAGAATGTAGCTTGATGCAGATCCTCAAAATTCAGAGCACTTCACAACAATATATTACGGTTTTAAAAATACCTGATTTGGAAAGAAATGATGGAGATTTTGTTACAAGATGTGATCATATATTGTATAAGCTGGCCACAATGGCAATGTACTCCACCCCAGCAGGTCCTGCACCTGCCAACATAATCACTGCTCTTTTGCAGTATGAGATAGTTATTCCAAGTCAGTTTATTTCCAAGCCACCTGCTTTTAAAATCTCTATAGGGGTTATTCAGAGAGCACAAAATGTCACTGACACTTTGGTGCTCTCTCGTTCGCCGCACTTCATCGACCCTGTGGTGAATTCAGCATTCACTGCAGGGTCCCCGAAGTGCAGCGAATCGACCTATCGAACGCATCCTAAATCCACCAAATAAATTTGAAAAACCGCCAAACGCAGCAGCAAACCCACTGAACAATGCCAATGGCCCTCCGAACAGACTGCCGAATTAATCCTCAAACTGCCGACGACCTGCCAAACAGCTGCTGTAAAAAAGCCAACCAGGTGCCGAACAGGGGTAAAATAAAAAAAATGCAACTTTAAAAGCGCATTTTAAGAAAAAATAAAAACTAGCACATGAAAATGTCTTGAAATAATAAATGAGGTCCTATGAATAACAATAAAAAGATCTGCTACAGAATATAAAAAGCACCATATAAAAAAATCGGAAACAAAAATTTTGCCATAAAAAATCCTGGAAAATGCCTAAAAAAAATTCTAAAAAATAAATCAAGAGACTTTCTGCTGCAACTGAAAAGAATAAACGGTTGAATAAATATTTAAGAAAAACGGGGATCCTTTCTTGCAATAAAACCTATGGGATTCTTCTGATTAAACCTGTTGAATAAAACCACAAACAATTAGGGCATGTCACTGACATTTTGGGGCTGTTTGGCTTTTTGGTTTCACAAACACACTTTTTTTAACCCCTTAGGCTGGGGTCAGACCAGCGCACTTTTAACGTGCGTTCTGGCGCACATAATCACGGCCGCACTAGCAGCAAATGACGGGCAATGACAGCCAATATACGAAGTACGGTCGCACAAAAGTCCGGCCGCGCAACGCAAGTGGAAAATGAACGCATTTTTTCGAGAACGCAGAACCACTAGTACGGACGTACAGAGTGCGCTGCAGCGGCATAGCGGTGTGTGTGTGAGATTTGGAGACGTCAGACCCTGCTCGTGTCCGGCCAACATAACGTCCAGACACCCAAAGTTTCCTGGTTTGGATTTGTAAACAATCACGCACAAAAATGCGCATCGTATGACCGTTTTCGCGTATTCCATGAAAAAATACGTCAATGCGTTCGGACGCACTTCTTTACGTTCGCGTGTAAAAATGCTTTCGTTTGACCCTAGCCTTAGTGACCGGGCGGTTTTACACAAATCCGTCCTTTAGTGACCGCTGCTGTTTTTACGTTTCTGCGCTGTTAGTGTTTAGGTCAAATTTTCCTCTTATTTGTTTATTCAACCCACACATATTATACACCGTTTTTCCCGCCATTAAAAGGACTTTCTAAAAATACCATTATTTCCATAATATCGAATAATTTACTATAAACAAAATATGAAATATGATGAAAAAATTGTAAAAACACACTTTTTCGTAATTTAATCCCCAAAATTTACAACCACCAAAAAAGACCCCGGCTAAATAGTTTCAAAATTTTGTCCCGAGAATAGAAATACCCAATTTTTACATGCTTTTGCTTTTTAACTCCTTCACTGCTGAGCCAGTTCACCTATGTGCGCTGAGCTCATTCTGACCGTTTTATGCTAATTATTTTTAGATGACAGCCTAGGTACTATTTAACTAAAACCCCCAAACAATTTTTTTTTTTTTAAAAAAAACCAAATTTTATTTATTTATCTTATTTATTTATTTTTTAAAATTAAATTTTTACACCAAACTTGGTCATGTTTGGTATCATTGGAAAGGCCATGTCAAATATGACCCTCTAGCTGCCATGGATCGGGAGATAAGGAGCCCCTTATCTCCACATGGCAGCTAGGGGGTTAACTGGCCCACTGACATACTCACACATATGGTGAGGATGTCAGTGGGTGGGGGGTGACCTGGAGGCTTGGCTGACATTCAAGATGTCAGCCCCCTCCAGGTTTGAGTCGCGATTTGGTGCACATTTGCACCGAATCATGATCCGGCAGCAAAATAGTTAATGCTGTACACTGCTGACAAGGGTAGACTCTCCCCTTTCCAGCGGTGCAACTTGTATCGCTCTAGCTTAAACGGTTGGGGAGATAAATGGCTCCAAAGGAGCCCGCCTCCCCTTCCTGAATTCTGCCCACTGGCACCGGCCGATGATGTCATCACGCCGCGTGATGACGTCATCAGATCAGCCGGCCCCCAGGAAACGGCAAGTCAAGCTTCAAGCTTGTCATAGACGTCGTGGGAGCCGGCGAGGGAGGTGAGTATCTGCGGGAGGGAGGTTAGGAGCACGCTGACGAACTATGTACGTCCACGGGTCTAAGAGAGACCCGTGGCAGGACGTACATGGTACGTCAGCAGTCGGGAAGGGGTTAATTTTGGGGGTGAGGGGGTGTTCGGGTAGTGAGCAAAATTGCATGAAGGGCCACAAAAAATGTTTGCCCAGGGTCCAGTCAATATTAAAGATGTTCCTGCCTGGCTATATCTCCTGTTAGTGAGTGTGCCCATCCTGTATTACTGATTTCCCAGTAGCTTACTCCTGCTGTCGAGACTTTCACTTCTTGAACCTCTGCCTGCCCACGACTCCCCTAGCTTGTCTGATTCCAGCTTCTCTCTGATCTGGATGTCGGGCCTTCTAAACATCCTATGGTACGTACAGATATAGTGGGAAACCATGACAAAATGATTCCCAGACTGTGAAATAACAGCTCCAGAAATCTGTATTTGACATTGCAAAATCACTAAATTCCAGGAGAAAGTGTTTTAATAAAATACTCACCTTTTATGCCTCTGTGATGAGGAGACTGTAATCTGTGGTCTCCCTGGTTTTCAACAAAAACGTCTGTGGTGTTCTTCTGTCAGTCATGTATAAATGGCAGGAATGACAAGCAGCTGCTTTTCTCAGAATACTGCTGGTAACTGCTAGAAGAGACAGGTTACCCTCAGCACGCACATTACCGATCCAAGGAGAATAGGCACCCATCTGTACTGTCTGTTCACAGTGCCTTGAAGTTATAGGATTAGAGTCAGCCCTAAACTATATGTTTAGTGAATTTATTTTATATCTTTTTCAAAGCTTTTCTCATTTACAGTAAATTCAATGATTATAAAAATGACATTAAAAAATTCAGACCATTTTCTTTAAAGTAATTAAACAGTAAGGCGCTACATGGGTTTCTTTTTAATTAATCTGTTGATAAATTGTAGCAAAGAAAATAATAATAAAAATGGGAAAAACGATCCAGACACTGCTGTTCTCTGTGAATAACATCTCGTTTTCATTAAGGAACAATGTTCTATGGAGAGATGAAACATACAGTAATGAGTGGCTCTAATTGCCTGTCATATGCACCCAAAGCCAGGAGATCTATGTATCAGTATTCAAAACATGCTGGCACGGTTAACCCTTTAACGGCCAAAGGACATTTAGTGCAACCTAAATATGTCTGAACAAATTAATTTGTCTCTCAAGGAAGAGCTATCATACCCTTTATAGGTAAATATAAGGTGCAATAGAAGGTAATTAGCTAAACTAGAACACAACTAACTTTTAATCCTCTGTTGTCTGAATTTATGAAAATATATTGTTTTCTAGTAATGTATGCACTAATACTAAATTGTGTTTGTTTAGAAAAATGCCGTGAAAATTTCAATAATACATATTTAGAATTTTAATAGGTAGACTAAAATAAGCTAATTTATGAGGTGTTTGTTCATGTTATTTATTTAACTAAACTTTCCCTTAGCTGAGAAAAACAATGAATAATGAGTTGCTTGTGATTGAAAAATAATATATTTATTGTAGAGGTCATATTTTTTATGTGAACTAACTTCTTGTATTATGTGCTTCTCTTTTTTTTTTTTTTTCTTCTTCAATAGTCCAGGTGTGTTGCCCAGCCATGGCTATTCCAAATACTTGTTTTCTTTACTGTACCATGGACATTTATTTGTCTGTGTTCTTCTCCTTTTAAATAATTTAACTAACTATTCAGAAAAACATAAATATTAAAAGTGTGCAAAAATTTGTTTCATTAGAAAATAATTTCGTCCAAAACAGAACTCGTTTGAATACTGATTTGTTTTGTTTCGTAATTTTCTTTTGTAATTTCGTTTGTAATTTGGGATTGATTACGGGAGCCGACCCGTAAAGAGGCCATATTGGATTTAATACTCACAAATGGAGGTTTGGTATCAGACGTTGTTGTAGGTGAAAATATGGGATCTAGTGATCACCAGTCAGTGTGGTTTAATATAAGAACAGGGATGGAGCCGCACCACACAAAAACAAAGGTTTTAGTCTTTAAAAAAACTGATTTTTCTAAAATGAGATTTTGTGTGAATGAGTCATTATCAGACTGGAGGAGTTTAAAGGGAGTCCAGGAGAAATGGGATTATTTAAAGGAGGCATTATTGAAGGCCACAGGCAATTGCATTCGGCTTGTTAGCAAAAACAAAAAAGGGAAGAAACCACTGTGGTACTCTATAGAAGTGGCCAAAATAGTGAAGAACAAAAAAATAGCATTCAATAATTATAAAAAAAACTCAGAGTGAAGAAGATAGGCAAACCTATAAGATTAGGCAGAAAGAGGCAAAGCAATTTATAAGAACTTCCAAAGCACACACAGAAGAGAAAATAGCTCAGTCAGTAAAAAAGGGGGACAAAACATGTTTTAGATACATAAACGAGAAAAGAAAAGTAAAACACGGATTAGTTAGATTAAAAACAAAGGAAGGAAGGTATGTAGAAGAGGATAAAAGTCTCGCTGACTGCCTCAATGAATATTTTTGTTCAGTCTTTGCAGAAGGAAAGGGACCTCAGTTAGGAGGAAACACTAACGAGACATTTACATATGAGTTTACAGAGGAGGAGGTTCTACAGCAGCTGTCTAAAGTAAAGACAAATAAGTCAATGGGGCCTCATGGGATCCATCCTAAATTATTAAAAGAGCTCAGTGGTGTAATAGCAAAACCGTTAACAGATTTATTTAACCAATCCTTGTTAACGGGAGTCGTCCCAGAAGACTGGAAATTAGCAAATGTTGTGCCCATTTACAAGAAGGGTAGTAGGGAGGAATCGGGGAACTATAGGCCAGTTAGTCTTACGTCAGTAGTGGGGAAATTAATGGAAACCATGTTAAAGGAAAGGATTGTTGAACATCTAAAAACACATAGATTACAGGATCAGAAACAACATGGGTTTACCTCAGGGAGATCATGCCAAACTAATCTTATTGATTTTTTTGATTGGGTAACAAAAATAATAGACACAGGTGGTGCAGTAGACATTGCTTATTTAGATTTCAGTAAGGCTTTTGATACTGTTCCGCATAGAAGGCTTATCAATAAATTGCAATCTTTGAGCTTGGATTCCAATATTGTTGAATGGATTAGGCAGTGGCTGAGTGACAGGCAACAGAGGGTTGTGGTAAATGGACTTTATTCGGCGCAAGGTCTTGTTACCAGTGGGGTACCTCAGGGGTCAGTACTTGGACCCATTCTCTTTAATATTTTTATTAGTGATATTGCAGAAGGTATTAATGGAAAAGTATGTCTTTTTGCTGATGACACAAAGATTTGCAACAGGGTTGACGTTCCTGGAGGGATCAGCCAAATGACAAATGATTTAGGTAAACTAAAAAAATGGTCGGAGCTGTGGCAATTGAGTTTTAATGTGGATAAGTGCAAGATAATGCACCTGGGGTGTAAAAACCCAAGGGCTGAATATAGAATATTTGATACAGTCCTAACCTCAACATCTGAGGAAAGGGATTTAGGGGCTATTATTTCAGAGGATCTAAGGGTAAGTAGTCAATTTAATAGAGCAGCAGGAAATGCTAGCAGAATGCTTGGTTGTGTAGGGGGAGGTATTAGCAGTAGGAAAAGGGAAGTGCTCATGCCATTGTACAGAGCACTGGTGAGACCTCACTTGGAGTACTGTGTGCAGTACTGGAGACCGTATCTCCAGAAGGATATAGACACCTTAGAGAGAGTTGAGAGAAGGGCTACTAAAATGGTGTACGGCTTGAAGGAGAAAAGTTACCAGGAAAGGCTTAATGATCTTAACATGTACGGCTTGGAAAAAAGACGAGACAGAGGAGATATGATAGAAACATTTAAATACGTAAAGGGAATCCACAAGGTAGAGGAAGGGAGTATATTTAAAAGGAAACAAAGTAGCAAAACAAGAGGACATAGTCTTAGATTAGAGGGGCAAAGGTTTAAAAGTAACATCAGAAAGCATTATTTTACTGAGAGGGTGGTGGATACATGGAACAGCCTTCCAGTTGAAGTGGTAGAGGCCAAAACAGTAATTGAATTTAAGCAGAGTGAATACGGAGGGTTCACCACAAGATGTAAACGATTGGTGAGCCTCAAAAACAGGAAGGCCAGATTAGAGTTTGCCAAACAACACCTAACAAAGCCTTCACAGTTCTAGAACAAGATCCTATGGACAGATGAGACCAAGATAAACTTGTACCAGAGTGATGGGAAGAGAAGAGTATGGAGAAGCAAAGGAACTGCTCGTGATCCTAAGCATACCACCTCATCAGTGAAGCATGGTGGTGGTAGTGTCATGGCTTGGGCATGTATGGCTGCCAATGGAACTGGTTCTCTTGTATTTATTGATGATGTGACTGCTGACAAAAGCAGCAGGATGAATTCTGAAGTGTTTCGGGCAATATTATCTACTCACATTCAGCCAAATGCTGCAGAACTCATTGGATGGCGCTTCACAGTGCAGATGGACAATGATTCAAAGCATACTGCAAAAGCAACCAAAGAGTTTTTGAAGGGACGGAAGTGGAATGTTATGCAATGGCCAAGTCAATCACCTGACCTGAATCCCATTGAGCATGCATTTCACTTGCTGAAGACAAAACTGAAGGGAAAATGCCCCAAGAACAAGCAGGAACTGAAGATAGTTGCAGTAGATGCCTGGCAGAGCATCACCAGGGATGAAACCCAGCGTCTGGTGATGTCTATGCGTTCCAGACTTCAGGCTGTGATTGACTGCAAAGGATTTGCAACCAAGTATTAAGAAGGGAAAGTTTGATTTATGATTATTATTCTGTCCCATTACCTTTGGTCCCTTAACAAGTGGGAGGCACATCTGCAAACTGCTGTAAGTCCTACACCGTTCACCTGAGTTGGATGTACATACCCTCAAATTAAAGCTGATAGTCTGCAGTTAAAGAACATTGTGTTTGTTTCACTCCAACTCCATTGTGGTGGTGTATAAAGCCAAAGATGTTAGAATTGTGTGGATGTCCCAATATTTCTGGACCTGACTGTATTTGTTTGCAAAGAATATTTCTATAGTTTTAAAAAAAATACTACTTAAAGATGCAGGCCTGTTGTTTTGTCTTCATGTATTTTTTCTTACTACGGTAGCTGTTCCCTGGGTCATAAAGGTCCCATTAGACCAAGGTAGAACTTTAGGAGCGATGGCACAGTCTCAAATTTGGTTCATAATAGAATATTTGCATTCACAAAATTATTATTTCATCGACAACTTCTACAGTGTTCCCATAGTTTTTTTCAATAAGGGGCTTTTGTGGGATTGCTCACTCCTGCACCTCTCAAATACATTTCTAGGCCCATGTACCCCAAATCCAAAGTGACGCACATCACACTTAGTATACTGTCATGCTCCCTCATTAGCGGAGACCAGTATGCAGCAAAGGTGTAGATGGGGGGGTTTGGGTATAATACCAAAGTGAGGTGTCCTTCAGAGAATCCGGAATCGTAGTTGTAGGGAAAGCCAAAAGCGTCGGGGTCGGCAGAGTTCTTGCGAGGTCAAATGGGAATAGCCAAGAGGTCGTATAGGAACAAGGTACCGGATGTACTGAAGTTCAGAAGTGGGACCCAGGAGGGCAGCTTGGGAAGCAGTCAACCAGGTACCTGGCCAAGGAGGGAATAGGGTTTATATAGGAGGTAGGGATGTGCATTTTTGTTTCGTACCGATTCATTTTTCTCACGAAACGGGCCGATTTGGTGCTTCAGATTCGACCAATGTTCCGTACCGGACCGGCAACGAAATACTTACCATCCAAAATATTTCCCGATACGAAACGAAAAAATGTTATTTCATATGGACATGAGATTTGTAAAATCGCAAGTCATTTTTGTTCTATTCGTGATCTCGGTTCATTTCGGACAACATATTTTCGTATCGTTTCGAGTCCGTTTCTGTTCCGTGGCTGATTTCGGAATTTCGTATAGTCAGTCACTTTTATCACTTGTTCTAATGAAAAATTCTCCTTTTTTATTAAATATATCTTAAAGCATTTATGTTTTTTACTTACAGCAAGAAGTGTCTGCATTTATTTATTTGTTAGGATTATTTTTGCATTTTTCAGGAATTTTTGGGTTAATATTTAGGGTTCTTCCTAACTTATTTTAAATGTATAATAAGGTCTGTTTTTTTCTTTGCAGAACATTCAGTTGGAATATCTTCTCACAGTCTGTCCATATGTGTTCTGTTCGGCAATGAATTTTGATATACAATACATTTTGTCAGTATTAGTACTATGGATAGTAACAAGCCTGCCGTTATCCATGGTGCTGATATGAAGAAATAGATTGATAATATGTTTCACCATCGACGACTGTCCATCGATCTGAGTAAAAACCATGGACAGTCGCCGATGGTATGCAGATTGCTATGAAAAAATGTCAAAGTGTAAATTTCTAATCGTATTTCAATAATTTAAAGCATATAAATTTATTTTTCCACATTTTATGATCAAAACCATTGTGGTAATATATTTTATGGAGCACTCTATTTTAAAAAATCAAAATGGAATACCTGTTACATTTTTGTAAGAAAATTCACAATTGTAACCAACACTAAAAAAACTCAAGTTTCTTGTTTAAAGAATAGTGACAGACAGAAACAATATAAATAATTCAGTTAAATTGCATTATTTTTTTTACGTATACTGCAAAAAGTGGAATTAAAGGATTATGAATATTAAACGATGTATATAGGTTAGTTTTTATGGATGGAAGGAAAAATAACAAATTCTAATGCTCCAAAACAAGACATCCACTGAGGACAGAGGAATGTGAAATGCTACATCGTATAACGGATTCCATTCATCATAAAAATTCTCTATTCCATCACTTATCCAAAAAAATGCCTACACAAATTTCTTTGAAAACCTAGAGGCATACATTTTAAAAAATATATTTTTTGATAGCAAAGAACAGACTAAAAATGTGAGATTGTCAGGGGGCATTCAATGTGCACAAAGAGGACACAGCATAGCTGCTACTGTATCGAGAACGACCTATTCCTCCTTTGATGCACATGACCATTCTTGGCAAATACCCTGCAGCTGAGTTAACTGTCAAAATTCTGAGTATTGTCAAGGGTCCTTGACCATCTGCTAGTGACAAGTCATTTCTTTCCAATTATGAAGACTGGCATCATCTGTCTATTCTGTTCCACACAGATTCAGAAGGATATTAGAAGAATTAGCAGATTTATTTCCTTTAATCCTTTCCCTGGTGGGTGCCAAAATCAAAGTTGGAATACACGATCACGGAACTGCTGGTTTAAGCTTAGACAGTGGTATTAATGAGCATTTTATTCCAGCATTAGAAGTGCTGTGCTGGGTTACAAGGAGGACATTAGTCTAGGTAACAAACCAAGCAGAATTAAAAGCTTAACAGATTAAAAAGATGTATTAGAGAACATGATGATAATACAATTTGAAGAGCTGTGTGTTTTCTCAGAATATTTGGAGCGACTACGGTCTACATAAACTTGCAAAGAAGCAATCTGATTTTTTTTCAACCATATGGATAAAGTTGCTTTTTTGTCATTAGTACAGAACTTACGTTTCAAGTGATCAAAGTAATAGAGGATATGTGTAATATAAATAGTCCAAAAAAAGAACAAACTGAACAGCATAGTAATAATAAATTATAAAAGCATAAAAAAATACAACACTATCAAAGCCTTATTATTTCTTTACTAATTTAGATCATATCTGTGCAGGAAGAGAATAATGCTGAGCTGTAAAAAAAGGGACAGGCATTGAATTAGGAATATGTAGAGATAACATCACTGATCTATGACCGTGGAGACCATGGAGACACAGGTTTGAATTCCGACGAGAGCACCTCTCCAGTAAGTGTCCTTGGGCAAGACACCTAACGGTACATACTCGCCACCCAGGACATACTTGAAAATTAGAGAAATCTCAATGTATCCTTCCTGGTAAAAAACTTTCTCAAATTTCTTTTTATATATTATGGTTAAGTTTAGTTTAAAGAGTTTGATGTGGGTCTATTTTGTCAGATGGGTAGGTCACTAAATTATTACCTTAAAATACTTAATATGTTCTATGTAAGTAGGCTGGTGAGACTACTTTGGAAATAGACATTGCATAGTTATTTTAAAATGTAATAACCATGGTTAAATTAGTCTTTCAAGATTAGGACATACTTGGTAGACATGCGCCATACACATATTTTGAGAATGGATGTATCAATTCCTCCAAGCTCTGTGCAGACAGAAACAGTCTGAGGTCCTACAAGGGCCATAAACTGTTTCTGCTTTTAAGACCAAACAAACTGGACTTTTTTCCTTTTTGTTTTTTTACCAGCATGACAACTCCAGGTGTTAATCCGTAACATTTTATGGTCCTTACAGGACCTCACCAAACTCTGCTCCATGGAAGCTTTTATTCCAGATGATAGGTAAGATGGGACCCTACACATAACAAATCACAAAAGAGCCAAAACCATATTTCACGTTTCATTCAGGCATGCTTCAAATTTCCGAAGAAATTAAATCCCAAATTTTGGATGATTCTGTGATTCATCCAAATGCACACATCTAATTCATACTAGTAGCAAACCTTTTAATGTCCCCCAAATCCTTCTAAGGTATACACATGGAGTAAAGTATATGAAACAGAGGAAATATGAGGAGTACTTACATTAACAAGGTCTAAGAAAATCATCACCAAAATATATCTGGTTTAGAAAACAAAGATACAGGAAAAAATTACATGTAAATTTTGTAAACAATATATGCCTGTGTCCAAAACACTGTAGGATCTAGTAGACTAGGTGAACCTATCTTTAAAAGCACATAAAACAGATTTGTTTGTACTCTGGGAGCTGCTATTCTGTGCGAAATGCAAAATAGGTCCAGCGAATCAATTTTCTGGGATTAGAAGTCAGTTTACTGAAAGTTTAACATTTGACCCTATAATTTTCCCTAAAAGAAAATTCTATAAAAAAGTGGTAGTGCTTTACTCACAAAATAAGTAATCTGTGCTATAACTCCCAGATTCTCATGTTTAAAAAAAATAGGTTTTTGATCAATTTGAATGGCCCTTTTGCCACGTCAAGGCAACCTCTAACACAGTGTTTCCCATCCTGGCGTCAGGACCCACAAATAGGCCAGGTTTTAAGCATTACCTTGAGGAAATGCAGACTGAATCCTGCAATCATTGCACAGCAAATCATATCACCTGTACTATGCTTCAGATATCTGTCAAACCTGGCTTGTTGGTGGGCCCTGAGGACAGGTTTGGGAAACATTGCTTTAAAAGGTGGGTACTAACCTGATGCCATTATACAGCCTCCTGCTTTCATGTCTGCTTTCTGTCCGCCGAGAGACAAGATGGTGGGTTTAGATTTATACCCTCCCAAACAATTCCCCTTACCAATGAAAATGTGGTGAGAAATGTTGGGGAAAAAAATGACCTGTTTGCACCATACAGAAAATAGTCAAGTAGATAAATAAAACAGTTTCACACTCTATTCTAGACATGTGCATTCGTTTTAGCACTAAAACGATTTAGTCAGAATTTTGGGATGATTTAGTTTTAGTATGACTCAAGAGATACGAAACTGCTCAGTACAAAAAATGAAAGAAACTAAAATAAAATGCACTACATTTTAGTTTCAGTCCTTTTTGTGATATTACATTGATGAGTGAAGGAGACCAGCAATGAAGAGCGCAACATCGCAAAGCTACAGAAAAGGTTTGTAAGCGTAATCCTTCCCGACCCCCTACCCGTAAATCTGACAGCGATAGAGGAGGGCTGGATAGTAAAACCCCTTTATAACAAGCAGCGATGGGAGAAGAGAGGGACTTTATAAAACGTGTGTTATCTCCCCTCCGCTCTGCATAATAGGGGCTTAGGTCTGATACATTTTATATTATCCAGGAGCACTATCCCCCTTTCCACATCTATAATACACGTTTTATATAAAGTCCCTCTCCTCTCCCAGTGCTGCTTGTTATAACGTTTTTTTATGTCTGATACATTTAGTATCCAGCTCTCACAGTTACTCTGTCATTATGAGCCTTCAGTGTGATTTATTTGAATATTTTCCCTTTATTTAAAGTGCTTTATTTTATTATAAAAATAAATTTGCACCAGTCATCTCTTCTCTGAGCTTTCAGACCGATTTACGTTAATATTTTCCCTCTCCCCTGCTTTTATATTTCTGTGTCTCCCCCACAGAGATACAAAGTTTAAGTAAAAGTTCCCTCTCCTGTGCTGGATAAGCATTGCATTCCGAAGTTCTGCATCCTCCACATGCCAATGCAGTAGGATGTTCTATACAGAGAGGGGCATTAATCAATGCAGGAGGATGTTGTATACATTATACAGAGAAAGGTATAAATTGAGGAGGATGTTCTATACAGAGAGGGACCACTACAATAGTAATTGTATCCACTGGTTTTCGGATGAATTAAATTAGTTTTCATACTAAAGAACTGAAAACGAATTTCTTTAGCAACTAAATAAATTGCATTTTAGGACTAATCCATTAGTTCAAAACGAAATTTTGTGCTGTGCACATGTCTACTCTATTCCCATCATGGGCGGCAGCAAAACTCTGTGTCCAGCCACCCATCAAGTATAAAACACCACAAAAAAGTCATCTGTACTATTATTTATTTATTTTTATTTATTTTAAATATGTTTATTAGAGATTCAAGCATTACAGCATATATCAATGGTGAAGGCATTGTCATACATTGAAATAACAATTATTACCCCTTAAGCAACACAATAGACAGCTCCCATCATAACGTGACGAGTTTTTGTTTTTACGACCGAGGGACATCCAAACAATCATCCAGCGCTCTTGAGGATGACGTCAGCAGCAAAGGCGGGTCTGTGAGCAAATTTAACAAAAAACATTCAGTAAACTGGAAATCCTTTTTAATCCGGTCCAGGCTATCCTCTGGTAGGTGTTGCATGAAAGGCCCCCAAACCCCAAAAAACCCTCCCACCTTGTCTTCTTTATGGAGACTCGCTTCCGCCCAATCATGTCTAAAGATAGAGTAGAACCTGGAGTAGAACATCGAGAACGAGGGGGGGGGCTGACCTCTATCCATTGGCGTAAAATAACTTTCTTTGCGGACACTGCGATAATGCCTAGAAGTGTTTTCTGGGCCCTGGACAGTTGACGTGTTTCCTGATCAGAGAGAATGTTAAACAACGCCCAGTCTGGAGAGGTCGGCATTCCTAGTTTTAAGAGTCGGGACCCGAATTTTTTAATGGTGTTCCAGAAAAGTTTAATGCGGGGGCAGGACCACAGGCAATGAAAAAGATCCGCCCTATCTTGTGAACATTAAGACAGCGTCCCGAATTTAGCGGATTATAAAGGGCCAGTCTGGCTGGTGCCACATAGGCCCCATGCAATAATTTGAAAAACATTTCCCCATACTGGGCCGATGGAATTTGTTTGCGTGATCTAGTGGTGGCTGCTATAAGCGAAAAGGGTGACTGTTGCGGGAGGTGGAGACACCAAGAGGCTATTCCTGTGGTGGCGACTGTCCAGTCAAAGTGGGGACGGAGTATTTGTCGGAATGTAGCTGTTGAGGGGCCTACTTTCATTATGCTGTCTAGAGGGTTAAGGAAATCCCTGGGCCCCAAATCCCTTAACTGCTGTGAGATGAATGTGGAGAGTTGTAAATAATACATGGGATGCAGATATGTGGGTGCTAGTATGTCGCATAACGCTTCGTATGAGAGCAGGGTGTGCGAAGGTAGTCTCAGTACTTGACCAATTTGGGATAAGCCCTTACGCGCTAGGGTCCTAAAGGCCGGGACTGGTGAGCCGCCTTGGAAGCTCGGATTGCGAAGCAAAGGCTGATAAATCGAAGTTTTCCAAGACAGGCCCAGGTGCTTCCTGGCCTTGTACCATGCAACTCGGCCTACAGTGAGAAGAGGATTCACTCTTTGGGTGGGCGGCATCGAAGCGGGGGGCAGATGGAGGAGAGCCCCTACTGACAACGGATAGGCCATTGCCTGATCTAATTTATAATCCGTAAATCTGGAGGAGTCTGTTATCCAGTCTGCGACTAAGCGGTATTGGGCTGCCAGGTTGTATGATCCTATCTCTGGCATATTCACGCCTCCCAGGCTGTATGGTAATTGTAATTTGTGTAGTGCTATACGTGCCCTCCCTCCGTCCCATATAAACTTATTAAATAGGTAATGGATGGTCGAGATATCCCATTGTTTGATGAGTATGGGTAGCATTTGGATCGGATATAACAGGTGTGGGAATGCCACCATTTTTATGAGGCTAATTCTCCCCATGTAGGATAGTGGAAGTTTGGTCCAAGAGGAAAGCAGAGTTTTAAGTTGGGTCACTAACGGTGGGATTGTTACCTCATATAATCTCCTTAAATCAATTGGGAGAAGTAATCCCAGGTATTTAAAGGTAGACATGTGCACAGCACAAAATTTCGTTTTGAACTAATGGATTAGTCCTAAAATGCAATTTATTTAGTTGCTAAAGAAATTCGTTTTCAGTTCTTTAGTATGAAAACTAATTTCGTTCATCCGAAAACCAGTGGATACAATTACTATTGTAGTGGCTCCTCAGAGGGCTGAGATCGCTGCTTGTTACAGTATCTCTCACTCTCAGCACAATGTGGGCCTTATTACATAGTTGGTGCTAACTTAACCAGAGCTGTTGTAACCTTCCCAGAGCCATTATAGCCTATGGAGGTTTTCAGTTTACAACAGCTCTGGTTAAGTTAACACCAACATTGTAATACTGCCCCGTGTCAGGCAAAGCTGTTACAGTAACTGACTGCTGCTCATCACAGCGCTCAGAGTTTCTGTAAAACTAGTAAATAATATTTTTATATATAAGAGGTTAGAACAATATTATTTCCTTGTTTTACTGAAACTCTGAGCGCTGTTACAGTCAGTTACTGTAACAACTGAGCCTGATACATTGTACTGAGAGATAATGTAACAAGCAGCCGATCTCAGCGCTCACAGCCACTGGATTTAAAGGGCTAAAAAAAAGGCTCCTCTCTGTATAATGTTTAGAACATCCTCCTGCATTAATTAATACCCCTCTTTGTATAATGTAGATAACATCCTCCTGCATTAATGTCCCTCTCTGTATAGAGCATTCTCCTCAATTTATACCTTTCTCTGTATAATGTATATAACATCATCCTGCATTAATACCCCTCTCTGTATAATGTATAGAACATACTCCTGCATTAATTAATGCCACTCTCTGTATAGAACATCCTACTGCATTGGCATGTGGAGGGTGCAGAACTTCGGATGTTGCGATGTTGCGATCTTCATTGCTGGTCTCCTTCACTCATCAATGTAATATCACAAAAAGGACTGAAACTAAAATGTAGTGCATTTTATTTTAGTTTCTTTCGTTTTTTGTACTGAGCAGTTTCGTTTCTCTTGAGTCATACTAAAACTAAATTATCCCAAAATTCGGACTAAATCGTTTTAGTACTAAAACGAATGCACATGTCTATTTAAAGGTGCCTCCCTCGCTCCAACTGAATGGCAGGTGGTTTGCTAAGGTGGTCTTGCAGTTCCTACCCAGAGGAATGACCAATGTTTTCTCGAAGTTTATTTTAAAACCTGAGGCTATATGGAATTTTTCCAAGTAGTCAAGTAGTGTTGGGAGCGCCCTTTTTGGGTCGGAGAGGAACAAGAGCAAATCGTTTGCAAACGCCACTACCCACACCTCCTGGTCGCCCACCCTTATGCCCTTGACGTCGGGTCGAGTTAGAAGTATGCGTATAAGCGGTTCAATAGCTAGGTTGAAAAAGAGAGGGGATAAAGGGCACCCCTGTCTCGTGCCATGTTCCAGTAAGAAGAGATTAGAGTTAAACCCATTAGTCATTACCGTGGCCGCCGGGGAGCGATATAGTGCTTCAAACACGTTTCCGATTGAACGGCCAAAAAAATGGTATTTAAAAAACCGACGCAAGTAGGCCCAAGATATTCGGTCGAATGCTTTGTCTGCATCGCAACTAAGGACCAGGTCCGCCGAAGGCTGACGATCATTTGATGCCCATATTGCTGCCAGAGTGCGTCTAATATTCTGAACGGAGTGACGTCCCTTTAGGAAACCCGTTTGCGCAGGGGAAATAAAGTCTGTCAAGGGCGCCTGAAGTCGGCAAGCCATGATACCAGACAAAAGTTTCAGGTCGACATTCAAAAGAGAAATCGGACGGTATGACGTGATTAGCATGGGATCTTTATTCGGCTTGGGAAGGACAACTATTCTTGAGGTATTAAAGGTTGGTGGGGGGTCTTTGCCCTATAAAATATTATTATACAGCGTAGCAAGATGCGGAACTACATGACCCTGTAGAAATTTATAAAATTCGGCCGAAAAACCATCTGGACCCGGCGTCTTATGAAGCTGCAAGCGAGCAATGGCGTTATGGATTTCCGTTGGGTTGATTGGGGCGTTTAACTGTTTCCGAGCCTCCGGGTCTAATTCAGGTAGGTTAGCCTCTAGAAAGATATTAGCCTGGGATTCCCAGACATCCGGTTCTGCCTTATAAAATTTTTCAAAATAATCCCTGAAATAAGCATTGATTTTTAACAGATCTGTTAGAAGCTCCCCGGTAAGCGTCTTGATCCTCGAGATTGAGGGGGGTGTTGGCGTTTGCAGTCGAAGAAGGTTGGACAATAATTTTCCTTGTCTGTTACCCCAGCGAAAAAAAATTTTTTTTTGTGAAACCAGAAATTTTGGGACCAGTCCTCAACTATTTCGGCATATGCCTTCTTGCTGGCCTTGTATTCCATCGCAGATTGGGCAGTGGCTTGCAATAAGTGAGACCTGTATGTGGCCACTAGGGTTGAATGTGCCTCCAGTAGCCTTTTATTGATCTCTTTTCGCTTGCGCGATACATATTCTATAATATGCCCCCTCATTACTGGCTTGGCTGCTTCCCAAAATAAATTGGTGTCGTCTAGGTGTTCTATATTGTCATCCACGTAATTGTGCCAGCACAATTCCATATGATTCCTAAATCCCTCTGACTTTTATAGTGAAGCCGGAAAACGCCAGTCGCGGGACTGCGGAAGCGGGGAACTTAAACGTAGTTCTATTGTAACCACCGCGTGGTCAGAGATATGTATCATGCCAATTGAGGCGTCGAGTAAAGTGTACTGCAGGGAGAGAGACATGAGGAACAAATCAATGCGGAAAAGGAATCGTGTGGGTGTGAATAAAAGGAGTAATCCCTCCCCTCCGGATTAAAGAATCTCCACGCGTCTACCGGTACAATATGGTCTTGTAAGAATTTAGGACCCGCTGTGGACTGCATGTTGTCTGGTGACCTTTGAGGCCGAGAGCGATCCAGAGTTTGGTCTACCACTGCGTTAAAATCTCCTCCCACTAGACAGTGATCAAAAGTATGTTGCAGCATTTGCGCATATAAATCAGAGTAAAACTGTAGATGGGGAGGATGGGGGGCATACACATTCACCAGCAAGTATTTTGCTTCTTGGATGGACACCAACAGGATGGAAAACCTGCCCTGTGGATCGTTTTTTTCCTCTAGGACTACATGCGGAAGCGCCTTGTTTAACAAAATTGCAGTGCCACGTTTTTTGTTTACATATGTGTATTATTTTTTTAACGTCTTTACTGCCATCTTGATTTTTATGCCATTTTTCTCTAGTCCACCATGAACGTATAGCGTATTGGGCTTGATTCGCTATACATTGATATTGGCACCATGTATATTCACAGGATATTCATAGTGCTGTCACATCGCATCGCTGTGGGGAGTTCCTCGCCAAAAGTGGTTTCTTCTACTTAATGGACTTGAAAGCAATGCAAACTTGTCTGGAAATACCAGCACATTGGGTTCATGACATAAGGACCCCCTGTCCCACCCATGCAAACCCTGAGTCAGTGAGTGAGACGTTGATATGAAAACCAAGAAGACTGCAATACCGTTCACCTGCTCCCCATCCATAAACCATGTGGCCTAAGGTGATAATTTTATTGGGGGGTCCTTGGTCTCCCTATGCAAAATTAACCCAGCAAATGTTACACTATTAAAAATATAGTACCACCCCTATTAACTTTTTTAACTCTAAGGGTCTAATACCCCACTAAATGTAGTCTAGAGTAAAATTCCATTAAAGGACATTTCCCTCTTCTCTGTTTTGTTTGACGTAGAGTAGCAATGTAATTAGCCAATCAGCAAAGACCCTGCTGAACCCACACCCTAGATGACTGCCTAATTGCCTAGTCCTGATTAGTGTTGGCTTACAGCAGCAATTTTTAGCCAAGTAAGGCTAGGGTCAGACGAACGCATTTTTCGCATCGTCCGTGGAAAAGTGCGGTCGAACGAACGGACGTATTTTTCCACGGAATGCGCGAAAGTGGTCATACGATGCGCATTTTTCGTGCGTGATTTTTTACGGATCGTCAATAAAACTCTTTTTGCGTCTGGAGGTTATGTAGGCTGGACATTAGCAGTGTCTGACATCTCCTAATCACGCAAACACGCCGCTATGCCGCAGCTGCGCACTCTGTACGTCCGTACTAGCGGTTCGGCATTCTCGAAAAAATGCGTTCGTTTTCCACTTGCGTTGCGCGGCCGGACTTTCGTGCGACCGTACTTCGTATATTGGCCGTCATTGCCCGTCATTTGCTGCTAGTGCGGCCGTAATTATGTGCGCCAGAACGCACGTTAAAAGTGCGCTGGTCTGACCCCAGCCTAAAGGGACAACATTGCTTTCAACCTACAGTGGAAAACACTAACGCTATGCTTCTCATGAAGGACAAACAAGACCCTGACCCAACAGATCTCTGCTCAAATAGTCAATTAGCAAAGCAGGGCTCCAAATGAAACCATGTTATCAGTGCAGTGTCTATACCACACTCTCTTAACACATGTAATGTGATATCAGTTGCAGGATCGATGTTATGTGAAGAGCATGAAAAGTGGTCAAAACTGCACACAGGTAGTGATTTAATCCCTTATTGAAGGAAGTACTTTGGTTGAGAACTGCCTGTACTACTCTCCACCTCCAATAGACCTGAAAATCTAGGCTTCTTGCAAACAACATCAGATGATTGGAGCATTAAAAGGCACCCTTTGATTTTAGATATATGAAACATATTGTGCTACTACAGTATAAGGTACGTCAGACTATAACCACAGCAAAAAGAAAAAAAGCAAATTCTATGACTGATCGTTGTGATATTATTAGCTGACATACTTGATTTTTAAAGTTCTTGCAAGATATACAAGATTCAACTGCATAATTTACATAACTATACTGCATTATTTCCTGGTTTCTACATTCATTATGGAAGCTCTTCTTTTGTGTTGAAAATTTATATTCCTTTATCAGCTCAATTAAATTTCCTTTGATGAAATTGCAAGTTGATGGGAAGCCGAAAAGAGCTTTTCATTTTCTCCAGGTTTCTTTTGCCCTATAATTTTACAAAGATGCTTGTGAAGCAGTGTGTATGTCACTGATAGCATTTTTATGTCTTATTCTACAAAACAGGTGAATATTTCCATAACCTTGAATGGCATATGTCTGAAGTGAATGTAAGCCACCATTAAGGAACAATTTTGTTTTGTCAGAGAGTGTTATAAAAGCAGCTTCGAGCATAGTTTGACAGATCAAATGCAGGACATATGGGTTGGTACGTTTTATAGGTTTGTGTACATTTTCTGAAATGACTTTCCTGGAGATGCTGAAATTGTGCTTTATCAAGAGAAATATCAGTGCCGCAGTGGCTGAAATGAAGCATAAATCATGAGCAGGTAAAAAGGTGATGTATGAGGAGATGCCGCAGTTCTAATAACACTGACTTTGGTTCTACCTTCTAAAAACCCTGCATCACCGTGATCTGATATTCTGTAAGTAACTACCTGATTAGCAAGCCACAAAATCCAAATAACACTCGCTTGACTGCATTTGCTTTAGCATTTGCTAGTAATAATTTAAAGGCAGCCTGTAAAATATGTTGTGGAATAAAATGAGATTAGATTATGCTAATTAATGCTAAACTATCGAAGTGGAACAAGGAATAGCTCCCCTAGGAAATGGCAAAAGATGTTGTGGCTAGTTAACCGTTTTCATGCTTGGATTGAGAGCACTGCGATGCTTTGAAAAGAAATTCCGTCCCATTATGTACAAAGGGTTATTTCATACATTATTTCCAACACTTGTAATTTTTCAAATAGCTTTCAAGGCTCTTTAAACGTCTAGCCACAGGAAGGACCGATAACCCACCCAAGTAATGACTTCAATAGCCTTATCAAACGAACCACGCACAACTAGCTTAGTTTTCTAACTTGAAAGAACTAAAGAACATGATACGCCAAATACACAAAGATGACTAAAAGCCAGTAATCTGAAACAATGATATAATGCAGTGCTGCCACTGGTATCTCCTTGTGTCCATAGTATTCCACAGAGATTTGCACAAGTCCTGCATGAGCATGCATAAATTAAGTCATACAGGGTCAGCAGAAGGATGATTGGAACTATTTGTTTTCTGTGTCCTTCTTTTTCCTGGGAACAGTGGCAGCATAGTTTGGCATCCTCTGCAGCATGGACACAAAGACGAGTATGAAAGCTTTTCATTGACTTAGTTCTGTAAAATGATTTTGCAAAATCACAGTCGCTTCACTGAAGGGCAAAACTGCCTTATCCCTGATCGGAGTCAAAAGGTCACATGTAATATCCCGGTGCTCATAATGAAAATGGCCACCGGCAATGATGGGACGTCACCTTGCATGTGCATTAAGGACATTACTGCGTCACACCACACATGTGTGATGTGGACGTCAACGTGGATATGAGCAGTGCATCAAGCACTTGCTGCTACCTCCACTGATGTGCAACTTGGGGGTTTTCCTTCTGGCTTTCCATCCATGACTTCACTTCAGTTTCTTACAGTTGGTAATTTTTTGTCATTGCCACTTGTAAGTAAGAATAAGGACCAACCATGGAAGCACTTGTTATTCTATGGCTGCCTATTCATTAGTGTTTCCTATACAAAGCTTTAATTTACAGTATGCAGCTACAGACGAGCCATGAAAGAAGTTTGTGGCTTGGCTGAATAGGGCCAAAGTCGCAATCATCATCAACAAGTGTAGCCGTAGCTATAAATAAAGGCTCACTTGTTAATCTTAGCACCTTGATTGGAATAGGGCCTGGTGTCTTTCTTCATGATATAGGTATGCATTTGAATTTATCCTCATAGCCTTTATGGAGCCAGTTTAAAACAAGATCAAGTATTGATATACTACTGGTGACTCTATATGAAGACAAAAGTTTTAACAATATATTACGGCGGTAAGTTAAAATAAGAATAAATTCAGCATCTTTTCAGCTGAGTCTCGCTGACATTAATTTGTTGGAAATTACTGATATAATTGTAATAGTAAAGTAATTTCCCCCCTGTTCTTAATTTCATTGGGGTTTATAGCTGCCTGATTGGGTTTCAAGTAAAGTAATTGCACATGATCTAATTGACAGCATCTCTTGTAACTCAATCACATCTATTCCTTATACACCGATCAATAATGTTATGCTGCCAGACTGGAGATCCTAATGTTTCCCCATTAATTACATTTGGAAGTTGTTAAAGTAGCTAATTTGTCTATATTTTGTTGGTACAAACACTTTATTGTTTGCTTCAAGTGTTTCATTATTACTTTTCTCAACTATCTAATATTTACAAATGAGCCGGAAAGTTTTGTATTTTACATTTGCATTTTCTCATTAAAGAGAACATATTTCACGTGAGGTTGCTGGTTAGTAATTTGCATTCTTACTGTAGGCTGTATGTTTTTCACACGTTGCAATTAAACTGGATAAGTAGGTACAAGTAAACTATTATATGCTTTTTAAATTTAGTGTAGTCATAGCCATCCTATGTCCTTACAGCAACTTTCAGATTGGAGGGTTAAATAGGTCTTTGATAAGATATTATGATATTTATGATAATGTATGGATAGGATATAGATGATGGTAGAGATGCAAGGCTTGGAGTTAGGAGAGATGTTTCAACATAGGGGTACTACTCAAAGTTGGTGGGTTTCTGTAGGTTACGGGCACTTTTAGATTCTTTGGGTTAAGCAGCACAAGGGTAGGGAGTACAGGCCATTTAGGTGTCATATGTGCATCACACCCAGGGAAGGTAAAACCACATTTGAACAACCTATATAAATATAGTGCACTGAAAACTGAGGTTGATGAAAGGAGTATGTATTCTATGAACATGTAGGTAGCAAGAAGTAAAATGCAAGTAACCACAGTGACCTAAATAAGCTCAGCTGCAGCCCGACCAGAAAGAAAAGTAACTGAAGCAAAGAAATTGCTGGATACCTATGTAAACAATTTGGATATAAAAAGATGTGGAAAAAAAGACAAACCTAATCTAGGACAGAACAACATCAATTGACATACAGCCTAAAGTTGTCAGGAAGCTATTGAGGGACTATGGTGAGTTTTTAAAATTCTAGGTATAATAACATGGTGAAAAAGATAATGGGGGGGGGGGTCTGATTTTGTTGCTTAGAGTAACTCTTTAACTCCCTTCACACCCAATATTGAGTTATCTCTATTTTGCATTGTAATGCATTGAAAAGCACTCATTAGCATATCAAAACATAATTTTCACACCTTTTTAAATCAAGATTATTGTGTCCCTTGTAGAGATATAAAATTCTTTGTTTTATGTCTCTCCAAGCACCTAAGAGATATAAAATCAGCTACAAATAGCAGACCTAAACCTCACTGTTACAAAACGTTCAAATCGATTACTTCAGCGTAAGAGCAGCCAGGGATTTGGCAAAATACAGGGAGAGCTCGGGGTTACTCACTGCTGTACAGGAATAGGATTCAGGGGATTATAATGAGTGAAAATCCCAGTACAGCACAGATACAAGCAGGTCTATTCAAAGAAAAGTTAAAAACAGGAGAATTGGCAGGAGAAGAGAACAATCTAGACCAAATAGCCGATTTGGAAAGTGAGATAAATGGGAGAATTTTTCTTGTTTGACTATTTTGACCTAAAATATTCACTTCTCCAGTCATTCTCTTGAGTTTCACCTTTCTTCGAATAGATCTGACAGTGTTACTGTAATTTACATACACAGGCATTATGTCACGTATAGATATTTTTATATTCTATTGGTATTTTTTGGAAGCTGCATTGCTAATAATATCATTCTGATCTCTACAAATCCCCATAAGCAGGAGATCTGAACATTTTTATTATTTATCTCTAACACAATGGTCTTTTCTGCCTGTATGATAATAATGCAGACCTTGTTTAAAATTGTGTAAGATAAAGGACACCATCTAGAGCTCAGAATCTTACTGTTACATTCTCAGCCCCTGCTGTGTTGCCCGGGGGGTCTGGGCATAGTTCGATGCCACTGGCTGGTCGAGTGCCAGCACCTTGTAATGGCCGAATGGCGTCTGAGGGGGCAGGGCCTGGTGTGGTGATGAGGAGCCGCGGGGTTTAAAGCAGGGTGCGAGGAGTTGCCTTGTCGCCCTGATGTGGAGTTCTGTTCCCGCATCGCTTACCATTGCTTTCATTGCTATTTCAGTTGCCGACCCGTTTACGTCTACGATCCCTTCTCCTGATTTTGACCCGGCTTGTTTTGACCATTCTTATGCTACGTACTATAGCGGTTGCTAGTCCCGTGCGTCGTGGGTTTAACCCTATGCAGGCTGCTTGGGGTTTTACTCAATTTATGAGGATAATCCCCTCTCGCTCTGGTGTACTTTCTACAGCCTTATTGGGGTTCTATTCCAGGCCCAAGGATTATGGTCTCAGGTCTTGTATTTCTGTACAATCCGCAATAGCGAGATACTGTTTGTTTTCTGCATATGATTGTCATGCTCAGCTGGCCAAATGTATCCGGGTTTGTACCAGCTATAAACCTTTATGTGTGTCAGTAAACACTGATGATTTCAAGTTACAACATACTAGTCTGAGCTTATCAGAAAATGCTAGGTCTGTCAGGTCGGTGACTGCCCTGCAGTCTGCACAATACGTTGACTGTCAAACAAACTACCTCTGTTCACCCATTCAAGTGTTGAAGCCATCTGTATTGTTTTGTGCTCTAAGTTGTCCGTTGGTCTCGAAACCTTTGGAACTTAGTAGCAGATCAGTTGTCCTGTTATACTCCTTGGCTTTGGAGTATAAATCTGTAAATACTGTGTGTTTTGCAACCATCAAGCAGATATCTCTGTCCAACAAGATCTCAACCTCGCTACTCTTGTGTGAGCGCCACAGCACCCGTTACACTTACATTTCAACAATATTTCTGTAAAGGATAAACAAATACATGAAAAACTAAAAATGAGCAAATTATCATTGTTTTCATTTTTTAAATATATCAGACTAACATTTTCTGTACGAATCTTCTATTCTACCCTATATTTAACTGTCAACGTCACAGCCCATGTTTCAAATATTTGTTATAACCTTTTTTTTCAGCAAAAATTGCTTGACAATGAAGGGGTTAAGGAAATTGTATAGGAATTTATTTCCCAGTTTTTTTAACAGTTTAAGAAACACTGTACAGTACAGTGTGACAATGTTGCAGAAATAATAGTGTACAGTTGCATTAGTGATTGCACACATAGTGATTACGACACTTCATTACTTTATTTTTTCATGTTTCAGTTTATGCTTCTATATTTCTTCATTTTGCAGATTTGTTGCTTAGTTTTGCAAACAGGAGTTGTAAGGACAGCTGCAAACGTGTTATATAAACATAACCATTCATAACCAAGAGCTTTTTTTGAAAAAAAATCTGTTATTTGAAACATGTTAAGTATAATTAATAATTAAATGTACAGTAAAATAGCAATTGCAATTACCACTGCAACGGTCATTACTCACCATCTCATTTCCTGTGCTTGGAGCAAGTTCATTGTTTTATACATAGTCTTATTATTTATGAAATGCAATTTTCCAAAATCCAAAATAAACATTTAGTTTTGGCAATTTTGATTAAGATTGCATATTTCCTTAGAAACATTTAGTAACAGGTTCTTATTTCTAGTTTTCTTAAAAATAGTAATCCACAAAATGCATAACTACAAAAGTTTGGATGATAAAATATGGAAAAATTATTTTTCTTCACGCGATAAATGATTGAAATCTGTATAGAGAATTACACTTTGACTTTTTTTATTACATTCAGATGCGACATGACATATGCACATAGTGATATATTTTGAATCTGCTGGGAAAAAAACCACAGCATATAATTTGTCTGGGTCCTACAATAAAACATGACTTCTAGCATTTAAATGTGATGAGTGCAATATGGTCGAAATGGATTAGCTGTGAAAGGGTTAAGGACAAACTATAAAATGAAAGCTGCAGGCTGTCTGACAAATCACTAATGTGTCTGCCTTCAGAAAAAATTGGCATAAGTTTAAGAGACTTGCAGAGGCAATTCGGTTTATGTTGATACCAGTTTCAATACTGTGAGAAAAGTTCCAGTGACTTGCTAATATCTCATGTCTGTGTGTTACTTGGTGTGTATATTGTAACTGCACACCTATATAATTTACATGCAACCTCAACATTCTAACCTGCTGATTTTGTAAATACCACTAAGTCCAATGATATATTCAGAAGAGAATCGGTCACTATTTCAATTTATCTGGAACACTTCTCAAGTCAGAAAGTGAAGTTAATTTAATATCAATTTTAGTGCTGAATTCTACCTATGTACATCACAACTAGGGATGAGCCGAACACCCCCGGTTCACATTCAAACGCAAACAATTTCAAAAGTTTGAGTTTGAACGCAAACACGAACCGAACTCAATGCAAGTCAATGGGACTCGAAAGTTCGAATTTTAGAGTGCCCTCCAAGAGGGCATATATTATTATTATTCTTTATTTATAAAGCGCCAGCATATTCCGCAGCGCTGTACAATAAGCACAGTATAGACAGGGTTACAATACATTGAACAACATTTGACAAACAGTACAGGAGGAGATGAGGGCCCTATTCCCGTAGGAACTCACAATCTGGGAGGGTTGGGGTTGGAAACAGGAGGAGAGGACTGTAAGGTGAGAGTGATTTATATATATATGCTATATATATATATATATATAGATATATGCAGTGGCGACTCTAGGAACAATATTTAGGGGGGGCACAGAAGATACCGCAGTCAAAACTGGGGGGGGCACTAATAATTTTCACCACTAAATCATCAAACCACTGAATAAAACTAAGGGCCCTAAGCTATCACCTGGTGTGAGCTAAAACACCATCACTAAAGGAAAAATTACCGCGAGTCGCTAAAACTTCGTGCCTGACAACCTACTAACAGATCACCTTGTCTGCAGTAGTCCATGAACAAGGTCGTTTGGCGCATGCTAGGAAAACACAAAGACCCGGGCTGAGACCCAGCGCTAATGCGGTTGTGTACAGGATAGAACTGTTTTTTTTTTGTCCAGTGCAGAGTGCAGGGCCATACCTATCCCCCGCCCTCACAAGCATGAATATGAACACATCCAGTGAATAACCTCACACCCTGCATTATTAAAAGCCTCCAAGGTGGCCGTATCATCCATGTTTTGATGCGTACATATATTAAGGCTGATGGACATTGCATGATAAGTGCCACCCGACAGCATGTAGAATCATTAATACGTAAACAAAGCAAAACAAGATAGGCTCAATAGACCACTCCACAGGGCATAACCCCACAATAGCAAGCAAAAACAATTTGCACAAAGTGCAACAAGAGTGGTAGTAATGAAATAATTTTAATGAAAAAATAAGCGACCAACAATGTAGTGGAAAGGAAGAAAATACAGGTGTGGTAAATTGCCCAGAAGAGGAAGGTAATGCTGTATCAAATAGAGAGGAGCGAAAGCATACACACTATTAATGAGGGCTACCTATACCTCGGTGGTTCAAGCCACCTACATAACCAATTACTAGGCATACTAGGATAACAACCAGTAATAGCCAAGGCTATTACTGGTTGTTATCCTAGTATGCCTAGTAATTGGTTATGTAGGTGGCTTGAACCACCGAGGTATAGGTAGCCCTCATTAATAGTGTGTATGCTTTCGCTCCTCTCTATTTGATACAGAATTACCTTCCTCTTCTGGGCAATTTACCACACCTGTATTTTCTTCCTTTCCACTACATTGTTGGTCGCTTATTTTTTCATTAAAATTATTTCATTACTACCACTCTTGTTGCACTTTGTGCAAATTGTTTTTGCATGTAGAATCATTACACTGCATTTAATAGATCCAAAAGGAAGGCCAGGTGAGCGACAAAAATTTCCCTGCTGCAGCATATAAAGAATACATGTTTCAGGGCAAGACTTATTCACATGTCCCTTTAAACATGGTCCACACGGTCACCCTAATAATCAACCACTTCCATACTATGAATAACTCCAGCATAAAATGTTTAAAATTAGGCAAAATATTAGAATTAGCATATATGTGGATAAAGGATACATTTATAATAGAGCCTACTGCAACAGCAACGACAATGCGGACCAGATCCATTGCTATGGTGTATGGGGCCAAGAGAACACCTGTGCTGCATTCCTTTCAATTGTCTGTTAATTTTGGGCAAGGACCTGTTTTTTTGGCGTTAGCACCAGAGTTGAGCAGTAGGTAAAATGTTGCAATTAGCGCCCCTCAAAAAATTAGCGCTGGCACCAAGTGATCTGCAAAAGCGCTAGAGATCTCTAGCGCTCCCCGTGTTAAGTATAGGACGCGGAAAGTACAGTAAGCTCACGGTACAAATCGCTAATAGCAACGCACAAAGTGATTTTTCCCGTTTGTAGCGGGAGGCAAACGATCTGTTGGTCAGGTGCTAGACTCGATTAACCTGGCGCTAACGCAAAACCATGCGAACGCAAGGGTTAACCCACACCAGGTAATAGTGCCCTAAATAAGTATATATGAATAAGATTCCAAAACCCCAGAGTAATGTGATGCAATGATACCTTTTTATTGTACTAACCTGATACTTTATTTATCGCAATTCGGCAGTTTTCACTGATTGTCTGATTGCTGCTTCAGCGACTCCACTTTTAGCAAATTACAGTGAATGTTCACTAAATAGGAATTCACTATCAGGGTTATTCAGAGAGCGTGAAAAGCTGGAGAATAACTGGAGAATGGAAAATTCTAGGTCAAAATAGCCAAACCAGAAAAATTCTCCCTTTCATCTCACTTTCCAAATCGGCTATTTTGACCTAGAATTTTTCATTCTCCAGTTATTCTCCAGCTTTTCACGCTCTCTGAATAACCCTGTATATTTTCGGCTCAATGAATTCCCCGAAATGTGACGAAAAGCAGAGGATCTAAAGATGATTAGACCCTTTAGATTCTAACTTCCATAGTAACCCCTAAAATGCCATAAACCCAGGGAACTACAATAAAAATAATAAACAATGTGGCATTTAGCCTACCCCTTAACCCCTAATATGGCATTAATCAAGGTAAAACATGAAATGAATACACTGTGAGGCATGTAGCTACCGATTAACCCCTACAATTCCATTAATCAAGGAAAAAATAAATTGTATACCGTGAGGGATGAAGCCTACCCATTAACCCTTAATATACAACTAAACCAAGGCAAAAACTAACGTAATACACTATGTAATGTATAGTGTGAACATTAACCACTTCACTGCTGAGACATTTCAACCCTGTGAAAATGCTTAAGTTTAAGTGCCCGTTATTATTTAATGTTTTATGACTTTTATTTCAAATTGAATATGGTCATGTTGGGTATCATTGGAAAGGCCAGAATCTGCCCTTTCCAATGACACATAGATCGTCCATATACGATGCACAGGGACGGAGATACAGTGGTCCGAATAAGTGTGGTAAGCTGGATGCTGATTTTTGGTGGGGGGGCAAGGAATAACCTAGGGGGGGGTAATTGCCTCCCCTTGCCCCCCTGTAGAGTCGCCTATGGATATATGCAAGATATTTGCCATAAAAGGTGTATGGGGGTCCGGGTAGTGCCCTGGGGGACAGGAAACAAGTAAAAAAAGTAAAAAAAAAAGGTTTTTAATGGAACTGAGTTTTCCATGAAATAAAGGTTAAGAATAAAAACGAAAAATTCCTTCAAATATCGTGCCTAGCAGGTCCCCATACCCTGCCCGTGAAGTGGCGGATTTGTAGGATGTATAGAAACATTTAAAAACAAAAAATGACATTTAAAATGACGATAAATGGTTTTTCTTTAATCTATTCCTAAACAACTGCTTGGGGCGGCAGTCTGTATGAAAAGAGGAGACATTTTAGGACACGCAGAACAAGTTTAGTGATTTTTTTGGCTAAATTATGGTGAAACTTATGCAGGCTTTGGATGAAAGTAACAATAGGTGCTTTAAAACTGGGCCTTTAGTGTCGGCAACAGTGCCGTCACACTGTAACCCCTCTTTGGTATTGTGGAAGATTGCACGGTTGGACCCTGCGGTCAAATATTAAAATGATATGAATCTGGTACAGGCGTCAGTGAACCCAAATAGTGTGCCTTTGGTGGCAGCAAGTGCCATCACACTGTAACCCCTCTGTGGTAATGTGGAAGAGTGCAGTGGTGGAGGTTTTGGTAATGCAGAAGAGATCCCTGATCTATTCAGTTACATCAGCAGCTATAACAAAACTGGGTCAGCAATGTTTAGGCACTTGCACTGCGCTACTGTATATGGTGAGAATCGGCGCACACCAGTAGCAACAGGAAGCAAACAGAACAGGCAGGGAATACACAGAGAGAATAGTCAAATGGCAGGCAAAGTCGGCAACAGATCGGGTCCTCAGAACAAGCAGGGTCAGTAACAAGTATACAAACTGATTTGGTAAGCTAGCGATGCGGGAATAAAGGCTGAGACACACAGAGCGTGTAGAGACGCACAGCATAGCGAAGCGAAGAGAAGCAAACATTTTGCAGGCTT
Source organism: Leptobrachium leishanense (assembly GCA_009667805.1). Lineage (NCBI taxonomy): Eukaryota > Metazoa > Chordata > Amphibia > Anura > Megophryidae > Leptobrachium > Leptobrachium leishanense. Next base: position 206,686,573 of record CM019064.1, read on the forward strand.
GACTTCACTCCACTCCGCCTCGCAGCGTGTCTACACTACATTACGTTTGCTTCTCACCGCACTGGACACGAATCCACTAACTAAATTAAAATGTACACACAAAACCGTTTTATTTTCACAAAGCACATGGTATATAGGCAAAAAAAGTTTCTACTGAATAAAATACATCAAGAATTACTGTTAATTGAATAGGAATAGTATAAAAATATAAAAAAATAACCCCATATCATATATATTATAGGGACACGGAGCGCCGTGTATAGAGTAGGAATGCATTGATACCACACACAGACATATACGTATATGTCTGTGGTATACAGTCAATTATGTTGACACGAATATTATATACCACGATAGCAATACAAATGATTCACTGCCACACATCGAGATGGGCAGATCAGTATCAAATATATGTCTCTCAAATTCACATGTGAATAACATTCAAAGAATATATGGTTGCTCAACTAAATAACAACAGTCATAAGTCCTCAGATATATTATACTGGCTGTAGACTGGCAGTATAGTATAGAGCAGTATGTGATTAGAACTTGCTACTAGTGTCGGCAGTTAAAGCTGTATTGCTAGCAGCCTTGTTTCCACAGACCGGATGTGTAAACTGTGAGGTAAACGGGATATTGTATAACTCCGTGGGAATAATGATCACCGCTACTCTTAGCGCATATATATTGATAATGGCTAATAATATATAGTAAATTGTATACACCGCTACTCTTAACGCATATATATTGATAATGGCTAATAATATATAGTAAATTGTATACAATTTACTATATATTATTAGCCATTATCAATATATATGCTATAATATTATATATATAATATTAATTGTGATCCAATTAAAATGTATCACATACACTTTGATGTTCCTTTTCAAATCTTCTTTCCCATTACCATGAAACATATGGAATATACAAAGAGAACAAACAATGGTGCAGATTGTTTCTGTATTTTCAATTATATATACCACAACTGCACTCCCATATGAAGAGCCCCAACCGGCTCTAGTGTGTATCGTTTTATGGGTGTTTGGTTGATGGGTCCCTGTGAATGAGAAGCAGTCTGATTTTTCTCTCTTAGGATCCTTGAGCGGACAATAAGAAAGACAGAACCCCCAATTGGGCCTAGTGTAATTCTGTGTGAATTTACAGTGCTAATTTTGATATAATAATCTGGTGTTAATATATCGAAATTAGGCACTTATAACAACCCATTGGGGATTCTAGTAATAATTGTGATCACCAAATAAAGTATATATATATATATATATATAGTGATGCACAAAGTTCAAAAGTTTTTATATATTAAGATAGAAAAGTTTATGCAATAAAGCGTTAATAGTATTTCAATTACTAATAATCACACTACAGTAATTATTTATATGATAAGGCATTTGTAGTAAGTGAAGGAGCAAAAAAGTATTAATATATTCAGGATTTAAGAATAAGGACTGTTTATTAATGGGAGGGGACACCAGGGGGTTAATGTTCCCGCAGTCATGAGATCTCCATTTTTTTCGTTTTGGTGAAAACTGCATATTTTTGGGGAAAAAAAGAGTAACAGATTATCCATTTATGATAAGAACATGACATATATGCATATAAATGATATATTTCGAATCTCCGGAATCTGCTGAAAAAAAGGATATATAATTTGTCTGGGTCCTAAAATACAACTTGACTTCAAAACACATTTAAAAATTATAAGCACAAAATGGTCAAAATTAGTTGAGAACACAGGGGTGAAATGGGTCAGCAGCGAAGGGGTTAATACCCACCCAACAAGACCGTTCATTCTTTTAACAAGACTTGTCATGAAGATGTAAGATTAACACTGACATGGAAAGGAAAATGTTTCTTCTTCGTAATTGTGCTTTATAGTTACTAGACCCCTCAAACTATTTCTACACATATCTCTGTTACCTACTCATAGTTGCCTATAATAATAGTATCATGACAAGTGACTCAAAAAATGCAAACGTAACACCAAAGACTGGTCCTTACAGTCCCTGGGTTAGAGACACAGGCAAAGAATGGGTACGGCGTAGTAGAAATAAGGATATGAGAGCACACAGAGCAGACATGGGGAGACCACCTAACGCTGGTTTTTGAAGTGGCCGGGCTAAATACACAGAAGAGCAAAGACTAAAATAGCCAATAAAGTAGCCGAGGCTTAGGATGCCAGAAAATACAATATTACATAGTTACATAGGCCTAAAAAAAAAAAAGAAGTGCATCCATCGAGTTCATCCTTTCACACAATACCTACTGCTGTTGATCCAAAAGATGTAAAAAAAAACAGTCTGAAGCAATCGCCAATATGCAACACCCTGGGAAAAAATTCCTTCTTGACCCCAGAATGGCAGTCAGATTTCTACTTGGATCAAGCAGCCATTATCACATTTTATATGATAACCCTTAAAATTTTGTTGTTGCAGGAAGTCATCCAGTCGCTGTTTAAACGTCTGTACAGACTCTGACACAACCACCTCAACAGGCAGAGAATTCCACAGCTTTATTGTTCTCACCATAAAATAACCCTTCCTATGCTTCAGGCTGAATTTCCTTTCATCCAGTCTAAATGGGTGACCTCGTGTCCTGTGTATAGTCCTGTTAATGAATAGGTTTCCAGACAATGGTTTATAATGGCTCCGTATATATTTATATAAAGCTATCAGATCTCCTTTAAAGCGCCTGTTTTCTAGACTAAACAGGTTTAAGCTTGTTAGCCTTTCCTCATAACTTAAACCTTCCATTCAATTTAGTCGCCTGTCTCTGCACTTTTTCTAGCGCCATATTATATATTTTTTAAAAAAGGTGCCCAAAATTGCACGGCATTTTCAAGGTGTGGTCTTACCATTCATTTATAAAGAGGCAAAATTATGTTTGCATCCCAAGAGTGAATTCCCTTTTTAATGCATGCCAATACCTTGCTGGCCTTGGCGGCTGCTGATTGACATTGACCATTGTTACTTAGTTTGAAGTCTATGATTATTCCCGAATCCTTCACCTGCTTTGATTTCCCTAACTCTCTACCATTTAGGGTATAAGTTGCTTGTGTTTTCTTCACTCCAAAGTGCATAACCTTGCATTTATCTACATTAAATTTCATCTGCCAGTTAAGTGTCCAGTCCCCCATCTATCTAAATCCCTCTGCAGGAAACTAATTTCCTGCTCACATTGTATTGCTTGTCCTAGTTTTGAGTCATCTGCAAACACTGACATATGACTTTCGATGCCTATTCCAAGGTCATTTATAAAAAAATTAATTGAATAGAATTGGTCCTTTAAAAGAGCCCTGAGGGACATCAGTTACCACTGGTGTGCATCTTGAAAACTCACCATTTATGACCACTCTCTGTACCCTATCTTTTAGCCAGTTTTCTATTCCAAGAACAAGAATTTTCATCTAGACCAATTTTTCTTAATTTGAATAATAACCTCTTGTGTGGAACTGTGTCAATAGCTTTGGCAAAATCCAAGTAAATCACATCCACTGTGACCCCCTGATCTATACTTCTACTTACTTCTTCATAGATTGCATTTCTGTTAGTCTGACATGATTTGTGTTTCATAAATCCATACTGATTCCCGCTAATGACATTATGCCTCCTAATGAATTCCTGAATATTGGCCTGAGTAACTGTAAGAATCTGAAGTAAACACCTGCAACACCTCTCCTGTCTCCTTTGGTCCTCGTCACGAATACGGTCGACTGGAGAATAAAGAACACAGACTAGCAATGTCTTGTGCAATACTCTATTGATTCATGGTTTGCATACAGCTTTTATGCATTTCATGGGGGAGGATACAAAAAGAGAAGGGGAGGGGAGAAGGGGATGTCCACATTTCATCTATCTTTGTCTGTGTCCTAAGTGGGTAGTCTGTATAATTAGTCACCTCACCATCTGTAAGTAATGGTCATTTCTCCCATCTAAACCTTCCGTCACCATCATACCCCATTACCCCATTAATAATCATTCTATAGTCTTCTACAGTAAACATTAGTCCTTTCGTGGCTCTCTTTAGGTACTGTACTGTGGCAGCAGGTGATTTGACTGGGTCTGGGGATTCCTTAATTATATCATTAAAGACTGCCATGTCTATGGGGACAAAAATCATGTGGTCTCCTGCGGACATGAATGGATATTTGTGTTCCGCAAACCGATCCGGGGGATGACGGTCACCACGGTCAAAATATGGCCCTCCCGTAGATATATCATCCAATGTGGATGATTCCACTTTTGTATGTGCTACACAATCCTTCGTATCCGTATATGTATTCCCTTGTGCATGTGCCATATCTTGGGTATGAGCATGTTCTATTGCTGTGTCTATTGGTGGAAAGGTTTGTGGTGTAGCTGTAGCTGCCTGCAGTGACAAGCTACATGGTGTGGAGGCAGATCTGTCTCGTAGGAGGCCAGTAGCCAGTAAGGCTGAGGCAAGTACCTCTGGCTTAGTAGTGTGTGGAAACAATGTAGAAGGGGAAGGGTACATAGGAATATATGCTGGTGGTATGGGTGTAGGTGCAGTGGGCACATAAGCAGTTGGCGCTTTAGCTCCAGGAGCATTGTAATATGGGGCTAATTCAACCCAGACTTTACCACATGCTTTCATTTATTTCTTGTCCCACTTGGGATCCCCTGTATACCATGGGAATGCATCCTTATCATTCAGACACAAACCTTTAATCATCTTAATATGCCAACTATCTATGGCACCTTCACACGGAAAAGGATCTGTAGATAACATACTTACTGTCCACGAGTGTAGAAGGTCAGTAAAAGGCACAGTGTAATAAGCACCGGCGATTCTATTTACGTAAGCAGATGGACTCTCATCTGGAAGCGGCTTGGGGTCCTTTGGAGTATTCGTGCGACTACCTGCAGACCTCGGTAAACTCCTGCTAGTACTATACTGGATTTTCAGTTTCCCATCTTGCGGTCCAGTCTGATTCTCAAGTGCCTCGAAATCAGGCACGTCTGTCTCTCCTTTCCCGTTAGCGTTGCCCATGTTTGCACCTATGTAGGAGATACTACACAAACCAGGTCCACAAAGCACAATACAGTTCTATATACCTATACAGTAATATAGTTACAAACCACAAACACATAAAGCGACACACATGCAAAGACATACACAGACTAGGTACTGTGATCTGTTGGCCCAAGCAATCCCCAACCTACTTTACCAAACTTTCGCTGCGCGTGTGTCTTGGACGCAGAGAGGAGAGTGTTATTTACCTAATCTAACCTGTACTAAAATAAACAAAACCTGTGCGCACCAATTAATAAATCACGGTCGTGCTTCCGCAGCACAGACCAGTCACAGTATTCTCTGGGCATACGTGCTCCCTTTAGCACCGAAAGCAAATCCTGTATCATGGGACACATAGTCGTTTAAAAGAAAGCGGCAAACAACCCAAAGCGTGGATCCTTGATTCTACTGAGCGGGTAAAGACAGGCACTTACCCGATCACAGAATCCCACTTCTGACACCAAATTGTAAGAATCTGAAGTAAACACCTGCAACACCTCTGCTGTCTCCTCTGGTCCTCGTCACGAATACGGTCGACCGGAGAATAAAGAACACAGACTAGCAATGTCTTGTGCAATATTCTACTGATTCATGGTTTGCATACAGCTTTTATGCATTTCATGGGGGAGAATACAAAAAGAAATGGGGAGGTTTTTGGGAGGATAGGGAAAGGTAAAATATCGGTTGAAACGCAGCTCACCAATCATAGACATACATATCATGAATTAAACTACATTAAGGTACATTAAAAGGCTGATCTTTGGTTATTCATCAATTAAATCCACCACCTCATGTAAGCGTTATTGATTAAATTATGTCCCTTAACCGTGGTTAGAGCGCCCTTTGTGAGTTCTAGTCAAGAGAGACAAAATCGATATTTCTGTTACTTCTGCCAAGTTAGAAGATGTTAAGCAAACATGTGGAAGCAAAGTCCTCAAAAACTAAATTTAGCTGAGAGTTGCAGATCATAAAACCATTGTCAAAAGCAGATATGAGCAAGAGGCCTACTCGCAGGAGAAACCAGCTTTTAGTATTAATGCATTAATCAAGACATTAATTCAGACTATAATTATGTTATCATAAGCAAGCATTAGTTGAATTAATACCTAACAGTAACTGATCAGATACTTTCCCAGCCATAGATGTTAAGCTCACAGGTCTATAATTCCCAGGCAGACATTTTTAAGCTTTTTTTTGAATATAGGTGTAAGCAGCATTGGGTCAAGGGTACAGAGAAACAGAATAGTTAATATGACTAAGCTGTCTGATACCACAAAATTGAGATAAAATATATATGAGGTGATGGACCCAGAAAGGAAACCACGACAGGGCAAGGATGAAGGAAGCAGGCTTATATGGCCAGAATATGTGCCATGTCCGTGCTCGTGCTTATGATGCATGGATGCCAGGATCGCTCAAGTGATGCCCAGAAGAAGCATTATAAAATGACACACAGACTAGGGTTTTGGGTTGAAATTCTTAGGGGTAGTGTCATTTTGACATGCACATGATCAATCAGAGGACATGACAAAACATCTACAGAGCCTATATGCATGGTGGAGTGGCAGCATGATTCCTGTAACAACCTCGCAGACCTGCAGCAGCCCTGGGACATACAAGCGAAAGTAGTAAAGGCATGGGCACTGTGGCAAGCAGAATTTTCTAGTGATTGTAATGGTGGTATTTTGCAAAAAGAAATGACATATTTGAGATTTAACACTTCTGCATGAACTTTAAAGGTGTGTGTGGTGTGTAATTTTATTTTAATATTATCAATGTGATTGTTATATATTATACATTGGGTCTATTCTAGTTCCATCAAATCATTATTCAGTGTGATACCAAAGAAATAGATATTAAAAACAATCTTTTTCATTTATTTTGCACTAAACAAAGCATGTTCACTCTATTTAGGTTTGTCCTTTTCTGTGTTGATTCTCCTTTATCTTTATCTCAATCTAGTCTCTGGAAATAAAGATTTTTCACAGCAACAGGGGACATTGTCATTGTGTGAATCTGTACACCAGAATGTAAAGTATTTTCATTTCATTAAAATTGATTACAATCTTAATGATGATAAATCTCTACCCGGAAGGAATAGAGAATGGATGAAGCTGTTCGGAGGGGATAAGTTAATAGTGGTTCCTATACAGTTATTTTGACCGAATGATTTATTAGTACTACACTCAACAAATTTGCTTTAAAGAGCTTTAGTGGAGATAAGAGTAATAACAAAATTGTGTACAATATGAAATGTGTTTGTATATATAATTTTTTTTTTTAAAAACTGCAAAGACAATCTATGTTAATAATCTATGTCAGCTAATTGGTTGTGAGTATATTTGTATACCAAAGAAAAAGCAGATCACAATGCAAAATACAAATGTCTAGCTTGTCCTCGAGTCCAATCTTTGACTGTAGTCATCTTCTTTTTTACTTCAAAATGGCAAAATGCACATTATTCCCGCTCGACATTATTTCATTGGTATAGAAATTATTTCATAGTATTGTTATCTAATGATGTGATTTAATAAAACTTTCAGGTTCAGTTCTACATATGTATTATTATAAGTCAGCCAAGAAGAATCAAAAACCTCAAGTATGAACATAGATAAGAACCTTTCGGCCCATCTAGTCTGCCCAATTACATGGATACTTTCCCTGGATTTACCTTTTATTTAGGATAGCCTTATGCCTATCCCATGCTTGCTTAAATTCAATCACCGTTTTAGCCTCTACCACTTCTACTGGAACTCTGTTCCATGTATCCACCACCCTCTCAGTAAAATAACACTTCCTGATTTTACTTTTAAAACTTTGCCCCTCTGATCGAAAACTAACAGGGTTATTCAAAGAGAATCAAAAAGTCACCGCACGTTCGGTTGCTTTTCATCCTCTTCAATTCGGTGCAATTTGTTGATCCCATTTCGGTGACCCTGCGGTGTATTCAGCAAGCACCACAGGGCCGTCGTAGTGCAGGGAAAAGCCGCCGCAAAACCCAGCGAACGCACACCGAAACCTGCAACCTGGATTAACCCCGCGGAACACAACGGAGAAACCTGAGCAGCGCCGATCAGAGCACAGAGCAGCCGCCAGAAAAACCCGACACCGCAGACGAATGGAGTGAAAAAAAAACAGTACGCTTGAATGTTTGAAAAGTGAAACGCTGTTTGCAAAGAAACTATAGAACGAAAATGTCTGGAATGTACACATAAGATCCAATGAATGATATTAAAAATGGCTGTTACAAAAAAAAGAATAAAACGATTTAAAAAAAACAAAAAAAATTATTCACTAAAAATTCCTGAAAAATGCCTAAAAGATCCTAAAAAATCTATACCTGAAGAGACTTTTTACTGCAGAATATTAAAATCAATGGTTTATTAGATATTGCATTAAAACGGGAATATTTTTAACATTGAAGCCTATGGGATTTGTCTGAATAAACCTGTCGAATGAAACCACCGAACAGCAGGGTAATTCGGCAACTTTTCACTGCTGGTTTTTGTTCTCTGAATAGACGAAGCATTGCTTCTCTATGGGGAATTCACTGCCCTCAAACAAGCAACGAACAGCCACCGTATGTGCAGGCAATTCGCCAACATTTGACGAACTGCCTGCTCTCTGAATAGTCAAATGGCTAGGAAAGGTAACCGTACGCTGAATTTCACCGTTCGGTTACCTTTCGGGCACAATTCGGTTCTCTTTGAATAACCCTGATACTTTAACTTTCATCTCAAATATGGAAAAAAATATATTTAGATTGATTCAAAAATTTACGGACATGCCTGAAATTTTCCAGGCGCATGAATTTTTAGCCCCTATACCCCCTTTATAGCTCCTTCTAACCCCCTCTTTACCCCTGAAAGCCTTACTCTCTTATTACTTCAATACACCCCTCATCACTCCCGAATGTTGATTAGGGATAGGATTAGGTTTAGGGTTGGAATATTGTTAGGGTCACAGTTAGGTTTAAGGGTTCTGTTTGTGTTAATGTTACTGTTAGGATTATATTAACTGCTTATGTTTGCATTAGGGTTAGGGCAAAGTTTAAGTTTAGGGTTACTTCTAGTGTTGGGTTGTTAAGCTTAGGGTCACTATTAGTCTTGCTGATTTTGTTTGTATTAGGGGTACATTAACTGTTTATGTTTGGGTTATAGTAGTGTTGCACAAATAGTGCATTTTTTTTTTCAGCCAGGAAAGTGATTTCAAATTGTTCCAAAGGTTTTTGGATCGATTCGATAAAATTTTGTTTTTGGCCGATTCGAAATTAAGTTGCTCCTGAATATTTAGTCCGAAAATGACATTGGACGACAACAAATGCTCATGTCTAGAAAACACACAACAGGCAGTATACTGTGGAATGCAGGAGGTTTAATGACACTGGATACAAGATTCACAGCAAGCAGGTATAAGGCACAAAAATAATTCAGGAATAACTGGAGACTCACGATAGGGAAAACTATGATAGGAGGAACATGGTTTCAGGCAAAGCTTAGCAGATAGGAGTCCTTAGACAGAGTTTAGACACTCCATGAATGAGAGAAATGCAACAACTGGTGAAACTGAGGCTATACCAATTTATAGGACACCCATGGAGAACATGGATGGATGTGGAAATACCTGTGGCTTCCTTGATGCAGAGCAGCTTTAAAACCTGGACATGCACACATAGGCAAGGCAGGAATAAAGCCTGGCCAGACTTATGGTCATGGCAGGAGTAGTGCAGGCACTGTCTTTTCTATGACCCGTAAATGTTCCTGGCTATGGTTTGTGACACCTTAGACCCCTTCCTAACACAACAAATTAAATCTGCCCTTCAACTTACAACCTTCAACCTCTGTGCATTGCAATTTTACCAGGGTACATCCTCCTCTTGCTGATTCCTAGATTAATTTCCTCTTCCATCAACTATAGTGTGATTACTTGTTTTGAGTTCTAGGGTTAATTTATTTTGAATCTTTATCTTCGATTAATCAATTCCTGAACATTATTAAAAATAATAGACATGAAAGGTACCTGTACAAATATTACCATTCACTTATGTTTCTATTTCCCATATTTTATATGTGTGTAACAAGTGTTCAGTATGAATATTCATATGTATTATATATGACCAATGTATTTGTGCTCTCTACAATACTTTATGTGACAGGCAGGGCCGCAATCACGGGGAGACCACCAGACATGTACTGGCCATCAGGACTACCGGGACAATCCCATTGGGCCGATGGCTCAGTGTGACAGGCTAATAGAGGTAATAGTGTAGGCGCTAACTCAATTAGATAGTATTTCTATAATCGTAGATTATCTGCTGCCTGCTAAGGGTAAAAAAAAACCAATAAAACCAACCAAAATTGTGATCGAAACAGTACAGGTAATAGATATTCCTTGCGGCGCAGAATATTGCGAGAAGGAGCAATATAAATCCCCTAAATAAGATAAGCTATAAGAATAACAGAGATACCTAATTGCTGTTCAAATCCCTACATAATAAATCAGACATGTATAAAAAGCAATATCATCCATGTGCATGTGGTGCCATATGCATAAAACACATATAAGAAGTATAAATATATATATAAAATGCTTATTTACAAAACTCAAGCACATTTTTCATAATACTACAGTTTTTCTTTCGTTTTGGATCATTTTGATTCGGTGATTCAGATTGATTCGGATCATTTGGGCTCATTTTGGACATTCGGATCATTTTGACAATCCGGCTCATTTTGGGTGATTCGGATCATTTGTTTTTTTGCTTTTTTATTTTTATTTATTTTTTTGAGAAAGGATTTTACCAGGAAGGATGCATTGAGATTTCTCTCATTTTCAAGTATGTCCTGGGTGGCGAGTATGTACTGTTAGGTGTCTTGCCAAGGACACTTGCTGGAGAGGTTGCTCACTGGGATCGAACCCATGACTCCACAGGCTCTCTCCATGCAGAGCAGTGACATTACCTCTACTCCACCCAGCCGGTACTATTTGTTTCTTATTGCTTATTTAAGAATGGGAAGTAGATTACTACCAATAGAAAGTAAGTTTCTTTACTTAATTAATCTTTTAGGATTGTTTTAGGCATTTTTTGGGTGAAATTTTAGGTTTCCTAACTTTTTTTTAAAGAAACAAGGCTTTTTAACCCATAGGTTTCAATGCAGCATATGAATCCGCACACTGCCGGGCAGCGGCTCTCTGCGGTATAATTAATGCAGCATATGAATCCACACACTTCCTGGCAGTGCCTCTCTGCAGAATAATTCAACATATGAATCTGCACACTGCCGGGCAGCACCTCTCTAGAGATTGATTCATTGATTTGGATCGATTCATTTTTTTAATCAGTTTTTCGTTTTTTTATGAGTTATAATTCGTGCAGCATATGAATCCACACACTGCTGGGAAGTTCCTGGCAGTGTGTGGATTCATAAGCTGCCTTAATTATACTGCAGAGAGGCGCTGCCTGGCAGTGTGCGGATTCATATGCTATATTAATTATACTGCAGAGAGGCGCTGCCCGGCAGTGTGCGGATTCATATGCTGCATTAATTATACTGCAGAGAGGCGCTGCCCGACAGTGTGCAGATTCATATGCTGCATTGAAACCTATGGGTTAAAAAGCCTTGTTTTTTTTAAAAAAAAAAATAGGAAACCTAAAATTTCACCCAAAAGATGCCTAAATAAGCAATAAAAAATGAAATAACAAAAAAAAAATCGAAAAACCAACTGATCCAAATCACCCGAAATGATCCGGATCGGTGAAATGAGCCGGATCGCCAAAATGATCCAAATTGACGAAATAATCCGAATGATCCGAATCATCGAATCGATCTGAAGTTTCAGGTGGTCGATATTTCGTTTTCGGAAATGCTCCCGAACCACAAAAATAGTGAATTTCGGCCGAATTTTAATTTGGAACAAAACAAATTGCGCATCTCTAGTTTATATTGTGCAAATTGCATGCTCCAAGTGTACCAAACCAATGTGAGGAGATAATTAGTTACAAATACTTCTATTGCAATTATGGGGGAGAGGGAAAAGAGGCTGCAGTCAGGTGTTTCCTTCGTTCCACTTAATTCCTCTGAAAAAAACAGAAACAATGAAGCAAAATATTGCAAATGTCGTCAAAGAGTTGCAGAGAATAGCAGCTTGATCAAATGAATGGGAACTCACACATTATAGAGCCCTATATATCCCAGCTCTAAGGAGTTATTGCCTCAATTAGAGAGTGGCACGTCCCTTCTTTCATCTGGTTTCTAGTACCACAAGGCAGAGAAAAACAGGACAGGAGAGAGACGGCGCTCTCATAGCATTACATGTATCAATTGAAATCTCCTCTATATCCCTCCGGGGGTTACACTCACCATTGGTGGAGCCTCTTATAAATATTGGCTCAGTGTGTTCACTTTGGCACAGATTTTTAGGTCTGTGCCCAACCTTACTGTCAAGAGTAGTCAGTTGGTGTTAAATAAAAAAAAATTAGATAATCAAATCAATGTCCCATTTCTAATTACCATATATGGAATTCCAATAAACATCTGCAAGTTTCTTCCCAAATAATAAAATATAAAGAAAAGACGCGCGCTGACGCTATAGCGGAGACAGTAAAATCAACTACACACAAGGTATAGCTTCATTATGTCATGTCTGACTTTTCTTTGTTAGACAGACCAATTTATTAGATTTCAAACAACCAATGAAAACGTTCGTTGTAGACAAAGTTTCATATCCACCCCACACAGGAATGTGATATAATAGCCAATCAGTACACAGACACATTTCCACGTAAAAATTTGACCGACACAGTCAGGCATAGGCACTTATTACCATATATGGTTCAGAGATGTTTTTTCTATATCAGGCGTTACATAGATTTAGCGGGCATTTCTACTTTTTACCTAGTAACAAGAAATTATACAGGAAAGGAGTTAACAATCTGTTTCCTATCACCATCTTTGGCTAGCTTTGAGAGGAAATGGAGCTGAATAGAAAATATGCACACAATTGTATTCAAACAAGGAGGGGGTTGAAAGAGAAGACCCACTAGCCAAATATATATTTACTGCAATACGTATTTGAATCACAGTACGTATATATTCATACAGGAAATTAAAAATACCAATTCTTTCAGTTGGCGTTCCTCCAGATGTCCCCATAAATTTACAGCATACAGTAAAATATAAATAATAAAAAACTCACTTGAAACAGTGAATGGCTTTATTAAGTAAACACAATATTATTAAATAAATAAAAAAAATAAAAAAACAAAAAACCTGTATGCTTTGTTTTTTGTTTGTTTACCAACTAGGTGTTAAGCCTGCCCAAAGCGCAGTCTATTGTTTTAGAGGATCTGGCTGCTCAGATGCTCCCAATGATGTGGCTATTTGGCACACCCAGGATCTGGCTGCTCGGTGCACTCACGATCTGGCTGATCAGTCCTCCCCATGATCTGGCTGCTCAGTGCTCCCCAGGATCTGGCTGCTCAGTGCTCCCCAGGATCTGGCTGCTCAATGCACCCAGGATCTGGCTGCTTGGTGCTCCCCAGGATCTGGCTGCTCAATGCACCCAGGATTTGGCTGCTCATTGCGCCCCAGGATCTGGCTGCAGGATCTGGCTGCTCAGTGCTCAGCAGGATCTGACTGCTCGGTGCACCCATGATCTGGCTGCTCAGTGCTCCCCAGGATCTGGCTTCAGGATCTGGCTGTTCAGTGCCATGCTCCCCATGATCTGGCTGCTCGGTGCACCAGAATCTGGCTGCAGGATCTGGCTACTCGGTGCTCCCCAGGATCTGGCTGCTTGATGCACCCAGGATCTGGCTGCAGGATCTGGTTGCTCAGTGCATCCAGCATCTGGCTTCTCTGTTCACCCAGGATCTGGCTGCTTGGTGCTCCCCAGGATCTGGCTGCAGGATCTGGCTGCTCAGTGCTCCCCAGGATCTGGCTGCAGGATCTAGCTGCTCGGTGCTCCCAGGATCTGGCTGCTCAGCGCATCCAGGATCTGGCTGCATGGTGCATACAGAATCTGGCTGCTCGGTGCACCCAGGATCTGTTGGCAGGATCTGGCTGCTCTGTGCTCCCCAGGAAATTTTACTCAGGGTCTGACTCAGGGGTTTGAGTGGTGATGGCCGAGAGAGAGGGAGAGGCGCTTTGTGCGCACCTCTCCAATGGATCAGCATTTTTCTGTCCCTCGCGCATGCGCACTGCGTCCGACAGTGAAGGACAGAAACAGTTTTATTATTATAGATAGTGCTACTATTATTATTATTTATCTATATATATATAACAGTTTCTGTCCGTCGCCGTCCATGGATGCACGCACTACCTCGAGCTAGGTAGGCTCTATTTCATGTGAGTGCTGTTATATGATTAGACACCCACAGCCATTATATACAGGTCACACTATGATGTGTTCTCTCTGTTCCCTTTGAGGTAATTTAAGGAGAAGAGTTGACAGATCTATTATCTGGGACTGTGACCTGTGATCTACGCTAAGGTACATTGTTATCGCTACACCAGTTCTTGTATTTTCTATATTTTGGTGGTTGAACGACAAGGACCGCCTGGTTGTGTATTAATGATTTCCATCTTTTTACATATCAGCGCTCTCCTGGGACTGCCTTTTTTTATTTTAAATTTTTTAAAGCCATTTATTGTTTTTTCTTTTACTTTGAAAGAACCCTTTTTCTCTTTTAAAGCTCTTTTTGTATTTTTTTAGACATTTGTTTTTTTAATTTTTAAAAGACTTTGTAATTGTGTAACAGATCTTTTTATTATTTTTGAAGTAACTTTTTTATTATTTAGACACATTTTTATTGATTTAAGTTCCTTTTAGGAGAATTGAAGAAAATTCAGTTCAGAGGAATTTTGCGATGCCAATTCGGCACGATTCAGTGGTTATTGGCGCAGTTTGGCGGTTTGCACCTAAATAGATGGTGCAACCTGAAGACTCTCCAAATATGCTAAATATATAAATCTAATGCAAAATATTGTTTACGTTTCAGTCCACGTAGGGATTTTTCCCAAAAGAAAAGTCCCTACGTGGACTGAAACGTCGACAATATTATGCATTAAAATTTATATATTTAGAATACTTGGAGAGTCTTTGTGTGTACCATCTATTTTTATGTTGTGTGTATAAATATACATACAGCAAATATATGACAATAGGAGTCATAAATTAAGTATGGGAGAATAATCTCTCAAGTAAGAAGGGGGACGATTAACTGAAGGGCCATATTGCGGCACTGCTGTTCCAGGTCAGTCAGAATAGCAGCTGGAGCCCCAGTAGGGCCCTTAAGTCATTATGGCCCCCTACATATGTCCGAGTTTATCTACCATAATAAATCCATTAAACCACCCCCATTTAATTTATTGCCCACTCTTTTTTAAATCTACGTATATATATAATTATTTTGATTATATAGCCTAAAAATAATTATATACATGTGTGTATATAACTTTAGAATTTACTGTAACCTGTCACACTTATAAAGGCACCTATACTTGATATACATTTTGTAGGAGCTGTTAGTTTGTGCCTAGAATGACAAGTACAAGGTATTCCACTGTAGTTATTTTTTCTCAACTGTAACTGGTAATGAAGAGAAAATACTGTTTTCAGAGCCTGGTCTTAAGTGATTTTGCTTATACAAAATCACTTAAAACATCAATTGAAAGGGGTTGAAAAATAATTTACCCTAGGTCCCACGGTGCAGAGGGAGGCAGACTCTGACACTTCATCTGACCACAATTAATTATGCAGGGTTGCACTGTGCTACATGGAAACCTACAGACTTTAGGAGTCACTATCATCAGCAGCACTGCTGTCGGTATCCTTCAGTAAATGAAAAATATTCTGACTCGTGCTGCTAATGTAGCAGCTCGGCTGGAATAGAGCTGATTACGGCAAGTCACAAATGTTAAAAAAAAAAAGCTAAGCGCAGCTCTTTTCCATTTGTGCCTCTGCATTAATAGCTGGGGTGATCAAAAATGAATTTGAAATAGGAACCACAAATGGGGATCGCAGGGGTATTTGGGGTGTATCAGGGGGGCCTCTGATGATGGTTTAGTAAGGGGCCCCAACATTTCTGATAGCAGCCCTGATGACAGTCATGATTTCTCTTTGAATATGCCCTAAACATTGTTTAAAAAGGTAATTTAGATGGGTTTTATGTGCTAAGTTTGTTTCTAAGCATTGCAACGCAAAGATGTGCATTAGCAGTTTTCATATAATGGAGGTTTTAAAGCACGAAGTGCCATTTGTGCAGGGAAAGGTTCATAATATGTGAAAAACAATCAACTTGTCAGTTTGTGAACAAGTGGACAGTCATCAACAATGCAATTCTTGCAGGTTTATATGGGGGGGGGGCTGTTGAGCCAGAGCTGAGGTAAAATCTGGCCATCCTAGATGACATCAGAAATATAAAAAACATTTTTTATACTTTGTGGAGTGTATGAAACTTACACACAAAGTAAATGCCTTGCTATGCATTCATAGTGGGCATTCCATAAAGAACCAGGTTTAATCAACAATTAAAAATAGTTCAAATAATGAACTAAATAATTGTATATTTACACATGTAGATTTACAGACAACATTATTTCCCTTTTAATTAAGTGTCCATCTCAGAATTTTATTTTTCTCTATACTAGGTCCATTCAATAAACGTGAAACTCAGGAGAATTGGCAGAGAATTGAAAAATCTAGGTCAAAATAGCCAAACCAGAAACATTCTTTCATTTATCTGGCTTTCCAAAGCGGCTATTTGGTCTAGATTCTTCTCTTCTGCAAATTCTCCTGAGTTTTACCTTTAGTGAATAGACCTGAGTGTCTCCAGTGACAGCCCGACACCAATTCAGTCATTGAGGTATTCTCAAATCATTTTTGGCCGAATACTGACTATTAAATCGAATTCTTGAGAAACCAAAAATAACACCAAATACGAGACCTATAGATACATTTGTAAGCAAAAAATGAAATACCAGTCGGGACCTGATCAAATACCAGCAATGCTGCTGAAAATCAGTGCACCGGCAATTGCAAATCCTGTCGCAACCCTAATCAATGAATCACTGGCGACTGGATATATACCCAATCTCTGGAAGACTGCGAGAGTGGTACCTATCCATAAAAGTGGTGACAGTACTTTGGTATCCAACTACCGTCCGATATCGTTGCTCCCTTTAATGTCAAAAATTTTGGAAAAAAGCGTATACACAGGAATTACGTGATTATTATCAATATTGGAACTACTTAACCCCAGATCAATCCGGCTTTCGTCCAAATCACTCAACTACAACCGCCCTTTTAAAAGTCTGCAATGATATCCAAGCTGGCATGGAACAAGGAAACCTAACTGGAGCCATCTTCCTTGATTTTGCCAAGGCCTTTGACACAGTAGACCATGGCATCTTGTTAAAAAAACTTAAAAACTCTGGCATTGGTGATCGCACGCTAACCTGGTTTCAATCATATGTATCCGACCGATCACAATATGTGTCAATTTCTAGCAGCTCCTCCCTCCCCCTCCCAGTCACTTGCGGTGTACCCCAAGGCTCAATACTAGGCCCCCTGCTATTCACAATATTCATAAATGATCTGCCCAATGTCTGCAAAGCCTCAACTGTACATATGTACGCATACGACACTGTAATCTATACCAGCAAACCAAATCTCCCACAGCTGGAGGCTGTGCTGCAAGAACAATTCACCATATAAATTCACCATATGTGTGAGGATGTCAGTGGGCCAGTTAACCCTCTAGCTGCCATGTAGAGTTAGGGGGATCCTTTGGATCCCTTTATCTCCTGATCCGTGGCAGCTAGATGGTCATGTCTGACCATGGCCTTTCCAATGATATCAAACATGACCAAGTTTGGTTTAAAAATAAAATATATATTTTTTTAAATAATAATAAAAAAAGTTTTTTTTGTAAAAATTTTTTTGCCTGGGGGGGGTTTAGTTAAATAGGACCTAGGCTGTCATCTAAAAATGATTAGCACAAAATGGTCAGAATGAGCGCAGCGCACATAGGTGAACTGGCTCAGCAGTGAAGGGGTTAAAAAGCAAAAACATGTAAAAAATTGGGTATTTCTAGTCTCGGGACACAATTTTTAAACTATTTAGCCGGGGTCTTTTTTGGTGGTTCTAGATTTTTGGGATTAAATTATGAAAAAGTGTGTTTTTACCATTTTTTCATCATATTTCATTTTTTTTTTTTATCGTAAATTATTCGATATGATGGAAATAATGGTATTTCTAGAAAGTCCATTTAATGGCGGGAAAAACGGTGTATAATATGTGTGGGTTGAATAAACGAGTAAGAGGAAAATTTGACCTAAACATGAACAGCGCAGAAACGTAAAAACAGCAGCGGTCACTAAAGGACGGATTTGTGTAAAACCGCCCGGTCACTAAGGGGTTAAACTGTATATTTGTGTTTTTTGTTTTTTTTTAAATATCTTGCATTGTATTACTTTTTATTTCTGTAACTGTAACACTTCAATGTTCCTGAACCCAGGACATACTTGAAAATGAGAGAAATCTGATTGGTACTAAGCATTTTCTATTCAGACAGAAAAAAATAAATTATTACTTATAGAAATAAATAAATGGTTTTCTTAACATATAGTATGGCAGAGGATTTAACTACTGAAAGGCAAGCTACCTGATTTCAATAATGAGCTAAATGCTTACACAAGCATTCAAAATCCCTGCTAATAGCCTCAGTATTCCAAATCAAAGCAAAGGCTCTATTTGAAAAGCACCATAAAGACTAGTATAATGGTAGGACAAAGTGTAAATCATAATACTGCCTGACATACTGTGAGTTTTGTGTCAAGCTTGGTTGACCTACTGCTGTATCTAGCACATATTATTGTATACTGCGAAAAGCACAAAGGTTTTATAGGTATGAGATTAAAGGGATTATTCAGAGAGCACCAAAATGTCACCAACATTTCAGTGTTCTCTCGTTCCCTGCACTTCGGGGAATTACTTTCCACCACCATGTGGTGAATTCAGTATTCAGCAGGGTCCCCGAAGTGCAGGGAAAAGAGGGCAAACGGATCGGATACCACGCCAATACCATCTGTAAAGCCACAGGAAACCTGCCAAACGTACCCAACGATCTGCCGCAAACCCGCCAAAAACATCTGAAGAAAGCCGATGATCCGCCAAACACAGAGCCAGCCTACCAGCCGCTGGAAAAAGCCGACAAAGAGGGTAAAAGAAAGAAACACAAAATGACTGAAACTCAAAAAATTTCAAAAGCTGTTTGCAAAAAAACTACTGGCCGAAAATGTCTGGAATTAACATATAAGGTCTTATGAATAATAAAAAGGTCTGTTACAGAAAAATAAAAAACGCTACTTAAAAAAGTCGTAAAAAATTCTTGCTGAAAAATCCTAAAAATAAATAGACTTTTTTGCTGCAAATTAAATAATAAACGGTTTAATAAATATTTAATAAAAACGGGAATAGTTTTTACATTAAAACCTAAGGGATTCACCTGATTAAACCTGTCCAATGAAAACACCGAACATCATGGCATTTCACTGACATAATACAGTGCTCTTATTCAGCCGGTAACGCTCAGTAATGGCCCCTACGGCAGGGCAGACGCTCCTCCACTAGGATGCAGAGGACGTCTGCAGCCCATGGTGGACGTTCTGCTGATCAGAGCCTGGCGCAAATCCTGGACTTCTCCCGCAGGGAGCTGACATCTTGGATCTCAGCTCCACCCACGGGACCTATCCCCTCCCATTGACGTCATCCCTATGTAGGAGATAAAACGGTCGTTTGGAGCATGATTTTTGCTTTTTAACTTCACCGCTGAGCTTTTTAATCATTACTGTGAGTTTTATTGATGTTGAGCTCTTGCGATATGCTCACACACACCGTACATTACTGGGAGTTTTATTGCTGTGGAGCTCTGTGATACGCTTATACACACTGCACAATACTGTGAGTTATATTGCTGCCGAGCTCTGTGAAACTCTCATACACACCGCACATTGCTGTGAGTTTTATTGCTGTGGAGTGCTGTGATACACTCATTCACACTGCACATTACTGTGAGTTTTTTTGGTGTGTAGCTCTGATATACTCATAAACACTTCAAATTAGTGTGAGTTTTATTGCTGTTGAACTCTGTGACATGTATGAGAGAATATTGTGGGAATAGTTTGAAGGGGTGGCAGCAATTCATCTTTGAACACAGGCAACACGATGTCATGGCCTGGCCCTGGCTCTATTGGCTGCACGTTGGGTGTACCCTCTATTTATTAGTTCATGTGAGTGTACGCCATCTTTTTATTGGCTGCTCACTGCCTGGCGCAAAAAAAGTACTGTTATAATGTATGACCACATGAAACATATACTGTATAGAGGTTAGATAACAACAATGATTAATCAATAAATGATGTGTTGTTTGATATTTGCAAATTATAGGTCAGCATATCTAAAAGTGATATTTTTCCAGACTGCTTATTCTGGCCTAAAATTTACAGATTTCCTATTCGTCACTATAAAACTAGCCCATATAGTTTACCATTACAGTTTTGTTACATTGGTTCACTTAGTGCACTTTCCTAATCTTGTTTTGCCTCCTGATAAATAGAAGTGGTGTTTGTGAAAACCAGCCTTTTGAGGTGCAGTACTTCTAAAAAGAACTAAAAAACAGAGACAGCAAAGAGGAAGCAATTGAAAGGCAGATATGTATTTAACAAAGTTGATTAACTGTCCTTTCAAGGCAAGAGTCAATGGATTATGGCCTGTGATCCAGGACCATGATAGATGCTAGCAGCTACAGACGTTTGAAAGAAGAGATATGGGTTTCCCTATGTTGCTTTGGTACGTTTTAGCAGACAGTATATTAAAGGATACTGACAGGAGAGGTCAAACTCATAGCAAAAGCTGCCACTAATAAGATGTCATGCAGTTAAATCATACATGCCACCAGATCCAGAAGGCAGTATAGCAAGATACAATCGGTGAAGTCTCCGGGGAAGGATATTAAGGATGGATAAATGGTCAAATGGTAAGATGAAATGACAGTTGATATGTGAGGGAAATTGTGTGTCTATATAATGGGTATTTTATGGTATTTTTTACACTCAGAAAAAAATAATAAAGCTTTAGTATAACTATAAAATAACATTATGATACACATGTAACTATACACATCACACAGCCAGGACTGCACTACATTTATCTTAATGGACAGCACAGTTAAATATAAAAAGTCTGTCCTATTCTAAAATACTTTACAGCTTATTTATTCAATTTCAGGGGAAAACTACATACAAATCTGATTGATACCGATGAAAGGTTAGTGCACAATTGAAATGCCAGACAAATCTCCTCTGCGAGAGAGACATCAACTCCAAACATTTTTTTCCCCGGTGGTCCGGTGTCGTGAAGCATTTGTTCCAGTGCCACACTCTGTTTGCAAGATACGTTGGCAACAGCAACTGTTCACCCATACCACTTACAATTACACAATGGACACAACAGCAAAGGGATTAAAAAACAATCCCCATTTGAGCTGTAAATTTGCATTAGAATAACGTTTGGGGCCTAGGCTCCATTTGCTCCACCAAAAGGGTGTCCTTGCCATCATAGCTCAGTGCACAAAGTGCAAACAACATGCAAAAAGAAAGGATGGTAATAATATGTACTACCATTGATGCTGTAGCCAGGGCCGCCATCAGGACAGTATATGGCACTCAGCTGCCAGGCACCCAGTACACAGGGCTAGATTTATAATTAAGCAAAGTAGGCATGAGTCTACAGGCACCTACCACAGGGGCACCTTTCTCTCTCTAAATATATAAATATATATATATATATGTAGCGCTCACTCCCGGAGGAGCCGCTGAATTAACCTCGGGTTTGTCTCACCGCACTAGGGAATAAATATATACCAGCACTGTTGTGGATTTTATAGATTATATTCTTTACTGATCCCAATAAACCAGCATATATAATGTAGATACGGTATTTGAATGACAGGATTTCGTAATGCGGGAAAACACGCGGCGGCAAAAGAAAAAGATTAACCCCCTCAGTTCTGGAGTGTAAGTCCCGTGAATGATAGCTCTAAATTGTGTATGTGTATGGTCTCGGGTACCCAGGTACTGTATTCAACTGGCCAGTGAATGAAACAAACAAATCTTCGACTAGTCAAGTTGGGGCCCTGTGGATTTAAACAATACTGCAGCGTGAGTTTCTTATTTTTGGAACTGCGGCCTGGGAGGCCTCTCACCCATCTGATAGGCAATCTGTTCAGGACCTGATGAAGGATTTCTCTCCGCTGTGTATTGGGACTCTGTGCCACCGGATCTGCTCCCTGCTTGTCCGATCTCCACACTGCGTACAACGGTCTACCGCCTGCACTCCCAATGGATCATCGTGGTCTCCTAACTCGGGGTCCAGCCGGAACCAGATTATTACTAAGACCTCTCAGCGGTGCGTAGGTAGGTCTCTGCAAGGTCACCGTCCCGATCTCCAGCACCAGCAAGGCAGCGCCTGCACTCCGGCCTGGTCACGATCCCTGGCAGTTTCACGTGCGTCCTCTATCTTTCGCCGCTTGGCTCACTCTGCCTCTCCTCTGCACGAGGCTGCTGATGTCTTTCCTCTTCCTCCCACGCACTTCCTGTACTCACGCAATGCATGATGGAAATTGTAGTTCCGTTTATGTCCAGCATAGTCCATTATGCCTCTGTCTCCCCCTGGTGGCCATAATAAGTAAATGCAACAACACAACCTTTAAGCAGCGCTACATATATATATTTTTTAACACAATTTCAAATCATTTAGACTCCTCTATCTCCGTAACCATACCTGCGAGAGGGTTATATGAGGTATCATTGGAATGGTCAGGATATGGCCATTCATAAGATATTACGCATTACTAGGTGTTATATAAAATTTAAATAACAAATCAAGAAAATAAAATTAATTCATTTTTCCTAATGCAGCACTGCTGTTCACGATTCAATTATAAAGTGACCATTGATCCTGCACTAATTCACCTTCCAAACACACTGCCTGTGGAGTGTGCAGGTGGATTTCGGCCGAGTGAATGTTATGGTAATGGGATTTGGGGAGGGGGTAATGAGAACTGAAGGATAATGGGAGTTGAGGTGGATTTATGGGGAACTGGAGGTAATGGTTGTTGGGGGGGTTTATGATGACCTGGGGATAATGGGAGTAGGAGGGTTTATGGTGAACTGGGGGTAATGGGTGTTGGGGGATTTATGTGGACCAGGGTGTAATGGGGTGTTAAGGGGACCTGGGGTAATGGGAGTTGTGGATTTATGAGAAACTGTGGGTAATAAGAGTTGGGGACTTATGGGGACCTGGGGGTAATGGGACTTGGGGGTTATGATGACCTTGAGATAATGGGAGTTGGGAGTATTTATGGGGGACTGAGGGTAATGGATGTTGGAAGGGGATTTATGGGTACCTGGTGGTAATGGAAGTTTGAAAGATTTTTGGGGGCTTGGTGGTAATGGAGACAGTGAGGGTTTATTGGGGGGCTATGGTTAAGAAGGACACTGATTTTAGGGGGACCGATGATTAGTGAGGATAGGGAAAAAATGGGTCTGGGGAAAGTGAACTTCCAAATATGTGTGCAAAGAAAGCACTCAGCGCGTTTCAACCTCAACGTTCTTTATCAAGAGTGACCAATGAGGTTAACCCTTTCGCTGCTGAGGCTTTTCACACCTCTGTGCTGAGGTCATTTTTACCGGTTTTGCTCATCATGTTTAAACGTGTTTTGAAGGCTTATTTTAGTATATGACCCAGACATATTATATATCGTTCTTTCCGTCAGACTCGGCAGATTCATAATATGTCATTATTATATGTATACGTCATGACCTGTCTGTATATTATAACAAAAAATGCAATAAAATATGTATTTTCAATAATTTACAATGTGTAAAGTGTTTTTTTTCACATTTTAACATGCGAGCAATTGCGGTTATATTTTGTATGGGGTGCGCTTGTTAAAAAAATTAGAGATGGGGTCTCGTTACATTTTTTTTTGGGGAAAATTACACGATTTTTAACAAACGCACACACATACAAAAATCGTTAGTGCAGCATCATTGTTCACATTATAATTGAAATGGGAACAATATTGCTACACTAACCAACCAAAAAAAAGAAAAAAAAAATGTTTATATTTTTTTCTATAATTTTTTTTTTTTTTTTTACAAAAACCTTCACAGTCGTGTTTGGTATCGTTGGAACGGCCATGCTCTGGCCGATCCAACAGTACCAAACTTTAACCCCTAGCTGCCACGGACCGGGAGATAGGGAGTTCAATGCGGGGGGCGCCTGAATTAGGTGTCATCGCGTCGCCGCGATGACACCTAATGTCCCCGCCGGGCTCCCGAGTGCTGGGCTGACATCCAAGATGTATAATGAGATATGGTACTGTTAGGCACCGGTGTAGTTTTTGCCTTTTACCAATTTCTACTGCTGCATTTAGCTACATGAGACTGGCCTATTTATATTGGCCCTGTGTGGGTTCCACGCTGTTGTGGTCCTGGATGCATTGGTGCTGTGCTTCATTTATATACTAATATGTAATTCAGTCTGCTTAGTGAATTGGTCTGTGACAGTAATTACTGTGCTATCAGTGCTTCTCATTTTTCATCATTTATGTTGTGTACATATGGGCCTCTATGTGTGTGGCCTGGCATAATGGTGTATTGTGGCTCTGTGAATTTTCACTCGGTGTAAAGAGGTACTATCAAGCCACCGTGGAAGTGTCCTATTTGAAGGTTAATTTCTGACCTATATGTACCTTTCTTTTAAGACTTTGTGTGTGGTCGTTTTTTGATATATTTCTGTTTATTATTTTCCTTCAATAAAGCCTGTGGTCTGTGGGTTTTACCTATTTCTGTGATTATATTTGGCACCATGTCCCTGCCAGTTAGGGGAGTGTGGGAGTAGTCTTCTTACTCTTCCTAGGTGTTGTGTTTTTTCTTTAAATAGTTTTTCACCCTAGAAAGGAATAACTACCTATTAGTCCACAAAAAAATAAAGGGAATAGATACGATAGCTGGTACCACAAGTCTGGGGTAGACCTGTAGCTTGCGATTCTCATAATCTGTCAGTCGGTCCTAGTTTTATCTTGGACTAACTGCTGCCCTTAGATAATGGGAAAAGGTTGCATTTAAATCACTTTTTTATGGGGTAACTAGGAAGGTGTACAGGAAGAACACTTCAAGCACTGTGGACATGATGCTTGATGCGCTAATACTTTTCTAAAATAATGTAGATAATGTGTCTGACTGACATCTCTCCAGCTGATCATGCATCAGAAATGCAATATCTCCATTTGACCAGAAGATGGCAACATCTGCAACCCCAAATCAGTTATTATAGTAAGAAATAAATTGGGATTATTTCCACATATTTCTTAACTGTAAATAAATCATTAAAAATAATTTTTTAAAAAACCCACTTCTTCCTCGGTGTTTTCTTTTAAAATCACTCGGTAGTGAAGGGGTTAAGACAATGCTGGAGTCATTATACATAATGGCAATAGTTGATAATGGCTTCAGATGTTATTCTGAACTTGCCATAAGCGATGCGTTACACTGAATAGTCACAGTGCATAGATAATCTCTTTAATATAGACACACGGTTTCAATTAAAATCCTGGTTAAATGAATTATTTGCACTGTCTGGTTAAGTATAGACTTTAGCATCTCTGTACTTGTCCACAAAAATTTCTAGTTACGAATAAACCTACCAGTCAAAGTTTGCTAATCATCTGGGAGAGGGGTGATGGGGATTGGCAACAGTATCTCAACATGTTAAAAAATACACAAACAGTATCAATTCCCTATAGAGGTTTGCTGCAGGAAATAAAAATGTTATGTTTTGATGTTGCAGTGGTCAATGAAATCCTGTCTGCTGTCATTATATTTTATGCATTGAAAATCAAATTGAACGAGGGTATTGAATAAACACATCAGAGTTAGTGTCTCAAGTGGATAAGGAAATTATTATTTTGTTTTCTTCTCTCTTACACACATCTATAATCTTTTCCCAGGGCAAAAAGATTTACCAAACATCTGAGCCTCATGATAGGCTCAGCAAATGTTTGACTGTGTAGTCAGACAAAAGCAAAACATATGCAGAGGAACATACGGACTGCTTCAATACCGAGGCCATTTGGGGGAAAGAAGCTCCAGTTGGTATTATTAGCCTTATGTATTTTAGAAATTCTGGACTAGTAATAACAAACTTGCAATGAAACAGCGGTCATTTCAAATGGAGTTAAAGGACACTGAACACATTGATGATTACATTCTCTTTAAAAAAGATATTGTTACTATATCACATTTCTTATGTATTTCAGGAATACACGGCAGCCTTTGCTTTGAAAAATAGTGGCATGAGGGACATTGTTTTTTATCCCCTCTTTAGCCTGAGTTTTATTATGCAATGTTTGGTTTGACATATACACAAAAATACCAATGTTAAATTGGGGATGTAGGGTGCTCATTGAGTTTATTTTGTATTAATAAACCTATTTAAAGTCAAGCCATTATATATTACAAGCTCTTTTTTAAGGAAAAATAAGAATTTACTACATCTTGAAGTTACTGTGTACTGGACAATTGGCCATAATTTTCCACTTAGCTTTTGAAAACATCATTTGTCCCTTTCTGCTTATTTTATGCTCTGAAATGACAATAGTGATCTGAATGCACAGACTGCAGGGGGAAGGTGATGTAATATAAAAAAAAAAAATGGTTACACGGCTGACTAGTAATGATATAAGTTGAAATGAAATGGTTTATTGAGCTGTGAGTTCCTGCAAGTAAATTCTGCTTGAAAAACTCAACAGTGACTATGGTCTGTGCCAGCATGATGGAGCTGCAATCTCCTCACCATTATAAGTAAAGGAATCGGCATCCAATGGCAAGGGCTAACTGGCATCTGCACCCCCCAAAATGAAATTGTGGTCAAATCCTGAAAATTTTATTAGTTTAGAGCGGCTCAAAAGCAAATAAGTGGCGGAAAAATAAAACCTTTATGTCTCCAATATGTTTGCAATCCCACAAGAGTTCAAAAGTGTAGAATAACATGCCAGGCCAATAACCCCTTAGTGACTAGTGATGAGCCAAACACCCCCATGTTCGGTTCGCATTTGAACTCGAACAATTTCAAAAGTTCGAGTTCGAACTCGAACATTGAACCGAACTCAATGCAAGTCAATGGGACTCAAAAGTTAGATTTTTAGAGTGCCCTCCAAGAGGGCATATATGCAAGATATATGCCATAAAAGGTGTATGGGGTCCGGGTTGTGCCCTGGAGGACAGGAAACAAGGACAAAAAGTAAAAAAAAAAAACGTTTTTAAAGGAACAGTGCGTTTTCCATGAAATAAAGGTTAAGGATAAAAACAAAAAATTCCTTCAAATATCGTGCCTAGGAGGTCCCCATAACCTGCCCGTGAAGTGGCGGATTTGTAGGATGTATAGAAACATTTAAAAACAAAAAAATGACATTTCAAATGACGGTAAATGGTTTTCCTTTAATCAATTCATAAACAACTGCTTGGGCGGCAGCCTGTATGAAAAGAAGAGACATTTTAGGACACGCAGAACAAGTTTAGTGATTTTTTGGCTAAATTATGGTGAAACTTATGCAGGCTTTGGATGAAAGTGACAATAGGTGCTTTAAAATTGGGCCTTTAGTGTCGGCAACAGTGCCGTCACACCGTAACCCCTCTGTGGTATTGTGGAAGAGTGCAGGGTTGGACCCTGCGGTCCAATATTAACCACTTGGCTGCTAAGGATGCGCTGATTGCGTCCTGCCAAGTGCACCTCCTGTGCTACAGACGCGCTGAGCGCATCCTAGCACAGGAGGCAGCAATTGGCCGGGATTCTGGCTGATTGCTGGCCCCCCGGTGCGGGCTGACATCTAGCATGTCAGCCCGGCACTCGGGACCCCAGGGGGGACATTCGATGTCATTGCGGTGGCGCAATGACATCTAATTCAGGCGCCTGCCTGCCTGCGTGTGCGGAGGAGGCGCCTGAAAGGGAGGTCCTTCGGACCTCTCTCCCTCCCGATTGCCGGGGGCCACAGGGTTAATGCAGGCACCATTTGGAAGGGCACAGCCTGCCCTTCCAAACGGTGGCTGACATTAGCCCCTGGCGAGCCGGATCACGATTCGGCACCGAAATGTGCCGGTTCGTGATCCTCTCCTGGAGCTGGCCGACATCTTGGATGATGGTCAAGCGTCCGGGAACTCCCGCTGAGGACTGGCGTCATCGTGCATAGCACGATGACACCATCCTGGAGTTATCCCCTAGCTGCCAGCAATGGTGGAGATAGGAGGTTCATTGGAACACCTTATCTCCCAATTCGTGGCAGCTAGGGGTTAATGTTTGATATTGTTGGATCGGCCAGAGCATGGCCTTTCCAACGATACCAAACATGACCATGTAAAAAGTTTTTTAAAAAAATATTAAAATTAAAAATAAAAAAATATTTTAAAAAAATTATAAAAAAAATAGACAAGTTTCCTTTGTTTTTTTGTTGTGTTAATGCATTGTTATTGTTCCCATTTCAATCATAATGTGAACAATGATGCTGCACTAACGATTTTTCTATGCGGTGCGCTTGTTAAAAATCGTGTAATTTTCCCCCCAAAAAAATGTAACGAGGCCCCATTTCAATTTTTTTTAACAAACGCACCCCATACCTGGCTGAATGTATCTAATATATAAAATAAATTACATTCAGCCAGGTAGAGAAAGAAAAAAAAAAGGTTTATTTTATGTTCCCGGGGACATTTAAAAATGTCCTCGGATTTTATTTTTTTTAGAAATGTGTCACCTTACCTTAGCCTGGTGGTTAGTGGGGGCTCCCTGGATCCTGGTTGTGGGGGGGGGGTCTGCCATGGCCACAGGTGCAGTGGCTCCCTCCCTGCGCTGCCTGTCTCTGCCACATGCACCTGGGCGGCTAGCCCGCACAGTCGCAGCTCTGTCATCCGGCGGCCGCATGCTCCTCAAGGGGATCCTTGGGAGGCCCTGGCAGGCTGCCCTCTACAGTGCCTGATTAGAGGGCCGTGTCTGCCTGATGTTTTAGTAACAGGAATGTTTTATCCCATAGGCTTCAATGTTAAAAATATTCCCATTTTAATTCAATATCTAATAAACCTCTGCTTATAACATTCTGCATTAAAGAGTCTCTTTATTTCTAGATTTTTTAATATTTTTTAAGCATTTTTTTTTTTTTTTTAAATCGAACTTTTGGCGAACATTCCAAAAAGTTCGAAGTTTGCGAACTATCGAACGGCCGATGTTCGATGCGAACTCTGAACAGATCGAACCGAACAGCTCATCCCTATTAGTGACCTGGCGGTTTTACAAAAGTCAAATGAAAGTGCCTGCTGCTGTTTTTACGTTTCTGTGCTGTTTGTGTTTAGGTCAAGTTTTCCTCTTACTCGTTTATGCAACCCACACATATTATATATAGTTTTTCCCACCATTAAATGGACTTTCTAAAGATACCTAATTCCATCATATCTTGTAATTAACTATAAAAAAAGATGTGAAATATGAAAAAATAGAAAAACAACACTTTTTCAAAATGTAATCCCCAAAATCTGCAACCGCCAAAAAAGACCCCGGCTAAATAGTTTTGAAATTTTGTCCTGACTCGATTAGAAATACCAAATTTATACATGTTTTTGCTTTTTATCCCCTACACTGCTGAGCCGTTTCACCTCTGTGCACTGAGCTCATTTTGACCATTTCATGCTCATCCTTTTTAGATGCCAGCTTAAGTCCTATTTTATTAAACCCCCCGACAAAAAAAATATGAAAAACACCAATTTTTCTTTTATTATTTTTTTTTTTACAACAAACCTGGTCATGTTTGGTATCATTGGAAAGGCCATGATCAGGCCTCTACAATGATATAAAACAAGACCCTCTACCTGATTGTCACACATATGGTGAGGATGACAGTGGGTGGGGGTGACCCGGAGGCTTGGCTGACATCCAAGATGTCAGCCTCTTCCGGGTTTGAATCATGATTCGGCGCCGATTGGTGCTAAATCACGATCTGACAACAAAAGGGTTAATGCTGCTCCACTTTCCAGCGGTACCATTTGTTTTTATGTATCTTTAACAGTTGGGGAGATAGAGGGCTCCAAATGAGCCCGCCTCCCCATCCTCATTCTTTACTTCAGGCGCCGGGGGCACCTGGCGATGACATCATCAGCACCGTGATGACGTCAACCACGCCTGCCGGGCCCACTGAAGAGGCGGGGCAGGCTTCCAGCCTGCCAGTCCACTGCGGGAGCCCAGCGAGAGAGGTGAGTATAAGGAGGGAGGTTAGTAGACCCTGACGTACTATGTACATCAGCGGGTCTAAAGAAGACTTCCCGATCGGACGTACTATGTGCGTCAGCGATCAAGAAGGGGTTAAAAACTCTTTACGTGGCTAACTCTAAAGTAGCATAGCATAGCATCAACCAAAAGGTTCAATGCAAAGGAAATGTTGGTATTGGTCGCAGGGCCAGTGCTAGACGAATTTGTGCCCTAGGCAAGACCAGCTACCTGTGCCCCCTCCCAAAAAACATTAGCTGTTGAAATACCACACTGTCTGGCAACACAGCACTACACTATATATCATCATCATCTCATCACATATATAAACATTTGCAGATGACCCAAAATCATCCCAAACATACCCCCATCTGTCCAAAATAACAACCCCCCCATCTGTACAAACACCCCCCAGTCAGACTACCCCCCAAATCAAACACACCCTAGCTCTAACAAGCCACACACACTGTGCAGGGACACACACACATACTGTGCAGGGGGCTGCACACGATTGGTCGGTCGGTGCCTGCCTTACCCTCTCCACTGGACGGGCCCAGGATTGGTCTGTCTTTCTTACCTCTTTTTCTTTCTTCTGATGCTTTCTTTTCTTTCTCTGTTCTACTCACTGCACCATCTGATGGCGCCCCTGTGCGTGAGATGGCACCCACCTTCTGCGCCGCTAGCGGGGTTCTGCGAGTCGACATGTCAGCTTTGTGGTCCGCGAGCTGCCACTGCCGCAAGCCAAGCAATGAAGAACCCATCATTGCGCCCTAAGCGAGTGCCTAGCTTGTCTAGCGAGAGCACCGGCCCCGAATGGTCCCAATATCGCTGTGCAAAAACTGAAGAACGCAAGATAGAATGCCTACATTCTGCCCATTGATGGATCAACAAGGAAAATACATTACATGTCTGCATTCAAGACTGACACTGAGAGGAAGAAAAATGATTCTGAGCAAAACTGGTACACATGTCCTGTGCAAGCTATATACGCTTTACATTTCACTTTTCAAAAGGCAAGTCGCCGAAGTCACAAAATAATATGCCTGTAACATACAAGTAAATTTAACATGAAGTTAATGTAATTAATTATGGATGCCCAGATGTGAGATCATGCACACATTCATCCAAACCCTTAAGACGTCTGTTGGGCTGAAGTGTTTAGTGATGTCACATCTGGGGCTCAGAGGGAGCCCCAGCACCTGGCGGCGCCATGGACCAGCCGGGGGCCAGGAGTTGAGCCGGCTTCTGGAGCTCACGTGGGTGGCCAGGAAATGGGGCGCCTGGGTGCAGTATGATGACACAGACCCGCAGTGCTTAAAAGCAGACAGGTGCTCATTGCGCTGTCGTGGAGCTCCTTCCCTTGGTGCTGAGTGATTCGCTGTGCGATTCACTGACTCTATTAGACTGTTTTGACTCGGCTTGTATGAGAACCACCCTTGTGTACCACTCTGTTTCTAAGTGATTTGGCTTGTATGAGAACCACTCTTGTGTACCAGTTTTGGCTTTTCCCGACAATTCTGTCTCTAAGTGATTTTTGCTACCACCCTCTGGGTGCCAGTGTCTGGCAATCCTGATCTACTCTGAGTTGCTTTATTGTATATTATCAGGGCTGCCTCCGTTTAACCCTACCCTGTGCATTCCTCACAAGAGTTATATATATATATATATATACAGTATATATATATATATGATTGTGTCTCTGGAGGTGGCCAGATTACTGACCACCTAAGGATCGGACGGGTATATGGGGACTGTCTAAAGGGACTTGCGTCATGATATTAGAGGGATACGTGACAAGTGGGCCACCGTAGCCATTTTTTTTTGTCACTTATCTGCATTAGTGATTCATTTATAAGTTACTGCAATGTCATGTTTAGTGCCTCTCAACTTCACTATGCACGGAGTGGGATTTCTCACGTGTGTGTGTGTGTGTGTGTATATATATATATATAAATATATGGTGTTTTGTATTTGATGTCTTAGATGCACCCGCTTAGTTTTGAGGTTGAGCGCAACCTTTTGCTGTTTTGTGGAGCTCCAGGGTGGGTTGATCCTGGAAGTGCAGACTCAGACAAGTTAGATAAGACCTGTCAAAGATGGGGTACATTGGCGACTGTGACAGGCTTAAGCAAATTATGATCATAACTTTGTGAACTGAATCCCCATCATTTTACCTCAATCAGGTTTTTTGAACATTTTTAAAACTGTGTTTTTTTTCACAGAAAATGATGGAAGAAGGTGGTCAATAATATGAAGTGCTCTTTCTTGATGTTTTGTAAATATATACCATATTTTTCGCTCCATAAGACGCACTTTTCTCTCCCCAAAAAGTGGGGGGGGAAAGTGGGTGCGTCTTATGGAGCGAATGCCCCATGATGATATGCCCCAGCTCACCTGTCGCCGCCGCGTTAGGCTTCCTCTGAGTGTGCGTCCGGTGGCAAGGAGCTTGGGCACTCGCCTGGGGGAGCCACGTGACTGCGATCTCGCGAGATCGCGGTCACGTGGCTCCCCCAGGCGAGTGCCCAAGCTTCCTGCCACCGGACGCACGCTCAGAGGGAGCCTAACGCGGCGGCGGCAGGTGAGCTGGGGCATATCCATGAGCTGTTGGGGCATATCCATGAGCGAGCTGGGGCATATCCATGAGCGAGCTGGGGCATATCCATGTGCGAGCTGGGTCATATCCATGAGCGAGCTGGGGCAATTCCATGAGCGAGCTGGGGCATATCCATGAGCTGCTGGGGCATATCCATGAGCTGCTGGGGCATATCCATGAGCGAGCTGGGGCAAATCCATGAGCTGCTGGGGCATATCCATGATCTGCTGGGGCATATCCATGAGCGAGCTGGGGCATATCCATGAGCGAGCTGGGGCATATCCATGAGTGAGCTGTGGCATATCCATGAGCTGCTGGGGCATATCCATGAGTGAGCTGGGGCAAATCCATGTGCTGGGGGGCATATCCATAAGCTGGGGGGCATATCCATGAGCTGGGGGACAGTATCCATGAGCTGGGGACAGTATCCATGAGGTGGGGGCAGTATCCATGAGCTGGGGACAGTATCCATGAGCTGGGGGCAGTATCCATGAGCTGGGGGCAGTATCCATGAGCTGGGGACAGTATCCATGAGCTGAGGACAGTATCCATGAGCTGGGGGCAGTATCCATGAGCTGGGGGCAGTATCCATGAGCTGGGGGGCATTATCCATGAGCTGGGGGACAGTATCCATGAGCTGGGGGCATTATCCATGAGATGGGGGGCATTATCCATGAGCTGGGGGACAGTATCCATGAGCTGGGGGCAGTATCCATGTGCTGGGGGCAGTATCCATGAGCTGGGGACAGTATCCATGAGCTGGGGGCAGTATCCATGTGCTGGGGACAGTATCCATGAGCTGAGGACAGTATCCATGAGCTGGGGCAGTATCCATGAGCTGGGGGCAGTATCCATGAGCTGGGGGGCATTATCCATGAGCTGGGGGACAGTATCCATGAGCTGGGGGGGCATTATCCATGAGCTGGGGGGCATTATCCATGAGCTGGGGGACAGTATCCATGAGCTGGGGGCAGTATCCATGTGCTGGGGGCAGTATCCATGAGCTGGGGGCAGTATCCATGAGCTGGGGGACAGTATCCATGAGCTGGGGGCAGTATCCATGAGCTGGGGGCAGTATCCATGAGCTGGGGGGCAGTATCCATGAGCTGGGGGCAGTATCCATGAGCTGGGGGCAGTATCCATGAGCTGGGGGCAGTATCCATGAGCTGGGGGACAGTATCCATGAGCTGAGGGCAGTATCCATGAGCTGGGGGGCAGTATCCATGAGCTGGGGCAGTATATCCATGAGAGGAGCTGGGGCAATATCCATTATTACACTATTTGATTTCAGAATATTTATTTTCCTGTTTTCCTCCTCTAAAAACTAGGTGCGTCTTATGGTCAGGTGCGTCTTATGGAGCGAAAAATACTATATATTTATCATTGCAGAAGTCATTTGCACATCACAGCAATTCAAAGACATGCATGCCAGAGCTCATGTGCTACATTCCCCATATGCAGCAAGGAATTCTGGGTAGGACATGCAAATGACATGTGTCTCACTTTTTTGCATCCTGGGTCTGGTTTTATTCAAAGAGCCCATTTGGCTCCGTGATTGCACCGTACTGTGAATTTTGCAATTTCGTGGCCATTCTGCTATTCAAAAAGGAAAGCTTTCAGTTAGCCACATATTGGTGAATTGCCAGGGAAATACGTTGCTGATCGACGGCAGTGAAATCCCCATAGAGAAGCAATGGTTAATCTCTTCAGAGAACACTGAACAGCAGAGAAATGTCAGTGAAATTACCTGATATTCGGTGGTTTCATTCGACAAGTTTAATCAGGCGAATCCCATAGATTTAAATGAAAATAATATTCCCTGTTTTATTAAATATTTATTCAACCGTTTATTCTTTTCACTTGCAGCAAAAAAATCTATTTATCTTTGGGCATTTTTCAGGAATTTTTTTCCGCAAATTTTTTTTTCAATTATTATTATTTTTTTTATTTTAAAAATGGTGTTTTTTTTTTCCCTGTAACAGATCTTTTTACTACTATTCATAGTACTTTATATATTATTTCCAGGCATTTTCATGCAGACTTTTTTTGCAAACGCCTTTTAAAATTTGCAGTTTTTTTTTATTGTTTTACCAGTTGGCTTGTTGGCATTTTCCAGCAGTTGGTCGGTGCTCTGCTCGGCGGGTCGTCGGCTTTTTTCAGATTGATTTGGTGGTTTTGCTACAGTTTTTCGGATTCATTCAGCGTCTTGTTCCCTGCATTTCGAAGACAATGCGTTGAATGCTGAATTCACCACAGGGTCCGCAAATCAAGCTCGCCGAAGCGTGGGGAATGGGAGAGCAACAAAATTTGGTGACATTTCGGTGCTCTCTGAATAACCCTGAACCCTGAATAACCCTAAACGGCCAATATATAAATTACAGGATGGTAAAAAAAACGACAGATTATCCTGGTTTATTTGAGTATATCATAGGGCATGTTGACTTAGTAATGCAAATTCTGTATTTTTCACTCTTATTCTTTTGATAATACACACAACTAAGTGCTGGTTCATGCTCTTGTCATTTCTCGACTTGACTACTGAAACTCGCTCCTTATTGGCCTCTCCAACTCCCATATTGCCCCTTTACAATCTGTAATGAATGCAGGAGCCAGGCTTATTTTTCTCACTAAACGCACCTCGCATACTTCCCCACTCTGCCGGTCCCTCCATTGGCTTCCTGTACGTTTCAGGATACAGTTTAAAATACTGATGCTCACGTTCAAATCACTCAATAACTCAACCCCTCCCTATATGTCTTCATTAGTCAGCAAGCACGTCCCATCTAGACAACTCCGTTCAGCAGGTGATCTCCACCTGTCATCGGTCTACACACGCACAGCCAACTCTCGCCTCCAAGACTTCTCAAGGGCAGCACCAGTCCTGTGGAATGACTTGCCTCGCCCTATCAAACTCTCCCCTGACCTTCAGGCCTTCAAGAAATCCCTCAAAACCCATCTCTTCAGATTAGCATATCGCATCACTGATGCAACTCATCCCTCTGCTCACCTACTCACACTTGATTGAAGCCGCTTGTATGACCCCACCATTCCCAAACCACTGGCACTAATGATCCTGCTATCTAGTGCAATTCCTCTGGTCTTCCTCAACCCCAATCCCTCTAGATTGTAAGCTCCTATGAGCAGGGCCCTCTATACCTCTTGTTTCCATCCTATGTCCGTTTATATGTATTTCGTTCCCTTTGGTTATTGTAAAGCGCTGCAGAAACTGTTGACAATAATAATAACTACGTATGAGGAGAAATCTTTAATAGAAATCTGACCATTTTTTTCCCATTCACGTTTTGGAACATATGTTCTTAAATGCATTCAGAGAAAATTATTCAGTCAGTCTTGTTGATTCTCATCTTCCTTTGATTCTGGACCCAAATCAGCCCAGTGGACCAAAGTCAAATAAAATGCTTTCAGTGATGGTTTCATGATGAGCACGCAAACAGCATTTTGCAGAGTTGAAATGATCTCAAAGCTTTACTGATAATATATTACTTTTAACTAATGTAGAGAGATGTACAGCAGCTTAACGAAACGTAAAGGTCTCCTCAAAAGTATATCTTTAAACATTTTTTGCAAATAATGTATGTGGTTGGGCTTATCTCCCCATTCCTGTAAGAGACAAGGCAACTTATAAAAATTCCAGTACAAATCACTAGTTGAAGTAATGGTTATTTTTATTACTTGTCGTTTTTGGATATAATCTAATTTCACATAAATTGGTTACAAGAATTATTTTGGTGCAGGGATTTGCCCTTTTAAAGGAAAACAACACTTTTTGATTTTAAATTCTTACTGTAATAGCATCTGGCATTCTAATGACTATTCCATAGAAAGACCAACGCAACTGCCTGGTGTGCTTAATTTGAATATCTTGGCTTTCACTTCTCAGCAGGTTCGCTAAATTGTTCTGATTGTCTCTCACAGACATAGAAATTAAATGGAAATGATATCGTTCTTGCTAATACAAGGCAAGGATTCAGTTTCCCATTCACTTACATGACATTTCCATTACCCTAACAACAGCTCACCGAATGCAGTGATCATTAGCTCGTTCCTGCTCTCAGATCAGATATAACGACTGCTTCAATTGAAAATTGATACATTTTTGAATGTTATAATGAACATTCTTTGAAACTGTACGCTGAAATTTCACGCAGTGAAACAAAGTCTTTCCTTGATAATGCCTAATAACAATAAATCATAGAGGACCCAATAAAGTGACTCATGTGGAGTACTTTGATATATTTAACTGTAATTAGTTTTTCATGGGAATATTGTATTAATGTTCCATTGAATTCACACGAACAATGCACTCCCATATGTAAGGAGTATTAGGAGTAAGAAAAGATAAATGATATTTCCGCAGGGACATATTGCTATACTTTAGCACGTAGCATAATATTCTTCGAAAAACTTTGATCCACAGTAATCATCAACTAAAATGAAGAACTATCTATTACATCAGGGCTGCCAAACTCTAGTCCCCAGTTGTTGATTGCCTACAATTCCCATAACACTTTCAGGGTTATCCAAAGAGATTCGAAAAGTCACCGCACGTTCGGTGACTTTTCGTTCTCTTCAATTCGGTTCCTTTTGCCGATTGCATTTCGGCGACCCTGCGGTGTATTCAGCAAACAGCACAGGGTCCCCGAATTGCAGGGAAAAGCTGCCGCAAACCTGACGAAAACTCACCGAATGCACGCTGAAAACAAGCAAAAACATCTGGATTAACCTTCGAAAAAGCCGAACAGGAGCCGAAAAGGAGCCGAATCACACAGAGCCGAAGCAGCTGTGAGTAGAGGAGGCAGTGAATAAATTAGCAAAACCATTTGTATGAATCTGGGAAAATGAAACGCTGTTTGCAAAGAAACTACTGAGCGAAAATGTCTGAAATTTTCACAGGAGGTCCAGGGAATGATGATAAAGAGGGCTGTTACAAAAAAAATAAGTAAACTGAAAAAAAAAAAATCGGACTTTTAAATTTTTTTTAAAAAATTCAGAAAAATGCTTAAAGTATCCTTAAAAATCTATAAATAAAGAGACTTTTTGCTGCAGAATTTTATAATGAGCGGTTTATTAGATATTGAATTAAAACGGGAATATTTTTAACATTGAAGCCTATGGGATTCTCCTGAATAAATTTGCCGAATTAAACCACCGAATGGCAGGGCATTAGGGGAACCTTTCACTGCTGGTTTGTGTTCTCTGAATAGCCGAAGCAGTGCTTTTTCATGGGGATTTCACTGCCCTCGAACAGGCACCGAACAGGCACCGTATGTGCAGGCAATTCGCCAGGATTTGGCGAATTGCCTGCTCTCTGGATAGCCGAATGGCCAGGAAAGGTAACCGAACGCTGATTTTCAGCGTTCGGTTACCTTTCTCAAGCAATTCGGATCTCTTTGCCTATCACCATTTGCCTATCTTTTTGCTCCTCTTTGTTAACTTGATAAAGTCACCAGTTGTAACCCATCTTTCAACAATTCCCTGGCACCATCCCCTAGAAGCACCTTGGCCTTACTAGACCTTAAAATCAGCCCTACACCAAGGACCATGACTTATCACTATATCCTGTTTAATTGAGGGTTAAAGGAGAACTCTAAAGAAACCCCCCCCCCCTTTTATGCCTTTAAATGATATGCAGATGCTGCTTACAGCTTACAACTCAGGGCTTCCAAAATGCAGAAGTCCCATTTTTTAACACAATTTGAATGCCTACGCAATTAGTATTGTACAGTTGTGTTCAGAATTATTCAACCCCCACTGAAATTGAGTGTTTTGGCCAGTTTGACATTGATTTTGATCATTCAGTCATCTTGCTTACAATTAAATCAAAGAGGCACGTGTAGGTCAGACAAATATAACATAACATTTATAATGAAATAACCACAAATGTCTTTTCTGTGCTCACATCATTATCAGTTTTATTCAACCCCCAAGTGACATTTAATCTTAGTACTTGATACAACATCCTTTTACAGTTATAACAGCTTTTAAACGTGAAGCATAGCTTGACACAAGTGTCTTGCAGCGATCTATGGGTATCTTCGCCCATTCGTCATGGGCAAAAGCCTCCAGTTCAGTCACATTCTTAGGCTTGCACACTGCAACTGCTTTCTTTAAGTCCCACCAGAGGTTCTCAATCAAATTTAAGTCAGGTGACTGCGATGGCCACTCCAAAATGTTCCAGCCTTTAATCTGCAACCATGCTCTAGTGGACTTGGAGGTATGCTTGGGATCATTGTCCTGTTGAAAGGTCCAACAACTCCCAAGCCTCAGGTTTGTGATGGACTTCATCACATTGTCATCCAATATCTCCTGGTACTGAAGAGAATTCATGGTACCTTGCACACGCTGAAGCTTCCCTGTACCTGCAGAAGCAAAACAGCCCCAAAGCATGATTGACCCCCCGCCATGCTTCACAGTAGGCAAGGTGTTCTTTTCTTCATAGGCCTTGTTCTTCCTCCTCCAAACATAGCGTTGATCCTTGGGCCCAAACAGTTCTAACTTTGTTTCATCAGTACACAGAACACTTCTGTGGTTTGTCCACATGACTTTTAGCATACTGCAGTCGACTCTTCTTATTCTTTGGAGACAGCAAGGGGGTGCGCCTGGGAGTTCTGGCATGGAGGCCTTCATTACGCAGTGTGCGCCGTATTGTCTGAGCTGAAACTTCAGTACCCACATCTGACAAATCTTTTCTCAGTTCCTCAGCAGTCACACGGGGACTTTTATCCACTCTACGCTTCAGGTAGCGCACAGCAGTCGAAGTCAGCATCTTCTTTCTGCCACGACCAGGTAGCGTTTCAACAGTGCCCATTGCCTTGAATTTGCGAATGATGCTTCTTATGGTCTCTCTTGGTATGTTTAACATCTTTGCAATCTTCTTATAGCCATTGCCCTTCCTGTGAAGAGTAATCACCTCTTCTCTTGTCTTCCTGGACCATTCTCTTGACTTCACCATGTTTGTAACCACACCAGTAAATGTCTAGAAGGAGCTGAGTATCACAGTCATTTTAAAGCTGCCTAATTGGTGCTTATTATGCTTTATTGCTGCTCCGTGACATCCACAGGTGTTTTCAATACCTGATTGAAAACACTTGAATGAACCTCTGTTCTTCAGAGTGGTAGTCTTTAAGGGGTTGAATAATTGTGTCAATGAAGAATTCACAAAAGAAACATTTACTACTGTATTACAAAACCAATTGATGTCATTTTAGTTGCATATGGTTCTTTAAAAAGTCCTTGTAGGATTTCATTCTGAATACAATTACAAATGTACACTAAATTCCCTAAAACCCTTTACAGCATTGGGGGTTGAATAATTTTGAACACAACTGTATATGATGTATAAATTGTGCATCGCTCAGAACTTGCGTGGTCTCATATGCATGTTCCGTAGCACCTAGATGAATTGCAGCTGTGCCCGTACATGCAGAAGCAATCCATCGGCTTTCTTCTCTCAGGATCCTTGCTACTGAGAATGTTCGGATAGAGGATGATGTTAGCATGCAGAGCACAGGGTGGTGCAGTGCACAGAGTGGTGCAGTAGGGAGCCAACAAAGTTTTAAGAATATCAATAGGTTCCATAGTGTTCACTGATGATTCTACAAAATCCTATCTTACTAGTAAAATGAAAATATAAGAAGACAGAATGTATACTCTCCCACCTAAAGACAAAAAGTGAATAGAAATAAACTAGCTTCCCATCTGAGAAATCAAAAAGAGAGATTCACTGATTCAGTATATACTCTATGGCAAATTAAGTCTATAACAGGAACATTTGATACAGGCCCTGTATTCTGTGTTTTGTAAGCACTGACGTAAATATGTACATTCATTTGAAACCCAGCTGATTAATTAACACACTTGATTTGCTGTTTTCCTCTTGCTGTTTCCTGATGTTTGTTTTTTCACAGTATGTCAAGAAAATGATTTGATGCTGAAAGTATGCATGTAGCTTGGTGTTTACATGCTGTAGGAACCTTTTCCCCCAAGAAGGGTAATGCCGTAATAGAATTAGCTTCAAACCTAGGATTTCTTTAGTGCATTTTTTTTTAACCCTTCACTACTGAGCTATTTAAAAAAATAAAAAACCTCCAGAAAACACATTATTTAATGGCGAAAAGAGAAATCGTTTTTTTCTTACTGTATTTATGATGTTTATGATGAAGAGAAATCTATGGAAACATATACAGTATAATGAATTAACCATTAAACATATTATTTTGCTGACTTGGGAGAAAGCAATAGCTGCATTTTAACAGAGATCTTGAACCTTTGTCATCTTCATTAATCTGTGGTCACATAAATCTTTTTTAGCGCACGTCTTGGATAAACCAGTAGTCAACCTACCATCACCATTTGCTCCCCGGAGTGGTCCTCCAATGACTATCAGGGTTATTCAGAGAGCGGTGAAAAGCAGGAGAATGACTGGATAATGGAAAATTCTAGGTTAAATTAGCCAAACCAGAAAAATTCTCCCATTCATCTCATTTTCCAAAAAGGCTATTTTGACCTAGAATTTTCCATTCTCCAGCCATTCTCCTGCTTTTCACCATTCTCTGAATAACCCTGTTAATTAATGATTATCCCTTCATTTCTTCTTAATGCCAAGCTGAAGTGTTTGCTGCTGTATAATTAGCCCCACAACTCCTACTACAGAAGAGGAGTAGATCTCATTCCAGGAAGATGACCTCAAGAACTACTGGTAGGCCTTCAAGAATCACTATTTCCCATACTCACAGAATGCAAGATTTGGAAATCACAGCTTTGAAAGTATGCCGAATGGGTATGGATTCTTCATCCAAGTCTTCCAGATTATAAGCAGACATTATTATAGTAATTCATAAAAAAAAATCCAGTCAGTTTAAACTTACGCTTGTTCAAAATTGGACAACCAGGACCATCCTTATGACTTTTCCAAAAATCCTATATACCGTTATCTCAGAAGTGGAAATGAATACTCTGGAATTAGCTTGAGCTAGATGGAAGAAAATATTAACGTACTCCCTGAAAAATCATTACAGTCTGAACTACCATAGGAGGTACTGTACATGCATTTTGTCTGTACATGAGGTATCCATCCTTGTTATTTAAGCTGCGCCTTTCTTTGCATTTCACTTTCACTCCGCGGAGTGTGCTATGTCATTCCCACGGCGGGTGGGCCTAAACGCCACGGGCCGGCATAGCAGCCCTGCAGCCTTTCCATAGACACAATTGGCTCACCTACATTGCGCGCGTGCTGATTGCATCATTGGCTGCCATGGGACCCTGTGACGCGATCAGCGCATGCACAATGTTGGCAGGCTGAAGGCCAGCCCCAGCGGTAGCTTGGCGCGCTATTCTGCCACGCGGCGTTAAGGTACCGCATTGCTGCTGGGAGCTCCCGGAAGCAAAAGGTTAATAGAGAGACACAAACAGGAAATAGGTTAATACAGAGCTACTAAGACTATTTGTGCCCAGTTTCCATCTCCATGAGATCAGAAGAGACGATGCTGCTGTCCTCTGCAATGTGCGGCCAAAGGTAAGCAAGGAATTTTCTGAGTTATTTACCTGTAAGTGTTTCCACCAGGGTTTCTGAGCTGGTATTCTTTTTTGAATAGCAGCTCAAAGTGAGAATAATTATTCCTTTTTTTCTCTGGCTTCTAGTTAATGCCTCTCGTTGACAGAATAGGAAGCATTCATTTACAGTAACCAGACGCAACAGCCAAGCCTCTAGCAAAGATTGCAGCTTGACTGGAATAGCAACTTTAGTCATTAGTTTTAACTAGCGAGCCATTAAATATAATGGTCCCTCTTGTTAATGTAATGGACTAGCAGGGTCCAATGTTGGGACAGTTTGTGACAGTGCACTGGATCGGTAGCTTTATTAAATAAATCCCAAAGGGAATGGTTAGTAGCAAGAAACAAGGCTTCTGGGAAGGTGGTATCTGTTTGCAAATGGGCGATTTGCCTTCATGGTTGCAGGATTGTGCATCTGCCTTTCTATCTTGTGAGCATGGAAATCCATGGAAAGGCTGGAAAAAATGTTATCCCATCATAGACTCTTTTAACTTCCCTAACAGATATAAGACCAAAGTAAATTGGAATATTTATAGGCACATTGTCTTATACCTCAAGAAGTTGAGTAAAATTTGTTTTCTAGTCTGAATTTGGTAGTTAGGATCCATGTAACCATAGGATTTACTATCTTTAACTGTAGGTAAATGTAACTGGGTAACGAAGGTAGTATATTTTTTATTTCATTGTAATAAGGGTTATATGGTTCTTTTTGCTGTTTCTGACATATCCATTTCCAGATAGTAATAGCCCTATGAGATTTGCTTGTACATCCATTAGGTCCACCTGTATGAAGCCCCCAAAAAATCAGTTGTAGTTGTTAAAAACATGCTAATAATTTACAAAGATATTGGAGTACCATAGGCATGTGTAGACATTTGAAAATCACAGATGTACTGAAGCACCAGTCATATTAAATGTTGTAGCATGTACTGCAGGCATCCCTATTTAGTGGGAATGCATGCTTTCAACCACAGGTACATGTGCAAACCACGGCCAAGTTAATTCACAGAATGAAAGCATACAGTATGAACAGTAGTATATTCTGGCATGGTGCTGCCACTGTCACATATTCTGCTGACTACCATGCCCACAGACTTCATATCAAATATATTTGAAAGTAACAAAAAAAAAGATGTCATCTGTGCTTATCCCTATAACTCCATGTGAAACAAAACACAATCAGAGGTTTTGGTTCACTTGAATGACCATTGAAGTTTAAGCTCGCCTGCCACATCACGGCACCTCAGGTAGGTGAGTCCTACCTAATGAAACCAGAAGCTGCTTTCTAAGCAAGCCACATATGCTCATGCTGCTTCTCAGTAATGAGGGACACTGGTGGGTTTTCATTTATACCCTCCCCAGAAACGATTCAGGTGCGACACCGTTTTTTCTGTATGTACGAATATTGTGTTGTATCTGCAGCCAGGTCATCTTTGCAGCTGTCCGTTCCGCGGTTTCGTTTTTACTCCCATAGTGGAAACGTTTCTGGGGAGGGTATAAATGGCAAGTGAGCTTAAACTTCAATGGCCATTCAAGTAAACCAAAACCTCTGATTGCGTTTTGTTTCAGATGGAGTTATAGAGATAAGCGCAGATGACATCTTTTTTTCTTGTTATGTTAAAACCTGCTACTGGGCTGGATACTTCTGGTAGTTGCAGTCGCCCTGGTAGGGATCAGGCGCGACACCTTTTTTTCTGTATGTATGCTCACTTAAAAATAAGACAGACATTCAAGACCTATATGGGCTATGTATGTCAATAAAAATGTCATTAAGAACAAAACCAAACTATATGATCTACATCAAGTTATTTCTATCAACGATTATAATAGCTTAGAGCAAAAATCTCAATCTCTTCCTCCAGATTTTTCTGGACTACAACTCCCATCATTATTTGGCGATCTATTGTATTCAAATAATTCTAGGAAATTATGGAAATTAAAATCTGGGGGACAGAGATTGAGTTCTCTGGTTTACAGACCAGTTGCTGGGAGTTTTACTGCCTTGCAGCTCTGATTTACACCTGCACATCTCAAATATAACACACCTCTAAAGAAGGTCATAGGGGGAAAACACTGCTTCTTAGCATGCACTGCTTCCCAGTGTTGCTGTCACACTATATTTAACTCATTAACGCAGTGGGGTGTACTATGCCATCCCTGCGGTTGGTGGGTCTGAACGTGTGGGGTGGCTAGCATGCCCCTCTGGCATCAATGGACTGCCTCCTGAACCAGCCACCCACCGGTGAGCA
The DNA here is from genome assembly GCA_009667805.1 of Leptobrachium leishanense. Classification (NCBI taxonomy): domain Eukaryota; kingdom Metazoa; phylum Chordata; class Amphibia; order Anura; family Megophryidae; genus Leptobrachium; species Leptobrachium leishanense. The sequence continues at coordinate 206,731,411 of CM019064.1, forward strand.
CGCCTGCCTGAAATCATTTGCTACCGCAGGATGGCCTGAACTCAATCCACCCCCTGCAGTCAAAGACGCGCATGGGCAGGCCAGAGAAGGAGTTGCAGTAGCAGCTGGAGAGTAAGTCCCGAACAGCGATTAGACCCACCCGACGGGCACAACCCACCTGGCGGCAAGGGGCTAATTAAAGGCACAGCTCTGCTCCCCCTTTTTTTGTTTTTCAATGCTAGTTTGTATACTCTAATAAGTGAAATATTTATATCATAAAGACTACCATAATTCGCAAATTACACCGCATTATTTTTTAGCTTGTTATTTTTTTGTGTTGTGCAAACTGGTAAATGCAATGCTTTTAAAGTTTGGAAAAAAAGATGATTTCGTAAATATGGAAAACAAGCTATTGCTAAAACAATTTCTCTAAACTGATTTCAGCTAGCTTTCAGAAACCTTGTTAATAATCAGTCCCTTGGGTAGGAAATTGTATGGGAATTAGAAGCAGCTGGAAGAAATTACTGAGTTTTATTAGCAATTTTGCTGCTTTTATCAGCTAAATATGAGGAATAGATGCAGTGATTCCCGAACAGTCTATCTGGGACTGGGACCCTCACTGAGTGAGCAAGTAATCATTTGTAAGCTGCTCATGGTAATTGAAAGTTAGATATGTCCCCTGTGTGTCCTTCATTAGGGCTGTTATGTAACTTGTATAGTTTAGACTGAATAATAAATTAGTTCAATGAGAAAGATAAATCCGCAGAGTCTCAGTAATCTGGAGCTATGCTCTGTTTTGTGGGCTGAGGTCGGAAGGTGAAGGAGATTTCTAACAAATCTTTTGAGCACAGATATGTTATCTCAAAGAATATTTTATATTAATGGAGTGTTTAAAAAAAAAAGCGTAAAGAGCAAAACTATAATTATCTAAGAAGTTATCACCTATGAACATTTTCAATGGCAAACGACAAAGTTAATAATATGTTTAATGATTGTCAAATAAGTCATGACAAACTGAGTGCAATGTGCATTATTAATTCAGAAGACATGTTTTATATGTAAATATATATACATATATATATATATATTTCTTACTTCAAATCAGGCACTCAGGATCTCTCAATTCATATGCCCGGTGCAGCGTTCAGCCAAATGAAATCATTTCAAAACAGCGGCACTCATGAGTCTTCCATAAATAACTTAGAGGGTTATTCAAAGAGCACCGAATTGGCCAAGAAGTTGCACCTAACAGTGAATTTCCCCGTACGGTGCAATTTCTTGGCCCTTCGGCTATATTGGCAAATTGCCTGCAAAATATGGTGATCTTTGACAGCAATGAACTCCCCATAAAGAAGTAAAGGTTAATCTATTCAGAGAACACCGAACAGCAGAGAATTGCCAGTGAAATGCCCTGATTTTCAGTTTCATTAGGTTTAATCAGGCGAATCACATACGTTTCAATGATAAATAATTTCCCAGCTTTTACTAAATATTTATGCAACCATTTATTCTTTTCATTTGCAGCAAAAAGGCTATTTATTATTTAGGATTTATTTCAGCTAAAGAAATTTCCCGTTTTTTTTTAATTGCTTTTTTTTCTGTCACAGAACTTTTTATTAATATTATTCATAGGACCTTTATAGATATTATCACCAGGCATTTCCATGCAGTATTTTTTTTTTCTACCCTTGTTAGGGGGCTTGACGGCTTTTTCTGGCAGTTTTTCAATTGGTTCGTCGGGTCGATTCACCGCACTTCGGGAACCCTGCGGTGAATGCTGATTTGACGAATTGAACTCGCCAAAGTGCGTCAAATGGGAGAGCACAGAAATGTCGGTGACGTTTCGGTGCTCTCTGAATAACTCTGTTAGTAACTTTATTCAATCTCAATGTTTCAGTTTGCTGCCCGCAAGCTTTATTCAGGATAAAAACACTTACACACATACATAATTTTATAGATAACCTTACTCACCCTGCTTGTGTGTCACCAGCACACCAGATGCTGTCTCATCCTGGTGATGTCAGGACGGCCCATGCTGCTAAAAACCATGGAAACCACTGTAACCAAATCCGATGATCAGTAAATATCCAGTTACTGTGTCTCAAAACTTCACCACTATCTTTTACACTAACTACAGTGGACTTAATAGAAAACTAAAAAAAACTAACAGATCATGGAGTACTACAGGTCTCTGTACTTCATTTTGAATCCCTCTGAAAAGCATTGAAAAACAACTCATGCTGAAAAATACAAAACAATGCAAAATATAAAAATGCAAAACTACAAAAGTACAAGAATAGAAAAGTACAAAAATACCAAGCAAATAACCCACGCCTTACTAGATTCCTCTAGGCCATTCCATCTTCACATTAATGGAATCTTACTGTGGTCCTATGCTTTGGGGCCCACACACCAACTATGACACTGTTATGCCTCAAGGTTAATCTGTAAAAATGGCTCAAACGAGAACTTCTCACTCAAGCCTCTAGGCTGAATGGTGTCCAATTCTTTTTATCCAGTAAACCTCATTCTGAAGAAGTAGGTTGCCTCCTTGTTTTGGTGCTGGAACATGTTCAATAGCTACAAACTTCATCCTGGGAAATTGGTGGCCTTTCTACAAAAAGTGATGTGCCACTGGCTAATCAATCCCTCCATCTCTGTAGGCCACTCTTATTGAAGATTGATGTTCTCATATTCGCTCTCAAAGATTTATCCATTTTTACAATATAACACAGACAGCAAGAGCACAAGATTTTATATATTACATCATCCATCATACACAAAATTCGCTGTTTAAATTTATAGACCATGTGTGGGTGGTTAAATTTAGTACTGGCTATCATATGACTACAGGTTACACACCCCAAACACCTAACGCATCCCAAATTCCTATGTGTATTGGCTTTCTCATAAAAATGAACCGGGTCTGTTTTGTCCAGCATGTCTAGGTTGTTTAGGTCTCTTAATCCCTTGTATTCTTTCTAAACTCCCACAACTCTGTATTGCCTTTTCCAGTGCCTGTTCTAGCCACATGCTCAGAACCTTTTCCACATTTCTCCCAGTTGTCCATCAATGTTCCTCTGTTCTGAGTTATTTATTTATATACGAAAAATTGTGTATATGGTACGGATTTTGTCGGGGGTGAGAACTACTTATATGTAGTATGGTATTCCTATGGATTTATGAAACAGAGTATGTTGCAGACGATGGTGATCAGGATATATCCGAATGTCCAAAAAATCCACGATGTCTCTGCTCATGGTACTGGTCAAAACTGCCAGCTTTTTGAATAGCCGAATGGCCACGGAATTGCACCGTACTGGGAAATTTCACAGACTGCCCGTGGCCTTTTGTTGCTGAATACAACAGATTCAGCACCGTTGCCAATGGACAGGGAGGCAGTGCTGTTGAATCTCCGAAACAAAATAATGGATTGATGCATAGAAAAGGAATCAATTCATTATACTCCGTTTAGATTTTGTCTCATTTCTGATGGAACCAATTCATTATTTCGGACGTGCTTCTGAAATACGAATCAGTAAATTTCGTCTGCATTTTGATTCAGGATGAAACGAAATGCACATCTCTAACAGGTAGTATCTCATGATTTGTGAGGGTCATAAGAAGGTGCAACAGCACAAGTGGCCTGTTCACTGGTGGGTCCCCTCTCAAGTCTCAAAAGGTTTTAGCTCAATAGTGTCAATACAGAGAAGACTATTCCATATGCAAATCAGACTGTTATCACCCAGAAAGGATTTCCAGAACTGATATGCCAAGGGAGCCTCCTCTGCATGAGAATGAACGACAATTTTTATTTTTCAATTTATCCATGCCAGAGCCGAACTGCTGAAACCAAACTTGTGGAAAAACAAAGGCATGTATCTATAGCCCTACAGCTTTAAATAACATCACTCAGCTGAACATGTAGTACTATAGTTGCAGATATTTTTTAAAATCTGTGTTTCTGATATCTAACGAGTCATATCGAAATATTCTATACAAATCTACAAGTGCATGACATATTATGATTTTTATCTCTTTTATAAATTTTCTATATCAACGTGCCACAGGTAGTAAACCATATTGTTTATTGATAAACATGATTTCCATAATATTTTATTCTCTGGTTCTTTTGACTGCCAAATACATAAAATACTGATATATGGATTACAGCCCTTCTGCACCACTTTGCCTCAAATCTTTTCTGCTTGTATCTGCCAGAAGTTAGATATCTGTAGGTAGCAGAAAATTACTTTTTCATCAAGGATGAGAGATTCCTCGAAGGTGTTTGCCAAAGAGCTCTTACAAAGTCGGATAATGTCAGTTATCTATCCTAATTTAACCATGTACCTGCAAGGAGACTGACCTAGAATAGAGCAAATGTCCTTTACAAACAAGCACAGTGTTTTGTATTGTCAAGGGTCACCGCCTCATCGTGATCCTATTAAGTGGATACAAGGACTTAATACATAGAGTAGCAAACTTCAAGACCAACATGAGAGCGCAGCCACTTATGTGAATGGGTCTCATTTACAGAGCACCAACAATTAATTCAATTTGAGTTATCAATTAATATAAACACTATTATAAATGAGCAGTAAAGCCATTTATTTCCAGTACTAGTACTTTGTTCACATTACAGGAGGTTCTTGTATAGAGATTATATACTTGAAGATTTCTGATTTGCTAGCTCTGACACTCGCTTATTTGTGATGATAAAATAATACTTTGAATTTGTAGAAGGCTTGAGGCTCCAATTCATTACTGCATCCATTGCTTCTATGTCTCAGATCCAGGTATCTGTAGGAGGAAGGCCAGCTAACGTGCATACTGGATACTCAACAACAGACCTAGCACCAACATTGATCCTCGTTTATTGCCCATAGAATAACGAGATCTGCAAACCACCACCGTTATCGAACCCTGGATGCAGGGCCGTAGGGAGGGTGAGGCCATTGAGGCACTCGCCTCAGGCACAGTTACAATGGGGCGCAGGGGCAGTCAGAAAGAAAATCACCTCTCTGACTGCCGGAGTGGAGCAGAGTGCAGGGGAGACTTGGGGCTGCTGCATGATTCACTCGCTGAGAGCAGCGAGATGGGAGACGTGCAGGAGGATGGGAAGGAGCCGGCAGAAGGTGTCTCACTCAGCTGCTGAGGAGGCCCCTTCCGGCTGCTCCTCCCATCCTCCTGCAAGACTTCCTGTCCCCACACCACGTGGAAGGGAGGGAGCAGGGAAGAGAAGAAGCAGGAGAGCAGAGCACTGCAGTTGCAGCCAGGGGGACACCTCTTAGGTAAGATCACCCCCAGCTGCTCTCCCCTCAAACAGCCCCCTCTCCTGCATCTCCCCCTCATTAGCTCTACCTCCACAGCTCTCTACCCCCGATAAGATCTCTACCCCCTCTTTAGCATCTTTCCCCAGCTCTCTATGCCCCAGCCCCCCAAGCTCTACCCCCACATCTCTACCCCCCAGCTCTCTGCCCCAGCCCCCCCAGCTATCTACTTCCACATATCTACCCCAGCCCCACACCCCCACATCTCTACCCCCAGCCCTCTACCCCAGCCCTCCCAGATCTTTACCCCCACATCTCTACCCCATCTCTACCCCAGCCCTTCCAGCTCTTTACCCCATCTCTGCCCCAGCCCCTCCAGGTCTTTACCCCCACATCTCTACCCCCAGCCCTCAACCCCATCTCTACCCCCAGCCCCCCAGATCTTTACCCCCATATCTCTACCCCAGCCCTCTACCCCAGCCGCCCCAGATCTCCACTTCCACATATCCGCCCCAGCTCTCTACCCCTCAGCCCTCTAACCCCATCTCTACGCCAGCCCCCCAGATCTCCACTTCCACATATCCACCCCCAGCTCTCTACCCCTCAGCCCCCCAGATCTCTACTTCCACATCAGCCCCCCAGCTCTCTACCTCTCAGCCCTCTAACCCCCAGCCCCCAAATCTCTACTTCCACATATCTACCCCAACCCCCACATCTCTGCCCCCCAGCTCTCTATCCCCACATCTCTACCCCAGCCCTCCCCAGCTCTCTTACCCCACATCTCTACCCACAAGCTCCCCCTATAAGCTCTCCTCCCCTCTCCTATTTAAAATAAATTACTGATTTGACATAAAATCAGATTTTTTTCTGCATCCCCCGCCATGTATCCCCCCCAGCATCACAAGGCGCGCAGGGAAGGAGCCCCGGAAGCAGTGTGCTACAATCGGCTGGGGGACACAGCGGGAGAACATCGAGGGAACGCAGGGACAAGGTATGTACAATCCCGAGTGTGGCTCTGGGTTACTGCTTTTGGTACTGAAAATTAACCCCGAGCCACACTCGTGGTTACTGGCAGGAAGGTTAATATACATATGATAATGCTCCTCTCATTGAATAAAACAAGCAAACGCTCTCATGTTCACAACGCAATCCATAACGCTCTCATGTTCAATACGCAATCCACAACGCTCTCATGTTCAATACGCAATCCACAACGCTCTCATGTTCAATACGCAATCCACAACGCTCCCATGTTCACTACCCAATCCACAACGCTCTCATGTTCATTACCCAATCCACAACGCTCTCATGTTCACTACCCAATCCACAACGCTCTCATGTTCAATACGCAATCGATAACACATTACTGTGAGTTTCATTACTGTGGAGCTCTGTGATACGCTCATACACACTGCACATTACTGTGAGTTTCATTACTGTGGAGCTCTGTGATATGCTCATACACACTGCACATTACTGCGAGTTTTATTGCTGTGGTGCTCTGATACACTATTACACACACGGTCCTCTAAAACATCTGGGAATAGCTTGGTCTTTGGCCCTGTGGGGCCTCATAACTGAGCTTCAACTAAGGCCTCACCAAATCTGGAGCCGCCTCTGCTGACTAACACAGGGGAGACTAACGTTATTTAGTATTATTAATTTTGTTATTTATTACCTATTTTCCTCTAAATAACCTCTAAAAATATTGTGTTTGGGGGGGGGGGGCACAATTTTCTATTCTTGCCTCGGGTGCAAAAGGAGCTAGCTACGGCTCTGCCTGGATGTGCAAAGCATGTTGCCCGTTTATGTTTGGCATAGCAAAATTACACCAAACAATGACACGGGTGGTGGTTCTAAATGTGCCTGTATTATCACAGAAGAACACAATAAAAAAAGATGGTGTCTCGGCAAGTACATTTCTCTAGTATTGTATTCTATACATTGAGCTCCCTGTTCCTGAACATACCAAGTATTATTACATGCTGCTAAACCCTGCCTTGCCTGACTACTCTATTTGCCTACTGCTTGCCCTTGAATTTAGCCTGTGTCCCCAACCATTCTATTGTCTGCCCTGTCACTGCACCCTTAAATCTTTAAAATCCTGTCCCCTCGCCTGTGCTTTTGCTGCAGGAAGAAGATTTCTGCACTGAGATGCATTGATTGATCAGCTTTGCAAAACCTGTGCAAGGCTGATTATAACCACTGAAAGGTTATTCTGCCAGAGGTTTGGAAAACAGTGACAGGCGACAGAGAAATTTGTGGGGGATAGGGAACTCAGCACGCCATCACAATTAAATTTTATTTATGGTCATGACACATGTTTAAAAGTGCAAGGTTTTTATATTGTGCTCCCAGATTTTATTCTCTAGTTTGTATGTTATTCTTTGATATACACTCCCCTACTCCTAAGCTAATGCTATTTACTATCTATTCCCATTCCCACTGCTTATTTCCTTTTCTATGGCTACCTTGAGTTAACAAAATTATCTTTGGTTCTCCATGTGAATGTTTTTTTCTCTATTGATGGGTAGATAAAACATTAACAAATATCCTTCATTTCAAAAATTACAATATTTTAATACAAAACTCATTAAAAGTCTTGTTACCTGAACTTAATTGTGTAACTTTTTGAGGGGAAATTCTGTTTGTAGCACAGAGCAACTATGAAAATTCCTTTTCTATGGGCGAATAACATTCTGAGTTCCTTGTCTGATACGCTAATTTCAAAAGGTAATTAAATTTCCGATCTTCAGTGTTGAAAGCATTCAGCATAGATTTTTACCTTCTCAAGCAGAAAAAAACATGATAAAGTGCTAATCATATTTTTAATTGAGCGCCCTGAAAAGGATCTCTCACGGTAACTAATTACTTTTCATCTTGAGCTGCTAACTTGTTACATGACAGTCCCTAGTAACTGTGACTAATTATTTTCTATTAGAGTGGTTGCAACCGGGTGACTCAAGCAGATATAAGATGATAACGAGGATTCAATGTTTGATATATCAGGCTCCATTAGTAAATATCTATACATGTTACAAAGTCTTACGTAATGTTCAACATAATAAATTAATCTAATTCTATCAAGAATATGAATTTGCATCAGAGCAGAATCCGAACCAGGCAAGGATGGAAACTCTTAATGGATCTATGCTTTTTAAATTAAATTAGCCAGCGACAACATGAATTTGTTAGATGAAAGCAGTTTGCGTTTACAGACTTCCCATTGTATTTCACTTCTTAAGCATTTTAGTAGTCATAAGGGTCTATCCATAAAGCACCGGAATTGTATGCCAATTTCAGTGCTTTGTGTTTCGCCGCAATCCATCGCATTTTGGCAATTCCATTTTGCTAAATATACTGTGGATTCACTATTTAGCGAATGGTCACTGTATTTTGCTGGAATTGGAGTCGCTGAAGCAGTTATCGGACATTGTTGAAAAGCTCCATTGATAATCACCAAATTGCACCGAATTAGTATCGGATAATTTTGCCAAACCGGAAAAGAAAAAAAGGAAGACTCCTATTATTCTAATAGGAGTATACATCAATAAAATGTGTGCAAATAATAATATAATAATGTATATTTTACAGTGGCAAGAAAAAGTATGTGAACCCTTTGGGATTACGTGGACTTTTGCATGAATTGGTCATAAAATGTGCTCTGATCTTCATCGAAGTCACAACAATTTGAAAAACACAGTCTGCTTAAAATAATACAATACAAACATTATATGTTTTCATGTTTTTATTGAACAGAACGTGTAAACATTCACAGTGCAGGGTGGAAAAAGTATGTGAACCCCTAGCGTAATGACTTCTCCAAGAGCTAATTGGAGCCAGGAGTGAGCCAACCTTGAGTCCAATCAGTGTGATATTATTGGATGTGTTGCTGAAAGCTGTCCTGCCCTTTAAAAACACACACCAGTTTTGGGTTTACTGGTTTCAAGAAGCACTGCCTGATGTGTACCATGCCTCGCAGAAACCAGTAAACATGAAAACATATAATGTTTGTGTTGTATTATTTTAAGCAGACTGTGCTTTTCAAATTGTTGTGACTTAGATGAAGATCAGAGCACATTTTATGACCAATTCATGCAAAACTCCACGTAATCCCAAAGGGTTCACATACTTTGTCTTGCCACTGTATACCTGAACTGGGCTGTTACTCCTGATTGTTGCAGCTGCTCTGGTGAGCATGGGGGCAACACCGTTTTTTCGGTATGTAAATAATAAAAAAAAGAATAAAAGGTCTGTTACAAAATAAAAAAAAGTCTTTTAACCCCATAACGACCAAGGACGTTTCCAGGTACATCTGACGAAAATGGTGCTTGATGACAGAGGACGGTTTCTTTCATTAGGGGCCCTCACTCACTTTACTCACCTCCCTGGCTGGGGTCCCACGTTGGTCTGACTTAAAGGAAGTCAGACCAATGATTTTTTACCCTGGGCGTCGCTGGGTGCAATCCTTTGGACCCCTCTCCCTCCCAATCAGTTTTGAATTAAAAAACAAAGAGTGGCTTTGCTGGAAAGGATACCGAGTGAGCTTTCCAGCTATGCCTTTTTTTAACCCTTTAGGTTTGAAGCCAAGTCTCCGGGGCCTTGTCACATCCCATGCTGTCCAGGGCCGCATGTGCCTGACAGCACAATACTCGCTGCTCGCGGGCCGGGCACTGTCTGATATGGGATTTCCTTGTGGTCATGGCTCAGGTGTGCCGGCAGGGCACGGCGTGATGACCCAGCACCCGCCGGGTTAAAAGCCCCACGGTTCCAGTCATTCAGTGCCCTGAAGTGGTTTCACATCCCTTCATTGCTCTCTCGTTGCTTACAAACCTGCTCTGTGAATCGACCTTGGCTTTTCTGTTAACCCTCTATGTGTATCAAATTTGGCAAGTCTGACAACCCCCTCTGTATATCAAGCCCAGCTATTCTGAGAACCATCTGGGTACTGACTTTAGTATAAGGCTGACTACCACTCCTGATATTAAGAACCTTGCTATTTTGTTGACCAAGTGTAAGATCATTGTCTGGTGTCTGTTAACCCTTTGTGGTTATATCTCTGCTCACTAATATTAGGTAGCTTTGCAGACCATCAAAGGAACGGAAGGGTAGATAGTATTCTGCATATAGGGACCAGGATCATAGATCCTAGGGGGAAACGTGACAGGCCTCCCCTCACCAACTAACGTTATCACGCATGTGCACGATGAAGTTAGTTAGGGAATTAACCCCTAGCTGCCAAAGGGGGTACTTTGGACCCATATCTCCTGATCGGTGGCAGCTAGAGGGTCATGTTTGGGACCATTGGAATGCCAGAGCATGGCCTTTCCAATGATACCAAACATGACCATGTTTCGATTAAACAAAATCAATTCAAGGCGATCTTCAAAATCTGGCCTTGTTGGGTGTCCCAAGGAGAGGTTTGAGAAAAATAACATTTTTTTTTTTTTAACTATCTCAGAATAACAATGTCTGTACAAAAGTTCTATTTAACCCTATAATTAATTGTTAATGTCACATTCAATGTTTCAAATAATGTGTTATGATAAAAAATTTCTCATAAAAACTAGCTTGGTAGTGAAGGGGTTAAGCCTGTTATATTGAAAAAACGAAAATCTGGGCAATTTGCTGGAATTTCAGTACAATGCGATGTTCTGTGAATAGAAGACACGACAGTCTTATATGGGTAAATTTTGGTGCCGCCGAACTCCTCCAAATTGTGGCGAATTGCACCGTATTTTGCTGTCAATTCACCAGTATTTGGTGAATTAACAGCATAATGAATAGACGAACTGGCCTGAAATTGCACTGGACAGTGAAATTCACAGTTCGGTGCAATTTGGGCCAATTCGGAGGTTAGTGAATAAGTGTAGATCATAGGCGTGCACAGGGAGAGTGCCTGGTGTGCCCAGTCACACCCTAATGTTGGGAACAGATCCTCTTCCTCTTCCTACATTGACATATTAGATCTGGTTTATGATGAGAAAAATAAAAACTGACATTATTTCTGATTACAGACTTGTTGTTTCTAATAAGAAATGTGCATTTTGTACAAAATCTTCTAAACATGAATTGTCAATTAATAAATGTTTCTTGAGTGCTGTGCATGACAGTGATGTGGATGTATGGGATGCAATGCTTGTGACAATTTTTACCTTGCTCTTTGTATGAAGTAGAACTGAATACTAACAGCGAACACTGCTGCTCAGGAGAAGTGAAGGATGAGCATGAGACTGATTTTATGAGTGATTCATTTAAACTGTGGTTTTGTCTATAGATCCTAACATAAAAAATAGGGAGGGGACATAAAGAGGCGTAGATCAACTAGGGAGAAGATATAGGGGATGGAGTGGGGGGGTGGGATATCGGTCATGTACCATATCTGGGGTCGGATGATTAGGGGGCCGTGTGTGTAATATCGTGGAACCATTAGTGTCGGTGTGCAGTCATTATGGCCTTGAAAGAGGAGGAGGACGTGATCAGGGACCACCTGGACCAGATTGTGGAGTACAGCTCCGCCTGGTCCGTTGAGGTAAGAATCAACTGTTCTAGGGAGTGAAGGTCTTCCATCCTAGACCGCCAAACTGACAAGGGCGGACAGATTATTTGTCTCCAGTATAAAGGGATAACACTCTTGGCTACATTAAGAATCCGAACCAATACAGATCTTTTGTATGTGCGAGTAGATATTGTGGTGTGATGGAGGAGCATTGACGCAGGGCAAAAAGATATTGGGGGGTCAACAAATTCAGAGGTTACCGCATGGATGGTCTTCCAGAAGGGCACGAGGATTGGACAGCTCCACCATATGTGTAGCATCGTAACTTCATCCCCGTTACACCACGTTGGGGGTAAGTCAGGGAACATCTGGCTAATTTGTGTGGGTACTCTATACCATAACGTTAAGACCTTGTATGCCGCTTCCTGAACCTTGCTTGCTACGGAGCAATGATGTGTGAGATCTAGAATCTTAGTCCATTGGGATTCAGAGAGGGGCATATCTAGCAACATTTCCCAACGTCCCATGAAAGGGGCTGGTGTGTCTGCAGCCGCAGTTTGGAGCATGGTGTAAATGTCCAAAATACCGTGGGCCAAGGGGTTAGGCATCATGCATTGTTGTTCAAATCCGGTAAGTTGTCTAGTGAGTTTGTGCTGTTGCGGGATTGCTCGTAAGTAATGACACAATTGGCTATATTTAAAGCTAAGTAAAATGGGTGGTGATCCGGTTGTATACAATTCCCTTAATGGTATATACCCGCTGGTGCGCAGTAGGTGATGAACCCTTGGGATCTCTGTCGAGAATAAGGTGCAGAAGGTCCGTGATTGCAACCCCAAGGTGAAATCTTGATTATGTACAATGGTAACAGGGGGGATGGAGAAGTGGATAGGGAGAAGGTCTTGGAGGCGAGACGCCAAATAGCCATGGTGGCCAGCGTATAAGGGGATGTGATAGCATGGTGTTTATCTTGGGATGGTGGAAGCCATGGTAAGGTGGCCAGGGGTATCCTCAATGAGCCTTGTTCCGCGTCTTTCCATTTCTTACTGACCCCCAGTTTTGACCAGTCCAGAATGCGTAGCAGATGACTTGCTATATGGTAACATCGGAAGTCAGGTACCGCCAGGCCTCCCCGTGACTTTTGTCTGGTGAGTATGTCAAAACGGAGCCAGGGGGTCCTGCCTCTCCAGATGTATTTGATTAAAGCAGATTTAAGGGTTACAAAGAACTTTCTGGGCAAACGGATGGGTATGGTTTGAAAGAGATATAATAATCGTGGTAGGAGATTCATTTTAATGATGGCCACTCGCCCTAACCACAATATGTGTGCATAGTTCCAATTGGATAGGTCCCGTTGTAATGTGGTCAAAAGTGGTGCAAAGTTGTCTCCGTAATTCTCCGCGGGATCTACGTTTAGCCAAATCCCTAAATACTTGATTTTCGTGAGTGAGATTGAAAACGGGAAGTGTTGGAGATGCAACGGGTTGCATGTGTCTACTGCTAGTACACTCAGGATATGGGATTTGCCATAGTTAATTTTTAGGTTGGATAGGGCCCCGTATCCCTTAAAAGTGGATAGGATGCATGGTAAGGACACTCTCGGGTTCGTCACGAAGAAGAGCAAGTCATCAGCGTATGCTGCTATTTTGTGTTGTGACGCGTCAGTAGTGGGTCCCTTGATGTCTGGGTGTTGTCTAACGGCTGAGAGAAAGGGCTCTAGGGACAAAATAAAAAGTAATGGGGATAGAGGGCAACCCTGTCTTGTGCCGTTGCGTATTTTGAAAGACTCTGAGTAAACCCCGTTCACGCAAATCCGGGCCGAGGGGTCTGTGTACAAGGCTTGCACCCAGGATTGCATGTTCGGGCCCAGCCCTATGTGTGCAAGTGATGCAAACAGAAAGTCCCAATTGACCCTATCGAAGGCCTTCTCCGAGTCAGTAGATAGAAGAAGGAAATCTTCACCTGAAGATCGGCCTCTTTGAATCAGCTGCAGGGCCCTAATCGTGTTGTCTTTCGCTTCCCTCCCCAGGACGAACCCCACCTGGTCGCAATGAATCAAATTAGGGATGTGTGGTTGAAGGCGCGTGGCTAAAACCTTAGCGAAAAGTTTAATGTCTGAGTTGAGTAGTGATATTGGTCTATAGTTCGCTGCAATTAGTAGGGTCCTTGCCCTCCTTAGGTAATAAGGTGACGTTGGCCATTAATGCCTGGGGGGGGAGGTTCTCGCCATGGGTCAGGGCATTAAAGGCTTTCAGAAAATGTGGTACGAGGACTTTTCGGAAGGTCTTATAGTAACGAAGCGGGAGACCGTCTGGGCTGGGACATTTGCCTGTTTTGGATGATTTGAGGGCAGCCGACAATTCCCCTTCCGTTATAGGGTCTTCCAGGAATGCTGCATCTGCCTCAGAGTTTGCGTGTGGAGTGTGTAGAGAGGTAAGTTTGGATCCGGTCGAGTAATGTCTGTCTGGCTTCGTCTGTCTGGGGGCCTGTAAGGGAGTAAAGTCGCTTGTAGTAGTCGCGTAAGGCATTCATGATTTGCGTTGGCATGTATTTTGGTCGACCCTCTCGGTCTTGTACACAGGCTATATATGTGGCGGCCCGCTTTTTGGCTATCATACGTGCCAGAAGGCGGCCACATTTATCCCCGTGAGTGTGAAAAAAGGCCTTTTGTTTGAAAACATGTTCGATGGTGTAGTGTGTTCATAAGATCTGCCAGGGAGCGTCGCATTGTCGTAAGCGTGGCCAGATGTGTTGGGTCTGCGTACCGTTTGTGTAGGCTTTCAATGTGTGAGATCTGGAGTACCAGATCACTAATCTGTGTGGCTCTCTGAGTGTTCCATCTTGAGGTTTGATCAAATAGGTGAGGTAGGGTGTACCCAATCAGGGTCCAATAAGTATGGTGCATGGGATCAGCCTTGATGCGAGTAACGTTTTCCGTGTGAATACGGTACGTTGTTTTTCAGCAACTGAAGTTTTAGGGATAGATTGATCAGGGGTACGCCTGTGTTTTGAGGTCGGAGTCTGTCCTTAACGTGGGTATCGGTATCACCCCGGGAGGTGTAACCCCCGGCAAGAGCAGTGATGTCCTTGAAAAACAAAAATCCAGATCAGGCTTGATAACAACGCCATTGTTGCTTGAAGCAGTCCGCAGTGCTGGGTCGAGGGCATGGAGAGCTGATCAAGTTGTGGAGCATGCCCGATAAGTCGGATCAGTCATGTGACTTGATGGTTTAGGCTTGAGAGCCCGAACGTCTCCCAGCGTGGGCAAGTTGCCGCTGTCGTCTAGGTGGTAGGGGTCTCCGCCGTGTGAGTCTTGGACCAGCGGAGTACACTTGTAGTGGGTCAGGCCAAGGAAGGGTCAACGCAGGTAATTGTAATTCCTCCAACAGTGCGGCCATGTCTTCCATGGTGTTAATCAGGTACGGGCCTTGAGGCGTGTGCACCAGTAATCCCGTGGGTATGTGCCAGCGGTACCTCAGGTGGTGGGTTTGTAACAAGCTCGTGAGGTGTTTAAGCGCTCTTCGGTACTCTAAGGTTGCTGGTGATAGATCTGGGAATATTTGAAGCGGGGAGCCTTCGTAGGAGATCTGATTAACCGCTCTGACTTTTGTTAGTATGTCCTCTTTAAGTCCATAGTTCGCTAGGCAACATATCACGTCCCTTGGAGGAGCTCCCGGGGGTCCCCTCGGTCGTAGGGCTCTATGAGCGCGGACAAATTCAATAGGTGATGTGGTGTCACGTTCCAACACAGAGTTCAATATGACCGTTAAAGCTTCACGGAGATGCAAGTGTGTTTCCTCTCCCTCCGGGAGTCTTCTCAGGCGTAAGTTATTGCGTCTCCCACGGTTGTCTAAGTCCATAATGTGTAGGGCCATGCTGCGCATCTAGGTCTGTTGTGCGTCTACTTTCTCCGCAGTCTTAGCGTGTGCAGTGTGGGTTCTATCACAGTTTCCTTCCAGAGTCTCGACCCGTGCAGTAAGGCCTTGAATATCAGTACTCACGTGTTGTAATTCCGTCAGGATCGATTGTCGAAGCTCTGCATTAGCCTGGTGTAGATCTGATCTTGTGGGGAGGTTTTGAAGCAGGTGCGCCCAGTCTGGAGTCTCTAGGTCCGCCGATCTGGCATCCAACGTGGCCGGAGAGGGCGCTCGGGATGGTATCATAGGAGAGACCGGTGATCCTGCCTGTTCTGGAGGAGCGTTTCCGGTGTCAGTAGCCGAGATCAAAAACCGGCGGAGAGAAGGCGTCTCTGGCAGCTTTTTCCCTTCCTGTGTCTTCTGGGTGCCTGTCCCTTTGCTTGGTTTCCCCATTTTGTCTAAAAGATAACGTGTAGGCACGTTGTCAGCTGAATCTCCTCAGTGTCACCGCGCTAAGCAGCCATGGTCTGCCGCAATCAAGCCGAGTGTTGTTCTATTTTTAAATGGTTTCCTCTTTTTTTTGTTTTTTAACCCTTTCGCTGCTGAGGCTTTTCCCGCCCCTGTGCTGAGGTCATTTTTACCGGTTTTGCTCATCATGTTTAAACGTGTTTTTAAGGCTTATTTTAGTATATGACCCAGACATATTATATATCGTTCTTTCCGTCAGACTCGGTATATTCATAATATGTCATTATTATATGTATACGTTATGTCATGTCTGTATATTATAACAAAAAATGCAATAAAATATGTATTTTCAATAATTTACAATGTGTAAAGTGTTTTTTTTTCACATTTTAACATGCGAGCAATTGCGGTTATATTTTGTATGGGGTGCGCTTGTTAAAAAAATTAGAGATGGGGTCTCGTTACATTTTTTTGGGGGGAAATTACGCGATTTTTAACAAACGCACCGCATACAAAGATCGTTAGTGCAGCATCATTGTTCACATTATAATTGAAATGGGAACAATATTGCTGCATTAACAAACCAAAAAAAATTAAAAAAAAGTGTTTATTTTTTTTTTTAATTTTTTTTTATTTATTTTTTTCATTTTTTATTTTTTTTTACAACATTTTTCACTTTCATGTTTGATATCGTTGGAACGGCCATGCTCTGGCCGATCCAACCATACCAAAATTTAACCCCTAACTGCCACGGATCGGGAGATAGGGAGTTCATTGGAACTCCCTATCTCCACCGTTGGTGGCAGTTAAGGGTTAAGTCCAGGACTGGCGTCATCGTGCTACACACGATGACGCCAGTCCTCAGGGGGAGTTCCCGGAGGCTTGGCCGACATCCAAGATGTCGGCCAGCTCCGGGAAAGGATTGCGAATCGGCGCTTTTCAGCGCCGATTCGCGATCCAGCTCCCCAGGGGTTAATGCCAGGCATCATTTGGAAGGGCAGGCTGTGCCCTTCCAAATGATGCCTGGGTTAACCCCCGCAGAGCCGCCGATCGGGAGGGAGAGAGGTCCGAAGGACCTCCCCCCCTCCTTTTCAGGTGCCTCCTCCGCACATGCGGGGGGGGGGGCGCCTGAATTGGGTGTCATCGCGCTGCCGCGATGACACCTAATTCCGGCGGCTGTGGTCCCGGATGCGCGGCTGACATCCAGGATGTCAGCCCGCACCGGGGGGGCCAGCGATCGGCCGGAACCCGGCCGAACGCTGACCCCAATGGGAGTATCGCGCTCAGCGCGTCCTCCGCATACCAGCGGGAATGCTGAGGACGCGCTCAGCGCGTCCTCAGCATCCAAGTGGTTAAAATATGTGCTTTAGTTTCATCTTCTTTCCGTCTTCTGACCCCCCTCTCTCCCTCTCTCCTTCTCCTTTCCTTTCTTTCCTTTTTCTTTTTCCCCCCTCCGTGTTTTCCCGCTGGGTGTCTTATCGGGCGTCGCAGCTGTAGGCCACTACATGGGGGGTCTTTAGGCCCGGGTGACAGGGGTAGAATGCTGTGCGGAGCAGGGGGGGGTAGGTAGCAGTCAACCGTTCCGGGTCAGTCCCCGGGGGTTGTGTGATGTCATTCGGGTGGGTCAGCTGCCGTATCTCTGGAATTTGCGGTCAGTGTGGCGCTGGAGACTCCCGGCCTAGGCCGCAGGCCCTCGAGTCTCCGGTGGCACCCTCACCGCAACCGAGGGTTCGTAGGGACCTTCGTGGTGTCGGCTCCCCCACCACTCGAGTCCTTCAGGGGCGTCCCTCGTGCACGGGGGTCAAGCTGGCTCCCGTTCTTCAGAGGGCCTGGGAGGGTGTTGCAGCCGGGGACCAACGCACAAGGCTTCCGGGTGTCAGGGGGGGGGGAGAATGCCGTTCGGGGCAGAGGGGCAAGCGGCAGACTGTCGCTCCGGGTCTTACCCCGAGTTTGTGGTGCGTGCCTCAGATTTGTCAACGGTCGCATCCCCGGAAGTGGTGATCAGCACGGCCGCGGTACCCCCGGCCCAGGCTTCACTCGTGATGTAGGCCCACGATCTTCCAGTGGCACCTCCGCAGCACCCAAGGGTCCTAATTTAATTATGGCGACTCTCCCGCGGTTCCGATTGGCAGGTGTAAGCTGGTGGCTCCGTCGACATGGGGAAAGTAATCTAACACGCTCTAATGCTAAGGAGTTATACTCCCCCTCCCCACCAGAAAATAAATCTGTTCCAACTGACACTTGCCTCACAAGCCGTTATCTCAGTTCAAACTGGCAGACGTTGCTCTCCTTCACTCAGGAGCGTCTGGGGATCCTTACAGCACTAAACATCGCTATCTCACCAAAATGTCCACACCTTCCACCTATGGAACTGCTTCCAAAATCAAGGTGGATGGAGATATACCTGTATTCCCTTATGAATTTCAATCACCCGCCAGCACTGCGCCAATGGATTGTGAAGCAAATTTCTCCTGCATAGTGTCCCAGCCCCAAATCACTTCTTACACTGATCTCCTCAGTTCAGACGGCTCTGTCCCTTCTACTGTAACAACAGTTAAAGGGAAAAGAGGGGAAAAAACACAGAAAAAGATTTACAGATGTGATTAGGAAACCACAAGTAAGCAAAGCTGGGAAAAAAAGTATCGTCAAACTCTTCCCCAAGTTAGTAGAGAGGCTGTAATAAAGTATGTGGAGTTATAGCACACTCTCAACCCACCAGGATTACACTGGAGTCAAGCCATCACACAGTTCAAAAACAGTGGTCATGCTATCAGACAGTTATTTTTTGTTGATATATAACAGAGAAAAAAATAGATGGAGCAGTATAAGAAATATATACTTGATTACACATAGTTGTCACACTTTTATCACTCTCTATAGACATCTAGAATATGGTATGAATGTTTACTGTGGGAATTTAAAGATACAGAGCTCCAAATATCAACCCGTAGCTTACAAAGTGTCATTTTTGCAAAACTTCAAAAATGGGTTTAAAAAAAAAAAATTACCCATCGGACCACGACGTTTACAATGCAGAGTGAGCATGGCCAGTACTCCGAGCCGGCCGCCATCTTGGAGTCTCCGCTCGCAGCCAGGCCCAATTAGGCCGCTGTACCTCCTCCGAGCCCTGTGGCCTAAAATAAACATAGCCACCGACGGCGGGCCTCCCCGGGCCCCTTACCGCAGCATGGGATGTAATGCCCTGATGGTGGCCCTGACTACATTTACAATGCAGATGTATCATACCAACTCGCCATCTGCATTAGACTACCTCTTTGAGTTCAAATGTCTACAACATCCTGTTAAGGTATGTTACGCATCACCATCAATAAGGCACAGGGACAGACATTGAAGGTGGGTGTGCATCTGACGAGTGATTTTTTTCCCATGGCCAATTGTATGTGGCGTACTCCAGAGTCAGTTCACCTGATAGCCTGGTCATCCTCCAGCTAAACAGTAAAACCAGGAATGTTGTTTACAGGGAGGTCCTAAGGCAAATCATCTGAGGGACAAATTGAAAGTCTATGCTATGCAAGTAATTAGCCCATTACATAGACGAAAAACCCAGGTTTGCTGGTGGGATTAAAGGGCTTAAACCCATCTATTTTATTGTTTTTTATTATTATTATCTTCCCTTATTTGTTTCTATCACCAACCACCACTAAGCCAATGGATTGTGAACCTAATGTCTCCTGCATAGCCCGACATTTCGTCGCGAAGCACGGTATACAGATAGTGTATATATATAAAAGGAAAAGTCCTGACTGACTCATCAACACCCAGCTCAAACCGTTTAACCTAGGAACAGGAAATTTTGAAGGTACATTGTTTTTATGAGGTAGGCAGGCAACCACTAAAAAGGATGTTTGGAAATTCTGCCTCTAAGGGGGTGAAAAAGGGGGTTGATTATTTTAAACAGGATACCTGTAGCTCAAAATCTGAAGATGTTACACATGTGAAAATTCACGTATTTTACAATTTTCCAAAAATCAAGTGGGGTGTAAAAAAGGGGGTTAAATACTTTTATCAGTATACCTATATTTCAAAAACCAAAGATATTACAGGCGTGAAAATTGGTATTTACAATCTTCTTGAAAAATATAAAAAATACGTGTTTTACCATTTTCTGAAAATCCAAGTAAGGGGGAGTAAAAAAAGGGGTGAATACTTTTATTAGTATACCTTTATTTAAAAAAACAAATGTGTTCTAAGCATGAAAATTGGTATTTATAATCTTCTTGAAACATAAAAAAACATGCTTTACCATTCTCCAAAATTCCAAGTGGAGGGTGAAAGGGGGGGTATATTTTAAACAGGATACCTATATATCAAAAAACAAAGATGTTACAGGCATGAAAATTGGTATTTGCAATGTTCTCGAAAAATAAAAAAAACACTTGTCTTACCGTTTTTCAAAAATCCAAGGGCTAAATTACAATCTTCGCGCAAACGTTTGCGCTGGCGCAAAAAATGTTAACGCGAGGGGTAAAACCCTCTGCGCCGAATGCCATATTACATAGTCAGCTCAACAACCACCCGCAATCGCCTATCGCGGGTGAACCTGCGCGAACCCTGCGCTAGCTTACTGTACTTCGCTAGTCATATACCTAACATTGTGAGTGCAAATGCGAATGTGCGCTGGTACGAGGATGGTATTACAATCTATTTCGCGGTAATTACTGCATAGCCTTTGCGCGCATTATTTAGCAACTGCAAAAAGCCAATGTTCATGGCAAATTCTATCAACCTGGCCAAACCAAAATACACCAGCCCAGTAAAAATAATTCAGCTAAGTATAGTTGCCCATTCGACACATACCAAACCAATAAATGGATAAATTGTGTGTGCATGTATTATCGCTGCAGCATATATGCTCAGATTGACTTTGGCAGGTGCAATTTCTTAACGTGAGATAATTGTGGTTCTTAATTCTGATTGGCTGAAACGTGAAAAAAAAACTGCGCACACTGGTTTTTGCGCGAGACAGTACTGCCACATCCTGTTTGCGCACGGTATTGATCGCCAGATGAAAAGACGCGTGAGGATTGTAATTCCAGCGGTGATTTGTGTGCGCAAAAGTTTAACACTTGGTGCAAAAATTCTCGCTTTACGCGAGGGTTTTTGCACGAAGATTGTAATATAGCCCCAAGTGGGGTAATGAAAAAAGGGGAAAATGGGGAGGGGGGTTAATATTTTAAACAGGATACCTATATCTCAAAAATAGAAGATGTTACAGATGTGAAAATTGTTACTCCCTCACTGCTCCAGCATGTCAGCTCCAATCGCTCAGGCTGCGTCATGATGTGGCGCTGAGCGATGGGAGTTGGAAAAATCCAACTTTCTCCTCGGCGGAGCGGCGCGGCACGCTGAGAGAAGGGGCAGGATCTGTAGCACACGGCGCATGTGCCGGGTGCTGTAGGTCCCTCCCACCAGCGCTGCTCCGCACTGTTCCCTCGGTCTTCTTTGCCTCGGTCAGCCCAGCAGCATGGAGAGCTGCCCCGCAGCAGGACCCGGGGCCAAGTGCCACCGGGACCCCCTCTATAATCCAGCTTACTTGCCCATTGAAAAATTGTCCAAAAATAAAAAACACTGAGTCCCTTGTGCAGCCCACATGCCACCACCCTCTACCTGGCTGTATATATATTTAAAATCTGGCAGCAGTGTGTATATATATATATTTAAATATATTTAAAATCTGGCAGCAGTGTGTATATATTATATATATATATATACATATACACACACACACACAGCAGCCAGACTTTAAATACAAATATACACACTGCATCCAGACTTTAAATATATATACACACTGCAGCCAGACTTTAAAAAAATAATATATATATATATATATATATATTGTGTTTAATATTGCAGAAGCCACCTGCACATCACAGCAATTCGATGAATTGCATCCCAGAGCTCCTGTGCCACATTCTCCATATGCAGCATGGAACTCTGGGTAGAATATGCAAATGACCTCTGTCTCACTTTTATGCATCCTGGATCTGTTATTACACAGAACCCTAAAATCAATGCTATGCCACACTGTGGCTTTGTAGCAGAGATAAGGTTTATGCAACTGGTCAAAACCACTCCTAGGATATATATATATATCCAGATAATAATATATATATGAGAAGTCTGGCTGCAGTGTGTGTATATATATATTTAAATTTAAATTCTGGCTGCTGTGTGTGTATATATATATATATATATATATTATGGCTGTATAATTAAGTGTGTGTGTGTGTATATATATATATGTATGTATGAGGTCTGCATGTGGTATTGATGCATCCTTACTCTATACATAGCGCTCCCTGTGTCCTATTATTATTATTATTATTCTTTATTTATAAAGCGCCAGCATATTCCGCAGCGCTGTACAATAAGCACAGTATAGACAGGATTACAATACATTGAACAACATTTGACAAACAGTACAGGAGGAGATGAGGGCCCTATTCCCGTAGGAACTCACAATCTGGGAGGGTTGGGGTTGGAAACAGGAGGAGAGGACTGTAAGGTAAGAGTGATTGATGGTTGCGTCAGTGAGTTGGGTGGTAGGCTTCCCTAAATAGGAACGTTTTAAGGGAGCGTTTGAAGGAAGAGAAGTTAGGGGAAAGTCTGACAGTACGAGGGTGGTGGGAGGCCATCCAGGAGGAGATGCCAGATAAACAGTCACTGACTTTTGAAAGGACAGGGGGAGAGAGATCAGGGGTAGAGAGGTAGATCTGAGTGTCATCAGCGTAGAGGTGGTAATTGAAGCCGAAGCTGTTGATGATTTTGCCCAGGGAGGAGGTGTAGATGGAAAAGAGCAGAGGACCAAGGACAGAGCCTTGAGGTACGTCAACAGATAGAGGCAATGAGGAGGAGGAGTTTCCAGCAAAGGACACACAGAAGGACCTGTTGGATAAATAGGATTCGACCCAAGCGAGTGCAGTGTCACCGAGACCCAGAGAGTTGAGGGTCTGTAGAAGGAGGGGGTGGTCAACAGTGTCAAAAGCAGCCGAGAGGTCGAGCAGGATGAGAATAGAATAGTGGCCGTTTTTTTAGCAGTTAGGAGGTCTTTGGTGAGGGCAGTTTCAGTTGAGTGTAGGGGACGGAAGCCAGATTGCAGGGGGTCAAGTAGGGAATTGGAGGACAGGAAGAGGGAGAGGCGGTTGAAGACTAGTTTTTCTAAGAGCTTTGATGTGAAGGGAAGCAGGGATACAGGGCGGTAGTTGGATGGAGAGTTGGGATTGAGGGATGGTTTCTTTAGTAAAGGGGTAACTAGCGTGTGTTTGAAGGCGGATGGAAAGGAGCCAGTGGAGAGAGATAGGTTGAAGATGTGTGTGAGAGCAGGGGTGAGGGAGGAGGAGAGGGGAGGAATTAGATGTGAGGGAATGGGGTCGAGCGGGCACGTGGTGAGATGTGAGGAGGACAATAAGGAATTGACTTCCTCCTCAGTGGCTGGGAGGAAGCGACAGAGGGTGGCAGAGGGGACCTCCGGGAGTGGAGGTGGCAGATAACTATCTTGTGTTGGGATGTTGCTTCTGATATTTAGAATTTTACTGAGGAAGTAGTCTGCCAGGTCTTGAGCGCTGAAGGCAGCTGTGGGGGGAGGTGCAGGTGGGTAGAGAAGGGTGTTGAAGGTGGACCAGAGGCGTTTAGGCTTGGAGGACAGCGTAGATATAAGAGATGAGAAGAAGGATTGTTTGGCCAGGTGGAGGGCAGAGGTGTATGACCGGAGAATAAACTTGAAGTGAACAAAATCAGCTTCAGAGCGGGACTTCCTCCAGGCACGCTCTGCAGTGCGGGAGCATCTTTGCAGGTAGCGTGTCTGGAGGGTGTGCCAGGGCTGAAGCTGGCGGCGTGGGGCCTTACAGAGTCGAAGAGGAGCAAGAGTGTCTAGAGCAGAGATAAGAGTAGTGTTGTAGTGATTAGTGGCAGCATCAGGGCAGGTGAAGGATGAGGTATGAGGGAGGTGGTGAAGTAGGTTGGAGAATTGAAGGGGGTCCACAGCATGTAGATTTCTGCGAGTGTGTGTGCGGGGTGGGGGAGCAGGGTGTTTAGGAAGTCCAGATAGGTTGAAAGAGAGAAGGTGGTGGTCAGAGATGGGAAAGGGCGACAGTTGAACTCAGAACTGGAGCAGAGGTTGGAAAAGACAAGGTCAATAGCGTGACCATCGCGGTGGGTAGGGAGGAGGGAGGATTGTGTGAGTCCAAGGGAGGACGTGAGTGAAAGAAGTTTGGAGGCAGCAGGGGCGGAAGGATCATCAATGGGAATGTTGAAGTCCCCGAGAATTAGGCATGGAAGATTAGAAGACAGGAAGTGAGAAAGCCAGGTAGCAAAGTGGTCAAAGAACTGGGAGGTTGGTCCCAGTGGGCGGTAGATGACTGCCACCCTGAGAGCCAGAGGAGAGAACAGGCGGATGCAGTGTGTCTCGAAGGAGGAGAAGGAGAGGGATGGGTGGTGGAGGGAGATGCTGGTAGGTGCAGGTGGGAGAGAGCAGGATTCCGACCCCGCCACCATTTCTCTCACCCGGTCTGGGGGTATGGCTCAAGTGTAGACCTCCATGTGAGAGAGCAGCAACGGAGGCCGTGTCAGAGGGAGTTAGCCAGGTTTCAGTTAAAGCTAGGAGGTTGAAGGAGTTTGAAAGGAAGAGGTCATGGACGGCTGTGAGTTTGTTGCACACAGAGCGAGCGTTCCAGAGGGCGCAGGAGAAAGAGGACAGGCGCTGAGGGATTATGGGAATGAGGTTGCTGGGCTTGCAGGGAGGTGATTTATGTGCGATGGAGATAGGATGAGAGTGAAGTATTGGATGTGTTGTGGGGCCAGGGTTATTGGATATGTCACCTGAATAGAGTAACAGCAGGAGGGTGAGAAAGAGAAGGTGGGAATGGGATTTGTGGGAGTGATTGGCAGCACGAGAGTTAGAGGGAGACCATGTTCTGAGGAAACAAAGGAGCTCATGCGAGGCCATCATGTGTGACGAGAGGAGGGAGGGAGAGATGCAGATAGTGTAGGGGTCGGTGGTAGAGGGGCAGGAGTTCCATTTAAGGAGAAAGGTAGAAGTAAAGAGCAGAAGCGTGAGAGAAAGCATGATATAGACGTGCGTTTACCCAGAGTAAAATTGGGCCTTGCAGTTCCTTCCTCCAGTCCCGCAACTCCAGGAATCAACTCTGAGCGTCCACTTAGGGTGCCACTCAACTCCAGGAATCAACTCTGAGCGTCCACTTAGGGTGCCACTCAACTCCAGGAATCAACTCTGAGCGTCCACTTAGGGTGCCACTCAACTCCAGGAATCAACTCTGAGCGTCCACTTAGGGTGCCACTCAACTCCAGGAATCAACTCTGAACGTCCACTTAAGAATGCCACTTGGGGATGTCACAAGAGCCAAGGCTCAGTGGAGCTGGTCTTAAATGTTATAAAGGGCGGACTGATTACTTTTTAACTGCCTAAATGCAAACACCTGAAGCTGGATGGGCTGTGTCAATAGGGCAGGAGATTCACATGCTAATTAGCAAAGCAAATGGTGGAGAAAAACAAAAATAAATAAAAAAACCAGAAAAAAACCAAGGAAACGTTATAATGTGGGTGCCTGCGAATACTGGGTGATGGGGGTCCTACCAGCAAAAGTATGCAGGGGATCAGTTGAGATGTGGGTGTCTGTGGATGATGGGTGATAATGCCTACCTGTGGAGAGAGGAGACACAGGAATTAGGTATCGTGATGGCGTAGGGGATCTTGGATAACACTCCAGGAATCAACTCTGAGCGTCCACTTAAGAATGCCACTGTCCTATAATATTTATATCACATGGGGTTGCTATATGATTAGGGCTACCTTTTTTTCTTATTTTTTTATACTATTCCTATTAAATTGGCAGTAATTTAGATGTATTTTATCCAATAGAAACTTTTTTGCCTATATGACATGCGCTTTGTGAAAATAAAAGATTTTGGTGTACATTTTAATTTAGTTATTGGATTCCTATCCATTGTGGACAGAAGCAAATGTAATGCAGTGTAGACTGGCTGTGAGGCGGAGTGGAGTGAAGTCAAGCCTGCAAAATCTTTGCTTCTCTTTGCTTCGCTGCGCTGTGCGTTGCTAAGCGCTCAGTGTAGCTCAGGCTTTAACCCCTTCACTGCGGGGGATGTGTGGGGAACGTCCTCATTGACTCCCACTATATGCGGAGGACGTTCCCCACACGTCACCCACAAGCAGGAGCCCCGGCAGAGATATTCACCTCTCTGTCCAGGGTCCTGCGGTGTTCTGGCTTCAGGGAAGCCAGGCGCTGAAGATAGGCCGGCCCCTGAAGTCTGACGTCATCTCGCCATGTGCGATGATGTCATTTCCAGGCATCAGTGGAGACAGCTGATAAGCTACAATTAAGGATGTATTTATACCGCGTAAGGGGGACAAGGACTTTCTATGGACATTATACCTTGATAAAGTCACATAATAGTGACGAAACGCATTGGTTTATTTGTCCAATAAACCTTTGTTTTTATTTACTACTTGCCTGTGCCCTTTTTCACCCATACTAGCTGTAAAACCGTGTATGGATCCAACTGGAGTAAGGTCGGTTCCAGAGGTGGCAGTGGATGGGAGATCCTGAGCGGCATCGAGAAGGCTGAGTAATTTCTATGTGCCTAGATTACCTTTGAATCTTGTGAGCATCTCAACCTTAGCAGGTATATGCTTTATTGCCCTATGTGTTGTTTTTTCTGTTACAGTGGGACCCCTTCACTTTTCACTTTTTTCATATTAACGGATGAAGTTACAGGAGCCATCCAATAAGCGGTCTGCATTATCAAGTTCCGTATTTATGTACATGTGTGTCCTAGAGAATCCTTAACACATTGTTGTCATTTGACAGTAAAGAAAAGATCTGATTAGCATGGCACATCACTGTTGCAACTGAATTTTTTTTTTTTTAAATATCTTGCATTGTATTACTTTGTATTTCTGTAACTGTAACACTTCAATGTTCTTGAACCCAGGACATACTTGAAAACGAGAGAAATCTCAATGTATCCTTCCTGGTAAAATCCTTTATAAATAAATAAATAAAATCTCCCTGCTCATCGACTCACACATGATTGAAGCTGCTTCTATGGCCCCACCATTCCCAAACCACTGACACTCATGATCCTGCTATCTAGTAAAATTCCTCTGGTCTTCCTCAACCCCAATTCCTCTAGATTGTAAGCTCCTATGAGCAGGGCCCTCTACACCTCTTGTTTCCATCATATGTCCATTTATCTCGTTCCCTTTGGTTATTGTAAAGCGCTGTGGAAACTGTTGGCGCTATATAAATGATGACAATAGTAACAATAATCTACAATTATAATAAATGTTAATAGTAAACAATTAAATTATATTCAGTGAGGGTACACAACTGAAGACCAGTGGAACCTAAAGCTGCAAGTGCTATATTTATACTGCATGGTACTTAACATTTTTCAACGCTTTGCAGAAGAATTCATTAGAACAAAATGATAATAGCTAATTACACTTAATTTGTGTCTTGTTAATGAGAGAAAAAAAATACCATGGAAATAAGCTGCTAAATGGAATTTCAAGGTTTATCTAGGTATGTTTTTTTTTCCTTTAGGTTTTATGTACTTTTTATTTATATTTCCTAATTAGCTCTATGGGTTTTCTTAGAGGCTGAATGCATTTTCAATGATCTGTATTCAAATGCTTTTTGTAACGGTGATAGCCTCTGTCTTCTAATAATAACATGTATTTTCACAGCAGTTCCCAGCAGATACTACATAGATGCCAACTTCTTTTTTCTGCTACCAGGAGCAAGCATATATCCCCCCTTCAAAATAAGGACAGCTTGGCAGATACTTTATATTATTGTCATCAGTGAATTTAATGTTGAAGCGTTGCAAAACACATACACGGCCCCTTAGATGAAAACTGTAACCCTGATATAGAATTATCCACTTTAGTACCAAGTGATTTTCCAGAAAACCACTGGCATGACCCAGTTTGCAAAAAACAAATTTCATTAATTACAGTTGTGTTCAAAATTATTCAACCCCCACTGAAATTGAGTGTTTTGGCCAGTTTGACATTGATTTTGATCATTCAGTCATCTTGCTTACAATTAAATCAAAGAGGCACGTGTAGGTCAGACAAATATAACATAACATTTATAATGAAATAACCACAAATGTCTTTTCTGTGCTCACATCATTATCAGTTTTATTCAACCCCCAAGTGACATTCAATCTTAGTACTTAGTACAACATCCTTTTACAGTTATAACAGCTTTTAAACGTGAAGCATAGCTTGACACAAGTGTCTTGCAGCAATCTACGGGTATCTTCGCCCATTCGTCATGGGCAAAAGCCTCCAGTTCAGTCACATTCTTAGGCTTGCGCACTGCAACTGCTTTCTTTAAGTCCCACCAGAGGTTCTCAATCAAATTTAAGTCAGGTGACTGCGATGGCCACTCCAAAATGTTCCAGCCTTTAATCTGTAAACATGCTCTAGTGGACTTGGAGGTATGCTTGGGATCATTGTCCTGTTGAAAGGTCCAACGTCTCCCAAGCCTCAGGTTTGTGACGGACTGCATCACATTGTCATCCAATATCTCCTGGTACTGAAGAGAATTCATGGTACTTTGCACACGTTGAAGCTTCCCTGTACCTGCAGAAGCAAAACAGCCCAAAGCATGATTGACCCCCGCCATGCTTCACAGTAGGCAAGGTGTTCTTTTCTTCATAGGCCTTGTTCTTCCTCCTCCAAACATAGCGTTGATCCATGGGCCAAAACAGTTCTAATTTTGTTTCATCAGTCCACAGAACACTATCCCAAAACTTCTGTGGTTTGTCCACATGACTTTTGGCATACTGCAGTCGACTCTTCTTATTCTTTGGAGACAGCAAGGGGGTGCGCCTGGGAGTTCTGGCATGGAGGCCTTCATTACGCAGTGTGCGCCGTATTGTCTGAGCTGAAACTTCAGTACCCACATCTGACAAATCTTTTCTCAGTTCCTCAGCAGTCACACGGGACTTTTCTCCACTCTACGCTTCAGGTAGCGCACAGCAGTCGAAGTCAGCATCTTCTTTCTGCCACAACCAGGTAGCGTTTCAACAGTGCCCTTTGCCTTGAATTTGCGAATGATGCTTCCTATGGTCTCTCTTGGTATGTTTAACATCTTGGCAATCTTCTTATAGCCATTGCCCTTCCTGTGAAGAGTAATCACCTCTTCTCTTGTCTTCCTGGACCATTCTCTTGACGTCACCATGTTTGTAACCACACCAGTAAATGTCTAGAAGGAGCTGAGTATCACAGTCATTTTAAAGCTGCCTAATTGGTGCTTATTATGCTTTATTGCTGCTCCGTGACATCCACAGGTGTTTTCAATACCTGATTGATAACACTTGAATGAACCTCTGTTCTTCAGAGTGGTAGTCTTTAAGGGTTGATAATTGTGTCAATGAAGAATTCACAAAAGAAACATTTACTACTGTATTACAAAACCAATTGATGTCATTTTAGTTGCATATGGTTCTTTAAAAGTCCTTGTAGGATTTCATTCTGAATACAATTACAAATGTCACTAAATTCCCTAAAACCCTTTACAGCATTGGGGGTTGAATAATTTTGAACACAACTGTATATAGAAACCTAGCTTTTGCCCACAGCTTCGCTCGCGTGGATTTTGGGACTTGTTACAATTGTTTTTAAAAAGAAACACGAGTTTTTTGTTCAAACTGTACAAAATATAGTTTACAGGTTGATGTCTCAAAGTAAGTAGTACTGTATATTGCAGACATTAGTCAGGGCGTATTGGCTACAAAACAAAGTTGTTTTATTCATATGCATCCATGAATTTTTTTTGTGTTGTAAATACAACAATGAGACATACAAAAAAAAAATATTTTGTATTTCGGCATCTGGAACATCCAAAAAAAAAAACTGCTGGAGTACTTCTTTGTAAACTACAGTAGTGTTTTTTCTTTCAGGTGCTCTGATCAGCAGACAGAGTTAGGTGAACTCACTGTGGAACAGGCAGCGTAAAACTGCCCATGTGAGAAGTCAAGAGAATGGTCCAGGAAGACAAGAGAAGAGGTGATTACTCTTCACAGGAAGGGCAATGGCTATAAGAAGATTGCAAAGATACCAAGAGAGACCATAGCGGAGCATCATTCGCAAATTCAAGGCAAAGGGCACTGTTGAAACGCTACCTGGTCGTGGCAGAAAGAAGATGCTGACTTCGACTGCTGTGCGCTACCTGAAGCGTAGAGTGGAGAAAAGTCCCCGTGTGACTGCTGAGGAACTGAGAAAAGATTTGTTCAGATGTGGGTACTGAAGTTTCAGCTCAATACGGCGCACACTGCGTAATGAAGGCCTCAATGCCAGAACTCCCAGGCGCACCCCCTTGCTGTCTCCAAAGAATAAGAAGAGTCGACTGCAGTATGCCAAAAGTCATGTGGACAAACCACAGAAGTTTTGGGATAGTGTTCTGTGGACTGATGATAAATTAGAACTGTTTTGGGCCCATGGATCAATGCTATGTTTGGAGGAGGAAGAACAAGGCCTATGAAGAAAAGAACACCTTGCCTACTGTGAAGCATGGCGGGGGGTCAATCATGCTTTGGGGCTGTTTTGCTTCAGCGTGTACAAGGTACCATGAATTCTCTTCAGTACCAGGAGATATTGGATGACAATGTGATGCAGTCCGTCACAAACCTGAGGCTTGGGAGACGTTGGACCTTTCAACAGGACAATGATCCCAAGCATACCTCCAAGTCCACTGGAGCATGGTTGCAGATTAAAGGCTGGAACATTTTGGAGTGGCCATCGCAGTCACCTGACTTAAATCCGATTGAGAACCTCTGGTGGGACTTAAAGAAAGCAGTTGCAGTGCGCAAGCCTAAGAATGTGACTGAACTGGAGGCTTTTGCCCATGACGAATGGGCGAAGATACCCGTAGATCGACACAAGACACTTGTGTCAAGCTATGCTTCACATTTAAAAGCTGTTATAACTGTAAAAGGATGTTGTACTAAGTACTAAGATTGAATGTCACTTGGGGGTTGAATAAAACTGATAATGATGTGAGCACAGAAAAGACATTTGTGGTTATTTCATTATAAATGTTATGTTATATTTGTCTGACCTACACGTGCCTCTTTGATTTAATTGTAAGCAAGATGACTGAATGATCAAAATTCAATGTCAAACTGGCCAAAACACTCAATTTCAGTGGGGGTTGAATAATTTTGAACACAACTGTATATATTTCTTACTTTTATCCACTGTTATATATGATTCATATGTTTTATATGTTTTTAGATCCATTGCTTTATTAGTTATGCCAAGAGATGTCTGTGTATATCTGTTGGTTTAAATGCTAATGAGGATATTGTTGTTTGGTTTATTATTGCTGCTTTTCCCCATTCCAAGATGGCCATTGTGCCTTCATTCTGGCAGACGCTTATCCGGAACCGGCAGGTTGATTGCACGGCCACCGGATCGAGGATATGCGTCATATACACACGCCGGAACCCGGAAGTAGATTCAATCAGCGGATCCGATGATTGGTTTTTCCATTCTTGGCGCCTTTTTTCCTAATTGTTTCCGGCTTTTGGGGGGATATATTATTATATTTTGAATGTAA
Organism: Leptobrachium leishanense; assembly: GCA_009667805.1. Taxonomy (NCBI): domain Eukaryota; kingdom Metazoa; phylum Chordata; class Amphibia; order Anura; family Megophryidae; genus Leptobrachium; species Leptobrachium leishanense. Next base: position 206,763,116 of record CM019064.1, read on the forward strand.
TGTAATTTGTTATGCACTTTGAAGAAGACCTTGTGTCGAAACGCGTCAGTGCATCTTTTATTAAATATCCACTTGGTGGTTTTTAAGATATCCATCTCTGTCGGCTGCAGTCTTTCTATTTCCACAATTGGCAGAATTTTGGAGGAGATTACTGGATGGGCAGCGAGAAGGTATTATTGAGGACCATACCTTCCACCACCATTACCATATGCTTATACAGCTCAGAGCCGGCTATATTGGGGCTCTTGAACAAGTGAGTGGAACTGTTATCCTCCTTCACTTATTTCCATTTTGCTTAGGGACCTGCAAAGCTTCGAAATTCGATTCAAAATCGAATCTTTGGTCAAATTCAATTCGAATTCGCAGGTATCACATGGCAGTATGCCTCTCAGACACTCAGCACGCTTCTGGGAATGGCATGCTGCTAGGCCCCGCTCACCCCAAGGTTCACAGAGGAGGCTGCAGTGGAAGGAAGCTGCAGTGTGAAGAGGAGCTGGAGTCTGCAGCTCTGGACCTGTTTGAAGGACAGAGGAGAGAGCAGGAGCCAAGTTTGGATGGTGGTGAGTATAATACAGTATTTAATTATATCAGTATCCCTGAGTGTCATGTTTATATTATGTTTCTTTTGCAGGAAGCCAGAAGATAAGATGGCCGCCGTGGGGGGAATGGTGATCCTGGGGGCCCTTATATTAATTTTTATCCATGCAGAGCAGAACAAATGAGGGAAAAAAAGAATCTTATTAAAGGGTGGGTGTTAAGTTAGATTACAGCAAGTTTCTTAGCATAGCATCGGGTAACTCTCTACTCTGTGTGGGAGATAATTATATGGGGGTCACTGCTCTGTGTGGGAGATCATTACATATATGGGGGTCACTGCTCTGTGTGGGAGATAATTAAATAAATGGGGGTCACTGCACTGTGTGGGAGATAATTATATGAGGGGCACTGCTCTATGTGGGAGATAATTATATGGGGGCACTGCTCTGTGTGGGAGATAATTAAATATATGGGGGCACTGCTCTGTGTGGGAGATAATTAAATATATGGGGGACACTGCTCTGTGTGGGAGATAATTAAATATATGGGTGCCACTGCTCTGTGTGGGAGATAATTAAATATATGGGGGTCACTGCTCTGTGTGGGAGATAAATATATGGGTGCCACTGCTCTGTGTGAGAGATAATTAAATATATGGGGGTCACTGCTCTGTGTGGGAGATAATTATATGGGGGCACTGCTCTGTGTGGGAGATAATTATATGGGGCACTGCTCTGTGTGGGAGATAATTAAATATATGGGGGTCACTGCTCTGTGTGGTAGATAATTAAATATATGGGTGCCACTGCTCTGTGTGGGAGATAATTATATGGGGGCACTGCTCTGTGTGGGAGATAATTAAATATATGGGTGCCACTGCTCTGTGTGGGAGATAATTAAATATATGGGTGCCACTGCTCTATGTGGGAGATAATTAAATATATGGGTGCCACTGCTCTGTGTGAGAGATAATTAAATATATGGGGGTCACTGCTCTGTGTGGGAGATAATTATATGGGGGCACTGCTCTGTGTGAGAGATAATTATATGCGGGCACTGCTCTGTGTGGGAGATAAATATATGGGGGTCACTGCTCTGTGTGGGAGATAATTAAATATATGGGTGACCCACTGCTCTGTGTGGTAGATAATTAAATATATGGGTGCCACTGCTCTGTGTGGGAGATAATTATATGGGGGCACTGCTCTGTGTGGGAGATAATTTTTTGGTCTCTCCTTTGCGCAAGGACTCAATTTTATTTCATACTCTATTTATTTGTGTGAACTAAGGAGTGATATCACACGGGACCTTGCTGCATCATATGTTTTGTATCTGTTTCCACATATAGACAATCTGCGTCCACCACTCAGTGGCGTAGTGTGGGGGGGGCTGGGGGGGCCGTGGCCCCGGGCGCAGTTTTGTTAGGGGCGCATTCGCGCCCCTAAAACTGGCCCGGGGGTTGAGGGACCCAGATGCCGGGCAGCGCGAGAGCGCCTGCCCGGTCTTGAACAGTCCGTCCTGTGAAGTGGATGCGGCTGTGTGCGTGCGCAGCAGGTCACGCGGTCCGGCTAATCAGGTGGTACTGAGTCTCAGTACCACCTGACTGGCCGGACCGCGTGACCGGCTGCGCACGCACACAGCCGCATCCACTTCACAGGACGGACTGTTCAAGACCGGGCAGGTGCTCTCGCGCTGCCGGCATCTGGGTCCCTCAACCCCTGCCGGAGCTGGGGCAACAATCCAGGTGAGAGCTGGGGCAAATCCATGACCTGGGGGCAAATCCATGTGTGACCTGGGGGCAAATCCATGAGCTGGGGGCAGTATCCATGAGCTGGGGGGCAAATCCATGAGCTGGGGGGCAAATCCATGAGCTGGGGGGCAAATCCATGAGCTGGGGGCAAATTCATGAGCTGGGGGGCAAATCCATGAGCTGGGGGCAAATCCATGAGCTGGAGGGGGCAAATCCATGAGCTGGGGGGCAAATCCATGAGCTGGGGGCAGTATCCATGAGCTGGGGGGCAAATCCATGAGCTGGGGGGCAAATCCATGAGCTGGGGGGCAAATCCATGAGCTGGGGCAAATCCATGAGCTGGGGGCAAATCCATGAGTGAGCTGGGGCAAATCCATGAGCTGGGGGCAAATCCATGAGTGAGCTGGGGGGCAAATCCATGAGCTGGGGGCAAATCCATGAGTGAGCTGGGGCAAATCCATGAGCTGGGGCAAATCCATGAGCTGGGGCAAATCCATGAGCTGGGGGCAAATCCATGAGTGAGCTGGGGGCAAATCCATGAGCTGGGGCAAATCCATGAGTGAGCTGGGGCAAATCCATGAGCTGGGGCAAATCCATGAGTGAGCTGGGGGGCAAATCCATGAGCTGGGGGCAAATCCATGAGTGAGCTGGGGCAAATCCATGAGCTGGGGCAAATCCATGAGTGAGCTGGGGCAAATCCATGAGCTGGGGCAAATCCATGAGTGAGCTGGGGGCAAATCCATGAGCTGGGGGCAAATCCATGAGTGAGCTGGGGCAAATCCATGAGCTGGGGCAAATCCATGAGTGAGCTGGGGGGCAAATCCATGTGTGAGCTGGGGCAAATCCATGAGCTGGGGGCAAATCCATGAGCTGGGGCAATATCCATGTGAGAGCTGGGGCAATATCGATAACGTGTCCACAGGTTGGGGGGGGCGCACAATTCTTGGCTGGCCCCGGGTGCTGACAACCCACGCTACGCCACTGCCACCACTATCTTTTTTTCCTCCCCTAGAAACTGTTGGGTGACATAATTAATTAGGACAAGTAATGGAATGAATATTGCGTAACATTCCTAGACAGACAGGACAATGGCACTCGTGATTGACATACAGATTACAGTTTTAAACAACAGATAATAGGGCAGTGTTTGCCTGTGACGAAAGATTAACAACTCATCTAATATACATCAGATAAACAGATACACATGGACCATAACAATAAACAATAACATTATTCATGCATAATAGGGATGTGCAATTCGTTTCGTTTTGAATTGATTTTCGTCCGAAATTGATAATTTTCGTTCTTTTGGAAGCATTTCCAAAACAAAATATCGGCCGCCGGAAATTACGAAATCCCAAATCAAAGTTTCAGCACAAACAAAATAATTTCGTTATGGGACCTAAACGAAATAAAACGGAATGCAAATTATACGAAATGCTGAAAAAACTGAAAAAAACAATCAAAAACAAAATAAATTCCGTAACGAAATGAACTGAAAGAAAAAAAAAAACGGAACCAAATGATCTGACATGGAAAAAAAAAATGATCTAAATCGTAAAAAAACTGAACCAAAAGGTCTAAAACGTAAAAAAAAAATTGAACAGGTCACTTTTTAATTAATCCAGATGCTAGGCTTTTTTCCACCATAGTTTTCAATGTTAAAAAAATTCCCCATTTAATAATTTTAAATTGCAACAAACAGCCATTTTTTTATTAATTTTTTTGGAATTTTTTGGGATTTTTTAGGCGAAAGTTTAGGTTTCCGAATTTATTTTAAATGTAATAATGAGCTCTGTTTTTCTTTGCTGAATGCATGCAGCTGAATTATTTTCTTACAGTCTGTGTGCGATCAGCAATAAATAAAATGTCATTTTGATTTGCTGTAATTGAAAATTATAAATGGTTTAAGAAATATTTAATAAAAACAGGGATTTTTTTTAACATTGAAAACTAAGGTGGAAAATTCTAATTCATATCAACTATCGAATTGAATTTGATATCAACTATCAAATTAATATCAACTATCTAATTGATCTTAACTTACAATACAAGTAATAGTCAGCAAACGACTTTATCAAATAAATTAATTTCGTTTCGCTGTTTAATTTGACTCAAATACTAAATATGTGACAGCTTAATATTTAACCATAGCTTTTCTTTTAACAGCAAAATTTGATTAATTGGGGTTTTATCTAGTGATCCGAAATTCAAATTTATATCAGCTATAGAATTGATATATTTACTATCGAATTTACAATTCGAATTGATATGAAATTTTGAATAGATCCAAAACGAAACGAAATTAGGAACGAAATTCCGAAAACAAAATTATTTTAAAACGAAAAGAAACAAAACTAAACAAATTTTTCAGCCACGCACATCTCTAATGTATAACACTCTGCACCCAAAGTCCAAAGTGACTTACGTCACATTTACTTTTTTTTTTCAAGCATTTAATTTAAGGTAATTTTATAACAAGCAATTTTAAATGCATTAGCATTTAAGCCCGGGAAATAATATCTGCTGCAGAACAAATTTCTTCAGCACTTTACCGAGAGTATTGTTGCAACGCTGTTCCAAAAAAAATGTAGTGGTATAAAACTAGACAAAAATAAGAATATGGCACTTTCAAATGCGCTCTGGATCTTAACTGTCTCTGGGCCAGGAAACCAATGTGATAACTTGACATGTAAACAGATACTGTAATCAGCAATATCTTCTCATCTGCAATAAGTTGTTCTTCCTGTCCTGCTCAACCATCCTTATCTCTTCAAGGTTAGGCATTATAGCCATCATGACTTGTGAACTGTGAGTTTTTCTTACAGGGGTGACTTGCTTTATAATAATTAAACAAAACAGAAAGCACTTCTATATATCATAGTGGAAACATGTCAGTAGGACAAGCCATTTTGAGTATGTAACTAATTATTCAGATTATTCAGAGAGCACCGACATTTCACCAAAATGTCCTCCGAAAAAAGCCTATCAGCCTCCGAACAAGGGTAAAAAAAAAAAAAAATGCAATTTTTAAAAGACGTTTAAAACAAAAAAATGCATGAAAATAATAAATAAGGTCCTATGAATAATAAAAAAAGTATGTTAGAGAATAAAAAAAGCACCATTTAAAAAAAATAAGAATCAAAAATTTTGCCGAAAAAATCCAGCAAAATGCCTAAAAATATAAAAAGTAAATGAATAAAAAACTTTTTGCTGCCGATGGAAAGAATAAACGGTTTAATAAAAAATTAAAAAAGGGAAATATTTTTTTTCATTGAAACGTATGGGATTTGCCTGTTTAAACCTGTCAAATGAAAGCACCAAAAATCTGGGCATTACGCCAACTTTTTGATGCTGTTTGGCATTCTCTAAATAGATTAACCATTACTTCTCTATGAGGATTTCACTGTTGCTGTATTGCACCACATTTCGCTGGCAATTCGCCAATATTTGGCGAATTGACAGCTTTCTGAATAGCAAAATGTCACGTCTGGTGTTCCAGCTCCTCGTCACCCGGCAGCCCCATCCTCGCTGGCCGGGTGCCGAGTGATATGCTGGCCCACGACAGTCACATGGGTGGCCGGGATGATGGGTGGCATGATGACTCATGAAAATCAGACTGCTTAGGTAGACTCACTACCCTGACGTGAAGTTTACTTCCCTAGTGCTTTTGTGGTATATTGGTGACTATTTGTGACTGTGGCTACTCTGAGAACCCTCCATGTGTACCGAACCGGCTATTACTGAGAACCCTGCATTGTGTACTGACCCAGTTATTACTGAGATCCTTACATTGTGTATTGGCCCAGTCTGAGAACCCTGCATTGTGTACCGACCCTGTCTGAGAACCCTGCATTGTGTACCAACCCGGTTATTACTGAGAACCCTGCATTGTGTGCTGAACCAGACTATTCTTGATAATCCTGTTCTGACTATCTTTGGCACAAGGCTGACACTATTTCCTGGCTTTGAGATCTATATTGTCCGGGTCTGCTCTGTTATACTACTCTGTGGCCTGTTAACCCTTGCTGGGTGAATTAAGATCGAGTCCCTGAAGGTAGTCAGCTGTACAGACCATTCAAGGATTGGAGGGGTAGATAGGGTACTGAGTACAGGGACCGACTTCTTGTTCTCAGGGGGGATCTGTGAGACTAGATTGCAGCAAAATTACACCATATGGAGAAATTCACCGTTCGGAGCAAATTCAGTGGCAAATTCAGCACTTTTTGAATAACCCCTTAAATCCTTATGCTGTAACAGTTCTTGGGTCACTACTGAAAATTAATAAAATTACAGTAGTCAAAATTGTGGAAAATCCATTCAAAGTAAGGTGGATGTGGCTCCGGAGCACTGCAGCAGGCCACGGCACATGCTGAGAGCCTCTGGGCAACCCCAGCATGTGACATGCTGTGCGGAGTCACCCTGGTGGCTGCAGCAGGAAGGGGACCACGGTTTTCCTGATACAATCTCATTCCTCTCAGACATCAGATTCTGAAATCTGAAAGAATCCGAATTCCAGACCCAAGCATGCCACATAAGGGGTGCTCTGCCTTTCTAAGGTACACTATATTGCCAAAAGTATTGCTCACCCATACATATGCGAGTCAAAGCAGGTGAGCGAATACTTTTGGCCATATAGTGTATCTCTGATCAATAGTAATGAACTATCAAAAGAATAAATATGTTAAAAAGGATATTTATCCAGTTTATGTTGTCATTCAATAGAAGATACTTATAAATCATGCATTTTATTCATGTTCATTACAGATATTTATTAATATTACAATGTACATTTCTTTTATAATGATCGTAATAGCAAAATATTTTCAAATAAAAGCACATATAAAAAAGCCCAAGGCCAACACAGTTGAAGTGATATGTGCTGTATTATCAGAATGATGTGTGCCTTTATTTTTACTACACAATCCTATTTAAATAGATATTAATGTTATATATACTGTAAAAATAATGAATATAATACGTAACCTATCACATAATAATTTCAATTGATTGCCTGACAGAACAAAAAAATTATATAAAATGGCAACAATACAAACAGGCTGCTGTTACAGTGGCACCTGCAATGAGCCATGGTGGGATCCCAAGGCAGGACACAAGAAAAGAGGGCAATTGATCCGATATATATATATATATACAGTATATAGGGGTTTCTGTGTTATTCAGGGCATGATTACCTTTTGGTAATTTTGGAATAGACTGTAGTACAACTAACACTTCACATCATGTGTGGGCTTTTTATGGTGTTTTGTTTGCTTGTTTGTATTTTAGAGATGTTGAATAAATATAAATAAACATTATCAATTTTTATTGATTATATATTTGAAGTTTGGTAATATCTCATATTCTAATATGTATATATTTCCAATACCGGTAGATGTAGAGGTTTTTTTATTTTCCTCTTTCTATGTAATTACACTGGTAATTAGGAGACCCCATTGGTAAGGAAACCTATCATGGGAGACTTGGAGCACTGGACACAGCAGGCTTGGAGCACAGGAGCACGACGGGCATGTAACAGAGCAGCACGGCAGGCTTGGAGCACAGCTGGCAGTGAGATGGTATGGCATGGGATGGTACAGAACTGCTATGCGGGGATTCGCTGACATACAGGACTGGTAGTCATTGCAGATGTAATTGCAGGGTCTGTGGGTATGCCAAAGGCTTTGCTGGAGAGCTGGTAGAATGCGAGCAGGATAAACAGAGAAAACTGTGGTTGGAGCAGAAGAACCAACTCACACAGGTGACTCAAAAAAAGAGCATTGAGCCATAGCCGTTAGATGCCAAGACTGAGGCGACCTCCATTGGTTCAGCAGGCTCTGTATCCATGGGTATGTGTAAAGGTCTGCCATGGGCATGGTGGGGTCCGTTTCCAGACTAACCTGGTTCTGGTGCCATGTGCATGACAGACTTTGATCAGACCAGATTAGGTGGGACACTGGTAGCATGTTTATGCTTCTTAGTGAAATTATGTCCATATGTATTAGAATGTGTGGGATAGGTAGCTTTGTATGGTATCTTCCTCGCATGCACTCCAAATGGACTTGCGCATGCGCGTGTTACCATGATCTCCAGGTTTGCCTGGTGGCGTGGGACCACTGACGTCATCACAAATAGCCATTCGTTTCAGTATATGGGTCAATTGCACGCTAATTCATACGGAAACCTGTAAGTATTGTTCATTATGCATAGTATAAATGTCTCTCAATAAGTACCTTATGTTGTAACCCTTGAGAAAGGCAATACACTGAAACGTTGGGGGTACCTGGTCACAGGTCTTGCGCCTCTCCTCAGTGTCTTCTCTGATATCTTTTTCACAGACTTTGTTTATGTGAGGTATTTATGGATATTTACTGGTGCATAGGATACTGATATTATCCAGATTCTCAGTTTTTCATAGCCATATTATGTTTGGTTTGTCTTTATTAGTGGGTTTATTCATGATACCCTGCTGGTCTTCTTAATACCACTTGTTTTCTTAGTCTTTGGACAAGCTTTATGGCATTGTTTATGTATCTATGGCTTAATGTCAGGTCTTTTTTGCTCTTGAAAATTGTGTGTGTATTTTTTCAATAACATTTATTATAGAGACTACTTTATTTGGTGTGCATCCAGTCCGCTTTTTTTTACTATTATAAATTAACAACCCTAGAGGGAGGCTGTGTCTCTGGAGAGCACCCTTGATATATTGTTGTTCAATGCATTGAGTGCAAAACAGTCCTTTTTTCTATATCTCTGGGGGTGATAGTCATAGCTTTCTTGGATTTGGGCATGACTGACACAGCTTGTCTCGAGTTGGTTTTGGCAGACAAGGCTTTGTGGATCTTTGTGGGCACTGGCTCCCTAGGTTTGGCTGGTACAGCTTCACAGGACCTGAAAGGAACGGGGTCCTAGGCTTGGCGGGCAAGGCCTCTCTGTTCTTGGCGGGCAAACTGTGCTGGATAATGGGGCTCTGTGCAGCGGGTTCCTTGGCTGACTTGGCACCAGGAGGCATAGGCTGTTTGGGAGGACTTACTGGTCTAAAGGTAATATAATGGTTAGTATCCCCGAAATAAAAGCAAAGGATTCCAGTTCTCCGTCTGTTTATTTCTCCAGGAGTAAGGATTTTAAGTCTCAGGGTTGCTGCAGGGATCTGAAAAAGCGAGCCTATTAACTCCTTAAGGTTGGACAACAATTGGAGTATCAGTTGTAAGACAGTGCACTGGTATACTGTCTTTGAACTTCATGAATCCCGTAGGAATTATAGCTGTATGAACAGCTTTGTATACATCTTATATTCACATGATTTTATTTCATGTTTTGCTGTATTTTTAAACTATAAACTACGTATGTTGCTGTAACTAATTATGGTAATTAGTAAAGAAATTAAAATTATTAAGTGCCTTTTCTGACATGTTATCAGGATCTGTAGATGATTCTACAAAAACTAACTACACCTACAATTTGTTGTCGCTAACTTGACTAGGAGTTAAATTGTGCACTGCCATACCAGTATAGTTTGGCAAAATGCATATACCCAGAATACCAAGTGATTTTCCATAAAACCAATGACAGGACCCACTGGGTTTATGGAAAATTGCATTCCTTTACCCATATAGTAAATATAAATATAGAGAGGTGCCATATTTTGAATGTAAATAAACAATTTTTAAAAGGCTTCTGCTGGACAAAAAAGCGCTGCTACATGAACAATACAGCTTGAGTTCTGTGGCTCTATGCACGAAAAACAAATCTCAAAGCATTTCAGAAACTTTGAACACATCATCAGTCATATACTGTATATACACACACATTTCAGACCTCAGACCAGGGTGGGGATGTGTGTGTGTGTGTGTGTATATATTATATACACACAGATTTCAGACCTCAGATCAGACATGGGGCGACTGTCCGAATGCTCTAACGGCATTCGGACAGGCCCCTGCAGCTTACCGCGTGCCTTCCTTATCCAGCGAGCGCCGCTGGCAAAGTCTTCGAACAGCCGCTCGTTGGGAGGCACCCAGCCGGGATCTCGCGATCTTGTGCAGAGTTCGAGATCTTGCAAGATCACGGCTGGGGGCTTTCCAACGAGCGGCCGCTTGAAGACTTTGCCGGCGGCGCTCGTTGGATTTGGAAGGCACGCGGTAAGTTGCAGGGGCCTGTCCGAATGCCGTTAGAGCATTTGGACAGCCGCCCCAGCCCCTCGGATGCCGGCAAGCCAGCTCGGTGCTGGCTTCCAGTATCGGGGGAGGTATCGGGGGCATCTGCACGAGTACCAAGTACTCGTGCAGAACCCGGTATTGGCACCGAGACTAGTATTGATAACGGTGCATCCCTAGTTTTCAAGTATGTGTGAAATGTATGTACTGTTGGTTGTCCAAGGACACTTACTGGATAGATGCTCTTGCCAGGATTCAAACCTGTGTGTCCATGGTCTCCACAGTTATAGAGGAGTGATGCTACCTCTACTCCACCCAGCTGGTACTTTTTAGTTGCAATAAACAAAGTTTCTTTACAGTACTCAGGAGTTAGACCAAGTCAAGTATACTTGATATCGGGGGAACCAGCAGGTGCTTACGAAGGGTGAGAATATGCGATCTTGGTAGCAAAGGTGTAAACATAGAACAAATTTTCCAGTCATTACTATTTGTTGATGTTAATTTTTTTTACTAATCGTTGCCACACATTCTACCTAATGGTTAGCTATAGTTCCATTTTAAGCTCTTTATTTTATGATATACCTAAAGTTTTAAGTATAACATTTTATATGTTCTGTTAAATTGCTCGAAATGGCCTTTCATATGGAAATATAGTCAGGTAACTACACTATATTGCCAAAGGAATTCGCTCACCCATCCAAATCAGGAGCTGGGCAGGTGAGCGAATACTTTTGGCAATATAGTGTATATTTACATTATTATTTGTGCTCTCACAAAAGGAAACCTCTGTAAATGTACAATGTACTGTATATATTATTAGTATTCACCTATATTATTTAAAATTGTGGCATGTGCCAGTATACAATACAGTAACAATTTATGTTAGGATTATTCCATTGGTTTATTTCCTCTTCTTGATCTCTTTTTTTAAATTCTCACCTAATTTAAAGATACTGTTTTTTTCCTTGGTGAGATGAAAAACCCGGAGGATATGAACAGAACTATACAGAAAGATTTCCCAAGACAATCCTACAGACACCAGCACAAAGTGATTAAGACACAAGTATCTGAGCAGATAAAGAAATAATATACAATGAAACAATATGGAACATACATTCCCCTTATATACATCATCATTTGAACTGAAATTCTATTTTGTGGATGTTGGGCTTTATATAACCACTTTCTTCTTTACATTCTAGCTGTTTATTATAGAAAGGAAATAAATTTGATACATAATATCTAAATAAAAGGGGAATAAGAACAATTATATGTGGAAATGGCAGCAGTTGATAATAGTCACCAAGTTCTTACAATGTCTTTTGGCTGTTCTCTGCCAACTTTCAAACCTATGTCACCCTGCAGTCAGGAGCAAGTAATTTATTTAGAATTATAGTTCGATATTTAACCCCTTCACGGCTGAGCAGAGCCAGTATGCAGTATCAGCACTTTACAAACCAGCAGGGTCGCCAAGAGGGGATTGCACCACCATTGGCATTGTCCTTCCCTGTTCACAATGCTCTGGTATTGGACTCTCAGAGTCCATTTCCGGAGCTTCTATAGGGCTTGCGGCACATTCTAGGACCCGGCTAGCTCCCTCCTATTAGGACAGCTGCCGGCCCCTTCTACCCCAGCTTGCCTTCCAACCCTGGTGGTGCAGTGTTGATGGGAACACAATGCAGTCTGTGCTTCCATCGAGCACAGACCACATTGGAACTCATCTTCAGGACTCCAGTGCTCAGTCAGTGACATTTAATTCATACAAAAATGAATGCACATGTCTACAAATTAAATATTTTTTTTCAGTAGACTCAGGAGATTCAAAATATATCATTACTATGTGTATATGTCTTATCAAGTCCAAATTTTATATTAACCACTTCGATGCGGAGGACGCGCTCAGCGCGTCCTCCGCATGGCTGCTGCTGTGCTGAGGACGCGCTGAGCGCGTCCTCACTTTGGGGTCAGCGTTCGGCCGAGTTCCGGCCGATCGCTGGCCCCCCCCGGTGCGGGCTGACATCCTCGATGTCAGCCCAGCATCCGGAAACGCTGCCGGTGAAATTAGGTGTCATCGCGGCAGCGCGATGACACCTAATTCAGGCGCCCCCCCCCCGCATGTGCGGAGGAGGGGCCTGAAAGGGAGGGGGGGAGGTCCTTCGGACCTCTCTCCCTCCCGATCGGCGGCGTTGCGGGGGTTAACCCAGGCACCATTTGGAAGGGCACAGCCTGCCCTTTCAAATGGTACCTGGCATTAACCCCTGGGGAGCTGGATTGCGAATCGGCGCTGAAAAGCGCCGGTTCGTGATCCTTTCCCGGAGCTGGCCGACATCTTGGATGTCGGCCAAGCCTCCGGAACTCCCCCTGAGGACTGACGTCATCGTGCATAGCACGATGACGCCAGTCCTGGAGTTAACCCCTAACTGCCACCAACGGTGGAGATAGGGAGTTCCAATGAACTCCCTATCTCCCGATCCGTGGCAGCTAAGGGTTAACGTTTGGTATTGTTGGATCGGCCAGAGCATGGCCGTTCCAATGATACCAAACACGAAAGTGAAAAAAGTTTGTAAAAATAAATAAATAAATAAGATAAAAATAAAAAAATATTTTTAAAAAAATTATAAAAAAAATAAACACTTTTTTTTTCTTTTTTTTGGTTTGTTAATGCAGCAATATTGTTCCCATTTCAATTTTCCCCCAAAAAAAATGTAACGAGACCCCATCTCAAATTTTTTTAACAAGCGCACCCCATACAAAATATAACCGCAATTGCTTGCATGTTAAAATGTGGAAAAAAAACACTTTACACGCTGTAAATTATTGAAAATTCATATTTTATTGCATTTGTTGTTATAATATACAGACAGGTCATGACGTATACATATAATAATGACATATTATTAATCTGCCGAGTCTGACGGAAAGAACGATATATAATATGTCTGGGTCATATACTAAAATAAGCCTTCAAAACACGTTTAAACATGATGAGCAAAACCGGTAAAAATGACCTCAGCACAGAGGCAGGAAAAGCCTCAGCAGCGAAAGGGTTGAAAAATTGTAAATTTCCATTCAGATTTCAATCATTTGCAGCATATAAACTTAATATTACACATTTTATCATCCAAATCTTTTTGGCTGTACATTCTATGGAATACTCTTGTTTAAAAAAATAATAATAATAAGGTTCTCCATCTGAGATTTTATATCTAATTTTTTTCACTACAGAATACAGGGTTATGTTGGGTATCATTGGAAAGGACAGACACTAGCCTTTCCAATGATACATAAAACAGTCCTTCTACAACGTATAGATTTCTATATTCTGTAATCGTATTTCCCTACTGGGCAGGGAGAATCCACATTTGACAGTTCCACAGCGAGGACTGACATTTAGAATGTCAGCCCGCTGTGGCAGGAGCCCCTGCTCTGCGCTAGATTGGGGCCGAGCAGGGAAATAAAGCAGCAGGGCCGGATTAAGGGTATCATGGGCCTGGTGCTGAGGGTTTTGGTGGGCGTTTTTTATAAATACTGAGGAAACAATCGGCCCTCACTGCTTTCTGTTTTAGAGAGTGAGGCGGTACACTGTGCATATGTCACGCTATGCCAACTTCAGAGCGACTGGGAAACCTGACTGGTGACTTTGATATGGTGTGCTGTGACTCATAGTGAAACTTACAGTGCACCAGGACACAAGCCTCCTGCTGGATTAGTGTGCGTGGCCCATATATGAGTCAATCACTACAACTCAACTAGAGAAGCGAGTAAGGATGTACCTGATCACTAAATGAAGCAACCATATTTACATTTGTTAAGGGAATGTGATTGCTTCATTTAGTGATCTGGTCCATCCTTATTCGCTTCTCTAGTTGAGTTGTATAGTATTTCTAGTAGGGGTTAGGTCCCGCTGTGGACCTGTCCAATATATTGCACATTGCTGGTTCTACTTTTCAATCATTGCTTTGTTTATGAGTCAATCACTGCCTGGTGCTCGAAATGTCTGTTTAGTCAGTCTGCCCCTGCATATGTGATATTCCCAAATAAAGGAAAAAGTAACTACTTTAAGAGATATTTGTTTAGTTGCACCAGTTGTTTTACAATGATTACAGACAAAATCATGTCTGTTTTATTATAGTAAATTACATTTTCTACATGTTTTTCAATTATATATTTTCAGTCACATACATAATAACTAATCCGTCAGCACCAGCAGAAATACCCCCAAATTAATTACATACTCACCTTCTATCCCAAGGCAAGGACTGCGGCTCCAACCGCCTCTTCTGTCTGCCGGGAGCAGGGAGAGACTGGGGGGGGGGGAAGTCCCACAGTCTCCCTCTGCGGATCACTACGCCGACCTGCCGGATCTCGCGATGCGAGATCCGGAAGGTCATGTGGCCGGCAGAGCAGAAACTCAATGGAGTCCTATGGACTCCATCGAGTGTATGCTCGCGGCGGCGCTTAGCGCATCCTGGGGTTTAGCGCCGGATTACGATGCAGGCTGCTTTTCTAGCACCTGCATCGTAATATCACTCTAAGGCTAGGGACAGATGAGCGCATTTTCTGCAGCCACCGTCAAAATGTACGTCGATGCGTGCGCACGCATTTTTTCACGGAATACGCTTAAGTGGTCAGACGATGCGCAATTCTGGACGTATTTCATGACGATGGGGTGAAAAGAAGTCTAGGGAAATCCGGCTGTTTGAACGTTATGTAGGCCGCACACTAGCAGCGTCTGACATCTCCTAATCACGCACACACGCTGCTATGCGGCCGCAGCGCACTTTGTACGTCAGTAGCAGCGGTTTCATGTTCTGATAAAAATGCGTTCATTTGCTGGTTGCGTGGTGTCGGCGCACTTTCGTACGCACGTACTGCGTATATTGGCCGTCATTGGCCGTTATGTGCTGCTACTGCCGCCGTGATTTAGTGCGCCTGCACGCGCGTTCCGACTGCCCCACTCTGACCCTAGCCTTAAATGGGGATGCAAATGAGAAACCTGCAGGCGCGGATTTTTCTCCCTAGCGTCCCCATTTTAGCGATAGGAATGTAATAGGGCCCCTTGTTTTTTAATTTGGGCAGACACATACTCTCTTTTGCCTCTCCAGTGGTCATGAAAGCAGTGGCTGTTAGAAAGGCAAGACAAAGAAAGCATTATCAGCTATTTTTGTGACAAAACAGTAAACTAGCATGTAAATCAGATTTGTTAAGTTTTTGTTATTGTCTATGTTGTGAATGCTATTAAACACTATATTACAAAAGCTGTAGTGTCCCTTTAGGTAACTTTAACATGAATCATAGCAAGGATTATTGCATCCTGATATTACAAAATGAACACAAAACAAACAAAAGTATGTTTTTCACTTTGCTTCATGATATAGTCCTTCCATTGCTAAATTAGTTAAGAATAGCACCCTTCATCTCCTTTAGTCTAGGTCATGAGATGAAGATCTGTCTTAACTGCGGATGATGCTCTCTCATCTTTCTTGGTTGAAAGGAGGGCTGAACTGTCCCTACGGAATACTTTGACTGAAACTGGGGGATAGCAACACTGCTTCTGTACTTTTACTCTTGCAGCCCTTCCTGACCCCAACATTTCTCCGAGGATCTAAAGTTTGACTGTAAAAGCCCATTTTATGAGCAACTTTCTGACATCTCTTTTCAAAGGAAGTGAATTCTTAATCACAGTCTTTGTAATTGAGCCTTGGGATCTTGGGAACTTACAGCTGCGGATGTGAAGTGTTTGCTCGGAGTGTTCAGTTTTGAAACCTGTGCTAAATTGATAATTGTCTGACGGCTGAGGAGGAACAGCACTGGAATAAGTGTATAATATATAGCAACAAAACATCGACAAAGGAAATCAGATATTAAAAAAAGTAACAATCATCAATTAGCATTCCTTTAAATGCCTGACATCACTTCATTAAATGAAAAAGTATTTCTCATGTCTGTAATTGAGCACAGTTTATATAAAATACATATACATATAAAATATAAGTATGAAAGCAAGGCAAGAACAACAGTTAACTAAAAATAACTAATCGTTGCTAAAAACGGACTACTCCGGAAACAGGGGCCACCTTGATCCATGGTCTTCTAACAAAGTGTCCCCAGCTAGCATCACCTCTCAGGAGTTAGCAACAGATACACATACAGGTATATTCAAAGAAAGGTGAAACTCAGGAGAATGACTGGAGAAGTGAAACTTCTAGGTCAAAATAACCAAACCAGAAAAATTCTACCCTTTATCTCACTTTCCAAATTGGCTATTTGGTCTAGACTCTAGATTGTTCTCTTTTCCTGCCAGTTCTCCTGGTTTTCACCTTTCTGTGAATAACCCTGTTAGTCTATAACGATAGACAGACAATAACATTATTCATACATAACACTGATTGCACAAACACCCTACAGGCACAAGATGACTTCAACATAATAGAGGGCAGGGAAATAATATAGAACATGAGTCCTGCACCTCCAAAATACATTTCTAGGCCCATGCAGCCCCAATGCAAAGTGACGCACATCACAGTGTTCATTGTTGCATTGGGGATTAAAAGGTTTGTGGCTCAAATTCAAGTTGGAAATTAACATTTTGCAAATTAAAAGTTAACTCAACGATTCCACCCACTAATGCGACATCGAACAGGTGGTCCATGGAAGACACCACAAAGAAAACCTCCGCTTTCCAACAAAAAATATTTCCGTAGGTCTGAAGTTTACCAAAAGACCACCTTGACGCTCCACAATGCTACAGTTTCAGTAGCTTGTAATGTACCACCTTCCTTTTCTCCCAGTTTTGTCCTGTTTTTCTATAAATTTCTTCTTCCATACTCTTCCATTTTTTTAATAACCTTTCTAGAAACCTCAAGGTCATGGATGTAGTGCATAAACATAACAGTGGATTTATATCCAATATTTTCTATTTTGTGCAACAATGTAACTGGGACCTCTAGGTCACACTCTGTATAACAGGCAATGACTATTTATCAGAGTTGTTGTTATTATAAAGCTTCAGACTTGGCGACATACATGGTAGTATGACTGAAATAATTTTATTCTGAAATTGATAATTGGACAGCTGTGAGTCTGCTAGTGAAGTACATAATTATATAAAATTCTTACATCTGTATAAATTATTTAGTTGGAAAGTTAGGTTTATTCGTTGCGATATAGTTTGCTCTTTCATGATGCTTTGCTCGATGTATAAAATGTTAAATACAGTTTGCCGAAGCCTACATTACTGCTGTGAGGATTAGTATCGGAAAAAGTAACAGTCCCATAACAGTTTTTCTCTGTCCCAGTAATTGGTTTTTGAAGATGAAATAAAGATACTCACCAACTTTTTACATAAATTTGCATATATAAATAGGTTGAAATCAAACTTCAAAGAAAGGCAGAGTTTAGCAAGAGGTAACGAGGGCACCCTATCTGTGACACAACATCTCAATGATAGAGAGGGGTGGGAATTCACTCCCCATATGTACGTATGATAAACCAGGGGTCATTTGTTCAAAATGCCCTGAGCTATTCCACGGCACAATCAATAACCTACTCAATTTTTCATCCTCTGCAATTTCTACGTGCTTCGGATAACCAAGATCCTTGAACTGAGCACATTCGAGGAAAGCTGCAGTGAATTCCTTACATCTCCATAAATGTTTAACTCTATAAATCTAACTGTGAAGGCAGAAGTCAAACACAATTTTCTTTTACACAAAGTGTCAAATATGCATAGTATCAGATACTAAGATAGAAAAATCACTACACAGATGTAGTGTTGCGCAACATAGATTAGAAAAAAAAGGATTTTTTTATTTAACTATTGAGTGACAATAAAAGTTACGTTTTAATCATTTTTCACATACTGTATATGTTTGTCAATTCTTTCACTTGTTCTAAGGTATAAGAAGTGGTCCATCTGTCTAGGTGGCCCAGCACGTGTAGTATCAAATACTATTCACAACGTCTACATATGAAACCTAGCTGGTATTAATCAAAACTTCTCACAAATTTCTTAAGCGTGTAAAAAGATGCAACTGTAAATGTTACAGAGACAACATGATGGCAATGCTGCAATGATCTACCTCTATTTTAATGCAACATTTATTAAAGTAAAGCTTGTTTACTTATTTTAATTCTTTTATTTACTGTCTTGCTCAAGATCCATTTCTATTCTTTATTTAAATAAACAAATAAAGCAAACTCACATGTATCTATTATCTATACTAGAAGAATTTAGGGACAGACTTCCAGATTTGTGTGTATGAAATGTTTGTATTCCTATATTTTGTGTAAAATTTTGATTTCAAATAACAATAACAAAGATTTTAATGTGTTCCCATGGCCAAATTCTCCATATCTTGATCCGCTTGAGCACCTGTAGGAAGTGCAGGAGCAACAACCGATCCATGGAGACACCACCTTGCAGCTTGCAGTACTTAAATAATTTGCTGCCAGTGTCTTGGTGCCAGATACCACAGGACACATTCAGAGGTCTTGTGGAGCCCATGCCTCAACGTATCCAAGATGATTTCGCAGCATGAGGGGGGGCCCACATGTTATTAGGTTGATGGTTTTAATGTTGTGGCTGATCAGTGTAAGATTGAATAGATGGGCTCCATGAAGTAGAAAAGATTTTAACCTTACCATCTTTCTTATAGCATTCCCTAATCACTTTACTCGTGTTGAAATAAATTATTTGTAATGTATTTTTGCATTATTTGGAAACTAACAAAATTTTTCTACATTCTATAGAAATTAAAGAATGCATAAAAGTACGTTAACATGCTCCAGCAGACAAGAAATCTAAGCATTAATGTGAAGGCCAGTAATTACCAAGCCAAGCTTTGTTCAGCCATTAACACTCCACAAATATTACCTAAAAGTAATTTCACATAGTTTTCTACATATACATTATCAAGTCATCACATATAGAAACATAGAAAAATGTCGGCAGATAAGAACCTTTCGGCCCATCTAGTCTGCCCAATTACATGGATACTTTACCTGGATTTATCTTTTGTTTAGGATAGCCTTATGCCTATCCCATGCTTGCTTAAATTCATTTACTGTTTTGGCCTCTATCACTATGTGATGGATCGGCCGCCACAGGATTTATTTTGTTTAATTTCATTCTTATTTTGTTACAGTTGTGTTCAAAATTATTCAACCCCCACTGAAATTGAGTGTTTTGGCCAGTTTGACATTGATTTTGATCATTCAGTCATCTTGCTTACAATTAAATCAAAGAGGTACGTGTAGGTCAGACAAATATAACATAACATTTATAATGAAATAACCACAAATGTCTTTTCTGTGCTCACATCATTATCAGTTTTATTCAACCCCCAAGTGACATTCAATCTTAGTACTTAGTACAACATCCTTTTACAGTTATAACAGCTTTTAAACGTGAAGCATAGCTTGACACAAGTGTCTTGCAGCGATCTACGGGTATCTTCGCCCATTCGTCATGGGCAAAAGCCTCCAGTTCAGTCACATTCTTAGGCTTGCGCACTGCAACTGCTTTCTTTAAGTCCCACCAGAGGTTCTCAATCGGATTTAAGTCAGGTGACTGCGATGGCCATTCCAAAATGTTCCAGCCTTTAATCTGCAACCATGCTCTAGTGGACTTGGAGGTATGCTTGGGATCATTGTCCTGTTGAAAGGTCCAACGTCTCCCAAGCCTCAGGTTTGTGATGGACTGCATCACATTGTCATCCAATATCTCCTGGTACTGAAGAGAATTCATGGTACTTTGCACACGCTGAAGCTTCCCTGTACCTGCAGAAGCAAAACAGCCCCAAAGCATGATTGACCCCCCGCCATGCTTCACAGTAGTCAAGGTGTTCTTTTCTTCATAGGCCTTGTTCTTCCTCCTCCAAACATAGCGTTGATCCATGGGCCCAAACAGTTCTAATTTTGTTTCATCAGTCCACAGAACACTATCCCAAAACTTCTGTGGTGTGTCCACATGACTTTTGGCATACTGCAGTCGACTCTTCTTATTCTTTGGAGACAGCAAGGGGGTGCGCCTGGGAGTTCTGGCATGGAGGCCTTCATTACGCAGTGTGCGCCGTATTGTCTGAGCTGAAACTTCAGTACCCACATCTGACAAATCTTTTCTTAGTTCCTCAGCAGTCACACGGGGACTTTTCTCCACTCTACGCTTCAGGTAGCGCACAGCAGTCGAAGTCAGCATCTTCTTTCTGCCACGACCAGGTAGCGTTTCAACAGTGCCCTTTGCCTTGAATTTGCGAATGATGCTTCCTATGGTCTCTCTTGGTATGTTTAACATCTTTGCAATCTTCTTATAGCCATTGCCCTTCCTGTGAAGAGTAATCACCTCTTCTCTTGTCTTCCTGGACCATTCTCTTGACTTCACCATGTTTGTAACCACACCAGTAAATGTCTAGAAGGAGCTGAGTATCACAGTCATTTTAAAGCTGCCTAATTGGTGCTTATTATGCTTTATTGCTGCTCCGTGACATCCACAGGTGTTTTCAATACCTGATTGAAAACACTTGAATGAACCTCTGTTCTTCAGAGTGGTAGTCTTTAAGGGGTTGAATAATTGTGTCAATGAAGAATTCACAAAAGAAACATTTACTACTGTATTACAAAACCAATTGATGTAATTTTAGTTGCATATGGTTCTTTAAAAAGTCCTTGTAGGATTTCATTCTGAATACAATTACAAATGTACGCTAAATTCCCTAAAACCCTTTACAGCATTGGGGGTTGAATAATTTTGAACACAACTGTATATTTCGTTTACCCTTTATTTATAGGAACTAACACATATTTTTTGTGTCCCTAGTTCTCCTTTCTGGCTTTTGATATATTTTCAGCTTTTGATTCTGTAACTTGAGCATGTCTTGAATGAAAGGGATTCCAATCATTATTCTTCCAACTTCCATTACCTCTATATCATACCCAAGCAAAGTGTCATGGTGGCACCTGGCGCAAGCCGAGGTGGGCCCTTTAGTATATAGTAATACCCCAAGCGCTGGGGAGAGCAGGTGAAACAGGAAATTATATGCTGGTAATAAAAGTATATTCTGGATACACAGCAGCAAATCTGGATACACAGTAGCAGTCTGGATACACAGATAAAGGGCCCTATTACATTCTTCATGCAAAAACGCACACACAACGCGTGAATTTTTGTCAAAGTGTTAAAAGTTAACGCGCGTAAATCACTGCTGGTATTACAATCCTCGCGCCTTTTTTCATCCATCGAGCAATAACGCGCGTAAAACGGATGTGCAAAAACGCGCGCGTAGCAACGTTGAGTGCAGAAATCAGTGTGCGGACTGTTTTTTTCACGCGATTCAGCCAATCAGAATTAAACCACAATTGCCTCACGTTAAGTTTTTGCGCCTGTCGAAGTCAATCTGCGCATATATGCTGCATCAATAAAAAAGAACATACACAACTTCTAAAATTTATTGGTTTGGTATGTGTAGAATGTGTAAACTATACTCTGCTGCATATTTGTTTTGGGCTGGTGTATTTGGTTTCGGCCAGGTTGATAGAATTTGCCATTAACACCAGCTTTTAGGAGTTGCTAAAATTATGCGTGCAAAGGCTGTGCGTTACAAACTGCGAATAGATTGTAATACCATCCGCGTACCAGCGCAGAAATGCATTAGCGCTCACAATGCTAAGTATAGGACACGCAAAGTACAGTAAGATCGCACAGGTTCACCCGCGGTAGACATATACGCACGTTTCTGGTGGCGCGATGATGGTCGCTGAATGGTAGGTGGTGGTTCCCTTAGTTCGTATGAAGCATATGAAAAAGAATAATACAATATATAGTGCAGATGGTACTAACACAAAATTAATATGTGCCAATGTGGTATATTCCACTCACAAATTAAAGAGCCCGAACACTGGCTCTAAGTGGGTCGAGGCTTTTGGGTGTTTTTGCTTCTCCGTTCCTTAAGGTGACCCACGCCTTATACTGGATGGAGAGTGGCTCATACAAATGGACATGGAAAGAAAACAGAAACAACTTCCTTGTGCAGATCTTTCAAAGTTCAGATGGCATAAATATACGTAGCTGTTGAACTCACATTTGTAGGAGCTTATAGACCAAGCTCGTGGTTTGTACGCTTCAAGGCTCGCATAGGGTGGAACCCAAACCCGTCTTCAAATCCAGAATGTCAAGGGGACAGTCAAATTTAAAGTTTAAAATTATTTATTAGAACATAAATAAAACAAATAAAATACTGGCTCAGCCAGGAGACCAGAACGCGTTTCGCCAGACGTGCTGGCTTCTTCAGCTGGTTTACAGGCTGGTTCACATTCGTTTCTTAAATAGTTTAATTCATAAAATCAATAAAAAGTCCCCACATGTTCCAGATGAAGCAATTAGTGCAAGTTCCCTGCCTCTAACCGCATGAGACGGAGGTCGCCATCTTGCGCATGCGCTCTATCGTCCTGTGCGTTCCATTTTGCGTTCCACAGGAGATCCCGGAAGTAGCGTGCGTTCCACTTCGTAGATCTTTACGAATCTCCAGACGCGCTTATCGGCTGACTTCTAAATTCCTCTGAGCCGACATGCGGACAACCTCAGTGGCCCTTAGGCACAATAAAAAACCAGAGAAAAGGGCAATACATTATAATAAGACCTTCCCCAACTCTTTAACCTAGAGGAAATATAATGCTTCATGAAAATATACTCTTTAAAACATACTTCTTATTTGTTTTGTATCGATGGACCTATGTATAAACGGGAATTAGATGCCCCTTCTCCTAGATCCATTCTATTAAAGCTCGTCTGCCAATTAGATGACTGGAGTTGTCACATTACCTAACAAGGGTTGTATTTCTTGCAGAAATCTAATTACTGTTCCCATAAGGGATAATGTTCGTATAAAGTTGGTGACCCTTATATTGATGTAAAATAAATAGAGTAAAACCACTATTATCCATGCCCATAAGGGATGATGCTCCTATGGAGTTAGTAACATTTATATTAATATTATAAGATGTAAATAAACAAGATTAAACCACTAATATCCATACCCATAAGGGATGATACTCCTTATGGCAATCCATACCGTTATATCTGTTTAAAGTGCTACTATAAATAATTTGTGCGTATTGTTAAAGTGCTAGTGTCGAATCGCTTATACATATAAAGTGACTATATTAAGGTGGCTGAATATTATTATATTTGTTAATATTGTCGTATTAAAAATATATTAAAATATGTGGCTATTTATGGTGACCAGGTCTATAAAGATATTATTTAAAACCTATTCTAGGTGCCATTTTTATTAGTAGTGGTACTAAATACAAAACACTTTATTGGGATAATACTTAAAACAACGTGTGGCATAAATTATGTCAAGGTGCAGATGCAAATTAATGCTCCTAAAGTGCAATGTTAACTAGTACAATGTGACTATTATATATAGCTATTTCCATAAGTGCCTCTCAAAACCTGTTCAAAGTGACATATAGATCTTAGTCACTGCCCATAGGGTGGTGTACTATATGTGTTATATGTGCCTACTGTAATATATATATAGTGAGATATTATAATTAAATAAATAGATGCAAATGACTTGGTGTTGTATACACCAGTATATAGATATATAAATGCTTGGGCGCAGAATCTCCTGATGTGCAAAATACAAATATATGTGTTGGATGGATGGATTATGGACACTGTCCCTTAAAAGACAGCCGTCTAAATAAAGAAGGTTCCTAAAGAAAGTGTACAATTTCAAAATCGTCATTGAGACCATTAGGACCCAATGTACCATTATCAAAAATCAATCTCATCTCTTCCTTTCCTAATTTATTAATAACATCCTCTTCAATGTCCATTTTTTTAATCTGTTTAATGGCCCAGAATTTAAGACCTACAGGGGAGCTGTTGTGATGAGTCTTAAAGTGTAGAGATACTGAGTGTTTCTCAAATTCATTTCTAATATTTCTAACATGCTCATTTATTCTAACATTGAGCGCTCGTTTTGTTCGACCTATATATATCTTAGGTGGCAGGGACATTCCAACATATAAATTACACTTTTAGAGCAGCAATTCAAAATACCCCTTATTTCTATTATTTTATTGCATTTATGATTGGTATATGAACCTACAAACTTTTTTTTATTATTTGTCCACAAAATATATGTCCACAAAATATATGAGGGAAATAGAACAGATCCCGAATTTAATGAAAGAAGAGTTTCAACATCCAATGACAATAGGTGGCCAAACAGAAATTTAAGATGGGACAAAGGAGTTAACGATAGAGACCACCACCAAAACAATTGGAGAGGAGGTAACTACCAGAGGTATAGAGATTTCCAATCAAGGAAAAATGATACCTATAGAACCCCATATCAGAGAACCTACCATGATAATTATTTAGAAAGACAACCATACTATGACCTTAGAAAGACAACCTATACAGAAAGACAACCATACCACGAGCACAGAGAAATCAGACGGGAACCATGGAATAGACCTTATAGACACAATCATGAGACTGATAGACATTACAACCACTATCAAGATTCAAGCAATGAGAGGCCACGGGATCATATCCCTAGAACACCTGTAAGAAAACGTGAAAAGGAGAGAACAGAGAGTAAGGTTCCATTGGCCAATAGATTTACAGTGTTGAGTGAGGATAAAAGTGAGGAGGTTTTTTGGGAGGACCCCATAGACAAGAGCGGCAGGCAGGGAGAACACAGAGACTTGGATTTAAGATTAGAAAAAGGGGGAGGGCAGAAAAGACCATGGGAAAAATCAGAAGGGGTAAGAGAGCAGGAAAACAGCTACGGAAGAGGAAAAAGAGAGAGGAGACAATCCCCCTAAGAGGAATTTTTAATTTAAGTGAAAAAAATTTAACAAAAACAGAAATCAGTGTCCTTAATAAAGGTCTTAAGTTTGCTCCCACTAATTCTGTTGACAAATTTGGAATGTATATTGATTTGCAACGGTTTAAGCGCAAACTTAGTTTGAAAAAATATTTTTTGAAGCAACCAGTAGAAAGGGGTGTCCTACAAGATTCTACTCCCACGGTACATACTAATTTAAGAAATAAGTCAAAGTTCTTCCCACGCCATATGATCTCTGACGAGATAAAGGTGTTTGAAAAACTAGTTATGGGAGACATAGAAAGAATGTCTACAAAAATCAACCACCATAATTTAACCAAGGAAGAAAATCTAGCCCTTAAAAATTTACAAAAAGATCCCAATATAGTTATAAAACCTGCCGACAAAGGCGGCGGAATAGTTATTTTATCTAAAGAACAATATCAAGAAGAAGTCATGCGTATTCTAAACAATGACCATATATATGGTAAACTGAAGCTAGATCCAGTTAAAGACATTAGACATAAAATGGAACCTCTACTCCAAGAAGGCCTTGATAGGGGTATCTTAAACATGGCTGAGTTTGAATATCTATCTATGAAATTTACAAGGACACCGCATTTCTACATCCTCCCAAAAATGCATAAAGATCCAGTCCAACCTCCCGGCAGACCTATAGTAGCCGGCATAGACTCTATAACCAGCCATTTATCAGAGTATGTAGACACGATCCTTCAACCCATTGTATGTACCATCCCGTCTCATTTAAAGGACACGCTAAGTATGTTACAGACACTGAAAAGTCTGGTCTGGCAAGAAGGTGACATCATGGTTACGTGCGACGTCAACGCACTTTATAGCAACATACCCCATGAGCTAGGTCTTATTAAATTGGAGGAAGAAATCACTAAATCCAACTTATTGGGCAAGGACCAGATGTCCTTTGTTCTGGACAGTGTCAGGTTTATATTGAAAAATAATTATTTTAAATTTGGAGAGGATTTCTTTATCCAGTTGGTAGGTACTACGATGGGCACTAAGTTTGCGCCCAGCTACGCCAACCTGTATATGGCAGCATGGGAGACCATGTTTGTCTATGGTTCGCGTAGCTGGGCGCAAGGAACCATCCAGACCTACAAAAGGTTTATTGACGATATTTTCTTTATTTGGAGAGGAAAAGAGGAGGATCTAAAAAGTTTTTTGGATAGCCTCAATCAGGTAGAGTGGGGTATTAAATTAGATAATAACCTTAATACACAGAGGATCAATTTCCTGGATTTGGAAATTTACATAGAGGAGGGCTGTATTAAGTCAAAAACCTTTTTTAAAGATGTTGATGTCAACACATACATTGATTATACTAGTTGCCACCATTCTACGTGGCTTAGGGGTGTCCCCAAAGGCCAATTCACTCGCCTGAGACGCAATTGTACTGATATAGCAATCTTTGAAGAACAGGCAAACAATATGAAGAAAGACTTTATAGAAAAAGGTTATAAAGAAACTGATCTGGAGAACACCATTTCGGATATTCTATCAAAAGATCGTAGTGATTTATTAAAATATAAACCTAAAACCCAGACACTGGGTGATGAGGTCCGATTTATTTGCGATTTCAACGACAAAGCTGATAACATCAAGAAAATCTTTAAGAAACACTGGCATGTTTTGCTAAAGGATGGTGATCTGAAACATCATTTGGGAGTAAAACCCAAAATAGTTTTTAGAGGTACTAAAAATGTAAAATCTAGTTTGGTACACAGCAGAGCCAATAAGAATGATCTTTCCAAAAAAAATTTTTTTGGACTTAGGGAAGGTTTTTATCAATGTGGATCTTGTCTGGCCTGCAGATCGACAAATAATAAAAAAAAAAAAGTTTGTAGGTTCATATACCAATCATAAATGCAATAAAATAATAGAAATAAGGGGTATTTTGAATTGCTGCTCTAAAAGTGTAATTTATATGTTGGAATGTCCCTGCCACCTAAGATATATAGGTCGAACAAAACGAGCGCTCAATGTTAGAATAAATGAGCATGTTAGAAATATTAGAAATGAATTTGAGAAACACTCAGTATCTCTACACTTTAAGACTCATCACAACAGCTCCCCTGTAGGTCTTAAATTCTGGGCCATTAAACAGATTAAAAAAATGGACATTGAAGAGGATGTTATTAATAAATTAGGAAAGGAAGAGATGAGATTGATTTTTGATAATGGTACATTGGGTCCTAATGGTCTCAATGACGATTTTGAAATTGTACACTTTCTTTAGGAACCTTCTTTATTTAGACGGCTGTCTTTTAAGGGACAGTGTCCATAATCCATCCATCCAACACATATATTTGTATTTTGCACATCAGGAGATTCTGCTCCCAAGCATTTATATATCTATATACTGGTGTATACAACACCAAGTCATTTACATCTATTTATTTAATAATAATATCTCACTATATATATATTACAGTAGGCACATATAACACATATAGTACACCACCCTATGGGCAGTGACTATAATCTATATGTCACTTTGAACAGGTTTTGAGAGGCACTTATGGAAATAGCTATATATAATAGTCACATTATACTAGTTAACATTGCACTTTAGGGGCATTAATTTGCATCTGCACCTTGACATAATTTATGCCACACGTTGTTTTAAGTATTATCCCAATAAAGTGTTTTGTATTTAGTACCACTACTAATAAAAATGGCACCTAGAATAGGTTTTAAATAATATCTTTATAGACCTGGTCACCATAAATAGCCACATATTTTAATATATTTTTAATACGACAATATTAACAAATATAATAATATTCAGCCACCTTAATATAGTCACTTTATATGTATAAGCGATTCGACACTAGCACTTTAACAATACGCACAAATTATTTATAGTAGCACTTTAAACAGAATATAACGGTATGGATTGCCATAAGGAGTATCATCCCTTATGGGTATGGATATTAGTGGTTTAATCTTGTTTATTTACATCTTATAATATTAATATAAATGTTACTAACTTCATAGGAGCATCATCCCTTATGGGCATGGATAATAGTGGTTTTACTTTATTTTATTTTACATCAATATAAGGGTCACCAACTTTATACGAACATTATCCCTTATGGGAACAGTAATTAGATTTCTGCAAGAAATACAACCCTTGTTAGGTAATGTGACAACTCCAGTCATCTAATTGGCAGACGAGCTTCAATAGAATGGATCTAGGAGAAGGGGCATCTAATTCCCGTTTATACATAGGTCCATCGATACAAAACAAATAAGAAGTATGTTTTAAAGAGTATATTTTCATGAAGCATTATATTTCCTCTAGGTTAAAGAGTTGGGGAAGGTCTTATTATAATGTATTGCCCTTTTCTCTGGTTTTTTATTGTGCCTAAGGGCCACTGAGGTTGTCCGCATGTCGGCTCAGAGGAATTTAGAAGTCAGCCGATAAGCGCGTCTGGAGATTCGTAAAGATCTACGAAGTGGAACGCACGCTACTTCCGGGATCTCCTGTGGAACGCAAAATGGAACGCACAGGACGATAGAGCGCATGCGCAAGATGGCGACCTCCGTCTCATGCGGTTAGAGGCAGGAACTTGCACTAATTGCTTCATCTGGAACATGTGGGGACTTTTTATTGATTTTATGAATTAAACTATTTAAGAAACGAATGTGAACCAGCCTGTAAACCAGCTGAAGAAGCCAGCACGTCTGGCGAAACGCGTTCTGGTCTCCTGGCTGAGCCAGTATTTTTTTGTTTTATTTATGTTCTAATAAATAATTTTAAACTTTAAATTTGACTGTCCCCTTGACATTCTGGATTTGAAGACGGGTTTGGGTTCCACCCTATGCGAGCCTTGAAGCGTACAAACCACGAGCTTGGTCTATAAGCTCCTACAAATGTGAGTTCAACAGCTACGTATATCTATGCCATCTGAACTTTGAAAGATCTGCACAAGGAAGTTGTTTCTGTTTTCTTTCCATGTCCATTTGTATGAGCCACTCTCCATCCAGTATAAGGCGTGGGTCACCTTAAGGAACGGAGAAGCAAAAACACCCAAAAGCCTCGACCCACTTAGAGCCAGTGTTCGGGCTCTTTAATTTGTGAGTGGAATATACCACATTGGCACATATTAATTTTGTGTTAGTACCATCTGCACTATATATTGTATTATTCTTTTTCATATGCTTCATACGAACTAAGGGAACCACCACCTACCATTCAGCGACCATCATCGCGCCACCAGATACGTACCTTTGTTTTCTGTATTTCACTGGTTTGGGGAAACCACTATACTCTGGTTGGCGTTGGTTTGTTGGTGGCGGTACTAGTTGTTGGCGCCTGTCAACTTTTTGTGATATACGCACGTTTGTTGCGCTGACATTGTAATATGACGTTCTGCACAAAGGGTTTTGCCCCTCACGTTAATGCATTTTTGCGCAGGCGTAAACGTATGTGTGAAGATTGTAATAGGGCCCAAAGTCTCTAAGCACAAAGGATAGTGGGCTATATAATGTTCACTGCAAGCAGGCCTCACTAAGCAGGAACTAGGAGCTCTTAGCAAAGATGCCTTGATTGTAGTATGTGGATGAAGCTGGAACACTGGTAGCCACAGGTGTTGTCTCTGGGCAGACAGGATAGTGGACTATGCAGTGTCTACTGCAGGCAGGTTTCACTGAGCAGGAACCAGGAGCTCTTGGCAAAGACACCTTGGATGCAGTATAAGTAGAGCAAGCACAGAGCATGGTGGGTTATGGAGACAAAGAAGGAGAAGCAGCTCACAGGACCTCTACACATAATCAGGAAGGGAAACAAATGAGAGAGCAAGGAGAGGAGGGTGTGACCACAATATATAGCTGCCTGGCTAATTAGGATGATTGGGGAATGCAGCCAGCCATGGGAAACTCTGAAACAGAGGCAGACAAGGACTGAGAAGGAGGAAAAGGTGGCCAGGACTAAGGTGCCAGGTGGAAATGACATGTCTGCCAGCAGACTCCAGGGCTGGGGCATGACACAAAGTGCCACATATTTTACAGTTCCTCCGGTCATACTTGCAGTCCAAGACCATACCAAAAAGTTGTCATCTGCTTTTTGAATCCTAAATACTCACACTAAACAAAATCGCAGATGATTAAGTTGCCTTTAAACCCACCTGCTTATTTCAAGGCAAACCTTTTAGGTGGGAATCTAATGTCAATTAATGGCTTCCTGCATTATTTCAGCTTAAAGACTGAAATATAAATAAACAAATATTTATATATAAGTTCTCCATACAAGACCCAGAGTGCGCCTTCTTTTGAGAGCATATATAACATTTTGGAGATTTTTTGCACTGGGTAGATTTACAAGTAAAGGAAAGTGCTGGATTATGGGAAAATATATATCAAGTTTATAATTGTGGAAGACATTTACACATCCCAGCAATTCAGAGAACTGCTTTACAGAGCTCATGTCCTACATTCCCCATATGCAGCAAGAAACTCTGAGAAGGACATGCAAATGAAGATCGCAATGTCCCACTTTTGTGCACCCAGGACTGTTTTAACATAGAACCCTCCTTGCCAGTGCCATGCCATACTAGATGTTTTTTTTTTGCAAAGGTCAAGTTTATACGCATTATCCAACATGCAGACAACAAGAAAAATATTACAATAATCAGTAATAGAGCCGGTCCATGGAATGGTTTGAAATAGCACACAGATGCTAAGAAAGACCCAGACAGCGATCTAAATGAAATTAGAGCAAGACTCCTAATTATAGAGCCTTAAAATGGCTGGGTATAAGTAGAGCCCAAGAGTAGTAAAGTAAATACCAACCGACATCAGAAAACCAGAAATACAAAGAATTGGTAAACCACAGCCAGAATCAGGGACTGGAGAATAGTTGGTTGTCAGAGAAAAAACCCAAAGGCCGTTAGACAAGGTAGACACAATACAATATAATGCGATGAGAGGTATGAGAAACCATGACAGGCCAAGGAACATCTGCACAGGTCAAGGTTATATAGGCAATGAATGAGACCTGTTGTCATGCTTCAAATCTGAACATCAAAATGTGAGCATGTGTCATATATGAGATCACACTGCGTCATTGACATGAATTTATCTTGGTTGAGCATGAATTCTACCAACATAAGAGCATTCTGCACCAATATGGCCAGCAGTGTGATGCTCACAATACCTTGCATCACCGGAATGACACTTCAGACAATCTGTGCTATCGGAAAGACATTCAGTGTCAACACATGCCGTGGTGACCAAAGTCATGGGAGCCTGATGAGCCAGGTGATGAAATCTATGACAAGCTAATGCAGGGAAGGAGTTAGTAGGGGTATGACAGAGACAACATTGTGAATTTATTTTAAAACCTCACCAAAAGGAAAAAAAAAACATTGTGGGGCAAAAGGGAAAATGAAAAGGGACCAGGAGAAAATATGACCGAACTGTGTCACTTGTGGATTTATGTTGCCTGGTGGACACACAGCTCCTTAGCAATGAAACATGCCAGGTGATGATTTATATTTGTGCTTTCCATGAGGAGCTGATTTATAAGTTTTTAACAGACAAGTGACAGAATAAATTTTGTTATTGTAATTCCTTCTATATTGTCATATCTGGTTTATTTGATCTCTTGATTTGTTGACATCTGAAGCAAGTTGGAAGATTATGTTTCGCACATGGCAGAGTTTCCTAGGGGGGTCTAACCTGGATCTAAAGAAAATCACATACTAGTGAATACTTCTTGTTACTCTTAACTGTATATCATATTTATCCTTCAGCTGTTGTTAACCTTTTATGATATCAGCTCCTCCTCCGTTCCTATTTCTTGTTTAACCTATTCACTGTTATTTCTTTTTGAGATATATTTATTATTGAGATCCATTATTACCATTTACTTTTTTCACATTATTTTGTATACTTTTCATGTGGATAGAAAATAAATGCATGCACTTTATAATAAACAATTCACACGAGCTGTAGGAGAACAGATCTGTAATACTAACTATAATCAGAATTTATTATAACAATAATTTGTGGTTGTCCACAAAAAAGATAAATATTATAATAAAAAATGTAAAATACACATATAAATAATAACCCTCCATCAGCATTCCATTCACAAAAGCATAATTATGTATATTTAGAACACAATTTTATGACTGCCAAGATATAAATTCCATTAACAGACATCAGAAATCTTTAGAGTAGCTCAGACGTCAAACATTGATGCATATGAATGAGTCTAAGGTCAAAATCACTAAAAATCCAAATACTAGTATAAAAGGGGTTTTTAGCTTTTTATGAGTTAGGCTAGGGTCAGACGAGCGTGATTTCTATGGACTGTACGTCCGTGCACACGGACGTACGTCAGTACGGAAGACACAGTAGTGGCCACACAGTCCGTTTATTCACTGACGTATATTTTGACGGATGTAGGAGGGAAAATAAATTAAAAAGAAAAACCATTTTGTCCGTGAAAAATGCTGGACGTATAAATGCAGTCCGTCTGACCACGTTCCATCACTCACACACAAAGCTATGCGGACGTTGCGGACGCAGCGCACTTTGTGCGTCCGTTCTAGGAGTTGTACGTTCTTGCCTGCCTTGCTTCCGTGGGCCGCGGCCGTGGTGCGTCCGCAGTTCAGTGCGGACGTACTTCATGTGTCAGGCTCCAATGGGCTTTCTTTCATGCTATCACGGACGTACTTTTAGGCGCAATCATGGACGTGAACACTACGCTCGTCTGACCCCAGCCTTAGCAGAGATCTAAATAGCCAACTCAAAAGACAAACATTCTCTGCAGCATAGAACTGTACTTTAAACAGAGCTTTTAAGTCAAAATGACACTTGCTTTCTCAATCTTGACTGTGGACTTTGCATAAACGCCTTTACTTTATAAACATAGGATGCTTCAAAATTGAAATTTCATCAAGTCACTTATTTTCTATGGAATAATAGGTTTACAAAAACTTTATTTAATAAGTTGCTATGAAAAAAAGGGATTTATATAAATTACCAGGAAAATACTGTGGATACATTTAGTAGTTTACTATCTGGTTTTACAAGTGAAGTGGCTGTCTGCTGCTTGCCACAGCTGGCAATTCCTATTGTACTCTGCTCCTGGTGTCCATCAGACTCACCTGGGATCACAGAAGGACATCAGAGAACTGTCTGTTTTGTGTCTTTCAAAAGGGCAGCGAGAGGTGGTGAATTGTGCTCTCCTTTTAACCAAACAAAGAGAAGTATGTTTAGCAACCCTTATCTGTTGCATAGTCACATAGCAGTAAAAGCTTAACCACTTCACTGCTACGGACGCGCTCAGCACGTCCAACCGCAGGTAGCGTTCCATGCGGAGGACGCGCTGAGCGCGTCCTCTCTTTGGGGCCAGCGTTCGGGCGGGTTCCGGCCGATCGCTGGCCCCCCCGGTGCGGGCTGACATCCTCGATGTCAGCCCAGCACCCGGAACCGCCGCCGGAGTAATTAGGTGTCATCGCGGGGGCGCGATGACACCAAATTCAGGCGCCCCCCCCGCATGTGCGGAGGAGGCGCCTGAAAGGGAGGGGGGAGGTCCTTCGGACCTCTCTCCCTCCCGATCGGCGGTATGCAGGGGATTAACCCAGGCACCGTTTGGAAGGGCACAGCCTGCCCTTCCAAATGGTACCTGGCATTAACCCCATGGGGGCCGGATCACGAATCGGCGCTGACATCTTGGATGTCGGCCAAGCCTCCGGGAACTCCCCCTGAGGACTGGCGTCATCGTGCATAGCACTATTAGGACAGCTGCCGGCCCCTTCTACCCCAGCTTGCCTTCCAACCCTGGTGGTGCAGTGTTGATGGGAACACAATGCAGTCTGTGCTTCCATCGAGCACAGACCACATTGGAACTCATCTTCAGGACTCCAGTGCTCAGTCAGTGACATTTAATTCATACAAAAATGAATGCACATGTCTACAAATTAAATATTTTTTTTCAGTAGACTCAGGAGATTCAAAATATATCATTACTATGTGTATATGTCTTATCAAGTCCAAATTTTATATTAACCACTTCGATGCGGAGGACGCGCTCAGCGCGTCCTCCGCATGGCTGCTGCTGTGCTGAGGACGCGCTGAGCGCGTCCTCACTTTGGGGTCAGCGTTCGGCCGAGTTCCGGCCGATCGCTGGCCCCCCCGGTGCGGGCTGACATCCTCGATGTCAGCCCAGCATCCGGAACCGCCGCCGGTGAAATTAGGTGTCATCGCGGCAGCGCGATGACACCTAATTCAGGCGCCCCCCCCGCATGTGCGGAGGAGGCGCCTGAAAGGGAGGGGGGAGGTCCTTCGGACCTCTCTCCCTCCCGATCGGCGGCATTGCGGGGGTTAACCCAGGCACCATTTGGAAGGGCACAGCCTGCCCTTCCAAATGGTACCTGGCATTAACCCCTGGGGAGCTGGATCGCGAATCGGCGCTGAAAAGCGCCGGTTCGTGATCCTTTCCCGGAGCTGGCCGACATCTTGGATGTCGGCCAAGCCTCTGGGAACTCCCCCTGAGGACTGACGTCATCGTGCATAGCACGATGACGCCAATCCTGGAGTTAACCCCTAGCTGCCACCAATGGTGGAGATAGGGGTTCCAATGAACCCCCTATCTCCCGATCCGTGGCAGCTAGGGGTTAAAGTTTGGTACTGTTGGATCGGCCAGAGCATGGCCGTTCCAACGATACCAAACACGACTGTGAAAAAAGTTTTTAAAAAGAAATAAAAATTAAAAATAAAAATAATTTTTTTTTAAAAAAAAATTATAAAAAAAAATAAACAAGTTTTTTTTCTTTTTTTTGGTTTTTTAATGCAGTAATATTGTTCCCATTTCAATTATAATGTGAACAATGATGCTGCACTAACGATTTTTGTATGCGGTGCGTTTGTTAAAAAATCGCGTAATTTTCCCCAAAAAAAATGTAACGAGACCCCATCTCTAATTTTTTTAACAAGCGCACCCCATACAAAATATAACCGCAATTGCTCGCATGTTAAAATGTGAAAAAAAAACACTTTACACTTTGTAAATTATTGAAAATTCATATTTTATTGCATTTTTTGTTATAATATACAGACAGGTCATGACGTATACATATAATAATGACATATTATGAATCTGCCGAGTCTGACGGAAAGAACGATATATAATATGTCTGGGTCAAATACTAAAATAAGCCTTCAAAACACGTTTAAACATGATGAGCGAAACAGGTAAAAATGAGCTCAGCACAGAGGCGGGAAAAGCCTCAGCAGCGAAAGGGATAAACAACCAAGAGTAGATCATATTCTATGTTCGAGTGAGAATTTCATTATTCTGAACGAGATCGAAGCAAATGTTTTCAAACAACATTTCAGAAGCCAATTAAATGCAGTTACTGAGAGTAACTTTAGCATTCCACAATTCAGAATGCTCTATTTCTTATTTGCCTATGGTTAGTCTGGAAAATAGCTTATGTGTTGTAATACAAAACTGAACACATTAAAAATCAAAATAAGGTTCCACCAGTTTAAGACTGTTCAATAACTAAGACCCTCTATAGTTCAGAGGTCCACAAAACCCAACTTGACGTTTATTTTCAGTTAAAGCGGTTTACTAGAAAGGTAAATCTAAATATCTGTTTTTTATATTACATAATAATCTTTATTTAGTTTCTTGATGGCATTTTACTTGAGGAGTAAAATTGCTATTGTAGGTGGCGTGGCCGGAACACAGAGAGAGCTGGATGTGTGAGTGCTGAGCTCCCAGGCCCGAGTGCACAGATTGTCATTTCGGGGCAGAAATAACAGCAATGGCACAGCGCAAAAAGACACTTACTACCCCAGGACTCTCGGGGACTGCGGGGACCCAACGCCGATCCTCCATTTTACCGTTCTTGGGAGATACATCTCAGCTGCGGACCTCCGGTAAGGGATCCA
The DNA here is from genome assembly GCA_009667805.1 of Leptobrachium leishanense. NCBI lineage: Eukaryota > Metazoa > Chordata > Amphibia > Anura > Megophryidae > Leptobrachium > Leptobrachium leishanense. The sequence goes on from CM019064.1 coordinate 206,799,352, forward strand.
AAATGGCACCCGGCGACTCAGATCAGGAGGCCTCTCCGCCACGATTAGATTCAGCAATAAAAGGGAGCGATATGGACCACGAACTGCGGGCCTTATTACAGAGTTTGCCGACCAAAACGGATTTGGCTGCTCAGTTTACTCAAATGGAGCGCAATTTTAATACTAAATTTGAGGAACTGGGGTCTGATTTGAAGCAGTTGGGAGGCCGTGTAGTGGACTTGGAAGAGGACAGAGATGCGTTATTTTCTCATGTGGAACGTTTAAATGGTCAAATGCTAACGCAAGCTAAACAGCTGGCCACGCTGCATAGACACCTGAATGATGTTGATAATAGAGGCAGACAAAACAATCTCCGCATAAAGGGTTACCCGGAAGCAGACTCTGGCAAGGAAGATGTTAAAGAGCTACTCCATGGTCTGTTTAATGATATCCTGGGTCGATCTGGAGAGGAAATATTAGTTCTGGATAGAGCTCACCATGCACTGCGGCCGAGGGGATCACAAAATGACGCACCTCGTGATATTATCTGTCGCTTGCAAGATTTTACACTGTAAGAGGAAATTCTCAGAGCAGCACGCAAAACTTCAGAAATTAAAGTGGACGGTCAAGTGATACTTTTCTTCCAAGATGTTTCCTGGACCACTTTACAGGCACGGAGGGCTCTGAAACCGTTAACTGAAGCGCTCCAGGAACGTGATATTCGTTACCGATGGGGATTCCCACTATCTTTACAGGTGACGCATAACAACCAAGTTCATTCTGTTGCATGTCCTGAGGACATTCCGGACTTTGTGTGTGTTCTTGGACTCCCAGAAGTCGACATCCCAGACTGGTATGGTTCGCCGTCGCCATCTGACACTCGCTGGACTCAACAGGCGAAAAAAAACGTAAAGGCAAGCCCTCTGCAGCGGCCCCTTCTGAGCCTGATCCAGAACCATGAGGGAAGCCCTTGCTTTTGCTGCCATTGTCATTTGAAAGTTTATATGCTTTTTTAATATTTTCTGCCCCCTTGCAAAATTGTTTTTGATTGAATGCGCTTGGGTCCGGCAACCGAGACAGTCGGATGAGACTCTTGCTCGGCACCCAGAATTTTTGGAAAATTCTGAGACTTTCTCGGCTGCCTCCTGAGTGGTGTTTTTTTTTTATGTCCTCTGATGGGTTTTTCCCACTATCAGAGGTCTACACTACCTCTTTTTTTTTCTAGTTTTGTGTTGTTATTGTTGTTTGTTTTTAGATATTTGTTTTTGGTGATCACTCGTACTATTTGCTATGCTACTAGGGGGTATGGGCAGGTCCCGGGCTCTGCCGCCCTCCTCTCTCACTATTTTAAATGGCTAATTTAAATTTGATTTCTATGAATGTCCGAGGTCTTAATATGCCTGCCAAACGCTCGAAGGCTCTTGCAGAATTCCAGAGTTTGAAAGGTGATGTTATTTTTGTTCAGGAAACACATTTTAGAGAGGGTTCCGCACCAGGGATTCGCAATGCTTGCTATCCGACGGGCTATTTTAGCAATTTTGGGGAAACAAAATCTAGGGGGGGTTGCCATTCTATTTGCGCGACATGTGCCTTTTACTCTGCAAGATGTGGTAATGGACCCGCAAGGTCGATTTTTGATGGTTAAAGGGATGTTGGGCAATACTAAGTTAACTTTTGTAAATGTTTACCTGCCGAACCGCTTGCAAACCAAATGTCTCCGAAAAGTGTTACGGCGTTTGTCCGAGTTTCAGGAAGGTTTTGTGGTCTTAGGGGGTGATTGCAATGTTTTGTTAGATATGCCGGCAGATTGTGTCCAGAGTGGGGGATCGTCTGTTCTCTCTCTACGGGTCCAATTTCGTAAACTCTTGTCATTGGACCGTCTGATAGATTGTTGGCGTCTCAGTAATCCAGCAGTAAAGGACTACACATTTTATTCACATGCCTTTAAGAAGTATTCTAGAATAGACTATTTTTTTGTGGAACATAGGGCTTTGGAAATGGTACGCAGTTGCAAAATAAGACCCATAACATGGTCGGACCATGCACCCCTTCTGTTATCTTTAGTCCTACCTAATTTAGTGCGAACGGAGAATGCCTGGCGTTTGAATGAGTCATTGCTATCTGATCCCATGACACGAGCGGAGGTGACTGCCTCCTTAGAGAATTACTTCCTTGAAAATAACACGGATGATGTAACACATGTTGAGAGGTGCTTTTATCCAGTTGGGCTCCAGGCGCAAGAAGGAAAGGACCGCCAGAATGGAGGAATTGCTGAGGGAGATCACGGAACTGACGCATAAATCTGACCTAGATCCTGAATCATTCCGACGATTAGTTCTCTTAAGAGCTGACTTAGCTAAATTAACGAATGCACAGGAGGCGCGGGCCCTTACACTGACGAAATATGCTTACTACACCCAAGGAAATAAATGTGGCAGGCTACTTGCACGTGCTCTGAAGAAACGATATCAAGCTACTTTTATCCCGAAACTGCGTACTAGCACGGGATCCGAGGTCAATACGACCTGAGACATTTCGGAAGCCTTCCATGCTTATTACCAAACTTTATATAATATTGATGAGAGTAGGGTCCCTGAGCATATAGTGGACTCGTTTTTGGCTAAGACGATTAAAACTACTTTACCGCGTAATGTTAGCCGACAATTAGATAACCCGCTTACATTATAGGAATTTACGGAGGCTTTAAAATTAACGCCCTTGGGTAAAAGCCCGGGCCCTGACGGGTTTACGGTGCTATATTATAGGACTTTTGGGTCTATTCTGGGCCCTAGATTTGTTATAGCTTTTAACTCTATTTCGGATACCTTTCCTATTCCACCTGCGACGCTCCTTGCCTCTATCTCTGTGATACCGAAACCAGATAGAGACCCGTTAGATTGCGCTAATTATAGACCCATATCTTTAATAAACGTTGACTTAAAATTGTTTACGAAAATACTGGCTTTACGACTTAAGCCTCTCCTGACTTCAGTGATTCACCGAGACCAGACTGGCTTTGTACCGGGCAGGGAAGCCCGTGATAATACTATTCGTACCGTCTCCCTCATCCATCATGCTTCCAGGATGGATCAGCCTTTGTTAGTCCTCTCGGTTGACGCTGAAAAAGCGTTTGACCGAGTGGACTGGTCTTATCTTTTTCAGATGTTGGAGAGGATGGGTTTTGGTGATCGATGGTGTTCGTGGTTGCGGGCGCTGTATGACTGCCCTCAGGCACGAGTGCGGGTTAATGACAGACAATCGACTCCGTTGACGATACATAATGGGACTCGACAGGGGTGCCCTCTGTCCCCTCTCATGTTCCTGCTGTATCTGGAACCCCTATTGCAAGCGATTAGAGATAATCCGGCGATTCGAGGAGTAACTATTCCGGGACAGGAGCTCAAGGTGGCCACATTTGCGGATGACCTGTTCTTCACCTTGACGGATCCCCTTTCATTGGTGTCGGCTTTGATGACGGAATTAGATGCGTTCGCAGCTTTCTCGGGATATAAAATTAACATGCTGAAGAGTGAGTTTTTAGGGGTAAACCTTTCACGAGTCGTGACTGAGAGTATTCGTCATACCTTTGGAATGCGGTGGGTTCCGGAGGGACTTAAATATTTAGGAATACGCTTATCGTCGGACCTAGACAAATTATTTCAGTTGAATTACGTTTCTCTGTTGCAACAGATCAAGGGGGACTTACGTAACTGGAACTTACCCCATATTCCCTTTCCACAGCAAACTCCATCACAGACTCACCTTCATTTCTTCCCTCTGCGGCCCTGAACCAAGCATTCAAGCAAACTCCATCACAGACTCACCTTCATTTCTTCCCTCTGCGGCCCTGAACCAAGCATTCAAGCAAACTCCATCACAGACTCACCTTCATTTCTTCCCTCTGCGGCCCTGAACCAAGCATTCAAGCAAACTCCATCACAGACTCACCTTCATTTCTTCCCTCTGCGGCCCTGAACCAAGCATTCAAGCAAACTCCATCACAGACTCACCTTCATTTCTTCCCTCTGCGGCCCTGAACCAAGCATTCAAGCAAACTCCATCACAGACTCACCTTCATTTCTTCCCTCTGCGGCCCTGAACCAAGCATTCAAGCAAACTCCATCACAGACTAACCTTCATTTCTTCCCTCTGCGGCCCTGAACCAAGCATTCAAGCAAACTCCATCACAGACTCACCTTCATTTCTTCCCTCTGCGGCCCTGAACCAAGCATTCAAGCAAACTCCATCACAGACTCACCTTCATTTCTTCCCTCTGCGGCCCTGAACCAAGCATTCAAGCAAACTCCATCACAGACTCACCTTCATTTCTTCCCTCTGCGGCACTGAACCAAGCATTCAAGGTATCCACCATTTCAACAAGGCATCCGACATCATGCCCCAGGCTGCCATGATCTTGAAAATGTATTTTTATGTCTGCATTTATTATTCTCTGACTAGTTTTTTTAAAGTATTTTGAATCTCCCTGCATTTCAGATAAAAAAATCTGTTTATGTTTCCTCCTCCCCCCTCCCCACATGTTTGTTAATTGGTGCTATCTGCATGTCACAAACCTCATTCCCTTTCCACAGCAAACTCCATCACAGACTCACCTTCATTTCTTCCCTCTGCGGCCCCAACCCACCCTCCCCATCCACCTGCCCACCCAGGGCCTGTCCCTAATTTCAGGCATCCTTTCCAACTGTCTCCATTTCTCTCCCTAATTACCCTTACTAAGCCCAAAAATCTGGTCCATTTCATGCAATCCCTATTATATTCTACTGGCCACCAGTTTCACCTTCTTTCTGCTCCCATTTGTTTAAGCTCATGGGATGTCTGCCTGAGCTTTTGGTTTAAAGTGATATAACCTGGACAGTTATCCAACGACCAGGGTTTTATTTCCTCTTGTATCATGTAAGTCTGCTGTTTGTACTTCTCCCATTGTAAAGCGCTATGGAATTTGTTGGTGCTGTATAAGTACTTGTAACTGTAGCTTTGTATTTTTGTAACAATTCAATGTTCTTGAACCCAGGACATACTTGAAAACGAGAGAAATCTCAATGTATCCTTCCTGGTAAAATCCTTTATAAATAAATAAATAAATAAATATTTCATGGTTGGGAAGGATCAATGTCTTACAGATGAATATATTACCTCGACTGTTATATTTGTTCCAAACCCTCCCTATTACTGTACCTCAGACATTTTTCTCTGATTTGCGACAGACATTTACAGGCTATGTTTGGAGGGGGAAGAGGGCGAGGATATCTTACAGTGAATTGACAAGACCGGTGGGAAGGGGTGGTCTGGGCCTGCCCCATGCTTATTTTTACTATCTAGCAGCGTTTTTTTCTATACTATACGGCTTGGCCAAAGGAACGATGGGTAAGCTTTGGGAAAATGTGTTACAGGCAGGAATTGCTTGGCCATTGTCCTCCTTGCCCTGGCAGTCGGCACCGCTGGCAAACCTGGGGCTTCGGTGTCACGTCTTGGCCTTGCCCCCTGCTGGTGGTAGCAGGGATTCCTGTTTATTTTTGTTTTCAGCCTGCAGGCCATCTGTTGGGCTTATTGGCCTGCGGTCACATGACCTGTTCTGCCCTATAAGTACGACCAGGACTCCCCTTGATCCTTGGACCAGGATAGTCTTTCATACCTAGTCCCTGTATTTGCTGGTTTACTTTGATTTGCTGTGTACGACCTCTGGCTCATGTATTTAGGATCCCTCTCTTGCCTGACCCCTCTAGAATGATATTCCGTGTATGACCTTTTGGCTCTTGTATCTGGATCTCTCTTCTGTCTGTCCCCTGTACTGTACCGTGCTTTGGAATCTGTATGCTTGCATTTATTGTCTGTCTGGTTTATGTTTTGTTTGTCTTGCAAACCTAGCCTAGCTAGTATTTCGAGACCACCTTTCAAGGATCTCAGTCAGGGCTTAGGGATCTTTCTAGTTTCTGTTTATATCTTGCTTTGTTCCCTGGAACCTGTATACCTGCATTTATTGTCTGTCTGGTTTATGTTTTGTTTGTCTTGCAAACCTAGCCTAGCTAGTATTTCGAGACCACCTTTCAAGGATCTCAGTCAGGGCTTAGGGATCTTTCTAGTTTCTGTTTATATCTTGCTTTGTTCCCTGGAATCTGTATACCTGCATTTATTGTCTGTCTGGTTTATATTTTATTCATCTTGCAAACCTAGCCTAGTTAGAATTTCGAGACCATCTTTCAAGGATCTCAGTCAGGGCTTAGGGATCTTTCTAAGTTCTGTTAATATCTTGGTTTGTCCCCTGGAAGCTGTATACCTGTCCTTAAGGCTTCATCTCTGCAGATTGGGGGTTCCCCCTCACCCTATAGGGGGCTCCCCGTTACATTCGGTCACACCCGCTGCTGAGCACACTGCTAAGGCTGTGGAGGAAACATGGAGTGGCGTTAGGACTGACTACACTGACTTCCCGCTTGACACCTTTGACTCACAATCCCCTGTTCCCACCGGGACTGACCCCGACATTTTTGGATGGGTTACTACCAAAACCGTATATACCGCTAGAAGCAGTAGTGGAAGACGACAGATTGCTCCCCCTGGACCGATTGGTGGCCCCAGAAATAGAGAACAAGTCTATGGTGAAGTTCCAATATGCCCAACTAAGTCACTTTATTCGCTCTACTACGTGGTTGACAGAGGGGTTGCCTCCATTGGCCCCCTTTGAGACCTTCTGTACCGATAAGAATAGATATGGACATATTGTCTCGAATCTTTATTCATACATAATGAGAGGGGCCTATAAAAATGATTCTCCGTTGCTACTTAAGTGGGAAACAGATTTAGGAGTAGATATTTTGGCTGAGGAATGGTCCAGGGCTTTCGAACTTACATACTTTGCGTCCAGGAGTCAGGCGCTTCGTGAATCGAATTGTAAATTGTTTATGAGATGGTATCTGTCACGGTGGCCCCCGCGCCCCCCCGGCGCCTGGCAGCAGCTTCCTCGCTGCTCGCTGGCCAGGCGCCGAGTGATATTGCGGACGCTTCCGCACACGTGAGACGCCGGGGGGCGGGGCCTGGCGGCGAGACGCGGACCCGCCGGGTTTAAAGCCCAGACTCACAGAGACGCCGGTGCCCTGACGTGGTAGTTACTCCCCGCAGAGCTCTTGAATATATTTTGGCTATTATCGATTCTGTGTATGACCCTTGGCATTGGCAAACTACGATTCTGTGTATGACCCTTGGCATTGGCAAACTACGATTCTGTGTATGACCCTTGGCATTGGCAAACTACGATTCTGTGTATGACCCCTGGCATTGGCAAACTAACGATTCTGTGTATGACCCCTGGCATTGGCAAATTAACGATTCTGTGCATGACCCCTGGCATTGGCAAACTAACGATTCTGTGCATGACCCCTGGCATTGGCAAACTAACGATTCTGTGTATGACCCCTGGCATTGGCGAACGAACCACTCTGTGTATGATCCTTGGCATTGGCGAACGAACCACTCTGTGTATGACCCTTGGCATTGGCGAACGAACCATTCTGTGCGTAACCCCTGGTATTGGCATTAACTCTTCTAATTCTGGTATTGAGGTCAGTCTGTGTGGCACCCTAAGCACACATCAGACTACCCCTTGTGTTGTTAGGGTCTTGGGAAGAGCTAATTGTTCTAAGGTCTTGTGTATCATCCTATGTCTGTCTAGTCGTGCCGACCACTCTAAGGATCGGAAGGGTAGAGAGAGTCCTGCGTATAGGGACCACCACTCTAGTATCAGGGGGATCCGTGACATTACGTCAGGGCCGATGGATCCCGCAGACCTCTCTAATCAGTTGACTCGTATTGCAGCCAGACAAGAAGAGCAGGACCATAGGATGGACCAGATTGCTCTTGCCCTGCAGACCCTGTTAAACCGATCTAGTTCTGGGACTGCAAGTCCTCCAGACCCAGTAGTGCCTAGGATCAGTCCGGCCTCTCCTGAGGGATGCAGGCTCAGTATGAAAGCACCCGTACGCTATGATGGGACACCAAACTTGTGCCGGGGCTTTCTGACCCAACTGGAGATATTGTTCGAGAACAACCCAGGCTCATGTATGTCAGATAAAGCTAAGGTGGGCTATCTAATTAGTCATTTAACGGAGAAGGCTTTATTGTGGGCTACTCCCTTGTGGGAGAACAAAAAACCCATCATATACGATTATGAGGGTTTTACTTCAGAGCTTAAACGCACCTTTGACCCCTCTAGAAGGGCTACCAATGCAGGGAGGTCATTATTTCATATTAAACAAGGTAATTGGAGGGTTGCGGAATACGCAATAGAATTTAAGACCTTGACTTCAGAGGTCCTCTGGCCGAACGATGTCCTAACCTTGGCCTTTACTGAAGGGCTGAACGACGCGTTTATGTTCGAGTTGGCTCCTCTAAGATTGCCAGAGACTCTTGATCATTTGATCGACTTCTGTATCGCTATGGATGATCAAATTAGGGAAAGGAGACACCCCAGGGATAGACCTAGAAGGCTCTTGCCTCCTTTACCCTTATCATCCAGAACCACCGTTACTTCCGGTAACCAGGAAAACGTTAAATCTGATCTACCTGTTGTTGAGCCTATGCAGATAGGAAAGACTGGTATATCGGAGGCAGAGAGAGCTCACAGAAGGGAGAAGGGACTCTGCTTCTATTGCGCCGGGGCAGACCACTTCCGCCTTCAATGTCCTCAGAGACCTAGGGGGAGCAGGGGTGAGAGTGGCCGAGCAAGCCAGAGACCAGCCAATACCCAGGTTATAGGATCTCTTTATGCCTCTTTCGTAACAATGAAAAAAAAAAGTCCAGGATCCTGGTACCAATATCATTGACCTGGGACAAGGTTCACATTAAGACTGAGGCCTTCTTAGATTCTGGGGCCTCAGGCAATTTTATGGATAAACAGTTTGCTGCTAAATGTCTCATACCTCTGGTCCTCAAGGACAGACCTCTTATGGTGGAAGCTATAGATGGTAACCCTCTATCCTGCCCCCATATCACCCACGACACTGTTTCTGTATGTATGAAAACAGGAGTATTGCACCACGAATACATATGTTTCCAAATCATTGAGTCCCCTTCTTGTCCTGTCGTGCTGGGTTTCCGTGGTTGGCAGAACACAACCCGGTTATTGACTGGGTCCAAAGAGACATAAAATACTGGAGTCCTCGTTGTCAATCGCACTGTCTGGGCAGGGTCAACGTAATCGCTAGCCTCAACGTTGCCACAGCCCCTCCCTTGTCTACAGAGGTGCCTGAACAATATTTGGGATTGAAAGAGGTCTTCTCTAAGTCCAGGACTGAGGTCCTACCGCCGCACCGCCCGTACGACTGTGCTATAAATTTACTCCCTGGTACTATGCCTCCTAGGGGACATGTATACCCCTTGTCCCAAAAAGAAAATGACGTTATGGAGGAGTACATAAGGGAGAACCTGGAACGAGGTTTCATCAGACGGTCCTCTTCTCCAGCAGGGGCAGGTTTCTTTTTTGTATCGAAAAAAGAGGGAGACCTGCGGCCTTGTATAGATTATAGAGGTTTGAACAGGATTACCATAAGGAACGCCTATCCCATACCACTTATCACAGAACTGTTCGATCGCCTAAAGGGGGCCAATATTTATACTAAACTTGATTTACGCGGGGCTTACAACCTCGTAAGGGTTAAAGAGGGACACGAATGGAAAACGGCTTTTAATACTAGAAGTGGGCATTATGAGTACCTGGTGATGCCTTTTGGCCTATGCAATGCGCCGGCTGTTTTTCAAGACCTCATTAATGATACCTTACGAGAATTCCTGCAAGTATTTGTCATAGTATATCTTGATGACATCCTGATATACTCGCCTGATATCATAACCCATCATGTCCACGTGAAAATAGTACTGAAAAAATTGTTGGAGGCTGGATTGTATTGTAAATTAGAGAAATGTTTATTTGACATAAGGACAGTACATTTCCTTGGCTACATAATAACACCGGAGGGGTTCCAGATGGACCCTAAGAAACTTACAGCAATCCTAGACTGGCCTCTACCCCAAGGACTTAAAGCCATCCAAAGGTTTCTAGGATTCACAAATTATTATAGGAGGTTCATTAAAGAGTTTTCGGTTTTGGTATCTCCCCTCACGGCCATGACTAGGAAAGGGGTGGGTAATCAGAAATGGACACCCCAAGCCAGTCAAGCCTTTGAAGCACTCAAACAAGCGTTTACTACGGCCCCGGTACTCAGACATCCGGATCCGGCTCTGCCGTTCCAAGTGGAAGTTGATGCCTCCGAGATAGGTCTTGGTGCAGTCTTGTCCCAGAGGGAGGCACCCGACAAACCATTGCATCCATGCGGCTTCTATTCCCGGAAACTCTCCCCGGCAGAGAGGAACTATGACATAGGAAACAGAGAGTTGTTAGCAGTCATATCAGCCTTGGCAGAATGGAGATACCTACTGGAAGGGTCTAGTGACCCCATCCTTATCATAACCGATCATAAAAATCTCACATACATTGGAGATGCTAAACGGTTAAATTCCCGACAAGCAAGATGGTCGTTGTTTCTTTCAAGCTTTAATTACGTACTGACCTATAGACCTGGGTCCAGAAATGTTAAGGCAGATGCTTTATCTAGACAACATGAGTCCTACGAATTTAACGTCCAAGATCAGCATCCCATTGTACCCCAAGAAAGGATTATAGCCTCTACCACAATCAATGTCTCGTCTCCCTTGTTGCAAAGGCTACAAACCGTGCAGGGCACGGCTCCTGAAGGGAAACCTCCCGCGAAACTCTTTGTACCTGAATGTGAAAGAGAAGAAATATTAAACCTTTACCATGATAATAAAACGTCCGGGCATATGGGAATCACCAAAACGGTGTCCAGTATTAATAAAATCTTTTGGTGGCCCACGTTGCGCCGAGATGTTCAGGATTACATAGCTGTGTGCGAGGTTTGCGCAAGACATAAAAATCCCAAGACAGCACCCATTGGTTTGCTCCAACCTCTGCCTATCCCAGAACGACCATGGTCGCACCTAGCTATGGACTTCATAGTGGAGTTACCCGATTCTAGAGGGAACACAGTTATACTTACGATCATCGATCGGTTCTCCAAGATGGGTCACTATGTTCCTCTTCGTAAGCTACCGTCGGCAGCCGAACTGGTGCCCATATTCATTAACCACGTGGTCCGCATACATGGTATTCCTCTTGGGATTGTCTCCGATAGGGGTACCCAATTCGTCTCCAGGTTTTGGAAAGGGTTTTGTAAGAATGTGGGGATAGACTTGTCTTTCTCTTCGGCCTATCACCCCCAGACCAACGGAGCAGCAGAACGTGCAAATCAGAATGTAGAAAAGTATCTCAGGTGCTTTATCTCAGAACAGCAAGATAACTGGTCAGACCTGCTACCATGGGCTGAGTATGCTTTGAACAGCGCGGTGAGCGAATCCACAGGACATTCCCCTTTCTTCACCGTTTATGGTTTCGACCCTCCTATGTTACCGACTACATTTTCGGATACCACGATACCTGCTTTGGATGACCATTTGGCGTCCTTGAAGGACACCTGGGGGAAAGTCAAGGAGGCACTCAAGAAAAGTAGTGCCATCCAGAAAATCAAGGCTGACAGACACAGGAGGCAGGCCCCCGTATATCAGGTTGGGGACAGGGTATGGCTTTCCTCGCGGAATATTAAGCTCCTAGTGCCTTCCATGAAGTTGGCACCTAGATTCATAGGCCCTTACAAGGTTTTACGACGACTCAACCCCGTCTCCTATGCTTTGGCATTACCTCCCCATATCCGGATACACAACGTGTTCCACGTGAGCCTCTTAAAACCTCTCTTATGTAATCGGTACACCAGGGCCCGTATCCCACCTCCTCCTATCTCAGTGGAGGGTGAGGAAGAGTTTGAAGTCCGGGCCATTTTGGACGCCAGGGTCTCAAGGGGCACTTTGCAGTATCTGGTCGACTGGGTGGGCTACGGGCCGGAGGATCGTTCTTGGCTCCGGCTGCTGAGGTCCATGCGCCTCGGTTGGTGAAGGCCTTCTACGTGGCTCATCCCCGCGCTCCTGGGGGTCGTCCAGTGGCCGCCCGTAGAGGGGGGGGTTCTGTCACGGTGGCCCCGCGCGCCCCCCCGGCGCCTGGCAGCAGCTTCCTCGCTGCTCGCTGGCCAGGCGCCGAGTGATATTGCGGACGCTTCCGCACACGTGAGACGCCGGGGGCGGGGCCTGGCGGCGAGACGCGGACCCGCCGGGTTTAAAGCCCAGACTCACAGAGACGCCGGTGCCCTGACGTGGTAGTTACTCCCCGCAGAGCTCTTGAATATATTTTGGCTATTATCGATTCTGTGTATGACCCTTGGCATTGGCAAACTACGATTCTGTGTATGACCCTTGGCATTGGCAAACTACGATTCTGTGTATGACCCTTGGCATTGGCAAACTACGATTCTGTGTATGACCCCTGGCATTGGCAAACTAACGATTCTGTGTATGACCCCTGGCATTGGCAAATAACGATTCTGTGCATGACCCCTGGCATTGGCAAACTAACGATTCTGTGCATGACCCCTGGCATTGGCAAACTAACGATTCTGTGTATGACCCCTGGCATTGGCGAACGAACCACTCTGTGTATGATCCTTGGCATTGGCGAACGAACCACTCTGTGTATGACCCTTGGCATTGGCGAACGAACCATTCTGTGCGTAACCCCTGGTATTGGCATTAACTCTTCTAATTCTGGTATTGAGGTCAGTCTGTGTGGCACCCTAAGCACACATCAGACTACCCCTTGTGTTGTTAGGGTCTTGGGAAGAGCTAATTGTTCTAAGGTCTTGTGTATCATCCTATGTCTGTCTAGTCGTGCCGACCACTCTAAGGATCGGAAGGGTAGAGAGAGTCCTGCGTATAGGGACCACCACTCTAGTATCAGGGGGATCCGTGACAGTATCTTACCCCGTCTGTTTTACATGCTATGGATCCATTGTTGCCTGATATCTGTTGGAGGTGTAAAGTGGCCAGAGGTAACTATGTCCACATATGGTGGACTTGCCCGAAAATTCAAAACTTCTGGTCAGACGTTGCACACGAGATATCGCGTTTAGGGGGCCTGGAAGTGGAATTTACTCCCTCTGCCTATTTGCTTAATGTACTGCCCTTTTCGATGCTCTCCTTTAAAAACTCGCTTCTGGCAATTCTGTTAACCGCAGCGAGGGCACTGATTCCGTTATATTGGAGGAGGGAATGTGCACCCACCATCAGGGATTGGGTTCTGAGGGTGGAGGGGGTCAGAACTTTAGAAGAAGCGCACTACAATAGTTTGGGTAAATATGAGGAATTTTATGTGATCTGGCGTCCATGGTCCTCGAACCTTCGCTCAATAACGGTCTCAGACAGGCCACCGGTGGGGGAACAAGAGGTCTCGTAAAGATAATCGACCGGTTATGGAGGGGCAGAGGTGAATTCAGATCCGAGCCTGGGCTGTGTTGTCTTGACATACCATTCTGGTACTAGCTTTACTACTGTTTATTTAAGGATACGAAGATCACCTTTTTAGTTAGAGTTAATTTAGAATTTGTTACATTATAAAATTTCAGCACTGTTTATGACCAAGAGGCACTTTGATTGTATTCTACATTATTGTGACAATATTGTCTCTTATGCGACTTGTATTTTATACTTTGCCAATAAAAATATTTTACACAAAAAAAAAATTGCTATTGTAAGTTATATTTATACTTTAAGACAAGAAGCATTAACAGGATGACCGCACTCAGGTACAATGCAACAGAACTACAGAGAGTCAGTGGAAAGTGGGTGCCCAGGGGTCCAGGGAAGCCACCCCTATGTAGACAAAACAGCAAGTAGGGACCCAGCACTCCAGAGAAGTGAAATTATATTATTATTGTAAGTTTTTATTATACTTTATCGCATACCTCAAAATTTCCTCTCGTCTGCTAGCATTTGGTGAGTGAAAATTCCACGAGGGCGAGAGGGAATGCAGACACAGGCAGCACGAAAAATTATTGTGCTGCCTACGTTGCATAGTCTGGCGGCGACCGTGTATTTTTTGTTCCGGCCGTCGGCCGGAGTATCCAAGATGGAGGCCGGCGTCCCCCTCTGATGACGTCATCTGCCGCCCATGCCTGCCCTGTACTGGCGGTTCTCATCTGGTCCCTTGCCCTGCTCACACTGGGGTCTGATGGGGTCTGGGTATACATGTATCTAGGGTCTGATGTATTTGGGTATACATGTAACTGGGGGTCTAATGTATCTGAGCATACATGTATCTGGGGTCTGATGGGGTCTAGATATACATGTATCTGGGATCTGATGTGGTCTAGGCATACATGTATCTGGGTTCTGATGTGTGTGAGCATACATGTATCTGGGGGCTGATGTGTCTGGGTATACATGTATCTGGGATCTGATGTGGTCTAGGCATACATGTATCTGGGATCTGATGTGTCTGGGTATACATGTATCTGGGGTCTGATGTGTCTGGGTATACATGTATCTGGGGTCTGATGTGTCTGGGTATACATGTATCTGGAGTCTGATGTATCTGGGTATACATATATCTGGGGTCTGATGTGTCTGGGTATACATGTATCTGGAGTCTGATGTGTCTGGGTATACATGTATCTGGGGTCCGATGTGTCTGGGTATACATGTATCTGGGGTCTGATGTGTCTGGGTATACATGTATCTGGAGTCTGATGTATCTGGGTATACATATATCTGGGGTCTGATGTGTCTGGGTATACATGTATCTGGAGTCTGATGTGTCTGGGTATACATGTATCTGGTGTCCGATGTGTCTGGGTATACATGTTTCTGGAGTGATTGTAAAGATGAAAAAGTATAGTATATTAAAAGTTGAGCAGTTACACTTAATATTTTGTTTGAATCCCCATTGATGTAAAGCAATTATTTTCCTTTAAGAGGGTGTGTTTGTTGGCGGAGTTAAGGGCAGGGTAGGGGTTAGGTGGGCAACTGGCTTGGCTAGTAGCTAGGGACTTGAAATTTTGAGCTCTGCTTTATAGTACCACAGATTCCACAGCGCTTTACAAGATCAGTGTAAGAGGGGTTGAGAATACCATACATGGATAATACAGAATGATTCAGGGAGACCCTGTTGCCAAGGGAACATAAACCTATATGAAAATTATATACGTATCGTGAAGAAGGCCCATTTTTTTTTTTTTGAGAAAGTATTTTACCAGGAAGGAAACATTGAGATTTCTCTAGTTTTCAATAGGGATGTGCATTTCGGGTTTCGGAATTTCAGAATTTTCACGAAATTTCTCGATTCGGACGATTTTCCAAAAATTTTCGCATCTGAAAACGGCAGATCCAAACAAATTTTCGAGCCGAAGCAAAAACTTTTCGGAATTTTCGAATGGACTAGAAATGTGTAAAATCGAAATTCATTTTCGTTCCATTCGTGATTTCGGCTCCATTCCTGATTTCGGTTCCATTTCAGTAATTTCGGACATCGTATTTATATCCCTGATTCTGTAATAAAATTTTGTATCATTCCCATCTCAATGTATCCTTCCTGGAAATCCAGAGAAATCTCAATGTATCCTTCTTGTAAAACATGAGAAATCTCAATGTATCCTTCCCGGGAAACCAGAGAAATCTCAATGTATCCTTCTTTTAAAACATGAGAAATCTCAATGTATCCTTCTTGTAAAACATGAGAAATCTCAATGGCAGAATTATCGTATCGGCAGAATTATCGTATCGTATAATTATCGTATCCGAAAAAACATTTGTTTACGTCAAAACGAATAGACACTTTGAAACGAGGAAAACAGACGTTCCGAAAAACACGAAAATTTCCGAAATCACGAAAACAAAGTCGATACAAAAAACGAACCGAAACGGAAATTGGCAGAAACGAAAATTCCGAACGAACCGAAAAAAAATTGGTGCACAAGCCTAATTTTCAAGTATGTCCTGGGTGGCGAGTATATACCGTTAGGTGTCTCGCCAAAGGACACTTACTGGAGAGGTGCTCTTGCCGGGATCGAACCTGTGTCTCCACAGTCTCTCCATTCATATCAGTAGGTATTCTGGAGACGCTTGGTGGTAATCTCTTCTGACTAGGATCTGAGCTTGATTTTTATGATTGTAGAGCAGCAACATGGTGGTGAAGCTGAAGCTTCTCCGTGTTTGTAATGTCAGGATTTGCTTCTCCGTGGTTGTAGGAGAGGGATGTGCTGGTTGGACATTCTGATTTGAACAAGCCTCTCTTGGTTGAAGAGATGTTACCAGTAGGCTACACAGCTGATATTGGGCCCTGTTACTAACTCAGTGCTAAAACGGGGACTGTAAGGGGGAAACCCTGCAGTGTTCTCCATTTTAGCACTGTATTACGGGACAGGCGCTGATTCAGCAGTCTGCCCTGTAATGCAGCTCTAACCCCCTGGATACTCACAGCAGTGTTAATGTGATGACATGAATATCACCTCCTGGAGTCCATAGGACTCAATTAAGGGTTGTGCTGCCGGGCCTTTAGGACCTGAGTGATCTCGCTCTCGCAAGATCGTGCAGGGCCGCAGAGTGATTCACAGATGGAGACTGGGTGTCAGGTTGGGGTTGATGGAGTTCAGGATTGGATTACTTTGAATTTTGAAAAGAACACCGTCAATAGGGTAAAGGGTAATAAGGGTTTACGGCTAGTATACAGAGTCATGGTACTGACAAAGGTCAAGGGCTGACGGCAAGTATGCAGAGTTGTGGAACAGGCAAAGGTCGATGCATGGGAAATCCAAGGTAACATTCAGTAGCCTTAGGGAAAAACACTTGATAGTCGCAGGAGAACTGAGCAATGAGCCAAAAGCAGATGGTTTTAAATAGGGCGCCTTGTGGAGGATTCACCAAACAGGGAGCGATGCTGTGGGTTGCCCTGAGAGATGTGTGTATGTTGGTCATGCCCCCTGGTAGTGGATTGGGTGGCCTCCGGTGTCTCACTTGTGGCTGCCATCTTGGAACACGTGGGTGGCTGGGACTCTGTGACTGAAGTCACCGATGTGAGGGGAAAGCCCGGGCCACAGCATGGATGCTGACCAAGTTATGTAGGCGGCAAGGTCCCTCCTGGACCTGAGGGGTCAAGTGCTGGAACCGGCGAGACTATCGGCCTGATGAGTAGCGGACCAGGGGATAAGAGGCTGGTTGCAGCATGACAGTACCCTCCCTCTAAGATGACTTCTCTGGGGATGTAAAGGTCCAGGCTTAGAAGGATACCGGAGGTGAAACGTTCGAATTCGGATGGAGAGTGGACTTTGGAAGCTGGCTCCCAGGAGTTACCTTCTGGACCATATGAGATATTCAAGTTGTCTGTAATGGTGACATGAGTCTAAAATACAATGGACCTAGAATTCTTCAACTCCGTTGACGACTACTACTGGATTAGGGGAAGGAGGTCTACGGCTTGGGAAGTGATCCTTGATTCATGGTTTAAGGAGAGAAACCTGAAAGAGGGAGGATTTTCAAAGAGGGAGGAAGCAGGAGCTAAACACCTACTGGAGAGATGACAGAAGTTACTGGATAGGGACCTATGTATTTCGGACCTATTTTTTTCAATGGGTAAGATAGTTTAAAGTTCTTTGTGGAAAGCCAGACCCTTCGGGACACCTGGTAATTGGGGGCTGCTTTCCTATGTAGAACTGCATATCTTTTATATGATTTCTGAGTGTCTAGTAGGATATTCTTTGCAAGGATAAATCCCTGCTATAGGGCTGAGACGTGATCTCAAGGTCTGTTTAACGGATGTATATTCTGTTTTGCCGCTGTCTGGAAGAAACGCCCACTGGGAACTGCAAAATTCTATATATGTTATATCCTCTTTCTACATCACGATTGCTGTGTATTTGTCAGGTCAGCACACGTAAATCCAAAGGTGTGCTACGGTCGGTACTATACGTAACAAATAGGTAACCCTAGACCCAGGTGCGATACCAGTCCTTGAAGTGGCTGGGTTACGCAAAAGCGAGAGGTGAACCTATAAGGCAGGGACAATCAAGCAAGGAGGACAGAAACCAGTCCTTAGAGTGGCTGGTATGGAGACAGGTAAGTATGAAGCGGTAATAGAGAGGTCAAACACATTCCAAGTACTAGGTAGTAAGCAGCATACAAAGTTGAGTGCCAAAAGCCAAGTCAAAGGAGTATAGAGATACACAAGTCAATATCCAAAACCCAGGTCATACACAGAAAATCAGTCAGAGGTATAATAAACAAGCACTAGGGGTTGGGCGAGCAAAACCACGAAAGGGCAATGAGAAAAGGAAAAAAGCAATTTTAAATCTCGCGCCCTGCAATCTGATTGGCCAACCAGATCACATGGTGCAGGGAGACCCAGAGTGGAGGCGTAATGACGTTGCGCCGCCGGTAGGCTTAAACCTGGAGAGGCCGACGGCACGCACGCATAGGGCGCAAGGAAGGATCGCGAGGGAGACGCTGACCCCGGGACCGCAGGGAAGGACGCCGGAACCGCGCCAGCCGTTGAGACGTGACAGTATTTCTGTTTAATGGATGAATGTTTTTGAGCATTTTAGGCAAATTCAGCTGTAGTGAGTAAGTCGGACCAATGGTCTTGTATGTAGGAGATATAGCAGCACATGTATTGTTCTAGAGTTGGTTCTCTTGGTTTGACTATTGGAATGAGGGTGGAAGGCAGTAGAAAGACAGATATGTGTAACAAAGTAAAGAAGGCTTTCCAAAAATTTGAAGTAAATTGAGGACCACGGTCTGAGATAATTGATTTGGGAGTGCCATGAAGTCTGAAGATGTGACGAAAAAAGAGGTCAGCTGTGGTTTTGGCTGATGGTAATCCTTGAGTGGGGATAAAATAAGCCATCTTTGAGAGGCAGCCAACAATGACCATTATAGTATTGTTTCTTTTGGATGGAGGCAGGTCTACCATAAAGTCAAGGAGATACTGGCCCATGGATGTGGGGGAACAGGTAAAGGGTGTAGAAGTCCTGCAATTTTAGATCTGGGGGTTTGTTCCGGTTGCAGATGTCGCACATTCTGACATATTCCTCAATGTCTGTGAAGACAGAGGCCACCAGAAGTGGCAAAGGACAAGAACGAGGGTCTTTTTTACACCTCCATGTCCAGCAGTGGTTGCATCGTGGATAAGGTGTAAGACCTCTAGTCTTAGAGATGGTGGTACAGATTCCCGGATTGGTGGGTGGAAGATGAGGTAGGGTTATGACTTTGGATATCCTTTTGGAGAGACGTTTGGGTGGCTAGAAAATTACCTTGTTGAAGGATGGTATCTGCTTCTGGTTTAGATGTTGATGTATCTTCTGAGAGACGAGAGAGGGAGTCTGCCTTTCCATTTTTGCTGCTTGGGCGATAGGTTATATGGAAGAGAAAAACAAGATCCAGCGGGCTTGCCTAGGACACAGTTGTGTACAAATCGCAGCTATTCGAGGTTCTTATGATCTGCATAGATGGTCACAGGGTGAGGAGCACCTTTAAGGAGATGTCTCCATTCTTCAAGGGCGTATTTATGGCCAATAATTCTCGATTCCCAACATTGTAGGGAATTCGACTGAGGATAATTGTCAAGAGAAATAGGCTACTGGATGTAAACAATCGTCTGCTTTGTTACGTTGTAAGAGTATTGCCCCTTTGCAACTCCTGAGGCATTAACCTCGAGGAAGTAAGGCTGGGACAGATTAGGAAGTAGCAAGATGGGGGCTGAAATAAATTGGTTGTGTAAATCATGGAATGGCTTTTGGGTGAGTTCTGACCATAGAAAAGGTTGATCCTTTTTGGTCGGTTGGGTCAAAGGATGCACCATCTGGGAGAAATTTCGGTTAAATTTGCAGTAAAAATTGGCGAATCCTACAAAATGTTGCACTTCCTTTTATTCCAAGGACGAGGCCATTTACAAACGGCCTGAATCTTGTTGGGGTCCATCTCCACATGACCAGGCGTAACTATGAAACCCCAAAATTCAATATGTGTGGTATTAAATGTGAACTTTTCTAGTTTAATGTATAGATCGTCGGTGCATAGATGAGATGTGCAGTTTGGACTTGTTGTTGGTGTATCTTCACTGAGTCTGAATAGATGAGTATATTGTCTAGATAAACCACCACATACATCCAGGCGATCACATAGGATGTCATTAACAAAATGTTGAAAAGCGTCTGGGGCATTACACAGTCCATAAGGTATCATTAGGAACTCGTCGTGGCCATATTGTGTGCGAAAGGCCCTTTTCCACTCATCTCCATCGCTGATGCGTAGCAAATTATAGGCTCCTCTAAGGTCCAGTTTGCTGAAGATGGTGGCGGTCTTTAACTGGTCTAGAAGCTCAAGTACTAGCAGGAAAGGATACTTGTTCTTGACGGTAATCTTTCCACAAAAAACATCCCTGCTCCGGAGGGTGAGAAGGACGGTCGGATGAACCCCTTTTCCAGGTTCTCTCGTATATATTCCTTGAGCACTCGCAGTACGGGTTCAGAGGGTAAATACAGCCTTAGAGGATAACAGCTCCAAGTACAGTCATATACACGTGAAGGAGTAAGCTTTTCTACCCACTTTTTACTGAAGACATCTGCGAAGTCAGTGTATTCGGGAGGGAGACGCACGTCAGAAGGTTCAAATTCTGGTCTAGAACAGAGACTGGATCCTCCCGGATTGGTAGTGTAATGTTGGGGGCTTCCAGCCCTACCTGTGTGCTTGAGGGCAGCATGTCTGATGCTGCTCGCTGACCAATGCACGGTTTAAATGGAGATAGGCAGGGAGGTGGTTGCATGAGGCGCGGCTTGAGTAGGGGGGGGTCTGGTGAAGGTCTTTAAAAACCCTCAGTGTATTCTCAGCAGTTGCCAGATCGTGGTTATCCATACCTGAGCTCCTTGTACCTGACTGCTATATTGAATTAACCCGTTATTGACCTCTGCTTGTTTCCTGACTATTCTGCCTTCTGTTGCCCTAGACCATTTTCTTGTACTATGCTACTGCTCTGATATCGACCCGGCTATTCCATTTGACCATTCTGAACTCTGTATTCCTGATCCAGGCTCAGCTGACTACTCCCTGTGTTGTTAACCCTTTCTGCCTAGCTAGTTTACCTGGCCAATTCTAAGGACCAGACAGTTAGAGATCATTTCACGGCTACTCTGTTGGTAGCTTCTGGGCTCTGTGGAGTGTTGGGCGTTAAGTACTGCGTGGTGGGATCTGGGAACCGTGACAGGTAGGCAGTAGGCAATGGTGGAGACAGTGGGAAGGGTAAAATGTCACCTTGCCTGTGGACCAGGAAATGATGGGGTCATGTTTATGCAACCAGGTGATCCCCAAGATAATGGGGATTAAGGGCAATTTGAGTAGGTCGAATTGAAAAATCTCTTTGTGCGATTACCGACGTAAACTGTCAGTGGGATGGTTTCGGTGACAACAGGTCTAGAGATTAAAGGAGACCCATCTACGCTTTGAATGCTCAAGGGTTTTTCTTTATTTTGGTGAGGAATAGAGAAAGGGATGGCAGTTTAGAGTCCATAAAGCAGCCGCCGGAATCCACCATGGCTGGAAGGGAGACAGGATGTTCATTCCACTTTAGCAAGATAGATTCTAATCGAGGTGAGAATCCTAGAATGTGCTTCTTATGATTCAAGTGTTTTTTTTCCTCTGCGGATCTGGACTTTTCAGGGCAATCACAAGCTAGATGATCATGTTTGTCACAATTCAAGCAGAGCCGATTGGTTCGGCGACCAGTCAGTTCCTCAGGTGACAGCCTCTCCCTTGCCATGCCAATCTGCATAGGTTCTTTGGGTTGAGTAGGAGTACTGGATACAGAGGCAGAGGTGGTGGGAACCACAGTAACGCGTTCTCTTCTATGTTCTCGTTGGCGTCGGTCAATAGTGGTAACGAGCTGCATATAGAGATTCCAGAAGAAGGGGGCTCGTATGTGGGAAAGGTCATTGTTTATCTTGTTAGACAGCCCAACCTTGAACTGGCCTACCAACCAGATTGCTTTAAACTTGGCGATATAATCTTCTGCCGGTCGCTGCCTTATTTTAGTTCCCTGATGCTGGTTTGAGCAGACTCAAAGCAGTATGGATCATCATACAGGTCATCTAAAGCTGAGATGAAAGTTCACAGATGATATTTGAGAAGAACAATAATGATGATGATAAACAATAGAACAATAACTTGGCAGTGGAAATACTTGAATAATGTAATATGTTCTAAAACAAAGATAAAGTACCGTATTTTTCGCTCTATAAGACGCACCTGACCATAAGACGCACCTAGTTTTTAGAGGAGGAAAACAGGAAAATAAATATTCTGAATCAAATAGTGTAATAATGGATATTGCCCCAGCTCCTCTCATGGATTTTGCCCCAGCTCCTCTCATGGATTTTTCCCTAGCTCATGGATACTGTCCCCCAGCTCATGGATAATGCCCCAGCTCATGGATATGCCCCAGCTCACACATGGATTTGCCCCAGCTCATGGATATGCCCCAGTTCACACATGGATATGCCCCAGCTCACAAATGGATATGCCCCAGCTCATGGATATGCCCCAGCTCATAGATATGCCCCAGCTCACACATGGATTTGCCCCAGCTCACACATGGATATGCCCCAGCTCACACATGGATAATGCCCCAGCTCACACATGGATTTGCCCCAGCTCATGGATATGCCCCAGCTCATGGATATGCCCCAGCTCATGGATATGCCCCAGCTCACACATGGATTTGCCCCAGCTCACACATGGATATGCACCAGCTCATGGATATGCACCAGCTCATGGATAATGCCCCAGCACATGGATAATGCCCCAGCGCATGGATAATGCCCCAGCTCACACATGGATAATGCCCCAGCTCACACATGGATTTACTGCCCCAGCTCATGGATATACTGCCCCAGCTCATGGATTTGCCCCAGCTCACACATGGATGTGCCCCAGCAGCTCATGGATGTGCCCCAGCAGCTCATGGATGTGCCCCAGCAGCTCATGGATGTGCCTCAGCAGCTCATGAATGTGCCCCAGCAGCTCATGGATGTGCCCCAGCAGCTCATGGATGTGCCTCAGCTCACCTGCCGCCGCCGCCGCGTTCGTCTCCCTCTGAGCGTGCGTCCGGCGGCAGGAAGCTTGGGCACTCGCCTGGGGGAGCCACGTGACCGCAATCTCGCGAGATCGCGGTCACGTGGCTCCCCCAGGCAAGTGCCCAAGCTTCCTGCCGCCGGACGCATGCTCAGAGGGAGACGAACGCGGCGGCGGCAGGTGAGCTGAGGCATATTCGCTCCATAAGACGCACCCACTTTTCCCCCCACTTTTTTGGGGGAGAAAAGTGCGTCTTATGGAGCGAAAAATACGGTAGTTCCTGTTAAAATGAGTTTGGCTGGCAAGAAACAAATATTGTAAAGAGACAGTGTGTCTTTAAAACATGTTTCTAAAATGCCTGTAATATCCTTAAGAGGTGCTTTTCATCTAGCTGATGATGTGTAGTATCTCTCATACCATCTGCCAGTTCAGCTTCGTATGTATCTGACGAACTATTAGTAGAGAAGTGAAAGCAGTTCTTTATTGTCAATTTAGCTAAATTTAAGAGGACTAACGAATGTTACCATTTTCATTACACATCAATAAAAAGGCAATGGTGTGAATATGTTGGAGATCTGCATCGTATATTTTCATTATCATATTTGGAAATCAGTTTCAGTGTGTAAACCTGCTCTTGCTGAATGAAGATAGGGCAGTTAAACTCCACTGCTGTGATTAATTGTGAACATGGCACCACAAAAAAGGCTAACACTTGAAAAAGACAGCTGATCCATTTGAATGCCAGTTTGCAATAGCAGTAACAGTTGTTTGGAATGTTACAATTGTCCCCCCCCCCAGTGTAATATGAACCTAGAATAGGCTTAGTAGTAGCAGTAGGCTCTATTATGAAAAATGTTTTTTTCTTTTTTTGACGCATATCCTAAATCTAATATATTGCCTAATTTAAACATTTTATGCTGGGGGTTATTCATAGTATGTAAACTGTTGATTATTAGGGTGGCCGTGTGGAGCATGTTTAAAGGGACACATGGATAAGTCTTGCCCTGACAAAGGTCAGACCGAAACGTTGGGACATCTGCTTTCTGCTTGCCTGTTTCTTTACAGGTCCCCCTGGTTTCTTACGTGACGCTATTGTGCATTGTTCTTTGGTTTGTGTGTGGCGTTTTACAGATTATAGCAGGATTACATTGTTTACTGGTGTTCTTTTGTGCCTGCTTGCACTACAATTGTGTAATTGATGTACAAGTTAGTGGATGGCTTGAGTGTTCACTTCATATTATTGATGTGATCCATTCTGTTCTTTTTTGATTCATGATAGCTTGAAAGTTTTCTATCATTATAGACTGGTGCACCCATCTTGTTGCCTCAATACTGTATTTATTTGTGATAACTTTGGTATCCAAGATTTGTTCAGGACATTCAATGATTGTAATCTCCAAAGTGTATATCTATTCTAAACCAAATGTGAAGTTTCCTTGACAGTAATAAACTGGAAATAGGGATGAAAATATTCCATAGAGTCCTCTACCAGAAAACGTGAATATCAATTTGCTTTTCGGAACGACATGCACCTCATAGAGATTTCAATCTCAATGACCAGTTACTGAGCACACGATGTTACCTAGTATAGTCATATGTGTGTCAAAATATCCAATTACAGCTACTAAGCTACTAAAACAGCCACTAAGGGGTACTATTCACAAGAATATTAATTTGCATATATAAATCAGATTTCAACACTCACCACATGGAATCTGCCTCCTTTTTTTTCATTGCTCTATAATATGACCAAGTTGAGTTGACACTATCTTGGGCACCTGCCTGTGCTTCTGAAGATCGAGATAACTCATTAATAGCATTGATGACATTAAAGGAAGAAATAGTAGTATTATCTTAAGTCTATTGACTTTATATGTCCAGGTGATTCACCTTAGGAATGCATAAATAGTATTAACTGAATTGACTCCAAATGGGACTATTACAGGAACCATCACATGTAAGCGCTCTGCCAGACTTGAGGTATAATAATTTCGAGGCTTATTACATTTTATGTTGCAATATTATATGTTAGTTTTTTACATTCAGGTTTCAATTTCTACATTACCAAAAATGTTGTCATAACTGTGAATTCCAATTTTAAATATTTTCCACATATCGTATACAGTAAATAATACCATTCATGTGCATGTGCAGAAGCAAAGTGTCAGGGCATACATTTTTGTTAGATATAACCTCAATATTTACACATCTCTCCCTTTGTGTCGCTATATATAAATATTACGCCAAGCAGTCATGATGTCTTTTGAAGATAGCAGAAAAGATGCTGTTCTGTCATGATGGATCACTAAACATTCCAGGTTTTTTGCCCTCCATTCAGATGAACTTAATGTCTATCCTAGTCCTTTTTGTATTAGCTTTTACTGCCTCTGCTGGAAGGCTTTTTCTTTAATCCATCACACTTTGTAATCTACAATGGTGCAGAACCATATGATATCGGAAGAATTATGGAACTTGGCTCTCTATTATCCAGAGAAAGGTGCCACTTTATAAAGAGCAACACATACATCTTAATGTAGGCAATATTTAGTAAGATTAATTCTAGTTCTGTGCAGAGTGATGTTTCCCAGCAATTCCACACTCTACTGGGAATAGGAGAGTAAAAGTTTTTATTTTGAGGGGGGGGTCCCTACTACAACACTACTAGGTACGAACCCTGGCACTTTACCTAGTGAAATAATTTTACCATTTATATGTATTTTGCGATGGAGATTATTTTTGTTTATGTTAGGATTATAGCACATCTTTTGCAGAATGTCTTTTTCACTAATATACACAAATTAATTTGAAAGCGTGTAAAAACACTTGTTTTTACTAACCAATTATAGCTTTATTGAGGCCTCTGCTGTTTAAAGTGAAGTTTTAAAGAGTAAAGATTAGTTGTGAATCAAAATGAACAAAGATCACCTATGAATTGTTCATGCCAACCAGAATCAGAGTTCGGTTTACTGGTTGGGAGAGTGTATTTGTAGGTACAGGTTGAGCATCCGATTATCCAGAATTCTAAAATCTTAAAAGGTTTTCGGCGCCATCCGTACTTTAGTGTTTTTGGATGAGTGAGGTTCTGTACCATTGCTGTCACATTGAAACTCTGCTCCCACGCACTGCAAAAAAATGCAGCATACACCGGTAGCCGCTAGGCAGTCACCAGTGTGTGTCATGCTCATGTTGCCTGGAGTCACAGTGGCTCTGGGCAGCATGTCTGTGAACAAATGCTTCAGATCGCTCCCAGCTTGTGGGAGCTGCAATAGAAACAAGATCATGACTCTCCTGTTGCAATCTCCTTCCTCTAAAGCATCAAAAACTTCAGTTCCTTACCTCTGGTCCTGTAGTGCAGAGGGGAGTGCGATCCTCTGCATCCTATGTCTATATGCAGAACACTGGAAGCAAGCAGATCCCAGTGTGTTTCTGCTGCTCCAGGAATTAAGTTTAGCCAGAATCCAAGTAAGGTCCCATTGTCCATTGTTTGAAGGTACCACCCCCTGTGCAGTTATTTGATTATTTGATGTGTTGATCTAATCTGGTTATATTCATGAAGGGGGTTGTCCTTTAGCTGTGCATAGCTGTTTGTCTGTCTGAATATAAAGTTAGTGTATCGCTGTGACTCTAAAACACTGGTCTTGCCTGGTGATTTTAGGGAGATTTGGGCTGCGGATGCTGGATTTCGAGTTCCAGCTTGGAGAAAGCTAGAGTTTGATGGAGACACACAGTCAATGTGCCAGGCGGTCAGTTACATTTGGTGGCAGCGGTGGGCTTCAAACCCATGCCTTCGGAGAGACTGGAGCCCTTCCCACTGCACATGGAAGATGTGGGGCAGCTGGTTCAGATCCCCAGCTTGGGGTGGGGGCCGTCATGGAGGTTGTGGACCTAGTTTTGTTCATGGAGGAGCCTGTGGAGCTTTCCACCACCCCACCAGAGGAGCTGGCATCTGGGCCGAGAGTCGCTGACCTCTACCCTCAACCTGCTGCTCCAAAATTTGTGGAAAAAGAGAAGAGCCACCCGCTCACAGAGGAACCCAAGGACCTTACAGCTATCCCATCCTTGCACCAGCTGTAGAGCAAGATTTCAGTAGTGAGACAGGTTGTCTCATTCCCCAGCGGCAGGCAAAGGGACAGGGAGGAGCCTTCAACACCTCACTGGAGCTGTTTGTTTTCCCAGACCCCAACACCAGGCATCTGAGTCCTTATTACCAGACTAGCACAGGTCCAGACAATCTGGTACCTGGTTAGTCTACTGTTGGGAAGAAATGTGACCTACTCAGCTGTCTCTGGTGCAGTTGGAGAAGCCTGGAGGCTAGCCTCCTTCCTACTGACTATGGGCCAAGGGGCTACCTGGGGTTTGCCAAATGGATTGCCCAGGGAATCCAAGATTTATGTTGAACTGTGTATATTATTCCCTTATGTATTTTATTATAGTGTCATGTTGTATCTACTGTATAACGTACATTTCCTCTGTGTTTTACTATCCTCTCTCTGTATAGTGTACACCTCTGTATTACTATCCTCTCTTTGTATAGTGTACACCCGCTGTAAGAATATATTCCTTTGTTTCACCTGCCCCCCCTTCTCCCAGGCATTCGCTTTATCCAGAATCCAAGTAAAGTCCCATTGTCCATTGTTTGAAGGTACCATCCCCTGTGCAGTTATTTGATTTGTTTATTTAATCTGTTTGTATTTATGAAGGGGGTTGTTCCTTAACTGTGCATAGCTGTATGTTTGTTTGAATAAAGAGTTAGTCTATCGCTGTGACTTTAAAACACTGTTCTTGCCTGGCGATTTTAGGGAGATTTGAGCTGCGGATGCTGGATCTCAGGTTCCAGCTTGTAGAAAGCTAGAGTTTGACGGAGGTACAGAGAGTGCCAGGCAGTCCGTCACCATTCCTTTTTGGGCTAGGATAATTTCTAACCCTAATCAACCGATTCTGCTCTATTTTGGCTTCATTTTTTAGACAGCACATACTGTTCTTTTTTTTTTTTTTAAATTGAAAAGTTTTTATTGATTTTTCAACAGTACAAATCAAATATAAATGGTAATGCAGTACTTCAATGAACAATCAGTACCTTTAAGAAAAACAAAAAGAAACAAAAACCAAAAAACAACATACATTTGTCGCTGCTGCAATTGTCAACAATAAAATGCACCCTAACAGATATTCCAGGTGTGCGCTAAATTCCACATTCCGCTTCTCATGGACTTCACCCTAAAGCCCCAATAAGATTGGTAACCTACGTCTGTCCCTCGTGTAAGCCCCCCCGTGTATGATCCCTTTAATCTAGTTGTTAGAAATAAGATAAGTGTCCCAAATATACCAGAAGTTCCTCTTGGATGGTAAAGTTCCTGTAACTGTCCGGGACATTGCGTCTAATAAGCGGAATTCTTTTAGGCGGTCATTAAGTAGAGTGAGGGATGGGAGGTCGGTAGACTTCCACCTAGCTGCCACCATTAGGGACGATATGGTCAAGATGTGTGCTAACATTTGTTTCTGGAACCTGGAATACGAATTAGGGAAGAGTTGAAGGAGCACTATCTCCGGGGTAGGATCCACCGTGGTACCTAGAATCTTGGAGCTCAATGCCGCAACCTCCCTCCACCATCCCTCCAAAGGGGGGCACGTCCACCAAGTATGGTAATACGTTCCTCTTAATAACCCACATCTCCAGCATGTGGAGGAGGCCCCACTTGACATGTGGCTCACTCTATCCGGTGTTAGGTACCACCTATATAGCAACTTTTTACGTGCCTCCCATAATGATGCACATTTAAACTTGCTCCTTTCATCCGAGAAACTATTTCTCCACTGTTCCCTTGGGATTTCCCTTCCCAGGTCTTTCTCCCAATTTCTCTGATATTCCCAATGTTTATTAGCTGTGGATGTAAGTAGGAGATCGTAGCAGATGGATATAATTTTCCTCCGTTCTAGGGGGTGGGTACATCTATTTTCAAACGGAGACAGCAGGGGGCGCGTAGAAGTTAGTTTCCCTCCAAGTCCCCACACCGCTAGTTGAGATCGGATCTGACCGTATGATAGCCACAGTGAGCGGGGAATGTCATATTTGTCAATTAGTCGGGAAAAGGGGAGAAATCCCTCCTGATCAAAAAATTGGAAGAGCCTCGTCACGGTGTGTAATGTCCATACCCGAGGGTCAAAGTGAGGAATGAGGTGGCCTAACACCGTAAGTGGGGCTGCCAGGGTAATGGGGTGATAGTTTATGAGCTTTGCCGTGTTATGGTCCCATTCTCTACGAAGCAGGCCGGCTAAAGGAGGAAGAGGTGGCAACTTAGGGCGCAGGGATCTGGGCAGCCAGAGGATTATTGAAGGTGAATATGGGAGAAAATAAACCGAGAGGAATCTAGTCCACTGGGGACCCGGAGGAGTCATAAGAAGGACTTGGGATGCTGTTAATATGGATGCTTTATAATACATTAATACATTAGGGACCCCATCCCTCCGCTTTCTATAGATTGATTCAGTAGGGCCGCTCTCACTCTAGGACGTTTACCTCGCCAGACAAATTTGGAAAGTACAGATTGCAGATTCAATAGATAGGTTCGTGGCAAAGCTATGGGGAGGGCACGGAAAAGATAAAGCAGTTTTGGCAATAAAGACATTTTAAGCGCTGCAATTCGACCTGCCCAGGACACCTCTACCTTAGACCAGTTCATACATAGATTTCTAAGTTGTGTAAGCATAGGTTGATAGTTATTAGTAAATAGTTCTGCTCTAGAAAAAGCTATTTTGACTCCCAAGTATGTAATGTGTGATTTCCTCCATTCATAGGGATAGGCAATTTGTAAGGGGAGAAGAGTCTCATGGGGAATCGCAAACGACAATGCCTGTGATTTCTTCAGATTAATTTTATGAAAAGAGGCTTTACCATACCTATCTAGAATCTCGTGAAGGGCGGGTAGAGATGATGATGGTGCTGTCAGCGTCAACAGTATATCGTCCGCAAAGAGGCTCACTTTGCTCTGTGTGGGACCTATGTGTATGCCTTGGACTTCTGAGGCTTGCCTAATGGCTTGGGCGAGTGGTTCAAGTGCCAACGCATAAAGTAGGGGTGATAACGGGCATCCCTGCCTTGTACCGTTAGAGATATTAATGGGATCGGAAGTGAAGCCAGCATTCAAGACCTGTGCAGTGGGAAATGTATAAAGCCCCCCCACCGCCTTAATCAAAGCAACTGGGAAATTAAATTTTAACAATACATGATTCAAATAGGACCAATTAATCCGATCAAAAGCTTTTTCCGCGTCTAATGATAATAGTAAGGTAGGTTGGGACGTTTGAACTACATGGTCAACGAGGGTAAGTACTTTCAGGGTGTTATCTGGGCCTTGTCTATTTTTTATGAAGCCTACTTGGTCATCCGCCACTATGAATGGCAGTACCTCGGCTATTCTAATAGCCATTATCTTCGCGTATAACTTCGTGTCGACATTAAGGAGCGATATAGGTCGATATTGCGAGCAGTGAGGAGAGGGAAGTGGCGTTTTAGGGATTGTTACAATATGCGCTGCTAACCACTCCCGGGGTGGTTGGCCCGATTCAATGAGTGATTGGAAAAAATTTTGCAGATGGGGTTGAAGATCTGGGAAACATTTATAATATTTCGCTGTGAACCCGTCTGGGCCAGGGGCCTTGCCATTAGGTAAACTTTTTAGTGCCGATGCGAGCTCCATAGAGGTTATGGGTCTGATTAGCTCGTCTTGGAGGTTATCTGACAGCTGTGGAAGGTGGAGGGAGTTCAAGAAGGGAAATATGTCTTGCAGGGAAGGTTGGTGTATTTCGGGATCTGCCTAAAGGTTGTACAGGGAGGCGTAATACCGTACAAAGCATTCAGCTATTTGTCTTGGTTGGTGTTTGAGCTGCCCCTCCCGATCTAATATCTGTGGTATACGTGATTTACCCCTTTTGGCTTTCAGTTTGTTAGCTAGCATTCTGCTTGCCTTGTTACTGTAAATATAGCATCTCGCCTTAAGTCTACGTGACACCCATGTGTAATCTAGCTTGTCTAACTTGATCAATTGCCTACGAAGGTCTGTAATATGAGACAGGGAGGCCTCCGTGCGAAGTCGTTTGTGGGATTCGTCGGCTATTATGATTTGATGTAACAGGGATAGTCTATGGTCCATTCGTTGTTTTTTAAGACGCGCACCCCACTTGATTAGAATACCCCTCACAACCGCCTTGTGAGCTTGCCATAACACTCCCTCTGATATCTCTTCAGACGAATTCTCCCTAAAATATTTAGTTAAGGCAGTTTGTATTTCTTCTCTGATCTCAGGACGAGATAATAACGATTCATTCAATCGCCAGGGGGCTCTACCACACGAATCATAAGCATCTGCAATACACATTATAGTTGGGGCATGATCTGACCACGTTATAGTTCCAATATAGCAGTCTCGGACTTGGGTTAGGGTATCACCTTTTATAAACATATAGTCTATTCGAGAGTATACATTATGGGCTGTGGAAAAAAAGGAGTGACCCAGTTCTCCTGGGTGGAACAATCGCCAGACATCAAAAAGTTGGTGCGCTGCCAATAAGTTCGCATATCTGGTGCGAGCCGCTCTCACTCGCTTTGAGGCTCGGAATGGTAAATCAAGGGACATGTTGAAATCTCCACAAACAACCAATCTGCCAGCTATTGACTTTTGCATTCGGGAAAAAACCTTGTTCAAAAAGGGAAGGTGGGAGTCGTTCGGGCTATACACATTAACGATGGTGTAAACGATATGGTTCAAGGAGCATGTTAATATAATAAATCTTTCATTGGGATCCACCACTTTATGAATTAGGCTAAAGGCGAGACGGTTCTGAATTAAAATGGATACTCCTCTAGTTTTCGTTGGAGAAGTCGCATGAAACTGCGTAGTGTATTGTGGCAAATATAATCTGGGATACGCCGAGTGTTTAAAATGCGTCTCTTGGAGGCAGATCACATCCGGTTTCTCAGAGTTAATGTCCGTGTATAGGGAGTGTCTCTTGTGAGGGATATTTAGCCCCTTCACATTCAACGAGAATATTTTCATGGTATGAGACTTACTCTGTGGGAAAAGAACAGGCATTGCAGGGGAGCCGCTGGTTCAGTGAAACCCATGGAACTTCTTCAGGACAGGCCGGAAGGCAGCATGCTCCAGCACTATCGGGGGAGAGCTCCGCAGGGACGACTCCGGAGCCCAGATACGACGATCCAGGTATTCGTAATTCTGTCAAGGCAAGCAGCGACAAACAAAACAAAGAAATAAAAAAAGAAAGAAAAAACACGAACAAAAACAAAAAGGGGAACTCTTCAGTGTCCCGAATATGTACAATAACCGTCCCCTCCTGAAGCTGGTAAAAACCTCCAGCTCGCCCTATTCCAACAGGGGGAGGTACGGGGGAAAAAGTTGTGCCCAGATCCAGGCCAGAGGGGGTGCCGAGCGCACGTTGTCCCCGCACGGCCAGTCGGAACCCGGTTCAAGACTCCTCGTGGCTTCTTTTATAGGAAGAGTAGACGGAGCTCATGAGGAAGACCACCACCTCGACTTCATGCTATCATTTCCCAGTGTTCACTCGATGCCATTCTGGCGAAACTTTCGCTGGGGTTGGTTGGGCCTCTTGAGTTGGCGTGCAATCACCAGTGAGATTCCATTCTCGCAGAAGATGAAAACCCGCAGTAATATCATTTATGACATGAAGAGTGTTTTGTCTCCATACGAGTAGTTTGGTCGGGTATCCCCATCTATACGGCATTTTGTGTTCTCTCAAGATTGTTGTGACAGGTGTAAATTCCCGTCTTTTAGCCATGGTTGCTGCAGAAAGGTCTGGAAAGAACGAGATGGACAAGTATGGCTCTGGCAGCTTTCCTATCTTCCTGACCTCAGACATCAGCTCTTCCTTGACACGGAAAAAATGAACTCTGACTAATGCATCTCGAGGTATCGCGGAGGCCATATTTTTTGGTTTGGGAAGTCTGTGCACTCTATCCAGCTGCAAATCCTGGACAGGCGTTGATGGGAGAAGTGACTGAAAAAGACTTGTGACGTATGCATTTAGCTCCTCAGCTTTAACTGATTCTGGAATACCTCTGAGTCTTATGTTGTTTCTTCTAGAACGATCTTCCAGGTCAGCCATCTTCCGTTGCATTGATTCCTGTGTCGTTTTAAGTGATTTGTAGGCATCCACCAGTTCATTATGAGCGAGGCATAAATCATCTGTTTTCGCTTCCAGTTGGTCAGTGCGGTCACCAAGATCACGGATATCTTTGTGAAGTTCTGTCACTATAGATTTAAAATCTTCCTGTAACGAGTCCCTTAACTCCCCCAACATGGCTCTTAGTTGTTGTTCAGACGCCGGGTGAGATGTCGGTGGGGTCGCGGGAGAGGTCTCTCCAGCCACATCGCGCTGCCTAGGGGAGCACGCACTCTGGGAGCCGCCATCTTGTGAGGCCTTCCCTTTCCGCGCTGATTCCGGGAGCTCCAAGCAGCGTTGTGCCTTCGAGGGAGCCTTTGGTGGGGCCATCGCTAGTGTCCCTGAATGTTAAGGGGCTTACCCCGTGATTTTGACGAGATTCCGCTGGGTATGAGAGCCGCAGGGTTGGGATTATGCCGGCGGGTAGACGGAGCTCAGCTCACTCGCGTCCTCCTCGCATGGCTTCCGGACACGCCCCACATACTGTTCTTTTGAAGCGTAACATTTTAAAAAAGTGACTTTGACACGTCATACCATAAACAGTCCAAAAGGTAGTGTTGTTAAGTATAACAGTAAACCATGCCGTGGGGGAGACTGTATGCTTCACACATAGACATGGTTCCTGTAACTGTTAACCCATTCACTGCTCATGACGTGTGGGACACGTCCTCATTGATGCACGTTACATACTGAGGACGTGCCCCACACGTCATCAGCTGTGCGGGACCCCCGGAGGAGAAACTCACCTCTCTGTCCAGGGTCCCACGGCGTTCTGAGTTCAGCGTCCTCAGACGCTGAAGTCAAGCTCCTCCTCATGTAAATGACATCATCGTGCCACGCGCGATGACATCATTTCCAGGCGACACCCCGGCAGTGCCAGGAGATAGCCTGGAAGGGAGGGGGGATTCGTTCGGATCCCTCCCCCTCCCGGTCGAGAAGGAGCAGCGCCAAAAGCCAGGCCCCGCTTAAAAGGGGAGAGTCTCCCCTTTTAAGCGGTGCCTGGCTTTAAACCCTCAAGCGCCGGGACGCACTTCAGCGCCGAAGTGCGGCCAAGCTCCGGTGGGAGCCGCCATCTTGGATGGCGACTCCACTCCCGGGTCCCCCCTCGCTGCCCGACTTCATCACGCATAGCGTGATGACGTCAGATAGCCGGGGAACCCCTGGCTGCCTGGGGATTTCCCAAGGAAATCCCCTGGTGGAGATAGGGGGTTCCTATGAACCCCGATATCTCCAGAACCATGGCAGCTAGGGGGTCATGGAGGGTGTCATTTGAAAGGCCTGAGCTTGATACCCAACATGACTAGGTAGAAAAGTAAAACAAAATATGAAAAAAATAATAAATACATTTTTTTAAAAATAAACAAAAATAAAAAAACATGTTTTTTTGTGTGTTGTTTTTATTAATGCAGCAATATTGTTCACATTTCAATTATAATGTGAACAATGATGCTGCACTAATGATTTTTTTCTATGGGGTGCGTTTGCTAAAAATCACGTAATTCACCCCAAAAAATGTAACAAGTCCCCATTTCTAATTTTTGTACAAGCGCACCCCATAGAAAACATAACCGCAAACGCTCATGTGATAAAATGTGAAAAAAACACTTTACACACTGCAGATGATCACAGCGGTGAAATGCCTCAGCAGTGAAAGGGTTAAAGGAGGAGGGATGTGAGTTTTCCCTACTCT
Organism: Leptobrachium leishanense; assembly: GCA_009667805.1. Taxonomy (NCBI): domain Eukaryota; kingdom Metazoa; phylum Chordata; class Amphibia; order Anura; family Megophryidae; genus Leptobrachium; species Leptobrachium leishanense. The sequence continues at coordinate 206,834,291 of CM019064.1, forward strand.
CTACTTCCCACCCAGACCCTTCAGAGTTCTTCAACTTTAATGTTATTGTCTCACCGACCGTTACAAATATATCCACTCACCCCCACAGCTGAGTGGAAATTAAAGCCTGCAGTGGCCAGTTAGCTTTGACCTGAAAAAGAAATCTGCAAAGTTAGGCTGAGCAATTCTTATGTTTAAATAAAAAATGGGACACCATAAAAACATTTCTCGAGCAAAATTACTGTGCAAAAAGGACCTGCAAAGCCACTCTAAATATCCATATGCTGACACAAGGCAAACTGAAAGCTGAAATAGAAATATGATCGAGAGCAACTCGTAGGCACCTCTCACTGTGCTGAGAATATTTTTGGATCATAAATGCTCACAACAGCAATCCCATATACACCTGGAAAGCCCCATGGATATTTAGGATTCACATTAAGAAGTTAATTGATATATTGTGTTCTGAACAATTTATTAAAACCCAAATATCCTGTATCAAAGTAGCAAGTGGCAATTTGTCCCATGACTTGGCATGCATACACGACTAATTAGCAAGTACAGGGTTAACTACTTAATAAAAATAAAATCAAAAAGGCTTTTTGCTAGAACTGAAAAGAATAAACAGTTGAATAGACGGAACTGAAGCACCGAAAAATCGGTGCGGGAAAAAAAAAAATGGGATCTTTGCCAACATTTCAGTACAGTTCAGCGTCTTTGAATAGATTAACCGTTACTTCTCTATGGGACAATTTCGCTGACGCCAAATTGCGGCAATCTGAGGTGAACTGCACTGTATTTCGCTGTCAATTCGCCAGTATTTGGAGAATTTACAGCTCGTTGAATAGCCGAACGGCCACAAAATTGCACTGTACAATTCACCATTCGGTGCTCTTTTGGGGGTTATTCAAAGAGCACCTAATTGGCCAGGAAATTACACCGAACAGTGCATTTCCCCGTACAGTGAATTTTCGTGGCCATTCGGCTAAGTATTAGCGAATTGCCAGTGAAATACGGTGCTGTTCGACGACAGTGAAATCCCCATAGAGAAGCAATGGTTAATCTATTCAGAGACACCGAACAGCAGAGAAATGTCAGAGTCAGTGGCCCGGTAAGCCCGATGGCCAGTACAGGCCTGCAAATGACCGGTAGAATCTCCCCTCTTGCGAGATCCTGCAGGTCGGCGGAGTGATCGCGGAGGGAGACTGGGGACTTCTTTTCCACAGCCTCACTCTGCTCCCGGCAGCCAGAAGCAGCAGATCGGGCCGCCGTTCTCGTCATGGGAACAGAGGTGAGTGTTTGATTTTTGGGGGAAAATTTGAGCTGCAGCTAACGGATTCTGCAGCAGCGGAATAAGTTAGCTTCAGCTCAGAGCTGGTGTTAACTCTTTAGTTAGCACCAGCTCTCAGTAACTAGCTTTAGGACATTGTGACCCTAACACTAGTTAATCTCTGCTTTCACTTTGCGCTCCCCATGTTAGGTATAGGGAGCGCAAAGTACAGTAAACTCGTGCTACAAATCGCAAACTAACGAGCGCTAATGAGTTTTTTAACCCATTAGCAAATTGGAGGTGATCTGTACAGCACGCTATGGTGCTAACGTGAGCGCTAGCATTAGCTTGAAGGAGGTGATAGAGCCCTTTATAGGAAACAAGGGATGAGGGTCAGTTCAGCATAGTTAATAGCAGTGGAGGCTAATAAAGTTGCAGATAATAATTATAATATTAAAAATTTCTTAGAAATTGTTTAAGATTGTTAACACTTCTCTTTCAGGGAGGATTTTCATTAGAAAACATTTGTTAACTTACACACTTGATAACTGTGTTAAAACATAACTGGAAATGCTTCTCCTTCCTGATTGATGACTTTTTAAGAGCAACTGAAAAAAACGACAGATTCTTTTTGCATTGGGACAGTTGGGGCCACAAAATTGGAAGGCACATTGCCTTCTCTTCCATTGCTGTCAATGGATTACGGAACAGATTTACAGATAGCAGAGATGATCATAGAAACATACAGTAACTTGGTATTTACATCATAATGGCTATAGTTACATGCAGAGCACAGAAGACAGAAATGTAAAGATTTCTCTTTTGTAGTTATCATTATCATCTACTTTTAATGTAAAAACCCAGCTGCCACCTTCCCGGCAGTCACACTTGATTTTTGATTGTGAAATAAGAGAACCAAGCATTGAGAATAGGAACAACACCTGGGGATGTAAATTATAAATCCTTTGACATTAATAGCGAAACAGCTCTGGTATCTGAAACACAAAAGCTGCAGTTGGTAAGGTTTTGTTCACTGCGCAAAATAATTGTGATCGGAAGCCTTGAAAAATTTAGGCTAAACAGAGCAGAATAGAAGTTTTCAGGGGTAAAGTAACCCTGTGAGTGTTGAATGAGGGAGAACTACTAACTACATCTGATTTTAGGTTTATCAAGAGGACTTTGCTAGACTGGATTGTATTGAATAACACTTTCATTTTCAAATCCTTGTATGGTAGAACATGAAGCGCTTGCTTTGTAACATTCTGGATGAGATAATTCGTACATAATAATTAATTGTCTACTGGTGTATTACGTTTGAACCACATTTGTGCCTATCCAGCAAGTGGATACACTGTTCTGTGAACAAATTAGAGTTGCTGCATACCCTACACAATGTCATTCACATTTGATATCCTTACCGACACCACGTACTGGCCATTCTACCCGCAGAGAAACCGATGCAGCTAGATATTTCTCGAGGCCACTGGCCCCCACCCCTATATCAGAAGGGTTTCGGATGTACAAGTTGATTTTGTCTGTATTAGGGAAAACACCATATCGCAGTCTGTACCTGCCATGTGAAGTTAATGAAAGAAGGTAATAAAGATACAACTGTGAGACATTGACTACTTGCACCCTCTATGACTATCATAAAAACCTCCTTATACTGCTATCCCTTCTTTTTCAGTGGGAAATAAAGAAGGTCCATCTCCCAGCAATGATTAATAGTGCAGCAAGCAACCTCTTTATGGAGACTGCCCTGTCATGCCAACTTTTTGTAACCATCCATAATAGTAATCTTTGGTAATAGTTTGGTCTCTCATGTTTTATACCTTTGCCTTGTTAGCTTTGTCACTTGTACTGTCCTCTGTATTCCCTAGATCTTAGCCTCTTTTGTGTTTTTTACGATTTACCTCTTTGGTATTTTCTATACAATAGCCCAGTTACTACAAGGACTGGTATGCATCTGTTAGTTCTTCTTACTCTACCCTCAAGGTCCTCCTAGTTGCCTAAAGTCTACCACTGTGAAATATAAAGATCAATACAATATTGCAGCCTTTGGTGAGCTATTGCAGACCGCATTGCCTGCTTTCTGGTGCTCTTAGTGAATCACAAACAGAACATCGGGGATTACATCAGAATAGTAGTGACTTGGTACCATGATCTTAATAAACTTTCTGCCTGCCCTGTAATTCCTTAAATTTTTGGTGTGCATGCTTTGGAATCTGTGGCTGTAATGCAGCAGTTACAACAGGCAACTTAGTTCTTAGCACCCCGGCCCATCAAAAGTTGTGCTGGAGAGTAGGCCATGCCAGTGACTGGGGTGTTGCACAGTTCCTGAAGCCCTATATGAATTCCCATGTCTTTTGGAGCATGAGTTTGATTGTTTTCACAGTTTGTTCAGCTAGTCTATTTGATTGGGGTAGACAGGACTAGAATGGGTAAACTCTATACCCCATTTGGCAGCAAATTTTTTCACCTCAACACTGGCAAAGGGTACATGGTCGCAGATGACTTCTGTTGGGGTCACATGGGTCTAGTAAAGTTTGCTTTCAGTTTACCAATAAATGTCATTGCAGATTTAACAGGCAGCTTTAATACTTCAGGGTACTTGGAAAAATAGTCCACTATCACAAGAAATGAGCACCTTCTCCACTCAAAAATATCCATTACCAGTTTTGCCAAGGAAGGTTAGGAATATTGCGGGAGAGTAATGGCTCATTTTGATTTGCTGGTTGGTGACTAGCACAAATCTTGCAGGTCTCTACCATCTGTTGTATATTCTTGGACATGCCGGGCCAGATCATCCGCGCCTGCATTTTGGTTCTCTGTATCCCTTGACGGCACTCATGCAAACTTTCCAGAATTTTTCTGCGAGCATTCTGAGGTACCGCCATTTTGTCACCAAACAAAAGGAGACCATCAGAGCAAGTGCTTACATTGCCAAAATGGCTGCAGATTAGGGTGAAGTTACTTTTTTATTTGTGGCCAACAAAGAGATAGAGCTAGTTGAATGGCAGATAAGAATGCATCTTCTGCTGTGGAAGTCTGTAAATAAGACAACATATCAGCTCCAATAGTTTTGGATGACCACAGTGTGTAAACCACCCTTTCCTCTGAAACCACATCCTCTTCTTGTCTGGCAGATCCACAGTGGCCCTGGAAAGGGTATCCGAAAATGCATGTCATGTCCAGGAGTGTAAATGACCTCTTAGTAATACCGTTGCAGTTGTAAGAGCATTTGTTGGAGTCTTGCTGAAGCCTTTTTTTTGAGAAAGGATTTTACCAGGAAGGATACATTGAGATTTCTCTCGTTTTCAAGTATGTCCTGGGTGGTGAGTATGTACCGTTAGGTGTCTTGCCAAGGACACTTACTGGAGAGGTTGCTCGCTGGGATTGAACTCATGACTCCACAGGCTCTCTCCATGCAGAGCAGTGACATTACCTCTACTCCACCCAGCCGGTACGTTGTGTAATGGTTTATTGAGAATAGCTTCAAGAGGCTTGTGGTCAGACTGAACGGTGTCTCTTTTGCCAAAGATAAACCAGTGAAACCTTTTTGTTGCATATACAATGGCCAAACGTTCTTTCTCTATTTGAGCATAATTCTGCTCCGTGGTCATCATTGCTCTAGATGCATACACTATTGGGTAGTTATTTTGAAGTAAGCATGCCCCAAGTCCTGACTGAGAGGCATCTTCCTGAATCACCACTGCTTTTGCTTGGTCAAAAAAAAAAATAATAATAATACTAATAATACTGGAGCCTCATCCAGTGCCTGTTTTAAAGATCGTACCACTTTAGCTTGTTCCGTGCCCCACTGCCAAAGAATATCCTTAAGAATTACAGAATGGTTCTGTAATCTTTGTCTCCCCAGGTATGTAAGATACCAGACTGTGCCCAAAAACTTTTGTAGCCTTTTTTGTCCTCAGGGTCAGGCATTTTACTAATTGCTTGGACCTTCTCCATATCGTGTTGAACTCCTATAGGGGTGATGGCATGTCCCACATACCAGACCTCTGATACCTTGAATTGGATTTTGTCTGGATTGAACTTGATGTTCTCTTCTAATGCTCGATTCAATACCTGGTTTAAAATCCGATCATGTTCCTCAAATGATGTTGCAGCAATGATCATGTCATCAGCTCTGATATGTGTCATGGGGGCACCCATTGTGTGCAAAGGTGGGCCTTTTATGCAGGATAGTTAGCCCTTAAGGCTGGGGTCAGACCAGCGCATTTTAAACTTGCGTTCTGGCGCACTTAAGCACGGCCGCACTAGCAGCAAATGACGGGCAATGACAGCCAATATACGAAGTACGGTCGCACGAAAGTCCGGCCGCGCAACGCAAGTGGAAAATGAACGCATTTGTTCGAGAACGCAGAACCCCTAGTACGGACGTACAGAGTGGGCTGCGCCCACTAGCGGTGTGTGTGTGTGATTTGGAGACCTCAGACCCTGCTCGTGTCCGGCCAACATAACGTCCAGACGCAAAAAGTTTCCTGGTTTGGATTCGTAAAACATACGCACGAAAATGCGCATCGTATGACCGTTTTCGTATATTCCGTGAAAAAATACATCAATGCGTTCGGACGCACTTTTTTACGTTCGCGTGTAAAAATGCTTTCGTTTGACCCTAGCCTTAGGCAGGATTGTCGCTAGCTGCATATAAACAGAACCAGATCACAAGATACAGAGAATCTGTGACAAACACACATCTGATGTCCCCCTAAAATCTCCTTATTCTTCTGCTGAAATACTCACTGGCTGACTTTTTACAAAATGGCATCCTGCAAAATCTAAAGTGCCTCCATGGGGAGTTAAAAGTACACAGTTCTGATGACTCTTTGTCTAATTTAATTTGTCAATAACCACCCTTTTCCTATAGGATTGTAAATCTAGTTGCCAGTGCGTTGACTCTGTACATCCTCTGCGGTCAGGATATTGGAGTGATGACGCTTTATAGCCTTGTTTAGGTCACTTGGGTCCAAACATACCCTAAGAGTGCCATTCTTCTTTTATGCAACCATGAGGCTGTTCAGTTCACCCAATCATTGGGGGGGGGGTGTACTTTAGCAATAATCTTATCTTTTTCTAACTGTATGAGAGTATTTAAATTTTCCAAGTACTGAAAATGGGATTTTTCTGCAGCCATGTACAACTGGAGCAACACTTGGGTTCAAGTAGATTTGGTATGTTACTTTAAATTACCTGAAACCCTGAAATACATCAGGGTAACATTTCACAAGATTATCTTTCATACGGATGGTTTGTCTGGATACTGTGTGGACTTTATGAAGCAAATCCAGTTCCTGACATGCTGCTTTTCTGAGTAATGGAAGTGTGGAGCATTGCGTAATAATGAATTCTAGCTTTGTTGTGTGTGGGAGTAGCAGTTAGATACACAATCCCTTCCGGGCGGATTCTAGAGCCTCCTTAAGCGACTAAGGTAGTGTTAAACATAACAAGAAAAAAAGGTGTCATCTGCACTTATTCCTATAACACCATGTGAAACAAAACACAAATAGAGGCTTTGGTTTACTTGAATGGCAATTGGAGTGTAAGCTCACCTGCCGAACGTCAAGGCACCTCCAAGGCAGTGTTAGTGTTTCTGATGTGTAACAGTCCAGGAATTCTGTTTAACCCCTTAGGCTAGGGTCAGAGTGGGGCAGTCGGAACGCGCGTGCAGGCGCACTAAATCACGGCGGCAGTAGCAGCACATAACGGCCAATGACGGCCAATATACGCAGTACGTGCGTACGAAAGTGCGCCGACACCACGCAACCAGCAAATGAACGCATTTTTCTCAGAACGTGAAACCGCTGCTACTGACGTACAGAGTGCGCTGCGGCCGCATAGCAGCGTGTGTGCGTGATTAGGAGATGTCAGACGCTGCTAGTGTGCGGCCTACATAACGTTCAAACAGCCGGATTTCCCTAGACTTCTTTTTACCCCACCGTCATGAAATACGTCCAGAATTGCGCATCGTCTGACCACTTAAGCGTATTCCGTGAAAAAATGCGTGCGCACGCATCGACGTACATTTTGACGGTGGCTGCAGAAAATGCGCTCATCTGTCCCTAGCCTGAAGGACCAACTATGTAACATTTATGTCATAAATTCATTGACTTTAAAGACCCCCGGTCCTTAAGGGATTAAGAAAGTAAAATGTAATACATTTGCCTTAGCACCAGTAGTTTAAAGTTAATGGGTGCACCATTGATGTACACTACAGAGAACCATGCAGAGTGTTTTGATGCTTGTTTCTTCTCTCTCAATATTGCTCCAATAAATAGAGTAGCCACAGCTTTCATATTTTCACACTCCTGCCACTGTGATTTACAACATTTTTGTTTTTTATGTTTTTTTTTCTTTTCAAGTGGTTATTTTTGTGGCAAACATAACAAACACATCCAAATGCTGGGTTTCTTTGAGGCGGGCGCAGGTTGCCACACTTCGGGCATAGTTTGCTTTTTTGTTCTGACCTTGAAACATAGTGAGATTTGTTGGTGTTGCCATTACTAGGCTCTTCTGGTTTACGGAGTGTAGGTTTGTATTCTAATGCAGGAAGAGTCTGGTAAATGCTCGCTGATATATTTGCAGCCATAACTTGAACCTGGACCTTAGTACCTTCAGCAGCTTGACAAAAAGAAAGTGGCTCGATCCTCATTTCCCTACAGAGCACTAGGGATGTGCACCGATTTTTTTTTCGATTCGATTCGATTTTTCGATTTTTCAAACTTTTCGATTCGGCTCGTTTCGACTGCGTTCTGTTTCGATTCGGTTCGGTTCGATTCGGTTTTCGGGTACATTTATTTTTCGGAATTTCGACCATTTTTCGTATTTTCGGGTAACTTCACTAGGTTTCTGTATCGACTTTTCGTTATTTCGGAAAATTTTCGTTTTTCGGAATTGTACATGGCTTTCGGCATATCGCCAATTTTTCGTTTTTCGGAACTTTTCGTATTTCTGAACTTTTCGTTTTTCGGAATTGTACATGTTTCGGCATATCGCCAATTTTTCGTTTTTCGGAACGTCTGTTCTCGTTTCAAAGCTGTCTAACTCTATTCGTTTTGATGAAAACTACTATGGTTTACTTTTTTAATACTACTTTATATATTTTTATAATACATTTTTGGTTTGTTTTTCGGATCCAATAATTCTTATGTCGATACGATAATTCTGGCGATTCTATCGTGTTTTTTTAATTAACCCTTTCGCTGCTGAGGCTTTTCCCGCCCTGTGCTGAGGTCATTTTTAGCGGTTTTGCTCATCTTGTTTAAACGCGTTTTGAAGCTTATTTTAATATATGACCCAGACATATTATATATCGTTCTTTCCGGCAGACTCAGCAGATTCATAATATGTCATTATTATATGTATACGTCATGACCTGTCTGTATATTATAACAAAAAATGCAATAAAAATATGAATTTTCAATAATTTACAATGTGTAAAGTGTTTTTTTTTCACATTTTAACATGCGAGCAATTGCGGTTGTATTTTGTATGGGGTGCGCTTGTTAAAAAAATTAGAGATGGGGTCTCGTTACATTTTCTTTTGGGGAAAATTACGCGATTTTTAACAAACGCACCGCATACAAAAATCGTTAGTGCAGCATCATTGTTCACATTATAATTGAAATGGGAACAATATTGCTGCATTAACAAACCAAAAAAAAGAAAAAAAAATTGTTTATTATTTTTTTATAAATGTTTTTAAATATTTTTTTAATTTTTTTACAAACGTTTTTCACATTCGTGTTTGGTATCGTTGGAATAGCCATGCTCTGGCTGATCCAACAATACCAAACTTTAACCCCTAGCTGCCATGGATCGGGAGATAGGGGGTTCATTTTGGAACCCCCTATCTCCACCATTGGTGGCAGCTTGGGGTTAACTCCAGGACTGGCGTCATCGTGCTATGCACGATGACGCCAGTCCTCAGGGGGAGTTACCGGAAGCTTGGCCGACATCCGACATCCTCATGGATATGCCCCAGCTCCTCATGGATATTGCCCCAGCTCCTCGTGGACATGCCCCAGCTCCTCATGGATATTGCCCCAGCTCCTCGTGGACATGCCCCAGCTCCTCGTGGACATGCCCCAGCTCCTCGTGGACATGCCCCAGCTCCTCGTGGATATGCCCCAGCTCACACATGGATTTGCCCCAGCTCCTCGTGGATATGCCCCAGTTCACACATGGATTTGCCCCAGCTCCTCGTGGATATGCCCCAGCTCACACATGGATTTGCCCCAGCTCCTCGTGGATATGCCCCAGCTCCTCGTGGATATGCCCCAGCACATGGAATGCCCCAGCTCCTCATGGATATGCCCCAGCTCCTCATGGATTTGCCCCAGCACATGGAATGCCCCAGCACCTCATGAAAATGGCCCCAGCTCACCTCCGCTGCCTTTTTCGCTCCCTCAGAGCGTCTGGCGGCGCAGAGCTTGGGCGCTCGCCAGGGGGAGCCACGTGACCAGCTGCGATTGGCTGGTGACGTGTTTCCTCCAGGCGAGCGTCGAAGCTGCATGCTTCGGACGCTCGCAGGGAGTGAAAAACGCGGCGGAGGGTGAGACACCCGCCTTAGGGTGACGGTGTCACCCTAAAGGCGGGTGTCACCTGGTGCGGGCCGCACACCCCGCCCCCATGTTACGACGCCACTGGTATATACATTTAACGGCCGCACGCCCACGGACTTACTCTATCCAAACAAAGTTCAGAATGATGTGAAACATTGGGACTTTTGGATAGATTTCGATTTTCGACTATCCAGAAGTTAAAAAAATAAAAAAGGTCGAAATCTAATGCAAAAGTCCCGATGTTTCACATCGGGATGTCAGATATTAATAGGCTTGTGCACTGATTTTTTTTTTCGGTTCGATTAGATCTGATGTTTAAAATTTTTGATTCGGCTCGTTTCAACCGATTTCTGTTTCGATTCGGTTTGGTTTGGCTCGTTTATCGTGTAAATTTTTTTTTTGAATATCGACCATTTTTCGTATTTTCGGGTCAGTTTGCTGGTTTTTTGTATCAACTTTTCGTGATTTCGGAATTTTTCATTTTTTTCGGAACGTCTGTTCTCCTCGTTTCAAAGCTGTCTAACTCTATTCGTTTTGACGCGTAAACTACTATGGTTTACTTTTTTATACTTTATATATTTTTTTATAATAAATTTTTGGTTTGTTTTTCGGATCCGATAATTCATTCTGTCGATACGATAATTCTGGCGATTCTATCGTGTTTTTTTTATTAAATAAAGATCCTTTTTTTCTTATGAATATACATTTCACAACTTTATTTATTTAATCACATTAAAAAAATGGTATGAAAGCCAAGGAACAAAAAAAAAAGAACAAAACTATTTAAAAAACGGTAAACTGACCCGAATGGTCTGACTTTAAAGATAAAAACCAGAACAAAAAGTTTTTAAAACGGAAAAAGTAGTTGATCAAAATGATCTGAAATTAAAAAATAAATAAAATGATTTAAAGGTTTCAGACAAAAAAAAAATTAACCGTTTCGCTGCTGAGGCATTTCACGGCTTCCCTTCACGCCTGTGTGCGGCACTGCGGTCTGCTGCTGAGCTAATTTTTAACAGTTTCGCTCCTCTTGTTTAAACGCGTTTTGAAGCCTTCTTTTATAATATGACCCCGACATGTTATATATCGTTCTTTCCGGCAGACTCGGCAGATGATTCATAATATATCATTATCATATGTATGCGTCATGTCCTGTCTATATTATAAAAAAAAAATGCAATAAAATTAGAATTTTCAATGTTTGTTTTACAAGGTGTAAAGTGTTTTTTTCACATTTTATCATGCGAGTGTTTGCGGTTATATTTTATGAGTTGCGTTTGTTAAAAAAAATTGAAAAGGGGACTTGTTATATTTTTTTGGGTGAAAATTACACAGTCACATTCATGGCCACAAATATGTTGACAAATTTATGACAAAGGGTCCATAGAAATGTCAATAAATTTATGTACATATGATTTTAACAGTGTGGACTGGAAACCAAGCAATACATAATTAACTTATTAACGTAAAGCAACGCACACAACAGGAAAATATATAAAAAATAGAAAATTTATTTACATGGGGAAGGATGGCAAACTGCCCAACGGGGGCAAAACAACACAAACAAACATACAAACAAACATCTTCCAGTCTAAGCCAGGCGATAATAATTACTGGCATTTGAGGAGATGTTGGAGCTGGTCCGCATCTTCGATAACAAGGAATATGACTGCAGTAAGGCCCTTACGCAGGAAGAGTAATTTGAGAAAGGATCGGAACAGAGAAGTTACGCGCACCACCATCCTAGAGTGTTTGGGAAGGACGGTACGAAGGACCAGATCAGAAAACGCTGGTCCGACCCAAAGCAGGCGAGCAGGAGCAGCTGAGGCAGTTGTTGCTCTTCTTACTGCCGCTCAAGCATGTCCGCGGTGTTGACTAGCTGCTCACGGAGGACCTGCAGCAGTTCCTGGATGTTGTCAAGTGTCCTGACTGCCAGGCGAAGCTGCTGACCAATTGCCTCCGAGTCCCGAGGTCTGGCTTCTCCTTCTATATATCCAATAAATGAAAGAAGGAAAATACAGTAAGTAAAGCAGGTTTCTATTTTTGACTGAAAGTCTTGAAAAAATATAACAGTAGTATATACCAGTGCTGGCAGCTTCCTGAGGCTCCTCCTCCTCCTCCGACTGATCCCCCACGACCACCGTCAGCATATCCAGGGCTATATGTAAGAAATTAAAGAAATAAAAAATACAGTAAACAACAAAACTGATTTATTTTTGAACAAAAGTCGATGCAAAATACAACAGTAAAAAAAAACAAACCTGGACTGGCGGCCTCTGGCTCCCTCTCTTCCTCTCCTCCTCCTCCTCCTCCTCCTCCTCCTGCACCTCTTGTGCTATACATAAAAAAATTTAATTAAAATACAGTAAACAAAAAATGTTTCTGTTTTTGACCAAAAGTCGTTGCAAAATAAAACAGTATATACCAGCGCTGGTGGACGCCCGTGGTTCCTCCTCCTCCTCCGGGGCACTGGTGCCCGCCGGGGCAGATTCGGCGGCCTTCTTCCTGTCTTCTGCCAAATTCAAAAAATAACACGTAAATAATGCAGACTGGAAAAAATGGTATATCTATACACTATATTGCCGAAAGTATTGCGACACCCCCTCCACTACCCCACTACCAGAGGCCTGTTCAGTACCTCAGCAGCTGCTGAATTGCTGCAGCAGTGTCGTTGAACCCTTTGGATGCGAATTTTGAATCCAAAATGGCCGATGATTTCTTAATGAAAAATTCAGATTGTTTTTCGGATCACTCGGACAAAATATAATAAAGAGAAGCAGTCAGCACAATTCCGTTTTGTAGGCACACACCACAAATGATAGTTTTTAATGAATAAACGTTATGTTTACTTCTGAAACAATAATATATAATTTGAACTGTAATATATGTCTATGTACAGGGGAAATAATAAATAAATATTTTGTGCTTTGGTTAACAGAAACCGCAAAATTAACATTGCTGTACGGAATTATTACTTGCTTCGAGGCGGCGGCCATCTTGCTGTACGGCATTGTTACTGCTTCATGGCGGCGGCCATCTTTAAAACGTCACACTCAGCATCTCCTCGGGTCGCTGCAAGTGCTAGGTTAGCATGCTGAGCGATTGAACGGCGTTCAATGGCAAGTTGCTAACTTAGCACTTGCAGCGGCTGAGGTATTGAACAGGCCTCAGCTTGACCCCCCCCCACTACTCCCATCTCATACATATATTGCACACAGACATATATTACTGTTCATTATATAATTTTTTCAGAAGTAAACATTACGTTTATTCAATAAAAACTATTATTTGTGTTGTGTGCGTACAAAGCGCATTGTGCGACTGCTTTTAGTTATTTTATAGAAGGCCTCAGCCTCAGTTTCACTTTCAGTTTCTGTGAATAAAACTGGATATTGCAGAAACAACAACAGAAATCCACCATTTTGTTTTGAAATTTGCATCTAAAGCATTCAGTGACACTGCTGCAGCAGCTGCTGAGGCTGTATTGAACGCAGCTCTGTTTGGATGCACTTTCAGAAGAACTACAGTCCCATCCTATCACTTAGCAGAGACGCAGAGATTTTTATTGATGCGCAGGTGGGAGTCAATATTGGGCAAGCTGCGGGACATCTCGTATGCATCACTCAATCACAACCTCCCCCCCCAGCACACTACAGACTATACACAGTGCCAAAAGAAATCCAGCATTGTAACTTCATCTACATACATCAAATATCACAATTTTCACGAATACGTAAAATCACAAAAAAGAAGAGTTATGGCAAAACTGCATGTATGGCGAGTCGTGAAAACGCAAAGCTATACACAATCACATTGCATGAAAAAAGGACTAGATAAATCAACGTATTTCTGCGCACATTAGCACATGCAAGCACATTATTATTATTATACAGGATTTATATAGCGCCAACAGTTTGCGCAGCGCTTTACAATATAACATGACACTTACGTTTCGCTATGATGCGCCGGATATGCCTCAGCTGCTTCTGCTCTCGAACCTTCAAATCCGACCAGCGTTTCCTCAGCTGGTCCTTCGTGCGTTCCTTCCCGAACATCTTCAAAATGGTGGTGCGTAGCTTCTGTAGGATTCGATCCTTCCTCGCGTTACACTTCCTGCGGTAAGGGCCCTTACTGCAGTCATAATCCTTGCTATCGAAGATGCGCACAAGCTCCAACATCTCCTCAAATGCCATATTGTGGCTCGTTTCTTCCTGGTGGGCTGCTGCTGTGACGAATCTGCCGATGAGGTGCTACTGCTTGCAGCGGCCATTTTGATGAATAATAATAACAACAATATTTTGTTGAAAAAGTTGTCAATAAAAGTTTGCTCAATAAAGTTACGATCTCCGCGTGCGTGCGCGCGCATGCGCGCGCATGCGCGACCCGCGGTCGAATCGGATCTGACCCAAATACGACAATTCTTATCGGATCAGTGAAAAAAAACGCATTTACATTTTACAAATACAAACTTTACAGAATCAGCGATATAACAGATATAATAGTTAAATAATACGATGTCCAGACTTACCGAAATGGAACCGAAATCCCGAATGGAACTGAAATCATGAATACTATAGAGGGAAAATAAATTTCGATTTGACACATTTCAAGTCCATTTGAAAATTCCGAAAATTTTTCGATTTGGCTCGGAACACTTTTCGGATTTCGGAACTTTTTCGTTTTTCGGAAAGTCTGTTTTCGTTTCAAAGCAATAGATTTCGATGACACATTTCAAGTTCATTCGAAAATTCCGAAAAAATTTCGTTTCGGCTCGGAAACCTTTTCGATTCGGCCGTTTTCGGGTCTAAATATTTTCGGAATTTCGGTCGAATCGAAAGACCCGAACCGGGAAATTTCGTGAAAATTCCGAAATTCCGAAACCCGAAACGCACATCCCTACAGAGCACCGCAATTATGGAATAACCTCCCAGACGCCATCAAATCTTCCCCCAGTCTAAAGTCACTCAAGAGATCTCTATTAACATACTTCGATACAGAATGCACCTGTAAACATGTAACGTAGGGAATATATTTCCTACATATTTATTTTCTGTGTTAATCTGTATATTTGTGTTGTTGTTTTTTAATATCTTGCATTGTATTACGTTTTATTTCTGTACTACTGTAACAATTTACTGTTCTTGAACCCAGGACATACTTGAAAATGAGAGAAATCTCAATGTACCCTTCCTGGTAAAATACTATATAAATAAATGTGTCTATTCCTTTTTGCAGCGTGAGTTCAGTCTCTCTGAGCAAACGCTCTTGAAGTCTCCTGTCGGCAACACTGAAAACTAATTTGTCTCGTAACATGTCATCAAGTATGCTCCCTAATTCACAGTCTCTAGCTTTCAGTCAACGTTCTGGCTTATACCTTTCAATACCTTGCCCCTCCAGATGTGGATGTGCCCAAAACTGATGTCGCTCTAACACAATATTTTTCTTCTGACTGCAATGGCCACTGAATAACCTGACCACTGCATCTAATGTCCTTTCATCTTGCAGGTCTGATTCCAGTGTGTTGTAAACTCCTTGGTCTTCCTCCCCCAGAACATGCAGGTCTATGGCAATCTGGATTTTCTGCTCTTTTTTAAAAAGCTCAACTGCCTCAGCGTAAATCGAAAAATCTTTGCTCCTATCTCCTCAAGTTTTCACTTACATTTTCTGTGAACTGGAGAGGTTCTGGTGGTCTGAAAATCTCTGTGTTGATGCTGGATAAACTGCAAGTAAAGTCCTTGTCACAAAGGCTTCCCTCATGGCTGTTTCACCGCTTCTAACACCATGTAGTGTTTTCAAGGTACCTACTTAACAGGATCAATTACCGGATTATGACTGGTTCAGAGAACTGTGCTTTATTCAGCTCCCAAGCAAACAAAGAGCAAACAGGAAAAACACAACAGGAAGTAAGATGGACACTGACCATAGAGTTCTCTGTCTGCAGTTCCAGAGTGTCCTTTCTTAAAGCAACGGTACACCACACTGTGTGGGGGAACTGCATGGTGAGGAAGAGGGGAAGGGCCAAACACATCTCCAAAGAGGCTTCACCACCTTTCTCGTGAGGCCTCACCTTCTATCTGTGGTCACCTGTTACTCAAGGGCTCAAAGAGCAGCTGCCTTTTGCCCCGTAACAATGACTGGACCCGGGGAAACTGGCCCTTGCTAAAGACAGCCCTGGCTAGTGGATTGCAAGCAATGGCGAGATGCCACTATATAAACCCTTGCCCCACCAGCGGGCGTTCATACCATGATTTGTTTTGCTTGAAACTAATTTAATGGCTGAAATTCAGACAAACCAAATTACAGCATTGTCGTGTTCAAGTCTAGTGCTTGTTAGCATGTTTACTCAGATCAGCAAAATAAACAGCAAAGGTCACTAATGGTTATTCTAATTTTTTTGAGAAAAAAAAATGATACATGTCTATGTTGTAGTTAAAAGGAAAATAAGAATAACACACAGCCAGTACAAAGATTATACTCTGGAATCTAGGTCATCAGGGACTAGACCCTCATGGAGCATCAGCAGTTCATTTCATGGGTAGGAAAGGCTAATCCATGCCTGTGATATCTACAAAGCAGCATCCTCACACCTCTAGAGTCTTGAGCTAACGTGCAGATTTATTAATTATAAGCATACATTGGTAAATCACTTCCCTAGAGAATGTGCAATTAATACAGTCTGACATCTTTATAAGCTAACACTGAACTGCCCAAACAGAGCAGCCTACCACAGCTGTCAGAGAGAATCAGAATAAGCAGGTGGTATAGACTTGGCAGTTTCCTTTGTCAGACGTATAAAAGGCTTATATTAACCAAAACTAAAAGAACAAACATATAAAATAAACAGATTTCAACATAAACACACACATATGATGAATCTCCAGCCATATTACAGAATGAAAGTTATTTTTTTACTTCCATACTGTGCTCAAAATTTGATGAGAATGATTCTAGAAAGGTATCCCATGCTCTTTAAACATTAAATCAAGTTTGTATGTACAATTTTCTTACAAATAAAACCTTTTTGGTTTTTATATTTTAGTTTTCATGAATTTCTAGTTTTGTTTTATTATGCTAGACTGTTTATGCAAATGAAAATTAGCTAAATTATTATTAACAAATTAATTAATTAATACCAGCACCTTACTTGCAGTACCACAATACAAAAAGAAAGTGGCTCGATCCTCATTTTCCTACAGAGCACCACAATTATGGAATAACCTCCCAGACGCCATCAAATCTTCCCCAGTCTAAAGTCCCTTAAGAGCTCCCTATTAACATACCTCAATAAGGAATGTACCTGTAAACATGTAACATAATGACTATTTCCTACATATTTATTTCCTGTTAATCTGTATATTTGTTTTGTGTTAATATCTTGCATTTTACTACTTTGTATTTCTGTAGCAATGTTCTTGAACTCAGGACATACTTGAAAACGAGAGAAATCTCAATGTATCCTTCCTGGTAAAATCCTTTATAAATAAATAAATAAATAAAATTAATAGCAATTTTGTCTGTTTAAATGGAAATAAATACAGTCAGGTCCAGAAATATTGGGACATCGACACAATTCTAACATCTTTGGCTCTATACACCACCACAATGGAGTTGGAATGAAACAAACACAAAGTGCTTTAACTGCAGACTGTCAGCTTTAATTTGAGGGTATGTACATCCAACTCAGGTGAACGGTGTAGGACTTACAGCAGTTTGCAGATGTGCCTCCCACTTGTTAAGGGACCAAAGGTAATGGGATAGAATAATAATCATAAATCAAACTTTCCCTTCTTAATACTTGGTTGCAAATCCTTTGCAGTCAATCACAGCCTGAACTCTGGAACGCATAGACATCACCAGACGCTGGGTTTCATCCCTGGTGATGCTCTGCCAGGCCTCTACTGCAACTGTCTTCAGTTCCTGCTTGTTCTTGGGGCATTTTCCCTTCAGTTTTGTCTTCAGCAAGTGAAATGCATGCTCAATGGGATTCAGGTCAGGTGATTGACTTGGCCATTGCATAACATTCCACTTCTGTCCCTTCAAAAACTCTTTGGTTGCTCTTGCAGTATGCTTTGGGTCATTGTCCATCTGCACTGTGAAGCGCCGTCCAATGAGTTCTGCAGCATTTGGCTGAATGTGAGCAGATAATATTGCCCGAAACACTTCAGAATTCATCCTGCTGCTTTTGTCAGCAGTCACATCATCAATAAATACAAGAGAACCAGTTCCATTGGCAGCCATACATGCCCACGCCATGACACTACCACCACCATGCTTCACTGATGAGGTGGTATGCTAACTATCATGAGCAGTTCCTTTCCTTCTCCATACTCTTCTCTTCCCATCACTCTGGTACAAGTTGATCTTGGTCTCATCTGTCCATAGGATCTTGTTCCAGAACTGTGAAGGCTTTGTTAGGTGTTGTTTGACAAACTCTAATCTGGCCTTCCTGTTTTTGAGGCTCACTAATGGTTTACATCTTGTGGTGAACCCTCTGTATTCACTCTGGTGAAGTCTTCTCTTGATTGTTGACTTTGACACACATACACCTACCTCCTGGAGAGTGTTCTTGATCTGGCCAACTGTTGTGAAGGGTGTTTTCTTCACCAGGGAAAGAATTCTTTGGTCATCCACCACAGTTGTTTTCTGTGGTTTCCCGGGTCTTTTGGTGTTGCTGAGCTCACCGGTTCGTTCCTTCTTTTTGAGAATGTTCCAAACAGTTGGCCACACCTAATGTTCTTGCTATCTCTCTGATGGGTTTGTTTTGTTTCTTCAGCCTAATGATGGCTTGCTTCACTGATAGTGACAGCTCTTTGGATCTCATCTTGAGAGTTGACAGCAACAGATTCCAAATGCAAATAGCACACTTGAAATTACCCCAATTACAATGTGCAGATAAAAGGCCCAGAGTTAATGAGGGAATATCACACACCTGGCCATGGAACAGCTGAGAAGCCAATTGTCCCATTACTTTTGGTCCCTTAACAAGTGGGAGGCACATCTGCAAACTGCTGTAAGTTATACACCGTTCACCATTCGAGTTGGATGTACATACCCTCCAATTAAAGCTGACAGTCTGCATTTAAAGCACATTGTGTTTGTTTCATTCGAACTCCATTGTGGTGGTGTATAGAGCCAAAGATGATAGAATTGTGTCAATGTCCCAATATTTCTGGACCTGACTGTATATGGCATAAAAAATAAGAGAGGTAGTTGCATTTTATTTTGCCACAAATTATGCTTATTAGATATATATACACTGAGCACAATAGTCATGAAGTCAAAGAAACTGCCTGCAGAGCTCAGAAACAGTGTCAAGACACAAACCTAGGAAAGGTACAAACTTTTGGCTGCATTAAAGGTTCCCAAAAGCGCAGTGGTCTCCTTTAACCTCCCTGGCGGTCTAATTTTTTCAAAATTTCGAGTCTAAAAGCGTCTCATTTTTTTTTTAAAGGAAACCTGTTTTTGTACATAGTTAGCCTGTAATAATTAGGAATCACGCACTGAAATACGTGCAATCAAGAGTCCTTACTGGTAAAATCCTTTATAAGTAAATAAATAAATAAAATAAAAAATAGTAAATACACTGAGTCCGATAAAGTTTGAAACATGATATAATAATTTATTATCCCAAAAATAATTATCCAAAATAATGCAAATTAAATGATATTCAAAAAAATACAACAAAAAACACTGAAATCTGTCTGAAAACAAGGGTAAGACGATGTATGGTCTGTTTCTTATCCTGTAGTGCCACCTAGTGGCTGTTCATAAACATTGCACATTGGATTATACAGTGTATTATAAAAAAAATTTAAATTTTCTGCCTGGTCCCGCCCCCTGCATCGTGTGACTCGCAGGGAGCCTTACCAGGAAGCAACTCGCCGCGATCACACTTCGGGGGACAGTGAGGGAGCCAGGAAGAGGTGAGTATGCATCCAGCCCGAGTGTGGCTCGGGGTTACCGTTCGCGGTAGTGAAATTTAACCCTGAGTCACACTCGGGAATACCACCAGGGAGGTTAATTCTGAAGGGGAAGTTGAGAATAACCAGGACTCCTCTTAGAGCTGGCAGCCTGGCCAAAATCAGCAATTGGGGTAGAAGGGCCTTAGTAAGAGAGTTGACCAAGAACCTGATGATCACTCTGGGTGAGACCCAGAGATCATGTACAGAGATGGAAGAAACTTGCAACCATCACTGCACCACTCTGTTGATTTGGCCTTTATAGTAGAATGGCCAGACACAGAGGTGTAACTAGAAATCTCAGGGCCCAGGTGAGGGAATCCAAGAAGGGCCCCTCCTCTAGGCAAAAACATACCCCCCATCCCCATGCACTGGACCCCTCAGGTCCACCATGACCATTTCAGTCCATCCCATTTTTAATGCAATGTGCACTATGTATATCTCGCAGAGCTCCACAGCAATGTGCACGTGTATGAGGATATCACAGAATCCACAGCAATAAAACTCACAGTAATATACAGTGTGTATGAGTGCATCACAGAGGAGCTCCACAGCAATAAAACTCACAGTAATGTGCTGTGTGTATGAGTATATAACAGAACCCCTCAGTAATAAAACTCACAGTAATATGCGTGTGTATGAGCATATCACAGAGCTCTATATCAGTAAAGCTCACAGTATTGTGTGGTGTGTATGATTGTATCACAGAGCTCCACAGCAATAAAACTCACAGTAATGTGCTGTGTGTATCACAGAACCCACGGTAATAAAACTCACAGTAATGTGTGGTGTGTATAAGCGTATCACAGAGCTCCACAGCAATAAAACTCACAGTAATGTGCTGTGTGTATGAGTGTATCACAGAGCTCCAAAGTAGAAGTCACAAATTAGTATAAAATATTAGTAAAATAAATAATATAGTAAAATAATATTTAATTTATTTAAATACAATTAAGATAAATATAAAAATGATATTAACATAATTTATAGTCCAGTGGAAGCAGAGGTGGCTCTAGACTTTAAGAGGCCTTAAGGCCTTTAAGAAGCCCCCACTGACGTCCATAAAAAATAATAATAATGATAATTAACTGTATAAACCTTGTCTTTTTGTAGATGAGAGGTGATATCATGCAGGCCATGTGACGTCAGTTGAAGCCTCAATGGAGTCCTATGGATTCCATGGAGGGGATGCTCGCGACAGTGCTTAGCACTGCCTCGAGTCCCCTTAGGCTTAGTGCTGCATTATGGGGCAGGCTGCACATTTAGCGCCTGCCCCGTAATATGGAGCTAAAATGGGGACGCTAGGGAGAGACCTGCAGGCTCTGGTTTTCCTCCTTAGTGTACCCGTTTTAGCAGGCAGTATGTAATACTGCCCTTTGTATGTGTGCCCTGGTGGCAGCCCTGGACACCTGCTCAGCTCATCTACTAACACACCTCTGTACTCACAGTAACACACACAGCAAACCCATAAATAATGTGTGTATTTGTTAGTGTAAGTTTTCTGTGTGCAGTATACTGTATGTGTTGCTGTGTGCTGAGACGCTTTTTGGAATAATGACACCTATAGCCCCTGCCTGGGAGAAAAAAAATGTTTTAACTTAAAAGCAGATTTAGTTTAATAAAATGATAAATGGAAAACAAATTCCATTAATCCAAGTTATTTGAAGTTCTATACATGAAGCTACTTGTATGCAAATGATACATGTTCCACTTGCATGCAAGTAATGGGATTATTGCTAGAGACTGTCCGTCTAGCCTCGCGCAGCCTACTGCAGACTGATGGATCATTGCACCAGCCCAAGTAGTGTCTCTTTAAAATAAATATTATTCATAAAGTATAAAAATGAAATAGTAAAATAAAAATGCCTTTTAAAACTTAAATATTAAAATACACTACAATTTAAATTTCAATATAATACATGTTAAAATAAATATGTATATTAAACAGGTTCGGACATTAAGATATACTATAATTAATGTGTGTATACCAGTGCGTGTTACCATAACTCACACTGACTAATACACTTATTCAGCCAAAGACGCACACACCTAAACAAAATTCTCTCACCCACAACTACACTAGCTCAAACACTGGGGCAAACTGTCACTTACAGCATACTCGCATGACACACTGTAACTCACATAACCCACACACACTGTCACTCACAGCAAACCACATAACACACTGTCACTCACATAACCCACATACACTGGTCACTCACAGCATACTCACATAACACACACACACACACTGTCATTCACAGCACACAATTTGTATATCTTGTTTAAGTCAATGTATCCCACCGTGAGAGGTTCTAGTCTAAACCACTTAATGACTGCCTGGAGGGTAGCACTCAACCTTTACTAAGGCTACCATTAATAAGCATAAGGGGTGCTTCTAGTGACAAATAGACACAGTACAAGGTGAGAGCGCTCCATTACACAAACTATACCATTACATAGCTTATAAAAATTAAAGACATTTATGGTTTTCAAACATTTAACAAGATTTGACATTTATTTTTTATAGTTTTCTACAATTCTTTTTTACAAATTTTTCACAACCTAACTAGGTAATAAATGATGGGAGTACTTATTTGTCAGGATTAACAACCGCCTGTTATGCTTAGTAAAGGTTGAGTGCAGCCTTCCTGGTATATTCTGTATGAAAAGGACTGACAACCCCCTGGCATGCACCGCTCCATGCCACTGGTGTTCCATTTGCAGGTTCTAGGCTTGTGCACCGTTTTTTTTCCCGGTTCGATTCGGTTCGGTTCGGTCGGATCTTGTAAATTTTCGTTTCGACTCGTTTTGGCCGATTTTCGTTTCGGTTCGTTTTTCGTATCGACTTTTTTTTCGTGATTTCAGAAATTTTCGTGTTTTTCGGAACATCTGTTCTCCTCGTTTCAAAGTGTCTATTCGTTTTGACGTAAACGAATGGTTTTTCGGATACGATACGATAATTCTGCCATTGAGATTTCTCATGTTTTACAAGAAGGATACATTGAGATTTCTCATGTTTTACAAGAAGGATACATTGAGATTTCTCATGTTTTACAAGGAGGATACATTGAGATTTCTCATGTTTTACAAGAAGGATAAATTGCGATTGCTCTGGTTTCCCGGGAAGGATACATTGAGATTTCTCATGTTTTACAAGAAGGATACATTGAGATTTCTCTGGATTTCCAGGAAGGATACATTGAGATTTCTCATGTTTTACAATAAGGATACATTGAGATTTCTCATTTTTTACAAAAGTATACATTGAGCTTTCTCATTTTTTACAAGAAGGATACATTGAGATTTCTCTGGTTTCCTGGAAAGGATACATTGAGAGTTCTAATTTTTTACAAAAAGGATACATTTATTTATTTATTTATTTATAAAGGATTTTACCAGGAAGGATACATTGAGATTTCTCATGTTTTACAAGAAGGATACATTGAGATTTCTCATGTTTTACAAGAAGGATACATTGAGATTTCTCTGGTTTTGCAGGAAGGAAACATTGAGATGGGAATGATACAAAATTTAATTACAGAATCAGCGATATAAATACGATGTCTGAAATTACTGAAATGGAACCGAAATCAGGAATGGAGCCGAAATCACGAATGGAATGAAAATGAATTTCGATTTTACACATTTCTAGTCCATTCGAAAATTCCGAAACGTTTTCGTTTCAGCACAAAAATTTGTTCGGATCTGCCGTTTTCGGATCTGAAATTTTTCGGAAATTAATCCGAATGCCCGAATCGGGAAATTTCGTGAAAATTCCGAAATTCCGAAACCTGAAACGCACATCCCTAGCAGGTTCTATTTGGCCTTGAATTGCTGGAAGACCCAGAAAGGACTCTGTACTCGGTAAGTGAGTTAATCCCATAAATGTAGTCTTTAGGTATTGAGTATAGGACCTGCCGAGATGGGATACTGTGACAGGTTTCAGATATGATTTTTTTTAAAAAAATTGTAAAATTGCATTAAATCATTGAAAACTGTGAATATCTTTAAATGTTATGAGCTTTGTGATGGTGCAGCTGGTGTAATCAAGTGCTCCCGTCTCCTTCTGGTGTACTGTCTCTATTTGTCACGAGACAAACCTGCCTGTTATGCTTAGTAAAGGTTGATTGCTGCTCTCCTGGTGTATTTTATATACACCAGCTGGTTGAATCAAGCTGTGTTTGCAATTAGCCAATTTGGGAGGAGTCGGTTGTTGGAGTCAGATAGAATGCAGAGTTAGAAATTAAGTGGGCCAGGTCTATACATAAACCCATCACCTGCTAGCCATATGGAGGATAATGGACTGTGGATATTTCCTATTTATCAAATCCCCCCATTCAATCTTGGATAGGGTGAAGGAAAGTGGGCTGTACCATGGCCTACCCTGTCTCCACATTAACCCTTTCTTGCTGTGTGACGTACATGTCGTCCGCATGGCAGGTGGGCCTTGAAAATGTGGGGTGTACTGGTATGCCCCACTTACTTCAATGGGCCGCCTCAGCCCCTCCCCGCAGCTGGGGTGCACCATGCACCATTGGCTGCTGTCAGATGGCCTGAACTCATCAGAGGGTCCTGGCAGCACCTGGTCACCTGGTGCATGGGATGTACTAGTACGCCCCGCAAGCATTAACCACCTCCCGGCGGGTGCCACCTGCCCATCGTTAAGGGGTTAAACCCTTTCATGTCAGCCATGGGTGGGGAGACTAGAGTTGAATAGGTCCCCCTAATTTATTTAACTCCTTGAGCCCCTTCCATTATGTAATAGATAGGATAAGCCAGCTGCACGGGGACTTACCTACTCTCCACTTTAACTCTTCGCCATCTAGCAACAGATGACATGTATGAGGAAGTTGGTGTCCACTTGATAATTTACTGGAACGATTGTGGGTTCCATCCAAATTTTAGAGGGATTATCACATTTTTACTTGTTCAATACTGACCCCATAAATATTAATTTGTTGGGCTTTTAAAAATGATAATATTTTTATTAGAGGACTTTTTGGAAGCAACAGAAATGCACATTAATTCTCAAATCTAGTTGATTTTTATTCAAATTTCATCAGGATAAAAATGGCATCCAATTTTTTTTCCATCTGAGAAATCAATTTAATGTCCAAACAGAACTGCATCTACTGGTGTTGTTTTCAGTTCTCCTGTTATAGCAAGTTCTGTCTTATAAATACTGGCTAAATAGCCAATCAATTTGGGTTTCGGCAAGTTGGATATTCATGTAAGAACCAATTTACATGGCCTGCCATATTAAATCATCCAGCACAAAGGGAAGGGTATTGCTACACGTTGACCAGCTGTTATCTGTAACACTTGGGACACAGAGTGTTCCGGATCCTTCCGCTTATCGGACTCTGAAACCATGGGTGAGAGGGACACTCCAGGAGAACCGCAAGCCAAACTCTGTTGCAGCACCAGTGAAATACAAGCTGGTAGATGCTTTTTCAGAAAAACCCCAGTTTTCTGAGTTTTCCAGAACTCATAATTTTGGATAACAGGGACTCAAACTGTACATACAGTATTTAAGCAAGTTATGTTTCACAGAGTAGCTAGTTGAAGCCTCCACTTGTGGCTATAGTTGTGTAAGAAGCTCTTAAGTCCTAGGTAAGAGTTTTGTTTAAGCAGAACTCTTATGTTAAAATAACATGGAAATAAGCTATACCAGCTAGAGATGTGCATGGCTGAAAAATTTGTTTTGTTTAGTTTCATTTCGTTACGTTTTTAAAAAAATTTGTTTTCGGAATTTCGTAACTAATTTATTTTTAGTTTTGTTTCGTTTCGGATCGATTTGAAAATAAAACCTCAATTAATCAAATGTTGCTGTTAAAAGAAAAGCTATGGTTAAATTTTAAGCTGTGTCACAGATTTAGTATTTGAGTTAATTTAAACAGTGAAACAAAATTAATTTGTTTCATAAAGTCCTTTGCTGATTATTACTTGTATTTTAAGTTAAGAGCAATTCGATAGTTGATATCAATTTGATAGTTCATTTCAAATTCGATAGTTGATATCAATTCGATAGTTGATATCAATTCGATAGTTGATATCAATTTGATAGTTCATTTCAGATTCGATAGTTGATATCAATTTGATAGTTCATTTCAAATTTGATAGTTGATATGTATTTGATAGTTCATTTCAAATTCGATAGTTGATATCAATTATTAATTGTTCTTTTATGATGATGACACAGTGTAAAACTAAATAAATTCGTTATATACCATTTCGTTTAGTTTCGAATTTGTATCACATCGATTCGTTATTCGGAAGTACTTCTGAACTACGAATTATCAAATTTCGTTACAAATTCCAAATTTTTCCGAAACTAATCCACATCTCTAATACCAGCTATGCTTTGAGAACGAAAATGTCTGAAATTTACATATAAGATCTAATGAATGATAATAAAAAGGTCAGTTATTACCGAAAAAAGAAAAAACGATTTACATAAATAAATCAGCAAAAAAATGCCTAAAAGATCCTAAAAAAAATCTAAAAATAATGAGACTTTTTACTGCAGAATATTATAATCAACGGTTTATTAGATATTGAATTAAAACGGGAATATTTTTAACATTGAAGCCTATGGGATTCGCCTGAATAAACCTGTCGAATTAAACCACCGAACAGCAGGGCAATTCAACAACTTTTCACTGCTGGTTTTTGTTCTCTGAATAGCCGAAGCATTGCTCCTCTATGGGGATATTCACTGCCCTCGAAGCGGCACCGAACAGGCACCATATGTGCAGGCAATTCGACAACATTTGGAGAACTGCCTGCTCTCTGGATAGTCGAATGGCCAGGAAAGGTAACCGAACGCTGAATTTCATCGTTTGGTTACCTTTCACCAGCAATTCGGAGCTCTTTGAATAACCCTGCTAGTATTCCAATTTGTAAAAAAAACAGACCGGTTTATTGGGCTAGTAATGCTTCGGTGGAAACAATTTTTTCCAGCTCAGTACCAATATATACAAGGTTTCCGTCTCCTTTTCTTATTTCTAACTGACATTATACTCACTCCCTGCTACTAGATATAAAATAGCTTTTACTTTTTTTTATTTTTTATGCTGCATATAATACTTTATAAATAAATATTAATAAAATTTCATATTAAGTATTTTACAAAGAAGGATACATTGAGATTTTTCTCGTTTTCAAGTATCAGACTCGCATTCTTTCGTTTCAAAGTGTTAAAAATATTTGCTGCTTTGCATCATATACAACTACTTAACCTTAATGAGAATTATGCATCCAGTCAGTGTTTGCATGATGGTGAAATGATTACATTTTATAACAGCTGACTCAGTGGGTCACAAGAATGGCTTAATGTGACACTTACCATATTGATTACTTCTCACTAGGTCTGCTATGACTTTCAGCACAATTCTGTTTTTTTCTTTTTGCATTTATTATGTCTTAATTTTTAAAATATTGACTTTCTTCTCTTGATTATGTGGAAAGCGTTATAAGTAAAATAGAGTAAATGAAAAAGAATAGAAAATGCTACTAGGAATGCAGGAAAATGCACACCAAACATTTAAGAATTACTTTTGTACACAAAGGGTTATTCAGAGAGCACCGAAATGTCACCAACATAATTAAAATGACGCACCTCTAACTAGGTTCTTTAGTTTACAAGGACATTGTACCTATTCAAAACCTATTTCAGGGCTAATTCAGCCCTGCAATCAGGGGTTATTTGGCCTGCCCAGAAAGTTTAGATCAGCAAGTGCTGATCTTGCTTCCTGGAAACAATATCAGGAATGAACAGCAGTTCATTCACATCTCTAGCCAATTGCTGTCAATTGGACTCCAGTCTCTGCATAGGCACAAGACAGCTGTAGTTTCAGCACAGAGCTGAAGAAAACAAGCACTAGATTCAGGGTGGGTTTTATACTGCCTAAGGGTTAAAAAACAGGACCCTGAAGTAAGAGGTATTGAGAGTGTCAGGAGGGATTAATATTTAACTGTTTCTCATTTTAACCCTAGGTATCCCTTTGAGAAAAACAGAGTTTTGGCAACAGAAAAAAATCTGTGAAAATAGTCTGTCATCATTTTATCAGTCAATGAATGTCTCAACGTATTTGTAAGAGCAACAAAGCATAGGAAGGATACTTCAATTGCTGTAATACAGTATAAGCTTGTTACAGAAATCCCTGCTTTCCCAATACAAGTGTCTGATAGAGTTAATATGCAGCCAAGAACAATATCACTTGTCTAAATCACAAAGGGATGCATTGAGCTTTTGTATTAGCTGAAAGGAGAACTAATTCTAATTCTTCAATTGTTACAAATGTCTAGTGCTAGGATAACATTGTTACTGTAATAATAACTACTGCTGCTGTGTACTTTGTTTAAGAATAGTGGTCCCTGGAGGGTGAGTATAACCTTTCTGCAGCTGCTGTTTGCAAGCGAACATCCAAAACAAATCAAGACACATTTGGGGCAGCTTGAAATGAGCAGTTGTGCTAAGTTAATTCTGCCACATACCATAATGCTAAACACAAATCAACTCTAAGGTTGCAGGATCAGCACGGTGGCTTAAGTTTGTCTTGGACAGCTACAGAGGTTGAATGGGCAGTCTATTATTCACTTGCTGAAAGCTTGTGTTAGACAAGAAGATGACTATATAATAAGCAGATGTACCCTGGCTCAGAGAGAGCAATTTGTTTAAGCATTTGAATGGAGAAAGGAAGAAACATATCCTGTCAGCGTGGGTGCTAGAATATAGCTTTAGTTTTTGGGTTTTATCAACATTGTTTTTTATAAACAAATGTGCATAGAAAGATAGTGACATGGGGACTCCACATCATAATCTATTTCAAAAGTGTGCCATACGTCACTTTGGACTTGGTGTGCATGGACCTGGAGGTATATTTGGGATGTGCATGCCTGATTTCCTTGGCCTCCCTTGTGTGCAGAGTGTTTTGTAACCTGAGTTATGCAAGAATAATGTCATTGTCTATCTGTCTATTGTTATGGTCCATGTGTATCTTGTTATCTGCTGATAGGATTAGCCTTCCAGAATGCCCTCTTTCAGGAATATGTTAATATCTGCTGTATATTTGAGTAGTTTGTTAATCTTCTTTGTCAGTCAAACACTGCCCTATTATCTGCTGTCTTTAGACTGAAATCTGTTTGCCAATCACAACTGCCATTGTCCTGCATCATTTAGGATTGTTTGACAATGTTTATGCAATAATGTATAATGTATTGTCCTAGTCTATTATGTCTCACACTCCGAGAAGCAGCAACCTCAGAAACCTTCACAACATTTTCTAGGGGAGGTTTCTGTATATGTAAATAACCCAGGTTTGACCGTATAAATATCTGTGCCTGTCCCCAATTAAAAGAGTTCCATTCTGAGCCTGAAAACTTCCAGATATACAGCCTCATCTTATTTCAAGGGGATGCTAGCAGGCTCTCTATGTGTCCCGGTCCTTAAGCTTCATCTGAGGACTGGAAAAGGCACGAGTGTCTGCCTGAGAAGAACACAGGGGGTGCTGCAAGGAAGTGGCATTGATAGATGGAACCCAGTGGAGGTACGGAGATCTGTCACAAAAAGCATACAATATTTTTGTGCTTGTTTTTAACCCCATCACTACCGAGTGATTTTCCATAAGACTATTGGCGGGACTCGGTGGATTTATGAAAAATTACTTTCCATTACCCACACAGTAAATATATAGAGAGACATCCCACTGTATATGTTTGCTGTGGGTTAGTCCTTTCTGAAAAGAGAGGGCTTCCTTTGCTGGCCCAAAAGCACTTCTACATTTACATTTTAGCTGCAACTTTGTGATTCCACGTAGAAAATACAGATCTCAATGCATTTCTAATGCTTTCAGCACTGTCAACTGTCATGTCCAATGTGTTGAAATTTCAGGGCATGTTCTGGAGCCCATTTGAAAATTAATTACATTTGAAATAAATAAAATTCCTTTGCATTGCTCCAGAATTAGCCCACAATATACTCAATATATCAGCAGGTGCTTTGACGATAGAATATGATCTGTCTAGGTAGTGAAGGGGTTAACAAGGTGTCCCAGATAAGAATTTATGTGTTATCCCCTACCAAGTAACCCATACCCCAGGATCATACAGTGTTTGTCCACTATTGTGAAAAGCAATACAAAAACTGGGATCTTATTATTTTTCAATGAAATAATTCTTCCAGCGTGTATGAAAAAATAGATATATTGAAACTTACATAAAACAGCAACATATTTTATCATTAAAATTGCTTATTGTTACTAAGCAAGCAATTTTGGATTTTTTATCTTGTTATGCATATTATTTAAATATAGTTTAATATTTAAAACATAGTTACATTCCATTTTCTAATTTGTAGAGGTCACATGGATGCAAATGCTAATGAAATCTCCACCACACTTTTTTCATAACTTTTATAAGGGTGCCAAAATTACTTCTAGTTATATAGTTACATAGACCGATAAAGGACGTGCGCCCATCTCGTTCTCCCTATCATACAACACCTACTGCTGTTGATTCAAGAGAAGGCAAAAAACTGTCTGAAGCGCTCCCCAAACTACAACATACTGGAAAAAGATCCTTCTTATGATTCTGGAGATATCGGGGTTCCTTGGGAAATCCCCGGGCAGCTAGGGGTTCCCCGGCTAACTGACATCATCACGCTATGTGTGATGACGTCCGGCAGCGAGGGGGGACCCGGAGGTGGAGCCGCCATCCAAAATGTTGGCCCCCACCAGAGCTAGGCCGCGATTCGGTGCCGAATCGCAACCTGGTGTCTGAGGGGTTAAAGTCAGGCACCACTTAAAAGGGGAGACTCTCCCCTTTTAAGCGGTGCCTAGCTGGTGGCGCTACTCCTTCCCGATCGGGAGGGAGAGGGATCTGAACAGATCCTTCCCTCCCTTTCAGGCGATCTCCCGGCATTGCCGGGGGGTCACCTGGAACTGACGTCATCGCTCATGGCGCGATGATGTCATTGACGCTGGGAGGCGCTTAACTTCAGTGTCTGAGGACGCTGAACCCAGAACTCTGCGGGACCCCATACAGAGAGGTGAGTATCTCCGTGGGGGCTCCCGCTTGCGGAGGATGTGTGGGGAACGTCCTCTGCAGGGAAAGGGTTAAAATAAAAAATTAAATGCAAAATTTACTTTATTCTCAGTTCTAAGGCAATGGCATTATGTGCTTCTACATATTAACCACTTCAATGCGGTGGTCCTCCCTTTGCAGCCCGCGATCAGCCGGTATTCCGGCTGATCGCTCGGCCCCCCGGTGCGGGCTGACATCATCGATGTCAGCCCAACCTCCGGGACCCCGGCGGGCACGATAGGCGTCATCGCGCATGCGCGATGACGTCTATTTCAGGCACCCCCCCGCCATTGCAGGGAAGGTGCCTGAAGGGGAGGGGGAGGTCCTTCGGACCTCTCCCCCTCCCCATCCGTGCGGGCCAGCGATTAAAGGCAGGCACCGCCTGGAAGGGCACAGCCTGCCCTTCCAAGCGGCAGCTGTCTTTAACCCCTAGGGGGCTGGATCGCGATATGGCGCCAACATGCGCCGTATCGCGGTCCCCTCCTGGAGCTGGCCGACATCTTGGATGTCGGCCAAGCTTCCGGGATATCCCCCTAATGACTGGCGTCATCGCGCAGAGCGCGATGGCGCCAGTTTTTAAATTAACCCCTTGCTGCCACCTATAGTGGAGATAGGGGGTTCCAATGAACCCCCTATCTCCCGATCCGTGACAGCTAGGGGTTAATGTTTACTAGCATTGGAACAGCCAGAGCGTGGCCGTTCCAATGATACCAAACATGACCATGTAAAAATTTAAAAATAAAAATAAAATTAAAAAAAATTAAAAAAAATTAAAAAAAAAAACGTTTTTTTTTTTTTTTTTTTAGATTTATTAGTGCAACAATATTGTTCCCATTTCAATTATAATGGGAGCAATGATGCTGCACTAACGATTTTTTCTATGGGGGGGCGTTTGCTAAAAAACACGGAATTTCCCCAAAAAAAGTAACGATTCCTCATTTCTAATTTTTTTAACAAGCGCACCCCATAGAAAATATAACCGTAAACGATCGCATTTTAAAATGTGAAAAAAACACTTTACACATTGTAAATTATTGAAAATTCAAATTTTATTGCATTTTTTGTTATAATATACAGACATGACATAACGTATACATATAATAATGACATATTATGAATCTGCACAGTCTGCTGGAAAGAACGATATTTTAATATATGACCCAGACATATTATATAAGGCTTCAAAACGCGTTTAAACATGATGAGCGAAACCGGTAAAAATGAGCTCAGCACAGAGGTGGGAAAAGGCTCAGCAGCGAAAGGGTTAAGGAAGCAATGCCACTGCACTAACTCACCTTCTAATTTCCCACGCAAGGAGCAAATATTGAGGTGATGGTGCATTGTGTTATGATGCATTGGTACAACTAAAACACAAGCTCTGCTGCGAAGAGAGCAGGGTTATTTTGGACAACTGTATCTCCATTCTTTGTACCCTACAAGATCAAGTTAGGTGTGATTGGACAGGTCAGAGTCTAATGATACCAAACATGACCATGTAAAAAATTTTTGTTCCAAAGCAAAGCAAATTTTGATATCCTATTGAAAAAGTCCCGGATACAGAGCAATGTCAATGAATTGTTAAAAATGTCACGTCTTGAAAAAGACCCTCAGCCGTGGCCATTTTCCATAGCTATGGCTTGAAATTAGAGTTAGACTTACAAACTATGGTTAGGGTTAGGTTACTATTTGTGCTTGGTTTAGGGTTAACCCAAGTCCAAACATTCGGCTCCATTGTTTTAATTTCCGGCAACAGATTCTGTCCCTTCTTTTGATGTGAGTGCAGCGAGAAACTATGTTTCATTTTTATTATTTTTAAAATTGTATTTACTTTTTGTTTCCCCCAAATCAAATATTAAAGTTTTCCTGGCACTTTTCTGGGGGGAGGTGGCGCTCCAGATTTCTGTGTCTACAGGCTCCTGAGACGTAAATCTGGCTCTGATGAAAAGGGATTTTTGCACAGGAAAAATTCAAAAAAATTCCAGAAGGAAAGAAGTAGTCACTCAAGTATATTTTGCTTCGTTCTAAGTTGAGTTAGTGGTTTGATAATTTCCCTTGTAAATGTTTTGCACAAGATTTATTCTGCAGAGTGCTGAGCTGTGGATTCTGCTGCTGTTCCTGTGACCTACATTAGTCAGCTACTTAGATATAATGTGTCTCCATGTTTTCAGAGGAGAAGGGCAAGCATACTTAACCTCTAGCTGCCATTTGCAAATGCAAGGGTGAAAATGCAGTAAACAGGCTAAATTCAGCTGAAGCAAGTCCACAGTAATGTGTGTAATCCTATTAGTTCCAGAAGGAGCAACTTATTTCAGGGCCAGGGCATGCCTTAATAGACCAAAACATTAATCATACAAAACATTTTGGTGAATGAGGTTTACAGAAAGAACAGACATTTCTTCAGATGCTAAAAATATCATATAAAAACATTTATTCATATCATGCTCATTCCTTAGCTGACAACTCATCCATATTTAACTCCCTTTGATTTTCACAGATGTCCGTCAATTTTCCATATTGAATGTTTTACATATTTAAACTCGAGGACATGGAAGAAGAAGGACTTACAGAGATGTGATATTCAATGCACACATTTTTCATCATTACTGGCTCAAAAAATATATCCCGGTTGACTATTTGTATGTCAGATGATATACACTCATTGTTCATTCAGTTATTATGCCTATCAAGAACCAGGAAGGGCATGATTTATCTCAAAAACCAATCTTCGGAAAATATTTGTTTAAGTGGCTGTCTGTGATGTCATTTTAAACTGTAGACATGATTTTCTATCTTCTTTGACATGCATAGGTGTGTGCTTTTGTCTGACTGGGATTGTGTGCAACGAGTTTTTACACACAAATCTGTCTCTCTCAGGTTTTTCTGGTTTTGTTCACAACAGCCTAGTTTAGTGTTTAGTTTAAAGGGTCTCTTCACTAAAAGTTGAAACTCTGGAGAACTTTTGGAGAAGTGAAAATTCTAGCAGGGTTATTCAGAGAGAGGTGAAAAGCAGGAGAATGGCTGGGAATGGAAAATTCTAGGTCAAAATAGCCGATTTGGAAAGTGAGATAAATGGGAGAATTTTTATGGTTTGGCTATTTTGACCTAGAATTTTCCATTCTCCAGCCATTCACCTCTCTCTGAATAACCCTGTAGGTCAAAAATTATCCATTGCCACTAATGATGAGGGTATGCTACAGCGAACATGGCAAGAAATTGAGTTCTGTCTTTATGTGCTTCGTGCAACTAATGGTGCCCATATAGAGGTGTATTAAATGAGCTACAAAAAAATTCAGCTAATTCACTGGATCAGCAGATCAGAGATGTTGTTACTTCACAGAGAATGGAGTCTATGCAGTTCCTCTCAAAGCCAGGCATTGGAGCATGCCTATTCTGGGAGATATCTTACATTATGTATGGCACTCAAAATCTAGGTAGGGAGGTACGTGAACAAATAGTTGATCATGTCGTTGAAAATTGGAACGTATTCGATATAATGTCACATGACCAGGATGGTAACATCCAGTCCTATGTGACTGCCGTTGCATACTTTGACGACATGTCCCTACCACACACTTATGGTGGTTTATGCAAGTTGACAGCAGCTGGACAGCTTTTACAATTACAGGTCTATTCAAAGAAAGTTGAAACTCAGGAGAATGACCGGAGAAGTCAAAATTCTAGGCCAAAATAGCCAAACCAGAAAAATTCTCCCATTTATCTCACTTTCAAAATCAGCTATTTGGTCTAGATTATTCTCTGCTGCTGCCAGCTCTCCTGGTTTTCACCTTTCTCTGTTTAACTCTGTTAGTTTTCGAAGTTTATTGTAATTTTAACACCAAAAAACAGCATGGCTGCCATAATCAATAAGATACTAATTGATTCTTTTGAAGAAATCCAAATGGAGTACAAATCTGTAGACTCAATGGTTCAAAGTGATGATGTCCAATACCCCATTGAGTTCTTGCGTGAACTCTTTAAATACTCCTGGTCTTCCCGAACACAAACTTCTTCTCAAAGTGGAAGCATCTGTGACATTATTGCAGAACTTCAACCCTCCTAAGCTCTGTAATGGCACCAAATTGCATGTAAACGCACTCCACAGAAATGTGATTGAGGCTACTTTGCTAACTGGTTCTGGCATGGGGGAGTCGGTGTTCATACCACAAATACTCTTATACCTATAAAGGTTTGTCTCGTGATGACCATCAACAAGTCTCAAGGGCAGGCTTTGAAGGTAGCAGGGATTGAACTAAGGGAAGACTGCTTCTCACATGGGCAGCTACCGTTGCCTGTTCCAAAGTGAGCCCACCTAACTCTCTGCTAATCCGAGCACCTGAAAGAAAAAACACCAATGTAGATTACAAAGAAGTACTCAAATACTTTTTTTTCTATGTTCCAGATGCCAAAAAATGAAATAAAGTCGCATTGTCTGTTTGTATTTACAACACAAAACAATTCATGGACACATATCAATGAAACAACTTGGTTTTGTAGCCAATACGCTCTGACTAACGTCTGCAATAAATATTACTTATTACTTTAAGACATCAACCTGTAAATTATACTTCCTGCAGTTTGGACAAAAAA
This sequence comes from Leptobrachium leishanense, assembly GCA_009667805.1. Taxonomy (NCBI): domain Eukaryota; kingdom Metazoa; phylum Chordata; class Amphibia; order Anura; family Megophryidae; genus Leptobrachium; species Leptobrachium leishanense. The sequence continues at coordinate 206,869,756 of CM019064.1, forward strand.
CTCATGTTTCTTTTAAAAACAATTGTCACAAATCACAAAATTCACGCGAGCGAAGCCGCGGGCAAAAGCTAGTATTATTATATATTGACTTTGCACGGGTGTGTCTGTTAAGGCTAACATCATCAAAGATTTAAAAAAAATAATACTTGTCTTATGATAAACATTACAGAATATGCAATTCTCAGGTATCTGCGATTGCAAAGTCAATGAATACTTCATTGCTGAATTAAAGGAGATTAAGAGAGAGGGGAGACAAAGTGAGATATCACTGCTCCTGACTTTTTGCTGTCACTTACTTTCATTATGTCATTATAACAAAGTCTGATTTAATGTGTTTTGTTCCCCTTACATTACAACATGCAAATCTAAATAGTAAAAAATACAAAGTTTAGAGACCAATAAATGAATAAGAGTCGAAGCGTTATCCATTTCCTATAATCTTTAACTTGAACGTAAAGTGTGCTTGTTACTGAAAACTGGGGAAATTGTCATAAAATTGGACAACACTTTCCAGTGGAGATTTATAACAAGCTACACCACTGACAGCACAAGGTAACTTTAGCCAAAGTTGACAGAGCAGAACATGAAGTGTTGATAAATGAAGGATTTCCTTTCCCATTAGAAAACACAGAAGGTGCCAAAAACACAAGACAATAGTCAAGCATTTATTATCCGCTGATTGTGCAAATACAATACAGCTTGGCACTTAAGCTCTGAGCTTTGAGAGCTACATTAAAGAAGTTCCACTCAATAAATCTCTTAAATTATAACAGAAACCGCCAAGGTACCTCTTGGCTGTGCCTCTGCTCCATTGAAAAATTAGTGTTTATTGCGATGAGAAGGCTGTGAGGACAAGTGTTCAGCGAGGATTGCTCATGTAGGTATTAAAAATACATGATTGCAGTGAACACTTGCTAACGGTGTCTCTATAGGGCATCTTAAGAGGAGCAAAAGCTGTCTAAAATTTGCGCTCGCTTGATAAATTTATTCTGTAGTATCTGCCTTCACTTTATGAAACAACAGTGCTTGACTGTTGTTACAGATGAGAGATGAATTCTGTTTTCCAGAATGCTTCAGATTCTCCTTGATGGTTTATATACAGTACATTGTTTCTATAAACACAAAATCTTATGGAGCTGCTCTGAAAAATAAGTGAAGAACATTTTTCCATCACTCCAGGAACTGATGTGCATTCGCTTTTCTAACTTCTTTTATTGACTAAAATGGGAAAATAATTTTTTCTGTGATCGGACATGATTAATATTTCTTTGTCTGGAAAATGTGACTGGATTAGTTGTATTTGATTTTTTAATAATCTAAGCCAGTGGTTCCCAAAAGCGGCCCTTAAGTACCCCTAGCAGGTCAGGTTTTAAGGATTCTCTTGGAGAAATGCAGACTAATCCCTGCAATCACTGAGCAGCATAGGCGTCTCTACAGGAGGGAAAGGGGGGCAATTGCCCCCCTAGGTTATTCCTTGCCCCCCCATGTGCCCCCCCACCAAAAAATCAGCATCCAGATTCCCCCACATATTCGGACCACTATATCTCCATCCCTGTGCATTGTATATGGACGATCTAGGTGTCTTTAGAAAGGGCAGATTCTGGCCTTTCGAATGATACCCAACATGCCCATATTCAATGTAGAATAAATCATACAAACGTAAATAATGTGCACGTAGACATAAACATTTTCACAGGGTTGAAATAGCTCACCAGTGAACGTGTTAACATTCAGACTATATATTACATTGTGTATTACTTTTGTTTATGCCTTGGTTTAGCTTTGTTTTAAGGGTTAATGGGCAGGCTTCATCACTCACAGTATACATTTGATTTTTTTCCTTGATGTATGTCATTTTAGGGTTAATAGGTAGCTCCACGCCACACTGTTTATTATTTTTATTGGATTTCCCTTGGTTTATGGAAGTTAGAATCTTAAGGGTCTATTCATCTTTAGATCCTTTGGTTTTCGTCACATTTTGGGTAATTCATTACGCCAAAAATATTTTGAATTCCCTATTTAGTGAATCGTCACGGTAATTGCTAAAATTGGAGTCGCTGAAGCAATTATCAGACATCGGCGAAAACTGCTGAATTGTGGCGAATAAATAATTGAATTTAAGTATCAAAAATAAGGTATCATTGCATCACATTACTCTGGGGTTTTGGAATCTTATTTATATATACTTATTTAGGGCACCATCACCTGGGGTGAGCTAACCCTAGCGTTGGAATTTTTTGTGTTAGCGCCAGATTAATTCAGTCTAGCACCTGAAAACAGATTGTTTGCACCCGGGTCCACAAACAGGAAAAATCAATTAGTGCGTCGCTATTAGCGATCGTAGTGCGAGTTTAGTGTACTTTTCACATCCTATACTTAACATGGGGAGAGCTAGAGATCTTTAGCGCTTTTGCAATTTACAAATAACTTTGTGCATGCGCCGATTTTTTGAGGGATGCTATTTTCAGAATTTTACCTACTGCTGAACTCTGGTGCTAACTACAAAAAAACAGGTCCTCGCCCAAAATTAACAGGCAATTGAAAGGAATACAGCACAGGTGTTCTCTTGGCTCCATAAACCACAGTAATGGATCTGGTCAGCAATGTCGCTGCTATTGCAGTAGACTATATTGTAAATGTATTCTTTATTGACATATATCCTAATTCTAGTATATTGCCTAATTTTAAACATTTTATGCTGGGGGTTATTCATACTATGTAAGCAGTTGATTATTAGGGTGACCGTGTGGACCATGTTTAACCCTTTCGCTGCTGAGGCTTTTCCCGCCTCTGTGCTGAGGTAATTTTTACCGGTTTTGCTCATCATGTTTAAACGCGTTTTGAAGGCTTATTTTAGTATATGACCCAGACATATTATATATCGTTCTTTCCGTCAGACTCGGCAGATTAATAATTTGTCATTATTATATGTATACGTCATGACCTGTCTGTATATTATAACAAAAAATGCAATAAAATATGAATTTTCAATAATTTACAGCGTGTAAAGTGTTTTTTTTCCACATTTTAACATGCGAGCAATTGCGGTTATATTTTGTATGGGGTGCGCTTGTTAAAAAAATTAGAGATGGGGTCTCGTTACATTTTTTTTGGGGAAAATTACACGATTTTTAACAAACGCACCGCATACAAAAATCGTTAGTGCAGCATCATTGTTCACATTATAATTGAAATGGGAACAATATTGCTGCATTAACAAACCAAAAAAAAGAAAAAAAAAGTGTTTATTTTTTTTTATAATTTTTTTTTTAAAATATATTTTTTTTTTTACAAACTTTTCACATTCGAGTTTGGTATCGTTGGAACGGCCATGCTCTGACCGATCCAACAATACCAAACGTTAACCCCTAGCTGCCACGGATCGGGAGATAGGGAGTTCATTGGAACTCCCTATCTCCACCGTTGGTGGCAGTTAGGGGTTAACTCCAGGACTGGCATCATCGTGCTATGCACGATGACGCCAGTCCTCAGGGGGAGTTCCCGGAGGCTTGGCCGACATCCAAGATGTCGGCCAGCTCCGGGAAAGGATCACGAACCGGCGCTTTTCAGCGCCGATTCGTGATCCAGCTCCCCAGGGGTTAATGCCAGGTACCATTTGGAAGGGCAGGCTGTGCCCTTCCAAATGGTGCCTGGGTTAACCCCCGCAATGCCGCCAATCGGGAGGGAGAGAGGTCCGAAGGACCTCCCCCCCTCCCTTTCAGGCGCCTCCTCCGCACATGCGGGGGGGCGCCTGAATTAGGTGTCATCGCGCTGCCGCGATGACACCTAATTTCACTGGCGGCGGTTCCGGATGCTGGGCTGACATCGAGGATGTCAGCCCGCACCGGGGGGGCCAGCGATCGGCCGGAACCCGGCCAAACGCTGACCCCAAAGGGAGGACGCGCTCAGCGCGTCCTCAGCACAGCAGGAGCCATGCGGAGGACGCGCTGAGCGCGTCCTCCGCATCGAAGTGGTTAAAGGGACACATGGACGCAAGTCTTACCCTGAAACATGTATTATTTATATGCTGCAGCAGGGAAGTTATTGTGGCTCACATGGCCTTTCTTTTGGATCTATTAAATGCAGTGTAATGATTCTACATGCTGTTGGGGGTATTTATAATGCAATGCCCATCAGCCTTAATTAATATATGTGTTCGTATCAACATGGATGATACGGCCACCTTGGAGGATTTTAATAATGCAGGGTGTGAGGTTATTCACTGGATGTGTTCATACTTATACAAGCTTGTGAGGGCAGAGAATAGGTATGGCCCGGCACTCTGCACTGGAAAAAAAACACTTCTATCCTCTACACAACCGCATTAGCGCTGGGTCTCTGCCCGGGTCTTAGCGTTTCACTAACGTGCGCTAAATGACCTTGTACATGGACTCCCGCGGACAAGGTGTTCTGTTAGTAGGTCATCAGTTTTAGCGACTTGTGCTAACTTTTTCCTTTAGCAACGGCATTTTAGCTCACACCAGGTGATAGGGCCCTTCATTTTTGAAGTGGTATGATTTAGTGGTGAAAATTATAAGCGCCCCCCCCCCCAGTTTTGACTGTGGTATCCTATGTGCCCCCCCTAAATATTGTTCCTAGAGTCGCCACTGCTGAGCAGCAAATCATATCACCTGTACTGTGCTTCAGATAACTGGAAAACCTGGCCTGTTAGGGGTACTTGAGGTTGGGAACCACTGATCTAAGCAACTATATGAGGTGGTTAATGAATGACACATTATTTCTAAAGGCAGAAAGTAAAGAGCAGAGATCTCAAACTCTGCCCCCCCCAATGTTTCTGAACTAATACTCCCTTAATACTGTGGTCATCTACTGCAGTGGTCCCCAACCCAGGCCCTCAGGGCCCACTAACAGGCCAGATTTTGCAGATCACCTTGGGGAAATGCAGACTGAATCCTGCAATCACTGAGCAGCAAATCATAACACCTGTGCTGTGCTTCAGATATCTGGCAAACCTGGCCTGTTAGTGGGCCCTGAGGGCCTGGGTTGGGGACCACTGATCTACTGCATTCAAAGAACTCTTGGAATTGTAGGCCATAAACATCTAGGAGAATGGTGGAGTAGGAAAAGTACATGTCACTTCTACCTTGGAGGGGACTCAAGTGCCGCTTGTTTTCAGCATTCAGTAGCACCTCAAGTGCTGGAAGGTTACATAGTTCCATAGGCTGAAAAAAGACAAGCGTCCATCGGGTTCAGCCTCTCACACATCACCTACTGCTGTTGATCCAAAAGAAGGCAAAAACCCAGTCTGAAGCATTTGCCAATCTGCAACATACTGGGGAAAAATTCCTTCTTGACCCCAGAAAGGAAGTGAGATTTCTCCTTGGATCAAGAAGCTTTTACCCACATATTAAATATTATAACCCTTAATATTATGTGTCTGCAGGAAGTCATCCAGTTGTTGTTTAAAAGTCTGTACAGTCTCTGACCAACCCACCTCAACAGGCAGAGAATTCACAGCCTTATTGTTGTCACCATAAAATATCCTTTCCTATGCTTTAGGCTGAATTTCCTTTCATCCAGTCAAAATGGGTGACCTTGTGTCCTGTGTATAGTCCTGTTAATGAATAGGTTTCCTGACAATGGTTTATAATGGCCCTGTATATATTTATATAAGGTTATCAGATCCCCTCTAAGGCGCCGTTTCTCTAAACTAAACAGGTTTAAGCCTGTTAGCCTTTCCTCATAACTTAAACATTCCATTCCCCTTATTAATTTAGTTGCCTATCTCTGCACTTTTTCTAGCTCTATAATATCCTTTCTTAAGACAGGTGTCCAAAATTGCACAGCATATTCAATGTGCGGTCTTACAATTGATTTATAGAGGCAAAATTATGCTTGATCCTGAGAGTGAATTCCCCTTTTAATGCATGCCAATACCTTGCTGGCCTCGGCGAACGCTGTTTGACATTGCGCTTTGTTACTTAGTTTGAAGTATATGATTATTCCCAAATCCTTCTCCTGCTTTGATTTCCCTAACTCCGTACCATTTAGGGTATAAGTTTCTTGTGAGTTCTTCACTCCAAAGTGCATAACTCTGCATTTATCTAAATTAAATTTCATCTGCCATTTAATTGATGAGCCAAACACCCCCGTGTTCGGTTCGCATTCGAACTCGAACAATTTCAAAAGTTCGAGTTCGAACACGAACCGAACTCAATGTAAGTCAGTGGGACTCGAAAGTTCGATTTTTAGAGTGCCCTCCAAGAGGGCATATATGCAAGATATTTGCCATAAAAGGTGTATGGGGGTACGGGTAGAGCCCTGGGGGACAGGAAACAAGGACAAAAAGTAAAAAAAAAAACATTTTTAAAGGTGAGTTTTCCATGAAATAAAGGTTAAGAATAAAAATGAAAAATTCCTTCAAATATCGTGCCTATGATGTCCCCATAACCTGCCCGTGAAGTGGCAGATTTGTAGGATGTATAGAAACATTTAAAAAGAAAAAAATGACATTTCAAATGACGGTAAATGGTTTTCCTTTAATCTATTCATAAACAACTGCTTGGGGTGGCAGCCTGTATGAAACGAGGAGACATTTTAGGACACGCAGAACAAGTTTAGTGATTTTTTGGCTAAATTATGGTGAAACTTATGCAGTCTTTGAATGAAAATAACAATAGGTGCTTTAAAATTGGGCCTTTAGTGTCGGCAACAGTGCCGTCACACCGTAACCCCTCTGTGGTATTGTGGAAGAGTGCAGGGTTGGACCCTGCGGTCCAATATTGAAATGATATGAATCTGGTATAGACGTCAGTGGCAGTGCAGCCAAATATTAAGCCTTTGGTGCCAGCTAGTGCCTTCACAATGTAACCCCTCTGAGGTATTGTGGAAGAATGCAGGGGTGGAGGTTTTGGTAATTCAGAAGAGATCCCCAATCTATTCAGTTACGTCAGCACCAGGGGATTGATAGCTGCTGATCCAGGACTGATTCATTTTTATAAATGTCTGCCGGTCTACAGAGTCAGTGGACAGACGCACTCTTTTGTCTGTGACAAAACCTCCAGCGGCACTGAACGTCCTTTCAGAAAGCACGCTGCATGAAGGGCAACCTAGTAGCTGCATAGCATATTGGCTAAGTTCTGGCCAGTGATACAATCTCAACACCCAGTAAGCCAGTGGATCATCTGCTATAAAGGTATGCAGGTCTGCCCTTGCCCCTAGGTAGTCCTGCACATACGGTGAAGACGCTGGCAATGGGTGCCTACATTTGACGTCCCTGGGCATCGTGGACTAACAAAATTTAAAAAGGCATCAGTCAAGTGGCCCAGGCCTTCACCGCTTTTCCTCTGATCATCCTCAGCCTCAGAAGCACCTGTGTCATCACTTGGTAACCTACCAGTGCCTGGAAAGGTGTTACACAAGTGTCGCTTTACAGCGTACTCAAGTTGTTTCATCTGGTCCTCCCTCTGTGCGGGCAGGATGAGCTCTGCAACTTTACCCTTGTATCGTGGATCAAGAAGACTTGCCAACCAGTAATGATCCCTCTCCTTGATAGCACGAATCCTGGGGTCCTTTAGCAGGCTTTGCATGATAAGGGAGCCCATGCAGCATAGGTTGGAGATGGCATTAGCTTCCGAGTCTTCCTGGTCAATGAGGATGACCCCATCGTGCACTTCCTCCTCCCAGCCAAGTACTAGTCCTTGGGTTTCTGGGCACACAAAACCCTCCCTTGAGGAATCCCCACCTTCAATGCCCCCCCACTACTTAAATATTCCTCCTCCTCCTGTCTGATCTGAGGACCCGCTGGAATGCTGTCTGCGTAAAGACTGGGGCCTTGAGAGCTAGGGAAGGCCTCCTCTTCCTCCTGCTGCTTTGCCTCTAGTATCACATCTATAATTCCCTGCAGAGTGTGCTCCAGCAGGAACACTAAAGGAATTGTGTCACTGATGCATGCACTGTCCATGCTCACCATTCTCGTTGCCTCCTCAAATGGTGACAGTACAGTGCATGCATCCTTGATCAACAGCCACTGCGGGGGGGGGATTCCAAGTTGACCTGAACCTGTCCTTGTGCCATACTCACACAGGTACTCGTTGATGGCTCTCTGCTGCTTGTGCAGACACTGCAGCATTGCTAATGTCGAGTTCCACCTGGTAAGCATGTCACAGATCAGACGGTTTGTGGGAAGGTGGAATTCTCTTTGAATTTCTGTCAGGCGAACACTTGCTGGGAATGACCATCTGAAGTGGCTGCAGACTTTTCTGGCCTGGCTGAGAAGCTCTGGCAGCCCTGGGTACCTGGTTAGGAAACGCTGTACCACCAGATGTAGAACGTGTGCTAGGCATGGTACATGCGTCAACTTACCCAGGCGTAGGGCGGAGAGAAGGTTGCTGCCATTATCACAGATGACCATTCCCAGCTGAAGCTGGCATGGTGTTAACCATCTCTGCACCTGCCCCTGCAGAGCTGACAGAATTTCTGGCCCGGTGTGGCTCCTGTCCCCTAAACAAACCAGCTCAAGCACAGTATGGCATCTTTTTGCTTGAGCTATTGCGTAGTCCCTGCCACGCGTCGGTTTAAAGGCCACTTCGCCAGAGACAAAGAAGGAGGAGGAGGAGGAAGAGGTGGTGGAGCAGACAGACTTCATACAAGCAGCTTTCTGGAGGCGTGGTAGATGAACAAGCTCCAGCACAGAGCCCCTTCCTGGATCCCTCCCAGCTGCAATCAGAGTTACCCAGTGTGCCATGAAGGAAATATAACGGCCCTGTCCATGCTTGCTGGACCACGTGTCTAAAGTCATGTGCACCTTGCTGCTGACTGCCTTTCCCAATGACTCGATAACATTGTCTTCCACGTGCTGGTATAGTGCTGGAATAGCCTTCCGTGAAAAGAAATGGCGTTTTGGAATCTGCCACTGTGGTACAGCACATTCAGAAAATTTATGGAAGGAAGCAGAGTCCACCAGCTGGAAAGGCAACAGCTGCAATGCGAGTAATTTTGCTAAGCTGGCATGTAGATGCTGTGCTTGGGGATGGTTGGGACTATATTTTTTCTTATGCTGCAGCAGCTGGGGCAACCTAATCTGACTGCGTAAATCTTCAGCTGATGGGATGCTGTCACATTCTGAGGAAGGACCTGGTACACCCATTACTGTAGCATCATCCCTGTTTGTGGAGGTTGTAGGCAATGACATGGCAGGACATATAGTGGGGGTAGAGACAGATGAGGTGGAGGAGGACCTATACAAAGTATTGTGCCAATGGGATGTGTGGCAGGTGGTCATATGTCGCCTGAAACACGTGGTACCCAAGCGTGGGATGTCTTTCCCACGCTTGATCCTCATCTGACAAAGATTACAAATAGCAACGGTGCGGTCTGCTGCACATTTCTTAACCAACTCCCAGACAGCAGACTTCCTGTACATGTGCTTTGAGACAACAGCGCTTTGCACCTCAGTAACTGGGCTGTTACTCCTGACTGTTGCAGCCGCTCATTTTTTCTGTATGTATGTATATTATGCTTGTAACACCAGTCCGTCGTTTTGCTGCTGTTCCTCTTTCCATGTTTTTGTTTTTAACCCCAAATGCGAAGTGTTTGGTGCGTGTATAAATAAAACCCACCATATCTCTGCCTCTCCTTAGCTGAAAAGCAGCAGGAGGGGCTTGGAGCTGCTCAGTGACTGTACTGTCCTTTTTTTTTTTTAATACCAGTTTTTAATCTCAGCTGCAAGCTAGAATAATGTGTCCTTGAATTCTGGTTTTATGCCTGACTATCTTATCATTAGTTCTTCCTATGAAAAGTATAGTAAGCGTTTATGTAGAGTATCTGTTATTAGAGTTGAGTCGCAACCGTGTTTTGCTGCTTGGCTGGAATAGCAGAGAAGATGTTATTATTAAAAAGTGGGTCCATTACACTTAACGGCTCATTGTCATGAATCCCTGATTTCAACACCTAGAACACGTCACGACTTGACCCTCCGGTCTTTAGAGTAGCTGCTAAATAGCTAACTAATAGATGAATAGTTGAATACAGAGATAGTACAGTCACAGAAACGGAGTGCAACAACCGCATGCAATCGTCTACCATGGGTGAACCTGCACGAACCCTGCGCAAGCTTACTGTACTGCGCGTGTCCTATACTTAACATTGTGAGCGCAAATGCGAATGTGCACTGGTACGCGGATGGTAATACAATTTATTTGCGGTAATTACCACATAGCCTTTGCGCGCATAATTTTAGCAACCGCAAAAAGCTGGTGGTAACGGCATATCTGAAAAACCTAGCTAACCCGAAAAAAAAAAACCAGCACATTAACAGTAATGCAGCAACAATATAATGGATGATGGCAGGTGTGTGTGTATTATTACTGTAGCATATGAGCTCATTTTGCATCATAGATGCAGAACCCGTCTCCATGCCTCTGCCAGTTGCATTTGATAGCTGTGTTTCTTAATTTTGATTGACTGCATTTGTGCACATACTGTTTGCACGCGCAATTGATCGGCGGAAGAAAAAAGCCGCAAGGATTGTATTTCCAGCGGTGATGTGCGCGCAAAAGTTTAATGTTTAAAGTTTAGGCTTTTTGTGTGAAAATTGTAATATAGCCCATAATAATTATATTTTATGAATCTGCCGAGTCTGCCGTATAAAAGGATATATAATTTGTCTGGGTCGTACAATAAAACATGACTTCAAATCCCGTTTAAACATGATGAGCACAAAACGCTGAAAAGTAGCTCAGCACACAGAGGTGAGATGAATCAGCAGTCAAGGGGTTAAAGATATCAATAGTCACACCATTATTTATCTCCTCATGGGACCATCAGGAGTGAGTCAAATAAAATGGCAGAGGCACGTGTGACTTTCAAACATCATAAGACCATTTTGAAGTGGTATTGTAAATTTGAAAATTTGTGTGAAGTTCAATGACAATGGCAATGTGAGTTTGGAACAGAACCACCTACATGACTAACAATCGCACAGATTCGTAATATATTCAGAACCGATGTCACTGTGTGTTATGTGCACAAACATAGATCTGGGAGGCGTCGCAAGCAACAAGTCCTGCTTCCCCGGATACAGTGTTGTAGCAGTTTACACACTCACTTCAAAAGTCTGTCAAACAATGTGCACGAGAGACAGGAATTAGCAGATCAAGCATACAACATATTCTGAAGAGAGCACATTGGAAATTTTACATCCCGAGACTGTTACACGCCATGACTGAAGATGATCCTGATTAGAGAATAGAGTACTGTGAGTGGTTTCCACAAATGGTACATTGAGATGGAGACTTTGTACAGAAACTGGTGTGGACTGTCTTCCAAGGGTTTAATTGGACCATTCTTTTTTGAAGACACAGTCACTGGTCCAATGTGTAACGTTGGGGGCTTCCAGCCTTTCCGGTGTGCTTGAGGGCAGCATGTCTGATGCTGCTCGCTCACCAACACCCAGTTTAAATTGAAACAGGCAGGGAGGTGGCTGCATGAGGTGCGGCTTGAGAGGGGGGCGCGGTCTGGTGAAGGTCTTTTAAAAACCAACAGTTCCTTCTAAGCAGTGCCAGATCGTGGTTATCCATACCTGAGCTCCTTGTACCTGAATTCTCTCGTGATTTAACCTATGCTGGTTTTCTGACTATTCTGCCTTCCGTTGCTCTAGACTATTTCCTTGTACTACGCTTCTGCACTGATATCGACCGGCTATTCCATTTGACTATTCTATACTCTGTATTCCTGATTCTGGCTCGTCTGACTACCCCCGTGTTGCTGACCTGGTTTTGTATTACGACATTGTCTTTGATTAACCCTTTCTGTCTAGCTAGTATACCTGGCCAATTCTAAGGACCAGACAGTTAGGGATTCTTCTACGGCTACCCTGTTGGTAGCTTTTGGGCTCTGTGGAGTGTTGGGCTTTAAGGACTGCGTGGTGGGATCCGGGAACCGTGACACAATGTACCTCGACATACTTCACACATCCATTTTACCGGCCATTCGTCCGGTTTATGCAGATGAGCAATTTTACTTCCAGCAAGATGGTGCACCACCTCACTACCAGCAAGACGTAAGAGCCTTGATGACATTCTGCCAGGAAGTTGGTTAGGACGCAGAGGTGCTGTTGAATTCCCACCATGTGCCCTGGACTTAACACCCCTTGAGATGAATGACGTATACTATAGAAAACCACCTACACTGGCTGCACTACAGGAATAAATTGAAATATCATGCAGAGCGATGACTGTGGACACTCTAGTCAATGTTGTTCATGTAGTAGTGCACCGAAATCATAAGACCCTGGATGCTAATGGTGACCACTTTGAGCACCTAATGTTTTTGCATTATTCTAACATGACTTAGAGCTACTCTTTAATGTTCATATAAATCTAGTAATAAACATTTTTATACATATATTTTTCATGTTGAAGTGTGTATACATTTTTTGGGCCCCTCTGCACATAAACACACTGAGCATGTGCGACTGTGTTGCTCCCCCTCCCTCCTGCACTGTGAGCTGAGGGGAGGGCGGGGCTGAGTGCCATTCCAATCTGTAACTCTTTCACCCCAGCTACTGCATAGAGAGGGAAAGACAGAAATCAACACACCCAGGGAAAAAGAGACACACAGCAAAAGGCACAAAGAAACAGACAGCAAGATAAATCAGAGGGCCAGCAAGAAAAAGCAGAGAGAGTGCAAGAAGAGGTGCAGTGAAGAGCACACAAGAAAAAGCACAGTGAGAGAAAGCACGCACAAGAGACAGACAGCACAATAAACTGTGAGTGAGTGACTGTATGAGGGAGTTTGAATGAGACAGGAAGTATGTAAACCATGAAAGAGCGCAAGTGAGCGTGCCAGTGGGTGAGTGAGTCTGTGTGTGAGCATGCATGAATGATAGAGTCAGCTAGTAAATGTGTGTTGCTCTCACAGTTGCAGAGATAGTGTCATGGCTGGATCCTGTGATGCTTGGCGGCTGATAGTGCCATCCTCGCTGCTTACTGGCCAGCCGCCAAAAGATATTGGTGGCTCCCACGGACGCCGGCCAATGTTCTACCCTGTGTACCGATCCTTGGTGTGTCTGACTTCCCTCTCTGGTTTCTGACTCTGGCCTGCTTTTGACTCTGTCTTTTCTGTGTGTCTGCCATGTTCAGAAATTTCAGGATATTCTAAAGACCTCCAGGGTAGGTCGTGCGATGTCTTTATGTAGGGATCAAAGGAGTCTGTTACAAATAGTGAAAATTCAGTTCCTCCGTTATCCCTGTCTGAGGTCTGAGCATGCACAGGGTTTCACGTGCAAAGCTTGTGCTAGCTCATATGAAGCTTTGATGAATGGAGTAGTGGGCGGGGAGGCTAGGAATATTCAAGGAATAAAAGCTGAAGAAACATCCCTAGATGAGGGGCGTGCAAGAGAAGGTGAAATGACAGAGTTTAAATCAAGAAAATAAAACATTTTTACACATTTTTTAAACTTTTATTGATTTATTCTAGTTTGTCTATTGTATAAAAGTGTGTAACTGTCAATCAATTTTAAAAAAAATTCTAGACATGCATGTCTCTTTAAGAGGCGGTGTGGTCGTTCATAACCTGTATAAACATGAGGACATGTAGTTGCTTAGAAAGCAGCTTCTGGTTTCATTAGGTTAGGACCCACCTGACCAGAGGTGCCATGATGTGTATTATTTTAAGCAGACTGTGTTTTTCAAATTGTTGTGACTTAGATGAAGATCAGAGCACATTTTATGACCAATTCATGCAAAACTCCACGTAATCCCAAAGGGTTCACATACTTTTTCTTGCCACTGTATATTTTGTATTTATTGGTGCTTGGGTATACACATTTGTTACAGTGTTTCATTTTGGGTGATGGCCTGACCTTCACATGGAGGGTATATACGGACTCTTGTATGGAATGTGTGTCTTAGAAGAGATGGCATGCCCTTTGAATGGAGAGGATTGATTGACTTTCCAACAGATTTGAGGGGATGGCCTGATCTTGGAGGATGGGATGACTTGACCCTTGGAGGTGTAACGGAAGCTATATCGCTTCCCCCAGAGTAGCGGAGTTGAGATCCTTAAGGGCAACAATACTTTCTTGATTAACACAGAAAATGCATAAAAAACAGATTGTAACTCAAGAGTGTCATGGAGCTGATGTAACGCTCCATGCTTCAAACCCCAAGAGACTTTATGTTCAATCTATATCGTGTGTTTTTAAATATATATTACATCGTTTGGTTTTAGTTTAAATTAGTTTAGTGTAAAATGGCGTAGCTTTAGTTTTAAATACTTATATTCCTGTAGGTAAATGTGTTTCTGTATAGCCAGTAAACAAGCTTTACTGCTGTGTAATTTATGCAACAGGGCTTTCCCATTTATCTGGCTGCATGTTTAATTCAAGGGATCTGTGATAGTGTTTGTCTTTAATCTGATGTGTTAGAACAATGGATTATGCAAATGTTGTGTGAGCTAAAGGCTAAAGAATATAAAGAATATTTATTGTAAATATCTAACTGACATAATGTAATTAGCATATTGGTAGGACGAGGTGCGTCATTTATGCAAATTATGACTGTTGGATTTCAGCATAAATGGTGGCGTTTTTGTTCATTAAAGGTTAAAGAGAGAGAGAATCCTGTTTTAAAACATACAGCCGCGTCTGGTGTTTTATTTCAAACTACGCTACACTCCACACTCAACCTCAGAAGGCAGAGAGCGGCCTTCTGGAAATTCCTAATGGCTCCAGGGCAGAGGAACAGAAGCAGGCGGGTCAAGCTGCTCGAGGCGCTGAGGACAGCGCTCCCAGTAGCCGGGCTGACCGCAACGAAGGGGTGTCTGGAGAGTCAGGACAGGTGGAAGAGAAAGGTTCCGTCACAAAGAGCCAGGGGACTCAAAGGACTAGCTGAATTGCCTCTAGGCTCCAAGGGTTTTGAGACCGACAGAAAGCCTAGGACACGCTCAGAAACACCATACGTGGAATGACAGTCTGTGAAGTATTCAAGGTGCAGGGCAGTCAGAGATGCAGAAACCAATCGTTCTGGTAAATACTTGAGATTAGTAGATACCTGGAGACTCTCAGAAGGTACTGGCTTGCATACAGGATTGTTATTGCTAATATATACAGAGATGCGATTAGAAATAAGGTTAAACAGAAATAAACAATTGTTTGTTATCGTGGTCTTAGCAAAAACATTAACATGAGTAGTAGCCTGGGTAAAGGGACCCCGGAGGGTTACAAACAATACCCCTAAACGTGATGGGACAGAACCCAAACAGCGAGCGATCAACCCAGCAACCAGCATGGGGTTAAATCACTAAAACACGCAAACAGCGTAATGTACATGATAGAGAGAGAGTGGTCAAAGCCAAGCCCGGTCAAATAACAGGAGCAGGAATCTCATACAAAGCAGGGTCGTCAACAGTAAATTCAATCAGATACAGGAAGTAGCGGTGCGTGAAACAAACTCCACAACAGGGCAACAAGACAACTCCTCGAGCCCTGTTTTAAAGCCGGTGGCTCCTGGTGACCACATCTGACCCCGCCCCCTCAGATGCCGATCTGCCAGCAGAAAGTGCTGGCACCCGGTCCCCCTTCTTACCCAGACCCCCAGGGAGCACAGCGTGGGCTGAGGATGTAACAGAACCCCCCCGTCTACGGTCGGGCTCAGAACGACCACCAGGCACTGAAGGATGGGACTCATGAAACAGGCGAACCAGACGAGGCGCATGGAGATCACTGGCATCTTGCCAGGAACGATCTTCAGAACCATAACCCTCCCAGTCCACCAGGTACTGCAGGACACCCCTGACCAGATGGGACCGCAAGATGGCACGGACCTCATACTCCTCCTCACCCTGAGACTTGATAGGCGGAGGGGGAACAGCAACTCTAGTGTACTTATTGCAAGTAAGCGGCTTCAGGAGGCTGACATGAAATACGTTATGTATACGTAGAGAAGCAGGCAAAGCCAGCGCATAAGAGAAAGGATTAATACGTTTTAACACCTTGTAAGGCCCAATAAAACTGGGAGCCATCTTCATGGATGGTACCATTAATTTGATGTTCCTGGTAGACAGCCATACCTTGTCCCCAACCGTATACACCGGTGCAGGACCTCTGTGTCTGTCTGCTTTGATTTTTTGCCTATCGATATTGGCCTTCATAATCTCTTTCATTTTCTCCGATGTCCCTTTCAGGTCTTTCAGATGGTCGTCCAAGGCCGGCAACTCAGTTGCCTGGAACTCAGAAGTGAGCATAGGAGGATCATAACCATAAATGGCATGGAAAGGTGAGTGGCCTGTGGTATCACTTACTGAGTTGTTTAAAGCAATCTCAGCCCAAGGTAACAGGTCTGCCCACTCATTTTGTCTTTGAGACACGAAGCAACGCAAGTACTGCTCAACACTTTGGTTGGCTCTCTCTGCTGCCCCATTAGTTTGAGGGTGGTAGGCAGAGGAGAAGCTAGACTCAATACCGAGGTTTTGACAAAATCCTCACCAGAAACGAGACACGAACTGAGTTCCTCTGTCAGATACTATTCCCAGAGGAACCCCATGAATTCTAACAATATTTTGTATGAATACTGGTACCAGCTCACTGGCTGAAGGAAGCTTTACCAGTGGTATGAAGTGTACCATCTTAGAGAACCTATCAACCACCGTAAGGATTACAGTATGGCCTTTTGAAGGTGGTAAATCTGTGATAAAGTCCATCGAGAGGTGGGACCGAGGTCTTTTTGGCACTGGTAAAGGCTGCAAGAGACCAACAGGTAAGGACCGGGGAATTTTACTTCTACAGCACACGTCACATGTGGCTATGTAGTCCTTAATATCCCTTCGCATACCAACCCACCAGAACTTTTTCTCAATCGTGGCCACTGTTTTATTTATTCCCATATGCCCATAGGGCTTGGAATCATGATAAATCATCATCATCTGTGTTCTCTCCTCCTCAGGTACAAACATTTTCCCAGGAGGTTTTACAAGAGGAGCAACACCCTGACCAGCCCGGATTCTCTCCAGCAAAAGAGAAGACACTGTCAAGACCGTGGTACCCAAGATCCTCTCATGAGGAATGATTGGACTGTGGTCAAACGTGTGCTGTTCATATGACTGGAACTGTCTAGATAAAGCGTCAGCTTTTGTGTTTTTAGAACCAGGACAATAAGTTAACAAAAAGTTGAAACTTGACAAGAACAGTGACCACCTGGCTTGCCTAGAATTCAGGCGTTTGGCATCTCCCATGTACACTAGATTCTTCTGGTCTGTGATAATTATCACGGGAACTTTAGTGCCTTCTAGCAAATAGCGCCATTCCTTGAGGGCCGCTATAACTGCTAGTAATTCTCGGTTCCCTATGTCATAGTGTTTCTCAGCAGGTGTCATCTTTCTAGAGAAAAACCCACAAGGATGTACAGGTCCCTCAGGACTTTCTCTTTGAGACAGAATTGCACCAATCCCTTTTTCAGATGCATCAACCTCAAGCTGAAATGTAAGGCCTGGTACTGGATGCCTTATGATAGGTGCTGAGACAAACGCTTCTTTAAGTGACTAGAATGCCTGTTTGGCCTGGTCACTCCAAACCTGATTCTGAGCACCCTTCTTAGTCATGGCCGTGATGGGAGATACAAGAGAAGAGAACCCTTTGATAAACCTCCTATAATTGTTCGTGAAACCAAGAAATCTTTGTATGGCTTTCAGACCTTGAGGTAGTGGCCATTCTCTGATGGCAGACAGCTTTTTTGGATCCATCTCAAACCCATTTGGTGTGATGATGTAACCCAGGAAATTTACTGAAGTTATGTCAAACATACACTTTTCTAACTTACAGTATAGTTTATTCTCCTTTTTAGACACAAAGAAAAACCCTGCTCCCGCAGGAGAAGAAGAACGAGGTATGAACCCTTTGGCTAGGTTTTCACGTATATATTCTTCCATAATAGCATTCTCTTTCTGAGACAGTGGATACACATGACCCCTTGGAGGCATGGTGCCTGGTAAGTTTTCAATGGCACAGTCATACGGCCTGTGAGGTGGCAAGATCTCGGATTTGCCCTTATCGAACACCTCCTTTAAGTCTTTGTACCACTCGGGTACCTCAGTAGAAAGTGGAGGTGCGGTAGCAACGTTCAGACTACCTACAGTAGTGGTCATGCCCGACACCTGGACCAACATTTTGGTCCCCATGACTCCAACTCCCCTTTTCCCCAGTTCACCACTGGGTTGTGTTTAGCCAACCATGGATAACCCAATATGATAGGCACAGTAGGGGACTTGATGACTTGAAACTGTATGTTTTCTTTATGCAGAACACCTGTCCTGAAAGAAACAAGAATCGTTTGATGCGCGACATGGGGTCTTGTCAGCCTCCTACCATCAATACTCTCTATGAGAATTGGCACTTCTTTTTCAACCAGAGGTACTTGGTGGATGGCTGCAAACCCAGAGTCCAGGAAATTTCCTGCAGACCCAGAATCCAGTAATGCCTCTATGTCAAATTTGACCTTTTCCCAACCAATGGTTACAGGCACTACCACACGAGATTTTATCTTTCTTTTCTTATCAGATACAAAAGACACGACAGTGGTACCTAGAACCTGTCTCTCAGGAGATACCAGGTTTGCTTGTGACACATTAGACCTATTAGGTCGCTTTGGGCATTGGAAACAAAAATGTCCTCTGTCTGCGCAGTAAAAACAGAGACCTTCTCTGAGGCGATATTGTCTCTCCTCCCCAGATATGCCAGAACGACCCAATTGCATAGGCTCTGGTTCAGAGGGTACAGGTCTGGGAGGGGAGACAGCATGAACCGACCTGGGAGTAGAACAGGCAGCCTGGGCACGCTTATGTGATTTGCTACGACCAGACCTCCTGTCACGCATTTGATCATCAAGTGCTATACAGTAATCTATGAGGTCTTCCAGATCCTCAGGTAACAATAGAGGTGCTAAATCATGCATAATAGCCTCTGAGATTCCTTCAAGGAATGCCGTAACAAGCACATCATTTGGCCAGAGAAGTTCTGATGACAAAGTTTTAAACTCTATAGCATATTCAGCAACTCGGCGGTGGCCCTGGGAAATATGCCATAAAGCTCTGGCTGCCCCTATTGCCCTTCTAGTGGGGTCAAAAGTATGCTTCAAGCTATTCATAAACTCAGCATAATTGTATATCACTGGTCTGTCCAAATCCCATAAAGGGGTTGCCCACAGTAGAGCTTTATCAGTCAGGTGATTGATTACATATCCCACCTTGGCTCTGTCTGTGGTACACATGCCAGGGTTTAATTCGAACATAATATTTATTTGGGTTACAAACCCTCTACAAGACCCAGTACTCCCATTGAAACTTGTGGGAGTCTTTAAGTGAACATGAGATACCTCAGTAGCAGTCATAGAAGAAACAGAGACTGCTTGTGTAGACCTGCCAATCGCAGGAGAAGGAGGCGACGCCTGGCCCAATTCTGAAACCTGCTTCATGAGTAGGCCCAAGGCCTGACTAAAGTGCTCCATACGTTGCTCTTGGTTTTCTTGCTTACAGATTATATTACTCAGCTTAGACATTAGGTCAGATTCAGTTGCCGGATCCATTGGCCCTGTTGTAATGTAACGGTAGCTATATCGCTTCCCCCAGAGTAGCGGAGTTGAGATCCTTAAGGGCAACAATACTTTCTTGATTAACACAGAAATTGCATAATATACAGATAGTAACTCAAGAGCCAGGGGACTCAAAGGACTAGCTGAATTGCCTCTAGGCTCCAAGGGTTTTGAGACCGACAGAAAGCCTAGGACACACTCAGAAACACCATACGTGGAACGACAGTCCGTGAAGTATTCAAGGTGCAGGGCAGTCAGAGATGCAGAAACCAATCGTTCTGGTAAATACTTGAGATTAGTAGATACCTGGAGACTCTCGGAAGGTACTGGCTTGCATACAGGATTGTTATGGCTAATATGTACAGAGATGCAATTAGAAATAACATTAAACAGAAATAAACAATCGTTTGTTATCGTGGTCTTAGCAAAAACATTAACATGAATAGTAGCCTGAGTAAAGGGACCCCGGAGGGTTACAAACGATACCCCTAAAACGTGATGGGACAGAACCCAAACAGTGAGCAATCAACCCAGCAACCAGCATGGGGTTAAATCACTAAAACACGCGAACAGCGTAATATACACGATAGAGAGAGAGTGGTCAAAGCCAAGCCGGGTAAAATAACAGGAGCAGGAATCTCATACAAAGCAGGGTCGTCAACAGTAAATTCAATCAGATACAGTAAGTAGCAGTGCGTGAAACAAACTCCACAACAGGGCAATGAGGCAACTCCTCGAGCCCTGTTTTAAAGCCGGTGGCTCCTGGTGACCACACCTGACCCCGTCCCCTCTGATGCCGATCTGCCAGCAGAAACTGCTGGCACCTGGCCTGCCAGCGGTCCCCCTTCTTGCCCAGACCCTCCAGGGAGCACAGCGTTGGCTGAGGATATAACAGGAGGATGAGATGGTGTGCTCCTCGTATGAAATGAATGGCCTTAAAAGGATGACCTGAGCTTTGAAAGGAGGTGATAACTCATCTATAACATTCAAGATAAATGTATCAGAGTAAAAATACAGAAGCCTAAATAAATTAGTAGATATGTGATAGAAGTGGCTTTGACCAGTTTCATAACCCTGATCTCTGCTAAAAAAAAAAAAAACCACCTAGTATGGCATGGCATTGATTTAAGGGTTGTGTGTAAAAACAGACCCAGGATGGAAAAAAGTGAGACAGATCAGGGTTATCCAAAGAGATCCGAATTGCTTGAGAAAGGTACCCGAACGCTGAAAATCAGTGTTCGGTTACCTTTCCTGGCCATTCAGCTATCCAGAGAGCAGGCAATTCGCCAAATCCTGACGAATTGCCTGCACATACGGTGCCTGTTCGGTGCCTGTTCGAGGGCAGTGAAATCCCCATGAAAAAGCACTGCTTCGGCTATTCAGAGAACACAAACCAGCAGTGAAAGGTTCCCCTAATGTCCTGCCATTCGGTGGTTTCATGCGGCAAATTTATTCAGGAGAATCCCATAGACTTCAATGTTAAAAATATTCCCGTTTTAATTCAATATCTAATAAACCATTCATTATAAAATTCTGCAGCAAAAAGTCTCTTTATATATTTTTTAGGATACTTTAAGCATTTTTCAGATTTTTTTTTTTTTTTAAAGGTCCGATTTTTTTTTTGATTTTTTTTAAGTTTACTTATTTTTTCTGTAACAGCCCTCTTTACTATCATTCCCTGGACCTCCTGTGTAAATTTCAGACATTTTCGCTCAGTAGTTTCTTTGCAAACAGCGTTTCATTTTCACAGATTCATACAAATGGTTTTGCTAATTTATTCACTGCCTCCTCTGCGTCTCAGCTGCTTCGGCTCTGTGTGATTCGGCTCCTGTTCGGCTGCTTCGCTGCGTGTGATCGGCTCCTGCTCGGGTTTTTCGAAGGTTAATCCAGATGTTTTTGGGGGTTTTCTGCGTGCATTCGGTGGGTTTTGCGGTGAGTTTTCGTCAGGTTTGCGGTAGCTTTTCCCTGCAATTCGGGGACCCTGTGGTGCTTGCTGAATACACCGCAGGGTCACCGAAATGGGATCGGCAAAAGGAACCGAATTGAAGAGAATGAAAAGTCACCGAACGTGCGGTGACTTTTCGAATCTCTTTGGATAACCCTGAGATGTCATTTACATGTCCTACCCTGAATTCCTTGCTGCTTATGTGGAATGTAGCACAGGAGCTCTGGGATGCAGTTCTTTGAATTGCTGTAATGTGCAAATTGCTTCAGCAATAATAAAAATGAATAATAATAGAAATATATTAAAAGGGAAAACCTCCTCATGTAGACAGACAAAAAAGCCCCCTCCAGTCACATGTTGCAAAAGACAGCACAATCCGTTGCCTCCTCTTTCTTGCTGCTAGCAAAAGCAAACTGAGAGCAGTGTGCAAGTGTCATTTCACCACCCTTCGTAAATGGGATTGTGCAATGTCATGCAGGGCTTGCACAAGTTTCTATGTGTCCAAGAGATGATACAAGTGGTGTTATGGTGGCGATGCTAGTATTCTTTGGCAGCTCCGTAAAATTAGTCGATTCACTAACAAAAGTAACTCACTCATAATAGAGCAGTAATAGGGAGCTGTTAATGGCAACATTTGGCATGAGCCGCTATCAGCTTAGCTGAAAACCGTGCACTGTATTAGCATATGATATTTCAATTTAACAAAACCTTAAAGATAACAAAATCACTAAAATAGCTCTTTGAAGGTTTCAGAAAGTATTACAAAAAGTATTTACCTAAAGTAATCTGGAAACCAATAAAAATAACATCTGTATGCGACATTTATACTACTCTGAAATAATGATCCAAAACTTACATGAAATCTTATTTTTATGTTATAATGGCTGTTTTCTAAGCTGTATTACACTGCTTTTCATGCAGATTTTGGGCATGACCTCTCACAATGTCATATAAAAAATGTTATTGCCACAGGCAAAAGAGCATCTTGCTGTAAGTCAAGAATCATAACAGCATAAGCTTTGCTTGAATCAATATAGTGGAGATTGAAATGGATGACAGAAAATGCCTCTTCCACACTCTGAGGAATGTGCAGGTGATGGGGGCAAGCCATTGATTTTTATTGACAATACTAGCTATGGACCTGGTTTAATGTCACTAGAAACTTAGAAAGACAGATTCTCTGTCAATTCTGAGAATGACAGATAATGTGGAGACAAGTCAAGGTGATACCTATATGAACTAAATTGGTAAAAAAAATTCAGTCAAATCAAAGTGCACAGTTGACTGCAACTACATTTGTATAATAGGCAGCCATAACAGCCAAGCTACAACATAGGTTTCGAGTCAGCTGGGATTGTGTCACTTATACCCTTGTTTGATGGGTGCAAGAAAACCACTGCACCACCTACCACTCTCTCATTTGAGCCCTTTATCTGCTGACCATGGGTGGAGAGTACATGGGAGATTAGGCCAAAACTAGTAAAAAATTTCAATTTGTGACCTATCTCTTGGCACAGATTGTTTAGCACATTTGCAAATGTGCCCTCACATGAAGTCCAAAATGTAGAGATCATTAGGTGTGGCAGCTGCTAAACTAGAAATATTAGGATATTTTAAAATGAAATAGTGTAGCGCTTACCACATTCGCCCCAAATGCTGTGTTTCCCAGTGGATGCATCCCCAATCACCACATATAGGAAACAGAAAAGAAGAAAAAATGTATTTGTGCTATATCCTTTTTCTCTTCTCTTTTGTATCCTGTACTAAGATATTTAGCCACCGGCATATTGATTATGTATATATATGGTATTTATATACAAATATTGTATCAACTGTCCCTGTCAAATCATTTGGTTCTATCCCAACAAACGCCTGAAATTTTGGGTATCTATTTTATTAGTTTACCTGCAGTTTAACACAGAAATAGAAGCTACAGTGCCCCTCACTAATATTGGAACTCTTGATAAATATTAGCAATGTAGGCCTCTTCCCATGATAGACTGCAGGATTTCCCACGCGCAGCCCTCATCCTGTAGAACGCTCTCCCTCGTACTGTCAGACTCTATCTGAGTTTCCCTTCCTTCAAACGCTCCCTTTAGACATTCCTATTTCGGGGAGCCTACCACCTGACTCACTGACGCAACTAGTCAATCACTTTCACATTGCAGACCATCACTCCCACCAGTCCATCACTCTCACAATGCAGTCCATCACGCTCACCTTGCAGTCCTCTCCTCCTGTTTCCACCACCAACCCTTCTAGATTGTAAATTCCCACGGGAATAGAGCCCTTGTTTCCTCTGGTACTGGTTTGTCAAAATGTTTTTCAATGTAATGTCTATGTTGTGCCCATTGTATAGCGCTGCGGAATATACTTGCACTTTATAAATGAAGAATAATAATAATAGGCTGTGAAATTGTCTCTCTCGTTTAACCTTTTGTTTTTTGTTAAAAAACTACATATAAATACACTGCACTCATGGATATCAAACAACTGCAAACACAACACAGGTTTATAAAAGAAAATAATCAGTGGATCCATTCATCATTTGGGGAAAATTAGCAGTCCCCAAAATAATCCCATCATGGAATGCCATATGAAAAAGACAATTTTATCCAATTCTCATGGTGAATTCTTAGATTTCTTAGAAACATAGAAAAATGTTGGCAGATAAGAACCTTTGGGCCCATCTAGTCTTCCCAATTACATGGATACTTTACCTGGATTTATCTTTTGTTTAGGATAGCCTTATGCCTATCCCATGCTGCTTAAATTCAATTACTGTTTTGGCCTCTACCACTTCAACTGGAAGGCTGTTCCACGTATCCACCACCCTCTCAGTAAAATAATGCTTCCTGATGTTACTTTTAAACCTTTGCCCCTCTAATCTAAGACTATGTCCTCTTGTTTTGCTACTTTGTTTTTATTTAAATATACTCCCTTCCTCTACTTTGTGGATTCCCTTTACGTATTTAAATGTTTCTATCATATCACCTCTGTCTCGTCTTTTTTCCAAGCTGTACATGTTAAGATCATTAAGCCTTTCCTGGTAACTTTTCTCCTTCAAGCCGTACACCATTTTAGTAGGCCTTCTCTGAACTCTCTCTAAGATGTCTATATCATTCTGGAGATACGGTCTCCAGTACTGCACACAGTACTCCAAGTGGGGTCTCACCAGTGCTCTGTACAGTGGCATGAGCACTTCCCTTTTCCTACTGCTAATATCTCTCCCTACACAACCAAGCATTCTGCTAGCATTTCCTGCTGCTCTATTACATTGAATACTTACCCTTAGATCCTCTGAAATAATAACCCCTAAATCCTTTTCCTCAGATGTTGAGGTTAGGACTGTATCAAATATTCTATATTCAGCCCTTGGGTTTTTACATCCCAGGTGCATTATCTTGCACTTATCCACATTAAAACTCAATTGCCACAGCTCCGACCATTTTTTTAGTTTACCTAAATCCTTTGTCATTTGGCTGATCCCTCCAGGAGCGTCAACCCTGTTGCAAATCTTTGTGTCATCAGCAAAAAGACATACTTTTCCATTAATACCTTCTGCAAAATCACTAATAAAAATATTAAAGAGAATGGGTTCAAGTACTGACCCCTGAGGTACCCCACTGGTAACAAGATCTTGCGCCGAATAAACTCCATTTACCACAACCCTCTGTTGCCTGTCACTCAGCCACTGCCTAATCCATTCAACAATATTGGAATCCAAGCTCAAAGATTGCAATTTATTGATAAGTCTTCTATGCGGAACAGTATCAAAAGCCTTACTGAAATCTAAATAAGCAATGTCTACTGCACCACCTGTGTCTATTATTTTTGTTACCCAATCAAAAAAATCAATAAGATTAGTTTGGCATGATCTCCCTGAGGTAAACCCATGTTGTTTCTGATCCTGTAATCTATGTGTTTTTAGATGTTCAACAATCCTTTCCTTTAACATGGTTTCCATTTATTTCCCCACTACTGACGTAAGACTAACTGGCCTATAGTTCCCCGATTCCTCCTTCTACCCTTCTTGTAAATGGGCACAACATTTGCTAATTTCCAGTCTTCTGGGACGACTCCCGTTAGCAAGGATTGGTTAAATAAATCTGTTAACGGTTTTGCTATTACATCACTGAGCTCTTTTAATAATTTAGGGTGGATCCCATCAGGCCCCATTGACTTATTTGTCTTTACTTTAGACAGCTGCTGTAGAACCTCCTCCTCTGTAAACTCATATGTAAATGTCTCGTTAGTGTTTCCTCCTAACTGAGGTCCCTTTCCTTCCTTTTCTTCTGCAAAGACTGAACAAAAATATTCATTGAGGCAGTCAGCGAGACTTTTATCCTCTTCTACATACCTTTCTTCCTTTGGTTTTAATCTAACTAATCCTTGTTTTACTTTTCTTTTCTCGTTTATGTATCTGTAGCGCTCACTCCCAGAGGAGCCGCTGAAATTGAACCTCGGGTCAGTCTCCCCGCACTAGGGAATAAATATACTCCAGCACCGTCGTAAATTTTATAAATTATATAGTTTACTAGAATAAATGGCATATAATGAATAACACGGTATACGTAGATATATTTACAGTACTTCGTAATGCGGGAAACGCGCAGCGGAAAAGAAAATACAAGGCTTCGTAATTCGAGAAACGCGCAGCGGAAAAGAAGGAAAAATATATATCTGTAACCCCCTTTGTGGTTGGGGAGTGAGTCCCGTATAGGTTATGTCCCAAGGATGTAGGTGTGTGTGTGTGATGGTACCCGGGTACAATATTCAACTGGCCAGTGAGTTATTTATGAGGTATCTTCGACTAGTCAAGTTGGGGCCCTGTGGGTTTTGAAACAAACAGCAGCGTGCTTTCTATTTTCACAATGGCCTGGAAGGCCTCTCACCCATCCGCCCGATACTTGGTGCTCTGCTCGACCCAGGACATCTCTCCGCTCGATTTTGACTGGGATTTTATGGGTTACCGGATCCGCTGTCTTGCTTTTCTGTAGCTGCCGCAACATGTCCAGCTCACCGCCTGCACTCCCTGTCCGATCGATCTGCGGTGCTCCTAACTCGGGGTCTTCAAGCTCACTCGATATCAGCATGGGTATTCTGGTGAATCACTGGGTCTTCCTCTTGTAAGGCTGGATAACCCGGTTTTTCTCTCTGTCAGGCCCCAGCTGCGCTCCGGCCTGGTCACTGTCACGTTCTGCAGCACTGTGTCTTGCTTCTCTCACTCCCTGGCGCGCTCTGCCAGCTCTCTCCACGAGGCTCGGGATGTAAGCATCTGTGTCCCACCCACTTCCTGTGTCCGCTCCCAAAGCATGCCGGGAAATGTAGTCCCAATGTTCAGTGTCTCACATCGCGCTTGTCTCCCTCTTGTGTCCAAAAATAAGTACTACACGGCAGGGGATTTAAAACCAGCGCTACATATCTAAAAAATGTTTTGTCCCCCTTTTTTACTGACTGAGCTATTTTCTCTTCTGCGTGTGCTTTGGAAGCTCTTATAAATTGCTTTGCCTCTTTCTGCCTAATCTTATAGGTTTGCCTATCTTCTTCACTCTGAGTTGTTTTATAATTATTGAATGCTGTCTTTTTGTTCTTCACTATTTTGGCCACTTCTTCATCTCCCAACTTCATTTTGTCAAATTTAAAAGTTTGTATTTTTCATTTATGTGTCAAACACAAATCCTACGTTTGAATTCTGCCTCATTACCAAAATATAATGATAATCCACTTGTATACCGTGGTACCTAGTCTAGTCAGAGTAACAATACCTATGCCTAATGTGGGCTAACAGCTAAATGCTGTCTTTTAGCCTAATAGACAAATATTGGGAAACAAAACCCAGAACACATATGATTTATTGGTGGTGCTGTTGAATAGGTCACTGATTTTAATAAATATGTAACTAAATTCACACCATTACAATTTTTTATTTCTAAAGTGCCAACATATTCTGTGGTGCTGCACTATGGGTGGAAACAAAACACATAAAATTAACTAACAAATATGACATGCAAAGAACAATAGGAAAAGAGGACTCTGCGCAAGAGTTTACAGTCTAAGAGGAGTGGGGTGACACACAGAGGTGTGAGAAGTATTGGGATGCATGGGGGCTGAGTGGGAGTTACCTCTGGAAAGGTGCAACGGTGAGGGGTTATGGATTGAGCTGATAGAGACATCTTGTAAGACTGGAGGCAAGGGGAGAGTGAAGTGTTGCGTGAGAAGGAGTTCATAAATAGGGAACAGCTCTGAAAATCCTGAAGGCTTTCTGAAACAATGTTGTGCCAGTTCACAGTTCAGTTAACACACCTACTTCTCCCAAGTTAAGACCCATCAACTTTGATGTACTTTAATGCAGTGGTACGCATCATACAGTATATGTACCAATTAAAAGCCCCCAAATTTTACTTTTCTGATAGGTGTTCCTAACTAACTTTTACATTACATGTACAGAAAACATTCCTGGCAGAATACATTGAACTCTCAGAACATCAGTACCATGCTGTCAGCTGAAGTTTATGTTCACTCTTTTCCTTTAGCATAAGGACAGTCAACATACTATGGTGTAAAAGAAAAGTACAGGAGGCTAGTAGCAGCTGGCTAAGCATCCACAAAGTAGGTAGAGAAGCATTTATCCATGGCATTTTGGGAATACTGGTAGACAAGAGTTAATGAAGCTATTATCAACCCATAATCTGTTACGATGTAGAAATTCAAGAGAGGTAATTTAATTTTTAGTCATATTTCCTGATACTGCTTAGCTGACACTTCCAGCGAAGTCAGAGGTTCCCACAACATTGCAACTCAATTACAATATCTGCCCACAACATATATAATAGAAATGACAAAGATTTATGGTTAGCTATGAATTCATCCATGATTATTAAGCTTGCCCATATCTGTGCTGCAGATGTCCCTTGTAAAATGCAGGTTACTCATGAGATGATTACATTAATTTTGAAATGTTGTATTTTCAGTCATTTTCAATTCTTTCTGACATCTACTTAGTATGAAAAATGTACATTGAGGCTGTACAGCTGTATAGCACAAAATAAATTGTATTTTAGTAGTAAAGGTGCGTGTTAAGCTTAAAAAGTGATTTTAACACTGAAATATATCAGTATGTGTTAGAACCAAAGCTGCGCTAAACTTAAGAAAATGGTTTAACCCCTTCACTGCTGAGCTATTCCAATGCTCTGTGCTGACTCTGCTGAGCTCTGTTTTGACCGTTTTGTGCTCATCATGTTTACACACAGTTTGAAGTCATGTTTTACTGTAGGACCCAGACAAATTATATATCCTTTTCTCAACAGACTCAAAATATATCATTATTTTGTGTATACATCATGTCCCGTCAGAATACCATAACAAAATTTAAAAAAAAAGTAAATTCCTATCCAGATTTCAATCATTTGCATCATGTAAAATTATTTTTTCATTTTGCATTTTATCAACCAAACCTTTGTGTTTTTTTCAAAATAGCATTTTTTTTCTGTAAGACTTTTTTATTATTATTATAGAACCGTTTATGTTAATTTCAGATATTTTCGTCCAGTAGGTTTTTTGCAAACAGTGTGTAGCGCTCACTCCCGGAGGAGCCACTGAATTTGAACCTCGGGTCAGTCTCCCCGCACTAGGGAATAAATATACTCCAGCACCGTTGTGGATTTTATAAATTATATAGTTTACTAGAATAAATGGCATATAATGAATAACACGGTGTTCGTATATATTTTTACAGTACTTCGTAATGCGGGAAACGCGCAGCGGAAAAGAAATATGATGCTTCGTAATTCGAGAAACGCGCAGCGGAAAAGAGAGGAAAAATAAATCTTTAACCCCCTTTTGTGTTTGGGGAGTGAGTCCCACACAGGTTATGTCCCAGAATGAACGTGTGTGTGTGTGTGTTTTATGGTACCCGGGTACAATATCCAACTGGCCAGTGAATTGCTTATGAGGTATCTTCGACTAGTCAAGTTGGGGCCCTGTGGGTTTTGGAAACAAACAGCAGCGTGCTTTATTTTCACAACGGCCTGGAAGGCCTCTCACCCATCCGCCAGATACTTGATGCTCCGCTCGACCCAGGACGTCTCTCCACTCAATGTTGACTGGGGTTCTCTTGGTTACTGGATCCGCTGTCGGGCTTTCTGCACCTGCCGCAAGATGTCCAGCTCACCGCCTGCTCTCCCTGTCCGATCGATCTGCGGTACTCCTAACTCTGGGTCTTCCAGCTTCCTCAATATCAGCGTGGGTAGTCTGGTGAATCACTGGGTCTTCCTCTGATAAGGCTGAATAACCCAGTCTTTAACTCTGTCAGGCCCCAGCTGCGCTCCGGCCTGGTCACTGTCACGTTCTGCAGCACTGGGTCTTGCTTCTCCCACTCCTTGGCGCGCTCTGCCAGCTCTCTCCACGAGGCTCAGGATGTAAGCGTCTGTGTCCCACCCACTTCCTGTGTCTGCCTCCAAAGCATGCCGGGAAATGTAGTCCCAATGTTTTCTGTGTTTGTCCAGCATAATCTTAGCATGGTCTCTGTCTCCCTCTGGTGGCCATTGCAAGTAAATGCAGCAGAACAGTCTTTTTAAACACAGCGCTACAAGTGTTTGAAACTTTTTTCTTCACCTCATTCGTCGGCTTGTCGGATTTTTATGACGACTGGTCGGCGATGTGTTCGGCTGATCATCGGCTTTTTTCAGATATGTTTGGGTGGTTTGCGGCAGATCGCCTGGTACATTCGGCGGAATTTCTGCTGAGTTTTGGATCAATCTGATTTTTCGGATCGTATCGGTGGGATTTTCAGTGGATTTTCGGTGATTTTTCAGATGCAGTCGGCAGCTTTTCCCTGCACTTCGGGGGACTCTGGTGAATGCTGAATTCACCACAGGGTCGGGGAATTTGATTCCCCAAAGTGTGGGGAACAAAAGATCACCAAATAACCACTAAAGCTTTCGCTTGTGTTTTGGAGGATTGAGTCCCATGAATAATATGACTATGTCTTAAATACTGAACTTGCTCTCAGCATGGGAAATGAGAAGGTGAGTAATGGCAGTGGTATTGTTAATTTTGACCATGACAAATGGACAATGTCATTGCTTTGTGACAAAAATAAATAAATAAAACTTTTTATTTAGTTTTTTTCTTCATTTATATGTTACATGGCCATGTTTGGTATCATTAGAAAGGCCAGACTCTGACCTGTTCAATAATTTGACTTTGTGGGGTGTAAAGAATGGAGATAAAGGTTTCCCAAGTACCCCCACTCTCCTCACAGCGGTGCGGTGGCTGGTGTTTTAGGCTGGTGTCAGACGAGCATGCTATGTGCGCCCGTACTGACGTGCTTACTGGCCTCCATAGGAGGATCGCGCTTTGCAGGGCTGAGCGCACTGAGTGGCCGGATGGGCATCGAGTGGAAGGAACGTCCAATCTCACAGACGTTCCTTCCGCTCTCCAAAGACGCTCATCTGACACTAGCCTTAGAAACACCAACTAGAAAGGATGTCTGGATCTGGTTATAACAAACAATGTTGATCTTTTGTCAAATTTACAAGTAAGGGAGCAGTTGGGTAACAGTGACTACAATATGGCGTCATTTGAAATAAACTCAAAAAAGCTAATTCATATGAGGCATACTAAAACATATAGGGCAGTATTACAAAGTTGGTGCTAACTTAACCAGAGCTGTTGTTAACTTAACAGCTCCATAGGCTATAATGGCTCTGGTAAGTTTACAACAGCTCTGGTTAAGTTAGCACCAACTTTGCAATATAGCCCATAATGTGGGATGTGACACAGACTAACTGAATTCCATTCCATGAAGAAGTTAGCACTTATAGATATAGTATATAGTATAGATCAGGGGGTCACAGTGGATGTGATTTACTTGGATTTTGCCAAAGCTTTTGACACAGCTCCACACAAGGGGTTACTATTCAAATAAAGAAAAATTCTTGTTCTTGGATAGAACACTGGCTAAATTGGGGGACAGGGCACTCATACGGCAGATTAAATTTAATGTAGATAAATGCAAGTTTCTTCTCTCTGGAGTGAGAAGCACACATGCAACTTAATCCCTAAATAGTATCGCAATAGGGAAAGCAAAGCAGGAGAAGGATTTGGGAATAGTCATAGACTTCAAACTAAGCAACACTGTCCAATGTCAAACAGAAGTCGCAAGCAAGGTATTGGTATGCATTAAAAAGGGAATTCAATTACGGGATGAAAACATAATTTTGCCTCTTTATAAATCAATGGTAAGGTTGCACCTTAACCACTTCGCTGCAGAGGACTCAGTGCGTCCTCCCGCAGGAAGGGTTGGCTGCAGAGGACGCGCTGAGTGCGTCCTCCCTTCGCAGCCAGCGATCGGTCAGATTCTGGCCGATCGCTGTGCCCCCCCGGTGCGGGCTGACATCCTTGATGTTCGCCCAGCACTCCGGGACCGCCGCAGGCACAATAGATGTCATTGCGGCAGCGCGATGACATCTATTTCAGGCACCCCCTGCGAGTGCGGAGGAGGTGCCTGAAAGGGAGGGGGGAGGTCCTTCGGACCTCTCTCCCTCCCGATCGCCGGGGGTCTGAGCTTAATGTCAGGCACCATTTGGAAGGGCACAGCCTGCCCTTCCAAATGGTACTTGGCATTAACCCCTTAGGGGCTGGATCACGATTCGGCGCCGAAAAGCGCCGGATCGTGATCTTCTCCCGGGGCTGGCTGACATCTTGGATGTCGGCCAAGCTTCCAGGAACTTTCCCTGACAACTGGCGTCATCGTGCATAGCGCGATGACGTCAGTCTTGGAGTTAACCCCTTGCTGCCACCAATGGTGGAGATAGGGGGTTCCAATGAACCCCCTATCTCCCGATCCGTGGAAGCTAGGGGTTAATGTTTGATATCGTTGGATCGGCCAGAGCATGGCCTTTCCAACGATACCAAATATGACCATGTAAAAAGTTTTTCTAAAAACAATAAAAATAAAAAAATATTTGAAAAAATAATAATAAAAAAAATAGACAAGTTTTTTTTTAAATTTGTTTTGTTAATGCACCAATATTGTTCCCATTTAATTTATAATGTGAACAATGATACTGCAGTAACGATTTTTGTATGGAGTGCATTTGTTAAAAATCGCATACGTTTTCCCCAAAAAAAATGTAACGAGACCCCATTTCTAATTTTTTTACAAGCGCACCCCATAGAAACTATAACCGCAAATGATCGCATGTTAAAATGTGAAAAAAAAACACTTTACACGTTGTAAATTATTGAAAATTCTAATTTTATTGCATATTTTGCATTAATATACAGACAGGACATAACGTATACATATAATAATGATATATTATGAATCTGCCGAGTCTGCCGGAAATAATATATAATATGTCTGGGTCATATAATAAAATAAGGCTTCAAAACGCGCTTAAACATGATGAGCGAAACCAGTAAAAATGACCTCAGCACACAGGCGGTAAATGCCTCAGCAGCGAAAGGGTTAAATATGCCGTGCAATTTTGGGCACCTGTTTGTTTTTTTTTTTTAAAAGATATTATGGCGCTGGAAAAAGTGCAGAGACGGGCAACTAAATTAACCCCTTAGTGACCGGGCGGTTTTACACAAATCCGTCCTTTAGTGACCGCTGCTGTTTTTACGTTTCTGCGCTGTTAGTGTTTAGGTCAAATTTTCCTCTTACTCGTTTATTCAACCCACACATATTATACACCCTTTTTCCCGCCATTAAATGGACTTTCTAGAAATACCATTATTTCCATCATATCGAATAATTTACTATAAAAAAAATAAAAAATATGATGAAAAAATGGTAAAAACACACTTTTTCGTAATTTAATCCCCAAAATCTCCAACCACCATAAAATACCCCGGCTAAATAGGTTCAAAATTTTGTCCCGAGACTAGAAATACCCAATTTTTACATGTTTTCGCTTTTTAACCCCTTCACTGCTGAGCCAGTTCACCTATGTGTGCTGCGCTCATTCTGACCATTTTGTGCTAATTATTTTGAGATGACAGCCTAGGTCCTATTTAATTAAACCCCCCAGACAAAAAAAATTTTTTTAAAAAAAACATTTTTTATTTTATTAAATTTTTTTATATATATATATATTTTTACTTTTTTTATTTTTATTTTTTTTAAAAACTGGTCATGTTTGGAATCATTGATCAGGCCTTTCAAATGATGTCAAATATGACCATCTAGCTGCCATGGATCGGGAGATAGGGGGATCCTTAGGATCCCCTTATCTCCACATGGCAGCTAGATGGTTAACTGGCCCACTGACATCCTCACACATATGGTGAGGTTGTCAGTGGGTGGGGGGGAACCTGGAGGCTTGGCTGACATCCAAGATGTCAGCCCCCCTCCAGGTTCGAATCGTGTTTTGGCGTCAATTGGCGCCGAAACGCGATTTGGCGGCAAAATCATTAATGCTGAGACTCTCCCCTTTCCAGCGGTGCAAAAAGCATCTCCCTAACTTCAATGGTTGGAGAGATAGAGGGCTCCGAAGGAGCCCCCCTCCCCTCCATTGATTTGCATGGGGGCGCCTGCTGATGACGTCACCACGCAGCGTCTAAGGGAGACCCGTGGACAGGACGTACAGGGAACGTCAGCGGTCCTTAAGGGGTTAATAAGGGGAATGGAGATTTAAGTTATGAAGAAAGGCTAACAAGGTTAAACCAGTTTTGTTCAGAAAAACTGCACCTTAGATAGCGTTAAATATATATGGGGTCATTGTAAATCATGGTCTAAAAACCTATTCATTAATAGGACTATACATAGGACATGAGGATGAGGTCACCCATACAGACTGGACAAAAGAAAATTAAGCCTAAAGCACAGGAAGGTAGACATGTGCATTCGTTTTATTACTAAAACGATTTAGTCCAAATTTTGGGATAATTTAGTTTTTGTATGACTCGAGATACGAAACTGCTCGGTCCAAAAAAAACGAAAGAAACGAAAGGAAAATGCATTACATTTTAGTTTCAATCCTTTTTGTAATATTACATTGATGAGTGAAGGAGCGCAACATCGCAAAGCTACAGAAAAAGTTTGTATGTGTAATCCTTCCCGACCCCTACCTGAAATTCTGACAGTGATAGAGCTCCAGAATACTCACTCGCAGCGCAGACAGCCAGCACAGGAGAGAAAACCTTTACTTAACCCTTGCATGTCTGAGACAGACAAGATGATAAAAGCAGCTGGTGAGGGAAAACCTTAAAATAAATCACACTGAAAGCTAATGACAGAGTGTAACAGGGAGGGCTGGATAGTAAAAAACCCTTAATAACAAGCAGCGCTGGGAGAAAAGAGAGACTTTATAATACTTGTGGTATCTCCCCTCCCGCACTGCATAATAGGGGATTAGGTCTGATACATTTTATATTATCCAGGATCACTATCCCCTTTTCCTCATCTATAATACACATTTTCTATGAAGTCCCTCTCCTCTCCCAGTGTTGCATGTTATAAAGGGTTTTTTACATCTGATACATTTAGTATCCAGCTCTCCCAGTTACTCTGTCATTATGAGCCTTCACTGTGATTTATTTGAATGTTTTCCCTGGATTTAACCCCTTAGTGACCGGGCGGTTTTACACAAATCCGTCCTTTAGTGACCGCTGCTGTTTTTACGTTTCTGCGCTGTTAGTGTTTACGTCAAATTTTCATCTTACTCGTTTATGTAACCCACACATATTTTACACTGTTTTTCTCGTCATTAAATGGACTTTATAAAGATACAATTTTTTTCATCATTTCATATAATTTACTATAAAAAATATTGTGAAATATGACAAAAAAATTGAAAAAACACCACTTTTTCGAACTTTGACCCCCAAAATTTCTTATGTATCAACAACCGTCAAAAAAAATTAATTCCTTAGTAGTTTCTAAATTTAGTACTGAGTTTAGCAATACCCAATGTTTACATATTCCTCGCTTTTTTCCTTATTTTATGCAACAATAAGTGCAAGTAGCTTTTGCCATTTCCAAAGAGTTTATTTTCAAAACTAGTGATAGTGACATTGTAACACTGATATCTGTCACTAATTCCTGAATAACCCTCCACATATACATATTTTTTTAAAGTACACAAATCAAGGTATTAAACTTGGGGTATTTTGACTCTTTCCATGCAAACCATTTTACCACAAATCTATGCCAAAGTTTGAGAAAAAAAATTTGTTTGGTGATTTTTTTTTTTTGACGCAATTTAAGAATACATGTACTGTGAACTTTAAGGTTTACTGCCAAAGAGCACCCCAAAATATGTTCAGCAACATCTTCTGAGTAAATTGATAACACCCATGTATAGGTATGTCGGGTCATTTGGGGGCTAATAGGCCTTATTTGGGGGGTGCGCATTTCAGTTTTCCAACTTGGAATTTTCACATTTTTGTCATCATGCACCCATGTCCTATTTGGGACACTTTTGAAGCCGGCCAAAGTAATTTACCCCCATCAAACCATATATTTTTAGAAAGGGCACACCCTAGGGTTCTTCAAAGAGTTGTATTTTAACACTTTCCATGCACTAGCTCTATGTCAAACTTTCAGGTAGTCACTTTTTGGGTTATTTTTTCACACACATTGTACTTTAGGCATGAATTGTCAAATCCAGTTATGGGTTACTGCCAAAAAACACCCCAAAATATGTTCAGCAACATCTTCTGAGTAAAGTGATACCACCCATATATAGATTTGTTCTGTTGTTTTTGGGGTGCTACGCCAATCTTTGACATGTGCTTGTCAATTTTCTAATTTGACATACAGTATCTTCTTTGCTTATCTTCTTTTTAGGGGCCTTTTTACATACCCCAGTTTTATGAACGTGCATATATTTGGTAAGCTAACACCCCAAAGTATTGTAAATGGAGTGTTTTTATGCTATGGATGCAACCGTTTGCTCCAAACAAATTGGATACTGTTTGGTGGTCATTTTTCATTTTCACACCCACATCAGTTTTGGACTGTGATTTAGGAGACACTGTTGTTTGTTACTGCATGAAAACTCTCCAGGTAGTTTTCTGCAAGGTCTCCTGAGTACACCCATGCCCCCCATGCATAGGTTTGCCAGGATTTTGGGAAGGTTCAAATACAATTTTTATGACTTTGTCATTGGAGTTGAAATTGAGATTATTTCTTCAGCTAGGCCTATCTTTGGTTTTGGGTCTACCGCATACCCCAGTTTGAATTATTGCCAGAAAATTGTTTATATTTGTTATGTTGACACCCCAAGGTATTGCATATGGAGTGCTTTGATGCCATGGATGCAACGGTTTTAGCCCAAAACATTTGAGAAGGTGTGTGGTGTAATTTTTCAATTTTCAGATTTTTACGCCCACATTAGATTTGGACTGTGATTTAGGAGACACTGTTGTTTGTTACTGCATGAAAACTCTCCAGGTTGTTTTCTGCAAGGTCTCCTGAGTACACCCATGCCCCCCATGCATAGGTGTGCAAAGATTTTGGCAAAATACAGCACCAATTGTAGAACATAAAAATGTACGAATAAAATGTAAAAGTCTGGTGCAGTAAAAGAAAAAAAAAACTAAACTGAACTAACTAACTGGAGTGTGAGAAAAAATAGAAAGGAAAAAAAAAAATCACAGATCACGCACAGTGTGATATATCTTGAAACAGTCCAAGACACAGACCGGGTTGTCCAGGGCATTCTGGGCAGTAAAAGATTGTGTCTCTCCTCTGCCCCCTCTTGAAACACACCCTGCACCTTTTTTGGGGTTTCTGTTTGCCCTCAGTAGGGGGGATTTTATAAATAAAATGTGTAGCCCCAACTCTGTCCCCCATCACCGCCCGGGGAGCAGGTGCATCCTGGTACAAAAGCCCCGAAATGACCTGGAGCTGAAACTGTAAAAAGGACAGCGTCACTCCGGGGTTTGCCTTTTTGCAGAGCAAAAAGGCATTGTGGGTTGCAATTTGCATCAGGTAAATTGCAACCTTTTTGTACCAGGCCCTTGACTTCCGCATAATCTGGTAGGGCTGGAGCAGCTGATCTGCCAGATCAACCCCACCCATATGCCGGTTATAGGCTTTGATGCACACTGGCTTCCTGATGCGCTCAGCTCTGCCACGTACAGAGACCTCCACAGACCTCTCAGTGTGGATGGTGGATAGAAGGTATACATCCTTCTTGTCTCTGTACTTGACCGCCAACAGCTCCTCTTGGCGCAGAGCTGAGGTCTCCCCCCTTTTTAACCGGGTGCGGACAAGCTGTGCTGGGAAACCTACGCGGTTCTTGCGAACAGTACCGCATGCTGCTGTATCAAAACAATACAGCAGCTTGAACAAAGGGACACTCGTATAAAAATTATCAACATACAAGTGGTACCCTTTGTTCATCAGGGGAAAAAGTAGGTCCCACACAATCTTGCCACTGGTTCCCATGTGTTCTGGGCAACCTGGAGGGTCAAGGCTACTATCCTTTCCCTCGTACACCCGGAAGGCCTGAGTATACCCACTCTCGCTGTCACAGAGCTTATACACCTTCACTCCATACCTGGAGCGTTTGGAAGGAATATACTGCTTGAATCCCAGCCTTCCCTTGTATTTCATTAGGGATTCATCCACGCAGATATTCCTTCCAGGTGTATAAGCCTCTGCAAACCTGGCGGCGAAGTGGGTAATCAGGGGGCAGATTTTATACAGCCTGTCAAACTGGGGATGCTCTCTAGGAGGGCACAGGCTGTGTTGTCACTGAAGTGCATGAAACGCAAAATGTTTTCATACCTTCTACGTGACATTGATTGGGGGTAAATGGGGGTAGAGCAGATGGGGCTACTGCTCCAGTAGGAGCGAATTGAGGGCTTTTTTATGATGCCCATCAGCATAGTAAGTGCCCAGAATTTCAGAAATTCTGGCACATCTAGCGGGGTCCATTGCTGCCTTGCCAAGTAGGAGTCTGGCTTCGCAGCACAATGCTGATGGGCATACAGATTTGATTGGGCCACGATGTGGCCCAACAAATCATCCCCCATAAACACCTGCAAAAACTGTGTGGCGGTAAATCCTGCAACATCAATATTGATGCCAGGATTTGCCGTGAAAGGAGGGATATCTGGCCTCTGGCGATGAGGCACTACCCACTCCTCAGCTGGAGCTGTGCGTCTCCTGCTGGCAGGTGGTGACCCAGGATCTGCATCAGAAACATCACTAGATACATCAGCCAGCGTAGATGATGTATCTAGCGACGTCTCTGAGCAGTTGGCGGGGTCGAAATCAGGGTCGGAGTCTGACGCAGATGCCTCAGATTCTGACGCCAGGATGGCATATGCCTCCTCGGCGCTGTACACCCTCTCAGACATTATATATAATAGATTATAAAATTTTAATAATTATTATATATAATAAGCGGATTGTTGGTTCTTAGAAGAACCGTTGGGTTTCACAAGAAAATACAAATAAACACCTAAATCTCTCTAAATCACTCTAAACCTGCCTCAATTCTTCTAAATCTCCCTAATCTCCCTAAATCTGCCTCAATTTTTCTAATCTCACTAAAATCTCTCTAAATCTGCCTCAATTTTTCTAATTCACTAAATCTCTCTAAATCTGCCTCAATTTTTCTAATCTCCTAAAATCTCTAACCTGTCAAATCTGATCTCTCTCTCTCGCTCACCAAAACACAAGTGAGGAGAGGGAGGGAGAATCACAGAGGTCAGAGCCAATATTTACAAAATATTGACCTGACCTGACAAATTAGAAATTTTATTTTGATTTTTTTTTACTTCTGATTGGATGTTGCTAGCCTGCCTCTCTGATGAGGCAGGCTAGGAACATCCCACTCAGCCCCAAGATGACCCTGCCCTTAGAAGGGCAGCGCCATCTTGGCTGTCAGTTTATTTTATTTTATACCTTTTTATTGATTTTTATTTTACTTTTTTTTACTTTTTTTACACTTTTTTTTACTCTGCTGGCACCCAGCAGAGTAAAAAAAAGTGTAAAAAAAGTAAAAAAAAGTAAAATAAAAATCAATAAAAAGGTATAAAATAAAATAAACTGACAGCCAAGATGGCGCTGCCCTTCTAAGGGCAGGGTCATCTTGGGGCTGAGTGGGATGTTCCTAGCCTGCCTCAGAGAGGCAGGCTAGCAACATCCAATCAGAAGTAAAAAAAAATCAAAATAAAATTTCTAATTTGTCAGGTCAGGTCAATATTTTGTAAATATTGGCTCTGACCTCTGTGATTCTCCCTCCCTCTCCTCACTTGTGTTTTGGTGAGCGAGAGAGAGAGATCAGATTTGACAGGTTAGAGATTTTAGTGAGATTAGAAAAATTGAGGCAGATTTAGAGAGATTTTAGTCGAGGCACCCAGCAGAGCACCTGATCACTCATGTGATCGTTTTGTACTGAGTGCCACGATACCTCGTGGCACTCAGTACTTCCTGCCGCTACCGGAAGTGATCGCTCGGGGGGAGCGATCACTTAGCGGACCGGCGGCAGGTAAGCATATTGCAAGGATGCCTCGATGTCGAGGCATCCCTGCAATATACTCAGAGCAGCTGGAGGCGATCCGATCGCTTCCAGCACTCTCTAGAAGTGCCGGGCACCTCTCCGGTAAAACCGGATGTTGATCGCTCCCGGGGAGCGATCACAAGGTGCCCCGGCACTTCTCACCGCCATTGCACGGATGCCTGGACTCCCAGGCATCCTGCAATGGCGTTTGAGCTGCTGGAAGCGATCCGATCGCTTCCAGCGCTCAAAAAACCGCAGGACGTACCATGTACGTCAGCGGGTCTAAAAGAGACCCGCTGCAATGACGTACATGGTACGTCCTGGGTCCTTAAGGGGTTAAAGTGTTTTATTTTATAAAAAAAATAATTTGCGCCAGTAATCTCTTCTCGGAGCTTTCAGACCGATTTCCGTTAATATTTTCCTTCTCCCCTGCTTTTATAATCCTGTCTGTCTCCCCCACAGAGATACAAACTTTAAGTAAAGGTTTCCTCTCCTGTGCTGGATAAGCATTGCATTCCGAAGTTGTGCACCCTCCACATGCCAATGCAGTAGGATTTTCTATATAGAGAGGGGCATTAATTAATGCATGAGTATGTCCGTCTCTGTATATAACACCCTACTGCATTAATATATACCGAGAGGGGTATAAATTGAGGAGGATGTTCTATACATAGAGGGACATTAATTCAGGAGAATGTTCTATACATTATACAGAGAGGGGTATTAATGCAGGTGGATGTTCTATACATTATACAGAGAGTGGTATTAATTAATGCGGGAGGATGTTCTATACATTATAAAGAGAGGAGCATTTTTTTTTAGCCCTTTAAATCCAGTGGCTGTGAGCGCTGAGATTGGCTGCTTGTTACATTATCTCTCAGTACAATGTATCAGGCTCAGCTGTTAAGTAACTAACTGCTGCTCATCACAGCGCTCGGTGTTTCAGTAAAACAAGGAAATAATATGGTTATAACCTCTTATATATAAAAATATTATTTACTAGTTTTACTGAAACTCTGAGCGCTGTGATGAGCAGTAGTCAGTTACTGTAACAGCATTGCATGACACATTGTGCTGAGAGTGAGAGATACTGTAACAAGCAGCCGATCTCAGCCCTCTGAGGAGCCACCACTACAATAGTAATTGTATCCGCTGATTTTCGGATGAATGAAATTCATTTTCATACTAAAGAACTGAAAACTATTTTTTTTAGCAACTAAATAAATTGCGTTTTAGGACTAAAACAAAATTTTGTGCTTTGCACATGTCTACTGGAAGGGTTATTTTTTACAGTGAGAACAATAAAGCTGTGAAATTCTCTGCCTGTTGAGGTGGTTAGGTCAGAGTCTGTACAGACTTTTAAACAACAACTGGATGACTTCCTGCAAAATCAAAATATTCAGGGTCATAATATTTATACAGGGTTTCTCAACTCCAGTCCTCGGGACCCACTGCAGGCCAGATTTTAAGGATTACTGTGGGGAAAAGCAGACTAGTCCTGCAATCACTGAGCAGCAAATCATATCACCTGTGCTGCACTGAGCAGAAAATTAAATCACCTGTGCGGTGCTTGGACTGGTAGTTGGTCCTGAGGAACAGTTGAGAAACAATGAAATATGTGGGTAAAATCTGCTTAATCCAAGGATAAATTTTATACCATCTGGGGTCAAGAAGGAATTTTTCCCCAGTATGTTGCATATTTGGTGAATGCTTCAAATTGGGTTTTTTTTTGTCATCTTTTGGATCAACTGTAGTAGGTGTTGTGTGAAAAACTGAACTCAATGGACACTTGTTTTTTTTCTTTCAGCCTGCATAACCATGTAACTATGTATATATGAGGATTGATATTCTTAATTCTTAAGGAATATTTAACAAATTGATAGAGTCCTCCAGCACATGTAGGATCCCCAGACAAACATATTTTGACACAAACCCCCCCATTAAAATTTAAATACATATATATATAACAGCAGAAAGGTTGCACTCAACCTAAAACTAGCAACAACAGCGGATGCATCTAAGACATTTAATACAAAATACCTGGAAACAGCACTCCATATCAATGACCCCATTCTTTCATCTTATTCTATAGCAAAAAGCACAGTTTTAAAAATATTGAAACGCCTGACTGAGGGAATAAATGACGGGGATTCAGTTCACAAAATATGATCATACTTTGCGTGATATTACGCTGTAGGTGCTAGAAAAGCTGCCTGCATTGTAAGGCTGCGCTAAGCCGTGGGATGCACGTGGCAGCGCTAAGTGCCGCAGCGAGCATCCCCTCGAAGGAGTCCATAGAACCCCATTGAGGCAGACGCTGCCGGTCAAATGACCTGCCGGATTTCGCCTCGCAGGATCTGGTAGGTTAGCGTAGTGATCCACAGAAGGAGACTGGAGGACTTTTCCCCCCAGTCTCCCCCTGCTCCCAGCAGACAGAGGAGGCGGTTGGAGCCGCGGTCCTCGCTGTGGGATGGAAGGTGTGTATCTGATTCATTTGGGAGTATTTTCTGCTGGAGTGGACGGATTCTGCTGCAGCGGAATCCGTTAGCACCAGGTCCAGGCTGTGGTTAACTTTCGAGTTAACCGCAGCTGGACGGTAATTAGCGTTAGTATATTGTAATACTAACACTAATTAACTCTTTGCTCTCCCCATGTTAAGTATAGGGAGTGCAAAGTAAAGCAACCTCACACTGCAAAGCGCAAGATACCAATCGCTAACGGGTTTTTTAACCCGTTAGCATTTGGATTGTAATATGGTGCGCCCGCGCTAGGGCCACCAGGGCTAACGTTAACGCTCACACAGGTGAGCACTAACGTTAGCATGAAGAATGTAATAGGGCCCTATATGTATAATACAACAACAGAAAGTTTGCACACAACCTAAACTAGCAACAACAGCGGGTACATCTAAGACATTTAATACAAAACACCAGGAAAGAGCACTCCATATCAATGACCACATTGTTCCATCTTATTCTATAGCAAAAACCACAGTTTTAAAAATAGTCAAATACCTGACTAAGGGAATAAATGATGGGGATTATGGGGTCAAGATAGATAGGGGTCAACGATGGGGTACATTGGCGACTGTGACAGGCTTTGGAGACTATTTGCATACCGCTCTCTGCGACGTGTTTGTCATGGGGCTCTTTGACTTAGCCATACAGAAATGTTTACTCACAGAATTTGACTTGACACTGAACAAAGCCACTGAGCTTGTCTCCATCATGGAATTGACTGCTGGGGATGCTAAACTCCTGAACCCACACCCTGAAACCCCTGCAAAACAGGGAGAGGAAATTTTATGTGACCCAACGCACACAATGTTCTTTACCA
Organism: Leptobrachium leishanense; assembly: GCA_009667805.1. Classification (NCBI taxonomy): domain Eukaryota; kingdom Metazoa; phylum Chordata; class Amphibia; order Anura; family Megophryidae; genus Leptobrachium; species Leptobrachium leishanense. The sequence goes on from CM019064.1 coordinate 206,913,051, forward strand.
GGTCGACCAAAATTCCACCAAAGTAATTTCTCTGGGTCTGCTGCACAAACCTGCTACCATTGTGGTGACCCTACTCATAGTGCATTCACATGCAAGTTTAAGGATATAGTTTTTTTCCTTTGTGGGAAGAGTGTTCATGTTCGGCGTGTTTGTCACAGCTGCCGCTCCACTGTCACTGCTACTGCTCCACTGTCACTGCTACAAAATATAGAGCTAAGAAGATATTTCATGTATACTGATCGTAAAGACTCAAGCTCTGATGATGAGCCATTTGTTCAAAATGTTGCACTGTTTAGAGTGAATGGGAGAACTCCTGCTATAAAAGTGGATGTCACACTCAATGGTTGTCCTGTCTCAATGAATGTTGATACATGGGGCAGCTGTCTCTGTCATTTCGTGGACTGATTTCAAGGCATTGGTACTGCTCAAACCTACAACTCTCGATCTACAATCTTACAGCGAGGAACTATTGCAGCCCCTGGGTCATGTACAGCCTCTTGTCACATTGTCAAAATGCAGTAAAACGTTACGCAATAAGTCGCGATTTAAAGAGGTTTTTGAAGACTCTCTGGGTGCAGTAAAAGGAAAACTGGCCCAATTCCTGTTAAAGCCGGTTGCCAAATCCCATTTTTGTAAGGCCAGATGAGTACCATTTTCCTTGCAGAAAAGTGTGGAAGCGGGACTGGAGAAACTATTGGCTCAAAGGGTAATAAAACAAATTGAGTGGAGTGAATGGACATCACCAATTGTTCCTGTAATAAAAAAGAATTTGTGGGGATTTCAGAATGGCTCTGAACAACCAACTTCTTGTGGATCAATACCCATTACCTCGACTGGAAGATCTATTTAGCTCACTAGCTGGGGGCAAACGTTCACAAAGATTGGTTTAAAGCAAGCCTACCTGCAATTAAAAGTACATCCAGACTCACAGCATTTATTGACCATACATACTCATAAAAGTAATCCAATAGTCACACATGGTTTTTGGTATAGCCCCAGCACCATCGATCTGGCAGCGAATCATGGATGAATTGCTAGCAGGCATTCCTTACACAGTGTATGCTAGATGACATGCTCATTGCGTGTCCCACGGATGCAGAACACAGAAAGAATGTGGAAGCTGTGCTGGTGAGACTCCAAGCACATGGATTGGAACCTTGGAACCTTTCTATATGTGAGTTTTTCAAGACAGAATTAGAATTTTTCACCCATACTGTAGATCGACGTGGATTGCACACTACAGAAGAAAAGGTGAAAGCTTTTACTTATGCCCCAACTCCCCACAATGTAACACAGCTGCGGTCTTATCTTGGCCTCTTAAATTACTACCACCGTTTCTTGCCAAAATTTAGCAAACCAACTTTATCCATTACATTGCTTACTGGATGCAATGACCAAATGGATATTGACAGCCGAATGTAAAAAACCCTTTACGATATCAAAAGAACTAATTATGTCATCTCAGATTCTGGACCACTATGACCTAAGGAAACCAGTAACTTTGGCATGTGATTCCTCACCTTATAGACTGTGGGTTTCACTTTCCCATGTCATGTCAGATGGCACAGAGGGACCCATCTCTTTTGCCTCCAGATCTTTAATTTCAGCAGAACTTGGCTACTCGCAGATAAAGTGACGCTAGCCATTGTATGGGCCACTAAGAAATTCCCCACATAAATCCATGATTGGGTTTTTAAACTTTGTATTGCGTCTCGCAATACAAAGATATGCTTCATTCTTAGGAGATTCTAATTATTCAATCAGATACCACTCACATGATGCCCATGAAAATGCAGATGCATTTTCCAGATTACCAGTTGGAGAACACCCACTGGGTGACATACGAATAGTAGAGATACAAAGGCCACAAACTAGCATCTCAACCACACTGATAGCCAGAAACACAGTCACAGACACATGCCTGTCTCAGGTATTCTCATTGGATGACCAGAGAAGGTGCCAAGTGAATTTCGCCCATACTTTACTAGAAAATGTAAACTGGTGACAAAAGCTGGACGCCTACAATGGGGATATAGAGTGATCATACCCCAGAATCTGCAACCTACAATGATAAAGATCATGCACGAGGGCCATCCAGGCGTGGTGCGCATGAAGCAGAGAGCTCGGGGTTATGTTTGGTGGCCACAAATGGATACAGCAATTGAAGATTTTGTGGTTAGATGTCCAGCATGCTGTCAAGCTCAGTGACCCCAAAGCAAGGGTAACATGCAATCTTGGCCATGTCCTAAGGACCAATGGTTAAGACTCCATATTTTGCGGGACTAATCCACGGTAAAATGTATTTAATCGTAGTGGATGCATATTCAAAATGGCCTGAAGTTTTCCAAATGCCTTCTATCACCTCTCCTGCTACCATTTTAATCTTGAAGAAGATTTTTGCTCAGTATGGATTGCCAGCAGCCATAGTCTCGGACAATGGGTTACAATTTACCTCTCAATAATTTTTTCATTCCCTCCAAATCCAACACTACAAAACAGCTCCATATCATCCATCATCAAATTGGCTGGCAGAACAGTTTGTTCAGCCTTTAATAAGAACCTGCTTTCTACTGTGGACCAGATCAGAACATTTTAAGAGACGCTGCTGGAGTTCTTGTTCGCATACCGAAACACACCATATTCTACTACCAGACTGAAATCGTTTGGACGGCATCCTCGAACCAAACTTGATTTAGTTTGTCCACAGAACCAGTTTCCAACACCTTCGTCACCATGCTGTTCTAAATTTAGTGTTGGTGAGCCTGTACGGATTTGGAATTAGAGAGTTTTTCCTCACTGGCTTCCTTGAATCATTAATGGCACCATTGGAAGGAAAATGTATCTTGGTTGCCTTTCAAATGGCACTTGTGTTCGATGTCACATCTCTCAGTTGAGACAACACAAACTCTCACCAACAGGGACAAGCCATCACTCAGGACTCTGCCGGTGACATATGACAGGGTGTACGGCATGATCTGATGTCTTTGCAATCACACCCTGAAGTTCTTTATGATCATTTTCCTGAGGAACCTAGACATGTGCCTGGAACTGTATAGACTGATTTATCCATTGGAAAGGCACTATTGACTCCAGAAACATTGACGAACAACACCCCTGCCAGATCTGTGCAACTTTGCAAGTCTACACATCAGCAGTGTCAGACTAAATTTTTGCAAGGCACTGGACCCTTGCAAATACCTCTGAGGTCCAGAGAGAGCAGAAGGGCTTGTAAACTGTTGAGGGTGCAATAAGAATGCCCTGAAGACGATCCTTTGCCGAACTGATTCTATTTACCTTGTCTGTCTTATGAATGTTTTGGTTTCTCTCTTATGTGTTTATTTTTGTTTTTCAGGGGAAGAAGAGGAGGTGTGATGTTTAGACAGACTTAATGTCTGTGTCAGAGTTTTCCAGGTTGGGAGTGGTTCTTATGCCTCTCCCCTCTTTCCTGCTGCAGTGCATGCTGGAGGAGAAAGCTGTTCTAGTCACCAGGAAGAACACAGCCTTCTGATCTGTAGCAGAAAGCAGCCATGCTGGGAAGCATTTAGGTAGAGTATATGCTGGAAACCTGTCCTGTTATTATAGCACAGCCAATATTCATGTTTCAGCTAAAAAAGTAAAAATTTCATTATTTCTCATAACTTTTCATAAAGAATCATGATACAGTAGGTAGTAATATGTAGAATATATGTATGGTACAATTAAACACTATACGGATATCACTTTAAGGAGGAATTAGAAAAATCTCATCTATATTATGCATGGCATTACTGGTTACCGATTCAAAGAATGGAAATATAACTTATAGTTCTATGTTGTGTGATGTATATCAAGTAAACTAAATGTGGGAAAATATTTTAAACTAAATACATCAATAACATGTTCTGTGGAAGCAAAAATACATTAAATAGCACTCACACTAAAACATTTCATCCCGTCACTGCCGTTGGTTCATTTTGATCCCAATAAGGAATGTACTTTAAAAAGAAGGGAAATACAATAAACAGATCTCCAATGCTCCTCAAGCATCTAGCCACTTAGATGGCTGTGCTATCAAAGCTCCCTGCAGTGCAGACACTTTGCTCTCCGTTGCTTGACTAGCTACTTCCTGGAAGGGTCTAATCATCAAACTCAAGAACCGTCCCCAAGCAAAATAATACAATATTTCGTTCTAATAGAAAATAGAAAGTTATTTTAAAATAAATGACACTGCAGTACTAAACAGTCGGTGCACAGAAATGAGATGGGTAAAACTGAATTCCCCCTTAGGGAGAATTTTCACTACATGTGAACAAAATCTTCCTTTTTCACTCATTACCAGTTTATACCTTTACGACAGCAAAGAAAAAGGACTGAGATTGAAAGCTAAGAATTTCTGTTCGATATGTCAGTTTAAGTTATTTCTCATGCAATATCCATAATTTTTTTACTTTAATAGCAGCCTAGCACTTATGTTTGATTGTTCTAATGTACAAGAAAGCATATAATAAAATGCTTAAAAGTAGAAAAAAGCAACAACTTTTTTCTTCTGCTAAAGTAACTATTATGTCTAGAAAAATATGTTCATGTTATAAATATTAGGGCTGAAACAACTAATCGATTAATCGCCAACTGATCGATGACTAAAATAGTTGTCAACTATTTCCATTATCGATTAATCCGTGTCAATTAATCGTCCTGTGTACAGCACACACTGTTTAGAGTCAGACCGAGTTAAACGTAAATAACCTCAGCTTCGAAGCTGACTGGACAAGACTCGCCGCTGCTTTACTCGGTATAATTTATTTCTAGGGTTATGTCAGACACAACCAGTTTGTTTTATTCCGTTTACAACAGTAGCAGAACTATAACACAAACAATAAGATACTGTCACTGGATGAAGGAGCTGTACTTCTGTGTTTTTATCCTTGAAGCTGGAGTCCTGTGCAGCCACCCCACCCTCCCTGCCACACCCTCTTTGGTCGGGAACTGCCATTCCCTCCCTTTGGTCTGGTCCCTTTCCCCAAACTCACTCCCACACTCAGATCTGGTCTTTTGTCCATACCCACTCCCTCTCACACTCAGGTCAAGTCACTTGAGCAAAGTCACTCAGTTCCATCTCCAGTCCCTCCTCCCACTCAGTTTGTTCACAAAATTATTTATAAAGGGACACTCTACGCACCCTGACCACTTTAGCTTATTAACCCTGATTTCATGCTGACCTCATCATCTATGACCAAGTGCTTGTAGTCACGTTCATTTTAGAAAGCAAACCTGGGCTTAAGCTGCGCATGTAGCTTCAACCCATCCCTCTGACCAAGCTCTCGCATACCCTGTGTGAAAAGTACGGAAGATACGCAAGTTGCGTATGTACGTACGAATGTTACATACACTATGCAAATTGCTTATGAAAAAGGGGAGGGGTTGAGGTTATTTTTTTCCATAAAATTCCTTTTAAGTAAACTATTTTTTTATCCGATGAATCGATTAATCGAAATAATAATCGGCCAACTAATCGATTATGAGAATAATCTTTAGTTGCAGCCATAATAAATATGCAAAATAAATAATAAATTTAACCCTTTCACTACCAAAAATTTTCCATAAATCCAATGTTAGGTCGCAGTGGCTTTACAAAAAATTACTTTGCATACAGTGAATGTCAGCCAAACCTCCAGGACATCCCCCCTGCCCACTGACATCATCGCGGATGGGCTAGATGACATCCGCTAAAGAATTAACCGCTAGCTGCCCAAGGATTTCCCTATGTAAAGCCCTATCGTGGCGATAGGGGGGTCCTTGGACACCCGTATCTCCCAAACTCCCAATTGGTGGCAGCTAGAGGGTCATGTTTGGCATCATTGGAAACAACCGAGCATGGTCTTTCCAATGATACCAAATAAAGGCTAAGTGTAAAAAAAATATAATAATAAATATTAAAATGTATTTTTTCTTTTTTATTTATAATGCAGCACTATTGTTAGTTTTTCATCAGTGGAGCATCATTGATAACATTATAATTGGAAAGTGCTGCTTTTTAGTTTTAGCTAAAATTGCATATTTTCTCAGACAAATACAGTAACCAGTTTCCATTTCAAATTTTTTAACAAGCATACCCCATAGAATATATAACCACAAAGACTTGGTTGATAAAATGTGGGAAAAAAATTATATAACACATTGTAGATGATTGAACTTTGAATGGAATTTCACATTTTAAAAAAAAAAATTGTTATAGCTTTGTGGCAGGACATGACATATACATATAATTATGATATAATGAAAAAAGGGTGTGTGGTGCTTCCCAGAGCAAAGAAAGTTGTGAGGTATCGATCAGCTAATATTTAGCCTTAATTGGGTGCGCACTTCAATACAGGTAGACTGCCTCAAGTAAAGGAGAAAATATAAAAACATGGCGTAATAATGTTTTAGCACAATATTTCATAATATATACCGTGAATGACCACTGACACTTTACAGAGCCTGTCCTGGCTCTGGTGTGTCCACCCGTGGATGGATTTCATGTAGGCTCCTAGGCTCCCCCACTGGCCTTCTTCAATGTTAGATGTAAATCCCGGTAATCTCAGGGGATAAGGAGAAATAAATAGTGTAGATGGTAACACAAATGAACAATATTATACAAATGGTGGATCCACTAATTGTTTGCCTGTTCTTTGGAGATAGGGAAGTATGTAGGCAGCATGAACTGCCAAGGTATTAGGTAATATTTCTGCCTCTCACTGACTTTATTTGCTGCTGGGGCGGATCCAGGGGGGGCAACGGGGCAATTGCCCCTCGAGATAACGACCCGCCGCCGCCGGTTGTTTTTCTCCCTACGAGCGGCCGCCGGCATGCATCTTGGCCGCTCACCTGGGAACCATCTGACCAGCGCAGCCGCGATCTCGCGGAGTTCACGTGAACTCCAGGATCTTGCGAGAATGTGGCTGCACTGGTCAGGTGGTTCCCAGGCTAGCAGCCAAGCTGCATGCCGGCGGCCGCTCGTAGGGAGAAAAGTGGCCGGCGGGTACTCGGAGCCTGGCAGAGGAGATGAGAGCTGGTGGCAAATATATCCATGTGAGCTGGGGGCAAATATCCATGTGAGCTGGGGGCAAATATATATCCATGTGAGTGGGGGGCAAATCTATCCACGTGAACTAGGGGCAAATATATCCATGTGAGCTGGGGAAAACATATATCCATGTGAGCTGGGGCAAATATATCCGTGTGAGCTTTAGGCAAATATACCCATGTGAGCTGGGGGCAAATATATATCCATGTGAGCTGGGGCAAATATATATCCATGTGAGCTGGGGCAAATATATATCCATGTGAGCTGGGGCAAATATACCCATGTGAGCTGGGGGCAAATATATCCATGTGAGCTGAGGGGCAAATATAGCCATGTGAGCTGGGGCAAATATATCCATGTGAGCTGAGGGGCAAATATAGCCATGTGAGCTGGGGGCAAATATATCCATGTGAGCTGGGGCAAATATATCCATGTGAGCTGGGGGCAAATATATCCATGTGTGAGCTGGGGCAAATATACCCATGCGAGCTGGGGGCAAATATACCCATGTGAGCTGGGGCAAATATATCCATGTGAGCGGGGGGGAAATATATCCATGTGTGAGCTGGGGCAACATATTACATGTGAGCTGGGGGGGTACCCTGGGCCCCTCGTATGGAAAGGGTTCACTGGGCTCATGAGCCACATGAGGACACACCCTGTGCAATGTTCTGAGGAGAGTGAGTGTAACGACACAGTTTGCGATTAGGCGCGTCTCTGCCTGTCACTGAAAACCCAACACCAGCTCTTAACCAAAACTGGTAGAGTGCCCCCCCCCCGAAACCTGTGTCTGGATCCGCCCCTGATCTGCTGTTCTCCTTTTCCTTTTTGGATGATCTAATATTACAAATAATAATTGCCTTAGACCAGTTAGTCGATATTTGGTCAGGATCTAAGACTCTAATTTATGGGGTACTATTGCCGCGTCTGTGAGAAATGTGTTTGTCAAATGTTTTTTCATTTTATATGGTTATTGGCTGCAGTAAAGGTTTTGTAATATATACTATCAGGGTAATTCAAATTGCAGGGAAAGGCCGTCGCAAACCCAACGAAAACTAACCGCAAAACCTGGCGAAATGCACACCGAAAACCCGCAAAAACATCTGGATTAACCAACCAAAAACGCCGGAAAAACCCGAGCAGGAGCCGATCACATGCAGTGAAGTCACCGGAAAAAGCCGACACCTCAGACGAAAGCAGTGAATAAATTAGCAAAACAGTTTGCTTGAATGTTTGAAAAGTGAAACGCTGTTTGCAAAGAAACTACTGAGCGAAAATATCTGAAATTTACATATGAGGTCCAGGGAATGATAATAAAAAGGGCTGTTACAGAAAATATAAGTAAAGTTAAAAAAAAAATCTGACTTTTTATTAAAAAAAAAACAGAAAAATGCTTAAGAGATCCTAAAAAAAATCGATAAATAAAGAGACTCTTTACTGCAGAATTTTATAATGAATGGTTTATTAGATATTGAATTAAAACGGGAATATTTTTAACATTGAAGCCTATGGGATTCGCCTGAATAAATCTGCCGCATGAAATCACCAAATGGCAGGGCATTTCGGGAACCTTTCACTGCTGGTTTGTGTGTTCTCTGAATAGCCAAAGCAGTGCTTTTTTAAGGGGATTTCACTGCCCTCGAACAGGCACCGTATGTGCAGGCAATTCGCCAGGATTTGGCGAATTGCCTGCTCTCTGGATAGCCGAATGGCCAAGAAAGGTAACCGAACGCTGATTTTCAGCGTTCGGTTACCTTTCTCCAGCCATGCGGATCTCTTTGAATTACCTTGTATATATTGGAATTGGTAGAAAGTTCTTATATTCATTACAAACTTGTGGAACTTAAAAAGAGAAAGGGGAAACAATTTTTACTGCTTAGGCTAGGGTCAGACGAGCGTGATTTCTACGGGCTGTACGTCCGTGCAGTACGGACATCGTCAGTACGGATGACGCAGTAGTGGTCACACAGTCCGTTTTTTCACTGAAGTTATTTTTTGACGGATGTAGGAGGGAAAAATAAATTACAATGAAAAAACATTCTGTCCGTCAAAAATGCTGCACGTATAAATGCAGTCCGTCTGACCATGCTCCATCACTCACACACAAAGCTACACGGACGTTGTGGACGTGGCGCACTCCGCACGTCCGTTCTAGCAGTATTACGTTCTTGCCTAACCTGCGTCCATTTGCAGCATCCGTCAGCCCCCGCACTTCTGTGCGCACGTACTTCGTGTGTGGGGCTCCATTTAACACAATTGTATGCTATCACGGACGTACTTATGTGCGGCAACACGGACGTTAACACTGCGTTCGTCTGACCCCAGCCTTAGTTGTTATGTCTACTTGTTATGGAACGTTTATTTTTTTAAATTATTTCACTGGTGTTAGGATCATTATTCTGCACAATATATATTAGTGTCAGTCTTCTGAACAAGTTATATTTCGAATGCTAATAAGTATGTTATAAAGGTAAAATAAAGGGCGATGGCTCAGGTTCATGACTTATACTGCCATCATGTGTTTGGAAAAAAAAATATATAGTTGAGACGATTAAATGTTGATACACTACAACTAAAAATGACCCGTCACTTGTGCTGAGACCATTTAGGGTGAGGTAGTAAAATTATTTTAAGGACTTATTAATTATTTAATAATTTAAGGAATTATTTTAAGTTTGACAAACTGTTAACCACTTAACATCACTACCAAGGGATTTCCAGAAAACCACTATAAGGGAACCAGTTGGGTTTTTTTTTTCTTCAAAATCTATTTTAATTAATTATACAGTAAGAAAAATGTGTCAATATTCCTAATGTAGTCCTAATTGTAGTAACCTATTTGACAGGCAGATGTTGCCATCTGCTGGCCAAAGGAAGCTACTGCTGTTCAGGTTTCTGTGCAGGATCAGCTGGATAGATGGCATTTAGACAAATTACCAGCTGGCTTTAAAAAGTATTCATGCCCATGGTGCTAAAGGTTTAGAGGCGTGTTCTGGAGCCCAAATGCAAAAAAATTTGCATAATTTACAATCAATTATTTTTTTTTTGCGCTGCTGCTTTGGAACACAATACTTAGTATACTCGATATGGGGCACCAGGTTGCAGATTGATCCCTCCACTACCAAGATCGTCTATACTCAAAGATAACATTTCCAGTGTGTTTTTCAGCTACCTTGGAGTCAACCACTGACCAAAATCGTCACACAGCTCTATGTAATATACTGTATAATATACCCTTGTGACTTATTAAAGCATATAATACAGTCTATTAAAAAAAATCAGCATGACTCCCACCGAATTTCTTTTGCTAAGAGGAAATTAACTATTTTTAGGTTGTAGCAATGGAATTCAGCTTTTCAATGTACTTCTCTGCATGTTCATTTGAATTGTATAATAATGATGGTCATCTCAGTTCACGCATACAATGAACTTGACAAAAGCCCTCAATCTACATATGAAATACATCAATGTTGGAGCAGATGTTCATGAAATCTGTTCAAAAAAGCTCCAAAGGCAATATATATTTCCAATGGAAATGTATAACTTGTCTGCATTGATTTGGAATATTAATACCTCTTTGTGCAGCAGTAGCCTAGTCTACTACATGAATATTAAATGGAGGAACTGTTGCGTCCCACTAGCTGCTAAGTGAGATCCAATTTACCATGTGAGGTTTGTGTTATAACAGAGTTGTGTCTTTTTAAAGGGCATCTTTCAAGTGCAAACTAGCTTTATATCTCACTTGACTGATCACACAAATAACTATGATTAAAGGTCAGCCCTCCAGGCTTTTTCTTTTACTCCTGTAAAAGAAGAAAAAAAACATTTGCGAAAGGAAAGAAAAAATTTGAAGTTAATGTGGCATGAAATTGTCATGTGGCTACTTACAAGCCTTCAACAGAAGCTTAGTAGTCATTGCTCTGATGTAACGCAAATATTATTTGGGGGGGTTTAAGTTATCAATTCATCAAGTCATACCTAAAGGGAATCAACAAGGTAGAGGAAGGGAGTATATTTAAAAGGAAACAAAGTAGGAAAACAAGAGGACATAGTCTTAGATAAGAGGGGCAAAGGTTTAAAAGTAACATCAGGAAGCATTATTTTACTGAGAGGGTGGTGGATACATGGAACAGTCTTCCAGTTGAAGTGGTAGAGGCCAAAACAGTGATTGAATTTAAGCAGACATGGGATAGGCATACGGCTATCCTAAACAAAAGATAAATCCAGGTAAAGTATCCATGTAATTGGGCAGACTAGATGGGCCGAAAGGTTCTTATCTGCCGACATTTTCTATGTCTCAGGCAGGGAGTTCCCAAAAGGTTGTCCCTACTTTAAAATGATATAACTTTAAAAAGCAAGTATGTTTTGGGTTAAACAAAATAGTACCAGAGATGGACTGGGAAGACACCGGACCCCCAGACATCATTTGAATGAGCCCTTTTAAAACAAACCTGAATTACCCACTCACTAACATTTTTGCATATACTAGCAGGTTTATTCAGAAAGAGCTGAAGAAAAAAAGCCACAGGGGCAAAATCTGGTATAAATTGGAATATTAAACCTTTGTTTAAAGCTCAGACAAAACAAGCAAAAGACGGTTAAAAACATAAATGATTGATATGATAGAACTAGCACGTCCTCATAGTATTAAATGGCTAATTGCCAGATATCAGTTTCTCATAAAAAGCACTCAATGTTATTGAATGTATCAAGAAGGGATACCGTTATTAAACCAGAGTAATACAGCGATGGTCTAACATAAATAGTTGGAACAGAAGCTATTATTACCATAGATCACCGATATTAAAAAGAAATAAACTGTGGTTGGAAAAATCACGAACCAAATGTTTAGCGCTATCCAGTGAGGTCCCCAGCCGGGATACCCCTTAAATTAATAAACAAATTCCAGACAGAATAACGATAGCGCAGCGGTTAATACCACCTGGAATGTGCCATATACACGGGTTGGCTATAGCTCTGAAGTCAAATACTAATCATGTAGCGAATTTTTGCAATCTTAATGTTATCATAAATTGCCAGAGTAGAAGGAGTGCAGAGGAGTTAATGAAGCTATACCTCGGGGGTTCATGCTGCCTACTATACACCGCAATACAAGAGGAGACGTAGAAAGTTAAAAAAAAAAGGATAAACTGTTAAAATAGAAGACAAAGAGAAAGAGCTGATCTGGCTTCGAAATTGCACCAGTGAATTTCCCCGTATGGTGCAATTTCGTTGCCATTCGACTATTCAGAAAGCAGGCAGTTCGCCAAATTTTGGCGAATTGACAGCAAAATACGATATCTGTTTGATGGCAGTGAAATCCCCATAGAGATAGAGAAGCAATGGTTCATCTATTCAGAGAACAATGAACAGCAGAGAAATGTCACTGAAATGCCCTGATGTTCAGAGGTTTCATTCGGCAGGTTTAACCAGGCGAATCCCATAGGTTTCAATGTTAAAAATATTCCTCTCTTTAGGCAATCTATATATATAAACGCAAAAGTCCTGACTGACTGACTCATCAACGCCCAGCTGAAACCGTTTAACCTAGGAACGTGAAATTTTGAAGGTGCACTGTTTTTATGATGTGGGCACCCACTAAGGAAGGATTTTAGGAAACTCCGCCCCTAAGGGGGTGAAAAAGGGGGTTGAATATTTTAAACAGGATACCTATAGCTCAAAAACAGAAGATGTTACAGATGTGAAAATCGGTATTTAGATTTTTCTTGAAAAATAAAAAAACACGTAATTTACCGTTTTTCAAAAATTCAACTGGGGGCGAAAAAAGGGGGTTGAATATTTTAAATATTTTAAACAGGATACCTATATCTTATAAACAGACAATGTTACAGACGTGAAAATCGGTATTTAGATTCTTCTTGAAAAAAAAAAAAGTATTTTAGAGTTTTTCAAAAACTCAACTGGGGGAGCAGAAAAAGGGGTTGAATATTTTAAACAGGATACCTACATCTTAAAAACGGAAGATGGTACAGATGTGAAAATCGGTATTTAGTAGACATGTGCATTCGTTTTAGTACTAAAACGATTTAGTCCGAATTTTGGGATAATTTAGTTTTAGTATGACTCAAGAGATACGAAACTGCTCAGTACAAAAAACGAAAGAAACTAAAATAAAATGCACTACATTTTAGTTTCAGTCCTTTTTGTGATATTACATTGATGAGGGAAGGAGACCAGTAATGAAGAGCACAACATCGCAAAGCTACAGAAAAGGTTTGTATGCGTAATCCTTCCCGACCCCTACCCAAAAATCTGACAGTGATAGAGCTCCAGAATACTCACTCGCAGCACAGTCAGCCAGCACAGGAGAGGAAACCTTTACTCAACCCTTGCATGTCTATGAGGCAGACAAGATGATAAAAGCAGCTGGAGAAGGAAAACATTCAAATAAATCACACTGAAAGCTAATGACAGAGGAGGGCTGGATAGTAAAAACCCCTTAATAACAAGCAGCGCTGGGAGAAGAGAGGGACTTTATAAAACGTGTGTTATCTCCCCTCCCGCTCTGCATAATAGGGGCTTAGGTCTGATACATTTTATATTATCCAGGAGCACTATCCCCCTTTCCTCATCTATAATACACGTTTTATATAAAGTACCTCTCCTCTCCCAGTGCTGCTTGTTATAAAGTTTTTTTTACGTCTGATACATTTAGTATCCAGCTCTCACAATTACTGTCATTATGAGCCTTCAGTGTGATTTATTTGAATGTTTTCCCTAGATTTAAAGTGCTTTATTTCATTATATAAATCTATTTGCACCAGTCATCTCTTCTCTGAGCTTTCAGACCGATTTACGTTAATATTTTCCCTCTCCCCTGCTTTTATATTCCTGTGTCTCCCCCACAGAGATACAAAGTTTAAGTAAAAGTTACCTCTCCTGTGCTGGATAAGCATTGCATTCCGAAGTTCTGCACCCTCCACATGCCAATGCAGTAGGATGTTCTATACAGAGAGGGGCATTAATTAATGCAGGTGGATGTTGTATACATTATACAGAGAGGGGTATTAATGCAGGAGAAGGTTATCTACATTATACAGAGAGGGGTATTAGTTATTGCAGGAGGATGTTCTATACATTATACAGAGAGGAGCCTTTTTTTAGCCCTTTAAATCCAGTGGCTGTGAGCGCTGAGATCGGCTGCTTGTTATATTATCTCTCAGTACAATGTATCAGGCTCAGCTGTTACAGTAACTGACTGTAACAGCGCTCAGAGTTTCAGTAAAACAAGGAAATAATATTGTTCTAACCTCTTATATATAAAAATATTATTTACTAGTTTTACTGAAACTCTGAGCACTGTGATGAGCAGCAGTCAGTTACTGTAACAGCTTTGCCTGGCACATTGTGCTGAGAGTGAGAGATACTGTAACAAGCAGCGATCTCAGCCCTCTGAGGAGCCACTACAATAGTAATTGTATCCACAGGTTTTCGGATGAATGAAATTAGTTTTCATACTAAAGAACTGAAAACGAATTTCTTTAGCAACTAAATAAATTGCATTTTAGGACTAATCCATTAGTTCAAAACGAAATTTTGTGCTGTGCACATGTCTAGTATTTAGATTCATCTTGACAAATAAAAAAAACACGTTTTTTACCATTTTCTGAAAATTCTTTGGGGGGGCAAAAAGGGGGGGTTGAATACTTTTATCATAAACGCGAAAGTCCTGACTGAATGACTGATCAATGCTCAGCTGAAACCGTTTAACCTAGGAACGTGAAATTTTGAAGGTGCACTGTTTTTATGATGTGGGCACCCACTAAGCAAGGATTTTTGGAAACTCCGCCCCTAGGGGGTGATAAAGGGGGTTGAATCTTTTAAACAGGATACCTATAGCTCAAAATCAGAAGATGTTACAGACATGAAAATCTGTATTTAGATTCGTCTTGAAAAATAAAAAAAACACGTATTTTACCATTTTCTGAAAATTCCATGGGGGGGCCAAAATGGGGGGTTAAATACATCTATATATATAAACGCGAAAGTCCTGACTGACTGACTGACTCATCAACACCCAGCTGAAACCGTTTAACCTAGGAATGTGAAATTTTGAAGGTGCACTGTTTTTATGATGTAGGCGCCCACTAAGGAAGGATTTTTGGAAAATCCACCCATAAGGGGGTGAAAAAGGGGGTTGAATATTTTAAACAGGATACCTATAGCTCAAAAACAGAAGATGCTACAGATGGGAAAAAAATCGGTATTTAGATTCGTCTTGAAAAATAAAACAACACGTATTTTACCATGTTCTGAAAATTCCTTGGGGGGCAAAAACGGTGGTTGAATACCTTTATCAGTATACCTATATTTCAAAAACTGAAGATGTTACAGGTGTGAAATTTGGTATTTACAATCTTCGTGAAAAAAACCAAACATGTTTTTTGCCATTTTCCACAAATCCAATTGGGGGGGGGGGTCGGGGGAAAGGGGTCTGAATATTTTTATCATTATATCTATATTTCAAAAACCAAAGATGTTACAGACGTCAAATTTGGAATTTACAGTCTTCTTGAAAAATAAAAACAGGTGTTTTACCATTTTCCAAAAATCCCAAGTGGGGGTGAAAAAAAGGGGGGCTGAATACTTTTAAACAGGATACCTATATCTCAAAAACAGAAGATGTTACATACGTGAAAATTGGTATTTAGATTCGTCTTTAGAAACAAAAAAACACCTATTTTACCATTTTCCAAAAATTAAGTGGTTGAATACTTTTATCAGTATACCTATATTTCAGACACCAAAGATGCTACATGTGTGAAATTTGGTATTTACAGTCTTCATGAAAAAAAACAAACGTGTTTTGCCATTTTCCACAAATCCAAATAATGGGGGGGGGGGTCGAGGGAAAGGGGTCTGAATACTTTTATCAGTATATCTATAGTTCAAAAACCAAGATGTTACAGGTGTGAAGTTTGGTAATTACAATATTTTGAAAATAAAGAAACACGTGTTTTACCATTTTCCAAAAATCCAAGTGGAGGGATAAAAAAAGGGGGTGAATACTTTTAAACAGGATACCTACATCTCAAAAACAGAAGATGTTACAGACGTGAAAATTGGTATTTAGATTTGTCTTGAGAAACAAAAAAACACCTATTTTACCATTTTCCAAAAATCCAGTGGGAGGGGGAAAAAGGGGGGGTTGAATACTTTTATCAGTATACCTATATTTCCAAAAACCAAAGATGTTACAGGTGTGAAATCTGGCACTTACAATCTTCTTGAAAAATAAAAAAACACATGTTTTATCATTTTCCAAGAATCCTACGTGGTG
This sequence comes from Leptobrachium leishanense, assembly GCA_009667805.1. Classification (NCBI taxonomy): domain Eukaryota; kingdom Metazoa; phylum Chordata; class Amphibia; order Anura; family Megophryidae; genus Leptobrachium; species Leptobrachium leishanense. Next base: position 206,929,397 of record CM019064.1, read on the forward strand.
GGTGAAAAAAGGGGGGTGAATACTTTTCAACAGGATACCTATATCACAAAAACAGAAGATGTTACAGACGTGAAAATTGGTATTTAGATTCGTCTTGAAAATAAAACAACACGTATTTTACCATTTTCCAAAAATCCAGTGGGGAGGCAAAAAGGGAGATGAATACCTTTATCACTATACCTATATTTCAAAAACCAATGATGTTACAGGTGTGAAATTCGATATTTACAATCTTCGTGCAAAAAAAACCATGTTTTACCATTTTCCGAAAATCCAGTTAAGGGGGGGTGGGGGAAAGGGATGTGAATACTTTTATCAGTATAACTATATTTCAAAAACCAAAGATGTTACAGGTGTGAAATTTGGCACTTACATTCTTCTTGAAAAATAAAAAAACACGTGTTTTACAATTTTCCAAAAATCCCAAGTGGGGGGGAAAGGGGGGTTCTACCAAAAAAACCTCAAGTTTCTTTTATTTATTTTTTTAACAAATCCTAAAATCCACGCGAGCGAAGCCGCAGGCAAAAGCTAGTATCTAATAAACCATTTATTCTTTTAATCTGCAGCAAAAAGTCTCTTTATTTTTTTCAGATCTTTTAGTAATTTTTCAGGATTTTTTCCGCAAAATGTTTTTCACTTTTTTTTTTCTGTAACAGACTTTTTTATTATTATTCAAAAGGACCTAATATGTTAATTCCAGACATTATCGTTCAGTAGTTTTATTGCAAACAGCATTTCAATTTTGACACTTTAAATTGTTTGTTTTTTTTTCTTTCATACCCGGTCGTTGGTTGTTGGCTTTTTCCGTCGGCAGTTTGCTCAGCAAATCGTCAGCTTTTTCCAGAAGCATTTGGCTTGTTTTTTGCAGTGGTTCGAAGTTATACAATACTTTGGATTGTATCATCTGCAATTTGTCTGCGGTTTTGCGGTGGATTTTTGGATCCATGTTGTTGACATTTCGGTGCTCTCTGAATAACCCCTTCGGTTTTAAAAAGCACCTGCCAGTGCTCCGAGTTATTCGATTTGGTCTAATTCTGGAGCAACGCAAAGGAAATTTGTTGATTTCATTCAAAATTAATTTGTGAATTGACTTCAGAATGTGCCGCTAAAGTTTCCAAATATCAAACATAACAGCTGAAGTCTTGACATTTTTGAAAAATTTGGAAGTCTGTTTTTCCTTCAAGGAAACATGGAGCTCAAACTGTTGCTTTTTGTCCCGTAGACTAGAGGGTCAGTAGTCTGCCCTTCAAATATGGCTTACTAAAAGTGAAATATGCAGTGAAGATGTTTCTGGAAATGTTTAAAGTTTGGGTAATAGAAGTAAAACTTGCCAGTGGTTTTATATTCCTATCTGCTGGGGGTTATCCACAATTTAATGCATAATAAAAATAAAATACCTATGAATTTATTAATTTTGCTATAATCACACGTGCTTGTGCATCCCAACAATCATCACTCTTTTAAGAAGCCTTGAGAATGCATTTATGATATATAAGGCCAAATTCCAATAGGAACAATAATCTAAGAGTGCTAGCTCACATAATTTCTGCTCGAAGTAACCCACTTGCACAACTGTGTTATGCTAGCGCTAGTCCAGTTGAAGAACAATGGATTTTATACCACACACATAAATACACATAAATCCAGATTTATGCTTAGCAAATCAATTAGATGTTGTTGAATGAATGGCCACAGCTATGATTTATACAGCCTACATATAAACAAATCATACATAATAATGCAGAGCATCCACGAAGCGAGTAGTATTAAGTGCTACTCAACGGTTGGCAGGCCCCAGGGAGGAACAGTTCCTGACGCTGATCTTGAATCCAATAGCTTGACAAAGACAGAAAATGATGGAATCTGTGCACATAGAGAGGCATTACCAAATGGGTGTTCAGACATGTTAATGGTCAGAACCTACCTGTTCATTCTGGTTTTTTTTTTTTTTTTGCAGAAAGTCCGTTTAATTCTCTCAATCCCTCTGGTATTTACCAGCAGGAAGTTGGAAAGTGTACTAATTGCCCATTATTGATGGACTGCTGGTCAACTATTGCCTTTTGTGTCTTGTTATTTTTTTCTTTCCCCCTTGTCTACTTGTGTCTTTGAATTGTAGCAACACCTTCTTTCTTCTGCATATGCAGTTAGCTTACGCTCTGGGGACTTTCATCCTAAAGACACACAAGTGAGTTTCAGCAACAGTTTTGCGAGCGCAAATCACCGTTGAAATTACAATCCTCGTGCGTTTTTTCATCCGCCGAACAATTGCGGCACAAACAGGACGCGCCCAAATGCACGTGCAGTACCGTCTCGCGCAAAAACCTTTGTGCAAGCAGTTTTTTTTCGAGATTCAGACAATCAGAATTAAGAACCACACCTGTTTTACGTTAACAAATTGCGTCTGCCACTGTCAATCTGAGCATATATGCTGCAGCAATAATACATGCACACACAACTTCATCCATTGTATTGGTTTGGTATGATTTGAATGGGCCACTGTGCTTTGGTGCATTCCTTTTTATGGGCTTGGATATTTGGGGTTAGCCAGGTTGTTCAAATTTGCCATTAGCACCAGCTTTTAGGAGTTCATAAAATTTTGCGCGCAAAGGCCATCGGTAATTATCGCGAAATAGATTGTAATACCATACTCGTACCAGCGCACATTCGCACCTGCGCTCACAATGTTAAGTATAGGACGCGCAAAGTACAGTAAGCTTGCGCATGGTTCGCACAGGTTCACCCGTGGTAGACGATTGCGCCCGGTTGTTGCGCTGTCTATATAATACGGGATTCGACGCAAATGGTTTTACCCCACGCGTTAATGATTGTTTGCTCTGGCGCAAACGTTTGCGTGAAGATTGTAATTTAGCCTAACAGGAAAACTACGCTGAACATTAATACTAACCCTAACTCCTAAATATTTAACTAATCCTTATCCAGGTCTTTATTTAATTTAGCCTGATAGCTGAAATCGGCTACATCGTGGCCATTTTTCAGTTCATGAGATTCAAATCCAATTATTGGTAGTCCTGGCTATACATTTTAGTACAAACATCGGTTTTACCGTTTTAGAGTTTATCAGTATGCTGATTATCAAAAAGGAATATGAAATACTAAAAGGTGTTGATAAATGGCTTTCCAGATGCTTGTAGCACCATTTAATGCAGGGCTCAAAATTTCAAGTCCCAAGCTACTAGCCAGACCATAAGAGTTACTCGCCACCAGTTGCCCCACCTACCCTGCCCTAAACTCCGCCCCTAAACACGCCTTTTTAAATTATCTTATGAAATTACACTGTTAAAGGTTTTATTCAGAATAAAGTTACAAAATAATAAACATTAATACCCAGGCATCAGATACATGTATACCCAGGCACCAGACCCAGACAAGTACTATCATCCATTAAGTACAGACTCCTCTCCAACATTTTTTAGGACCAAATTAATTTGGTGTTTATGCATCCAATATATAGAGTGGAATCTAATACTCACATTATTCATATGCCAGGTTATCACTAGAAGTTAGAAGACCCCAAAGTCAGGTTTCCCCCTTGGATTCTTATATAGATGAATCCATAAATTTTCGTCTGCGATACTTCCATCCCCATTTTTTCTTTTTTTTGCTCCTTCTGTATCACCCGTCTCTTTATAAATAGGATTTATTTGGCTTAACCTCAAATGCCTACACCACCATTTCACCAATTATGGCCTCTAGCGGAAGTTGTAGTAGCGGCGCTGGTTCTGGCGTCACTTCCGGCGCGCTGGCAGCTTTTTACTTTCCCTCAGTTTACACCAGGGGTGGGGAACATTTTTTCTGCCAAGGGGCCCCCTTTAATTAATTTCTCTCCCCACTTGAATTCATTTCTCCCTCCCTTTAATTTCTTTTGCCCAATTCATCTCTCTCCCCATTTATTTAATTTCTCTCTCCCCATTTATTTAATTTCTCTCTCCCCATTTATTTAAGTTCTCTCTCCAATTATTTCATTTCTCTCTCCCCATTTATTTCATTTCTCTCTCCCCATTCATCTCCTCCTCTTCATTCATCTCTCTCCATTTCTCCCCCAATTCATCTTTCTTTCTTTCCATTTCATTTCATCTCCCCAACTCATCTTTCATTTCTCCCCCCAAGGACCTCCCCTTCCGAAGGACCTCCCCCCTCCCTTTCAGGCGCCTCCTCCGCACTTGTGGGGGGCGCCTGAATTAGATGTCATTGCGTCGCCGCGATGACATCTAATGTCCTCGCCGGGATCCCGAGTGCTGGGCTGACATCCAAGATGTCAGCCCGCACCGGGGGGGCGCAGCAATCCGCCGGAATCCGGCAGATTGCTGCCTCCTGTGCATGGATGCGCTCAGCGCGTCCATAGCACAGGAGAACCACTTGGCTAGACGCGCTGAGTGCGTCCATAGCAGCCAAGTGGTTAAGATGTGCAAATCTAGGGTTTAGAGTAAAAACAAACCGCAAAGACCACAAAACACTAGATATATCAGGAAATCTTTTATTCCAACAGGGTGGCTCAGGCTGGGTGGAATAAAAGCTCTCCTGGATATACCTGGTGTTGCGTGGGCTTTATACTTTGCTTCTATTGATTGAATTGAGGAGTCCTGTGACTACACACCCAGGTTACACCATAATGTCAAAGTACGGTTTCCTATGTTGCTGGCTCTGCAGGATTTACAGTAGACAGTGAAACACAAAGCATAATCATGCCCATTTATTTATACTCTAGAAGAAACAGCCTGAAAATAAACAGGCACAGTTTACATAATTCGGGTCTGACTGAATATTCTTCAGTTGATTCAGTTGAAATTTTTTAAAAAAATATCAGCCACAAGCAGCCAACAGTTTTTTTTTAAAAAAAATCAACTGGTAGAATTAAATTGAGCCCTGGTCTGCTGAACATAACCCCAGCAACATTTTCAGACCATGCCCAAATAATTTTTGTTGTTGACGTGGTGGCAACATAACCATAGTGTAAACCTAGTACAGTGGTTTCCAACCGCGATCCTCAAGTACCCCTAACAGGTCAGGTTTTCCAGATATCTGAAGCACAGCACAGGTGAGATGATTTGCTGCTCAGTGACTGCAGGATTCAATTTGCTTTTCTCCAAGGTAGTCGTTAAAATCTGGCCTGTTAGAGGTACTTGAAAGTCTGAACAGGAGAGGTATTAAAAAAACAAAGAAACTAGCCAAGGTCGGCAATAGACAAGCTGGGGACAAGGAGCAAAGGGCTTCTCCGAGTGGTCAAATTGGTTGCACATGGCCAAAATACATCAAACTCTTCAAAGAAAAGGTGTCCTTTTCATCTCTTCTCTGATTTGACATAGGGTGGCCATGTGTACAAAATTGGCCAATTGGCGCACTGGAATCTCTGACTAATTTTAGTTCCCATGGCCATACTAAGTCATCCAATAAGTGGATCTCTACCTGTGGAGTGCTCTCATTGGCTTAATCCAATTATTAAAGAGGAATGATATTGGATACGATTCCTTGTTAAAGAAACAGGAGCTGATGATTCTTATTCATGACAAAGACCGAGTCCTAGAACGACCTCCCTGAAGTCATGTATCAATTGTCAAGGGGTTTGTATTTTATTTTACTGTTAGATTTATGGTCTTTTATGTTTTTTTTTAGCTGCAGTTTAAGCTGGGAGGTAGGGTTATTACAAGGTTATTAGGGGAGGAAGTTTATTACTAGATTTTAGCTAGCGAGTAGTCCCTTTAAATTTTATCAGGTTTAAAAAATGTATGTGGGGTTAATTGGATATGGGGACCTCCTGTACAAATTAACCCTTTTAGGGCTATAGGTTTTCAGATGGGGAGCAGGTAGGCCTCGATATTAACCCCTTGTACATCTTAGGGATGGCATAGGGGTACTGGATGTGCCCCTTATGCCATTAACCTGACATGCAAGGATTCGGGACAGGGCCATGTAATATTGCAGCCATGGAATTCACTAAAATGTTACTCGGCCCGACTGAGCAGATCCTGGATTTTCCAACTGAAAAGCCCACTGCAGGATACTTAGTGCTTTGAGAATTATGTAGGATAGTTTGCGTTGCTATTGGAGGCATTGCACCCATAGTGACTACTTAGTGATTAGTACCATCCCAAGAGCTATACATCCACAGGTGCATGGTACATCAATCATCCTTTAGTAATGTATTTATTGTGATACTTGAATTTCTAAAGCAAACCTGTTTAGCCTGCTTAATTTTTCTATGTAAACTTAAGGTCCAAATGTCTTTAAAAGTTTTTGAAACACATTACATCTTTTCTTCATTCTCCAATTAGTAATGTATTTAAATCAAACTCAATATTCTTAATCACATTCATAACTCCCTGGAAAGGATCTGTACAAGTAATAAAACTCCACTTTTGTTTATATGACTAACGTTTCCACCTGAACAGATAAAGTAATGTTTGCATAAAGTATCAAGAATATTGAACATCTCAGTGACCTAGATTTTGAGTCATGTTTAAACTTAAAGGGATACTCTAGGGTTAAACATTAACCCCTCATGACCCTCTCTGCACCCTCTGGCTCTCTCTCTCTCATATGGCCCTCTCATATGGCTACAAGTATAAGGATACTCCAGGGCAGGGCCGGCCCAAGACATTGTGCTGCCTGGAGCGAAGGATGAAATGCTGCCCCCCCAAAAAAAACACGCAGTGTGTATGAGCGTATCACAGCGCGCCACAGCAATAAAATTCAAACACTCATACACACCGTACATTAGAATTTTCTTGCTGTGGAGCTCTGTGATACAGTAATGTGAGGTGTATATAACTGAGCCCAGCGTCACATACCCAGCGTCACATACCCAGCAGTGCCCAGCTTCACATACCCAGCAGTGCCCAGCTTCACATACCCAGCAGTGCCAAGCGTCACATACCCAGCAGTGCCAAGCGTCACATACCCAGCAGTGCCAAGCGTCACATACCCAGCAGTGCCAAGCGTCACGTGCCCAGTGTCACATACCCAGCAGTGCCCAGCATCACATACCCAGCAGTGCCCAGCATCACATACCCAGCAGTGCCAAGTGTCACATACCCAGCAGTGCCCAGCATCACATACCCAGCAGTGCCAAGCATAACATACCCAGCAGTGCCCAGCGGTACATACCCAGCAGTGCCCACACATGGGTATATTGCCCCATCTCACACATGGACATATTTGCCCCCAGACTCACACATGGAAATATTTGCCCCGGGTTCACTCATTGATATATTTGCCCCCAGACTCACACATGGATATATTTGCCCCCAGGCTCACTCATGGATATATTTGCCCCCAGACTCACACATGGATATATTTGCCCCCAGGCTCACACATTGATATATTTGCCCCCGGCTCACACATGGATATATTTGCCCCCAGGTTCACTCATTGATATATTTGCCCCCAGACTCACACATGGAAATATTTGCCCCCAGACTCACTCATGGATATATTTGCCTCAAGGCTCACACATGGATATATTTGCCCCCAGGCTCACACATGGATATATTTGCCCCCAGACTCACACATGGATATATCTTCCCCCAGTCTCACTCATGGATATATTTGCCCCCAGACTCACACATTGATATATTTGCCCCCAGGCTCACACATGGAAATATTTGCCCTCATCATGGATAGATTGCCCCCAGGCTCACCTCTGCTGGCCCCTCCGACGGGCAGATTGTGTGGCCGCCGCCGCCGCGTTCCTTCCTTCAACGAGCGGTAGCCTCGAGAGTATCTGCCGCTCGCCTGGGATCCACCCTCCAGCCTGCCGCGATCTCGTGAGATCACGTGATCTCGATCGCGGCAGGCTGGAGGATGGATCTCAGGCAAGCGGCAGATACTCATGCGGCTGTCGCTCGTTGAAGGAACAAATGCGGCGGCTGCACGATCTGCCGCCGCCGCAAAAAAAATAGTGCAGAGTGCAGCAGCGGTGCCGGAGGCTGAAATTTGCCGCCCCCGAATTTCTGCCACTCTGCAAAATTGTCCCCCCGGCCCTGCTCCAGGGAGCGGCTTTAAATTGGATCCCTTTTCCAGGTCATGGAGCCTAAAGCTCAGGTCAGCCCTCACTGATCTGAGTGCCGAGCTTGAGCTCAACCTCTGCCCTAGGAGGACTGGGTCAGCCTTTCAAGAGCCCCACTCTCCCAGCTGAGCTAGAGGGTTGAGGAAGCTCAGGACACTGTGAGCACTCAATTTCCATTGAGTAGGCACAGTGCATAGAGTGCCCCTCCCATCATTGCTCTAGTAAACATACCATATGCAATTTGTCAGTTTACCAGAACGTATTAACACCTGACATGGAAACTTGCCATTTTTAGGGTCAATAAAATTATCCCTGCATTCTTTACTATATAAAGAGATGCTAACCTTATACATTCTCATAGTATTTCCATAAATATGTTTGTCTATAAATTTGAGTTGATTAAACCATTCATCTTACATAAAAATACAACCTTCAAATCCTATGAATGCATATATCATTTTAAAGAACCTTTTTCTTTTTACTGGATAAGTTATCCGTTTTAACATCTACAAATCTTCCATGGGATTTTCCTGTGCACTGCTTTTCAAAGATATTACCAAAATGTTTTGATAAAAGTCAACCATATAAACCATGAAATTTTATGGATTAATGCCACTCCACAGGGAAGCACAGAAACTGGAACTTCAATTGCCATTTTGAAGTTCGTATCTTAAGAGCAGAAAAAAATAGTTTGTCCATCAATTATATGCATTTTGACATGTCTAAGTCAACAAAATTTGTCATGAGGCACTATACACTGAGGAAGGGGTGTGTCCCCGAAACGTTTGTTTTGTGTTTTCTTTTTGTTTATTTAAAATAAATGTGGTAGCACCAGTGCACAATTCCTTGCAGCGCTGGAGGTATCTTTTTTCCATACTTGCTTAACAAAATTTGTGCAAGGACATCCAAGTCACCTAGTGCAGTGTGAATGAGCCACTTGCAGGCATATACTGGCCATTGGGACTACCAGGAGATTCCCGGTGGGCTCATGGCTCAGTGGCCCAGTATAACCGGCTGCCTGCCTGGGCCTCTCCTAGGCTGGGCAGCTGTCTGGGCCTTTCCTGGGCCGGGCAGTCGCCTGAGGCCTGGGGCTCGCCTAGGTTGGACTTTTTAAATTTTTTTAAAGATTTATTTTAATTTTCTTTTTATATTTTGCAAAAACTCTTTTTATTTTTTTATTTCTTTGAAGATATTTTTGTATTTTTTTTTAGACATTTTTTTTTTTTTTAAAAGACTTTTTTAAATTTTGCAACAGATTTTTTTATTATTTTTTAAAGGACCTTTTAATTATTTAGACACATTTGTAAATGAGTTAAGCTCCTATTACGAGAATAGGAGACTTTTTTTGTTTTTATTTCAGAGGAATTTGTCGATGCCAATTTAGCGTGATTCAGCAGTTACTGATGCAATCGGCGGTTTTCACTGACAACGATAACGGCTTTGGTGATTCCATTTTCAGAAAAAAATGTGCACATTCACTAAATAGTGAATTCACCGTATTTTCGGCGAGATGGAATCATTTCACTAAATGCCAAAAAATCCGAACAAAATCTTAAACTACAGGCCCATAGAGCTCTTAACCCTGTTAGCGTCTATGGGCCACTATGCCGGTGCCCATTTGTTGGCGTGAGGCATGCATCATTTGCTGCGGCAAGATAACTTGATTCAGGCCGTCCCCCTGCAGCCAATGACATGACTGGAGGAGGGGGCCTGACGCAGCGCCATCGTTAAAGCCCTCCCACAGGGCATGAACCTCCCGTGATAAAGCGTTAATCTGGCCCTGCGTGTTTGCATAATTGGAGTGGGCCGGTCTGGATGAAGTCCAGAGCCAATATATATATATTTTTTTTGTCCCAGTCCAGCCCTGCTCACTTGTGGTTTTGAAAAAAATCAACATGAATTGCAGTAAAATAAAACACATGGGTACGAGAGACACTGGTCAAAAAGACATGTCAAAAACTCATTGAATCATTCCAATAGAACAGGAAGCAAATGTTAATGGGAAAAGTTGCCTTCTACGTAGGCTGCTGTTACACTCATCTGTTTGCTGGTGATTGCACTAGAAACATTACACATCACCTTTAATACCTATAAATACATGGTCATTTGAAACATACTTGCATAAGCAAAAATGACCCCCCAACCTTGTCCACTAGCAGGGTTCTATTTTAAAACAAATGTACCAGTGGAATGTTGGGCTGATTCATAGTGCATCAAACAGATGAGTGTTACTGTATATTCTATCTGTGTATTATCCTGCTGGTGAATTTATACTGTACAGTATTATCCCACTGTGCTTTTACTGTTCGTATAAATTGAGCTGGTGAGTTTTACTGTTCAGTGTTAACCCGCTGAGCATTTAATGTTAATATATATCTTACTGGTAAGCTTTACAGTAAAGTATTATACTGTCGTGCGTTTACTGTAGTCTGTAAATATAAATTCCACTGGTGACTTTCTTGTATTACTACAATACTGTACATTACTAAAATGTTGTCAACATGAGCATTGTTATGTTGCATTATTACACACTTGGAAATTACACTTCAATGCACAGATGACAGTTACACATACATTTAAATTATATTATTGGAATGTTGATATTTTAGTCTTTCTTAAGAGGAATAAAATCGATACATATATATGGACTTGTATGTAAGTCAATATTACGATTTTTTTTGGTTGATGTTTATATTGGAGTCTATTAAAGGGACACTACCACTTACATAAGCTGTAACTAGTTTACTTGTGCATTACAAACAAAACCACCGTATAAAACAAATGCTGCTTTTTTTTCTTTGTTTGAAGTAATTGCGTGTGAAATGCAAACATAAAAGTTTATCTCTCATGTGACAGGCCAAGGCTGCAGGGGTTAAATATTTTTCCGGGAATCTATTTGTTTGGAGATGTTGAGAAAGTCCTCCAGGGGTCTAGGCATAATGACCAGTTACCGCAGAAGAAATTACCTTTGGTTCATTAATGCCCTATCCCCTGATGTCTGTGAATTATTCCCTCTGAATTAAGAACACTCTGCTTTTTGTATAGTGTAGAAAGATTCCCTTTGTTTTCCTTGCTTCCCTCAACCTTCCCCTCCCTCCTGCCAGGTCTCTTCCATTGGTCTTTACTGACGTTATCTGATCTAATCTGTCATGTATTCTGGAAGGGAGGGGGTTGTGTCTTAACTGTATTCTACCGGTGTGTTTTTTCAAATAAAGAGTCAGTCTTTTGTTTTGCTGCTCAACAACACTGGTCCTGCCTGGTGATTGTAGAAAAGGTTTGGGGGTCTGCTAAAGATGGATTTCTGAGTCCAGCTTGGAGAAAGAGTTTGACAGAGGCACACGGTCGGTGTGCCAGTCGGTCTGTCACATCTCGTTTCCATTTTGTGTACTTTTTCCATGATGCAAGATTTATCAAAATCTAAAGGTGAGTTTTACTTTGTGGCTGTGCTTTACCCTATAGAGGGCACTAGTCCATGCCTGGCACTAAAATGGGGGTGCTAACAGGGAGAAACTGCTCCTGCTGGATTCTGCAGAAGCAGAATCAGTTAGCACCTGCTTTTGGGTGCTGGTAAAAAAAAAATCTGTTTAACCCATCAGTGTGTTAATTAGCGGTAGCATTTGTAATACCTTATCCTAACGCTAATTACTGATTTTTCTCACTATGTTAAGTATAGGGTGCACAAAGTACAATAGGCTTGCGCAATCACTGATGCGCTAAGTGATTTTTTAGCCTGTTAAAGTTAGGAAGGTAATATGGGGAGTATGCCTTAAAGTCAATTATCCTGAGTTAACGGTTACTCACCCGAATGCTGCAGTTAGTGTTCACTAGGCAAGGGTGCCCAGAGTATTTAGGCTGGGGTCAGACGAACTCAGTGCAAATGTGCGTTGAGCCGCACATTATTACGGCTGTAGTAGCAGCAAATGACGTCCAATGACAGCCAATATACGAAGTACGGCCGCACGAAAGTTCGGCTGCGCAACGCAAGCAGCAAACGAATGCATTTTTTCGAGAACGTGGAACCGCTAGTACTGACGCACAGAGTGCGCTGCGTCGGCATAGCGGCGTGTGTGCATGATTAGGAGACATCAGACGCTGCACATGTCCGGCCAACATCACGTCCATTTGTTCTTTATAGCTCCACCAAAAAATACGGCCAAAATTCCGCATCGTATGACGGCTATAGCGTCTTCCGTGAAAAAATGCGTTTGACGCATCAACGCACTTTTTGACGGTAGACGTGAAAAATGCGTTCGTCTGACCCTAGCCTTAACAGTTAGGGGGTGGAGGAGGAAATATTTAGATAAAGTGGCAGGAGGCTATTGTCCTGCCTCTGCTACCTGAGATAAAAGCTGGCAGCTGAATAAGGAGTTTAAAAGACTTCTAATCTACCTTCTGGTGATGTCCTTTGAATACATCTTGCACAATACAATGTGAGTCAGCTGCCTGACCCATAGAGCCCATTCTACAGTTAAAGCCACCCAATGAGAAGGAAGTGATGTAGGGGGGGAGGGGTGGTTTATAACACAAAAGATCCCAAAATGGATGCACCCAGTGACACATATAGAGTAAAATATATTCTTAACTAAACAAACAAGAGAAAAACAAAGCACATGTAAGATATCAGCAACATCAAATAAACACAATAAGGACATTTCATTTTTTTGTGGTAGTGTCCCTTTAAGGGTGTTTAGATGCTTTCCTGCCGCGAGCTCATGCTGGAAGTTATCGCTGCTGAGAGTTTGTGGCTTGAGACTGGTTTGAAGACGTCATGGTTCCTTATTTTTAGTGGTTTCGCCTTTTTGAAATAGCTTATTGCTTTGACAAAATGTGAGGAATAGTGTTTGCTCGCAACCTGCTTGACCCCCATCATGGCCAGATCAATGTGTAGGGAATGACGCCCTATGTCTAATGTCAAGACAAGACATTATGATAAATTTACTAATACTCCCTGCTAGATCTGGAAATGAACTATGAGAGTTGTAAAGTGCAGGGACTACACTTCAAAGTTTCATACTGCTTTTTTTTTTTAACACTGCACCAAAAAATTAAGAATTATGGAAGGAAAAAATGGAAACTATAGGGGAATATTGTATATGTATTTTCACATATAAAAACAGAAAATGTAAATACCGTTACAATGAAAAAATATGCATACATTCATAGAAAATCTGGAGATATGGTGTACAAACAGTGCAACCTTTCAAATCAAGCTGCTTAGTCTCTCTGTGCTCCCTGGAAGCCCCTGCTGAGTCTTAATGACTAATGATTACGCTACATTTGAGAGATGCTTTAAAAGTGAGAAAGGAAATGCTCTGGAACATTCCTGTCCACCCCCTCACAATTCTAAAACAGACATGCAATATTAATCTTGATAATCAATTACACAAAAAAATGAATGTTAAAATTGTAATTTCAGGATGATTATTTATGTATTTATAAACCCACCAGATTTCTATCCCATTCCAGAAAAGTCCTCAATATTTATATGCAACGTTTAAATGAAGTAAGCTCAACAAAAAATGAATGAAAACAAGTGACAACCTTTCTAGAAATGGGAATAGACCCAAAACGTGGTTTAACAAGTGAAAAAGGATGGGAAAGATTTGCGTAGTGACAAAAAAGGCTTGAAAAGTACCAACTTTATTTTTCTTATAAAAATAAAGTTGGTACTTTTCAAGCCTTTTTTGTCACTACGTCTATTTCATACATAGTTGGTGCTAATGTTAGCTCCTCAATATGTAAGCGTGCCAGGATAAGTGTGTTTAAACGCATGCCACCCATATTGCATTCCTGATGCTACCCCCGTTAGCTCATCAGTTTTGCGTGAGCTTCCTGCACTATGTGCATCCTATACTTAAAATGGGGAGAGCAACTGTACATTAGCCAAAAGTTAGCATCTTCTAAAAGCTGGAACTAAATGATTCTGCATCCCCCAAAAAATTGATCTGCCGCTTCTTTTGGCCGCGAGCAGAGTGAGACTGGGAACAAAGAGTTCCCAGTCTCCCTCTACGGCGCTATGTGATCATGAGAGCAAGATCACACATGGCTCACAGCCCGGAAGTGCAGCCTTCCATGTAGTCCTATAGACTCCAGGAGGTGATACTCGCAGTCGGCGCAGAAGCTCTATCACAAGTATCAAAGTGGTTAGCAATGCATTCTGGGGCAAAGTGCTGAAGTAGCACCTGCCCCGAAATATCGCGGTAACATGGGGACACTACAGGGAAATCTGCAGGCGCAAATTTTCCTCGTTACCATCCCCATGTTAGCAAGAAACAGGGAGTTAGGCCCAAAATATTTAACTGCTTGGCTGCAGACGACTCACTCAGCTTGTACTCTACTTCTTTGTATCACGCATGGGCAAGATGACTAGGGATGAGCCGAACACCCGAGTTGGGTTCGCATTCGAACTCAAACTTTTCAAAAGTTCAAATTCGAACACGAACTCAATACAAGTCAATGGGACTCAAAGTTCGATTTTTAGAGTGCCCTCCAAGAGGGCATATATGCTAGATATTTGCAATAAAAGGTGTATGGGGGTCCGGGTAGTGCCCTGGGGGACAGGAAACAAGGACAAAAAGTAAAAAAAAAAACATTTTTAAAGGGACAGTGAGTTTTCCATGAAATAAGGGTTAAAAATAAAAACGAAAAATTCCTTCAAATATCGTGCCTAGGAGGTCCCCATAACCTGCCCGTGAAGTGGCGGATTTCTAGGATGTATAGAAACATTTATAAACAATGTCCGGGTCCGGGTAGTGACCTGGGGGACAGGAAACAAGGACAAAAAGTTTTAAAACAAAGACGTTTTTAACCCCTTCACTGCTGATGATGTGTGGGACACGTCCTCAGTTACTCCTGCTGTATGCTGAGGCGGACGTGTCCCACATGTCATCAGCTTTGCGGGACCCCAGGCGGAGATACTCACCTCTCTGTCCGGGGTCCTGCGGCGTTCTGAAGTCAAGCTCCTCCCGACGTAAATGACGTCATCGTGCCATGCGCGACATCATTTCCAAGCGACCCCGGGCCAGGGCCGGTGCAAGCATTTTTATCTAGTCAGGCGAAGGTGCATTTTGGTGCCCCCCCATCCGTGTCATGTCAAGCCAATCAGGATAGAGGTGCCATGATAATCTCTATATATACACATATATATACACACACACTAGGGTTGCTCATATAAGTATATTTGCCCCCAGCTCATATGGGTATATTTGCCCCCAGATCACATGTAGATATATTTGCCCCCAGCTCATATGGGTATATTTGCCCCCAGATCACATGTAGATATATTTGCCCCCAGATTACATGGGTATATATTGCCCCAGCTCATATAGAGATATTTGCCCCAGCTCATATGGGTATATTTGGCCCAGATCACGTGGATATATTTGCCCCCAACTCATGGATATATTTGCCCCCAACTCATGGATATATTTGCCCCCAGATTACATGTGGATATATTTGCCCTCAGCTCATGGATATATATATATATATTTGCCGCCAACTCATGGATATATTTGCCCCCCTGATCACGTGGATATATTTGCCCCCAGATCACATGTGGATATATTTTCCCCCAGCTCATGGATATATATCTACTTGCCCCCAACTCATGGATATATTTGCCCCCAGATTACATGGATATATATTGCCCCAGCTGATATGGAGATATTTTCCCCCAGCTCACATATGGATATATCTGCCCCCAGCTCTCACCTGCTGCCAGGCCCCCCAGGCTCCACCGGCGTTCCTCATGGTGGTGAGCGGCCGCTGACATGATGCAGCTTTACCGCTCGCCGGGCGGGAACCACATGACCAGCGCAGCCAAGTTCTCGCGAGATCGCACGCGGCGCTGGTCAGGTGGTTCGGCCCCTAGCGCTGCGCCGGGTCTCCCCGGCTGACCAAGATGGTGAATTCCGCCCCCACAAACTGGCAGGAAGCCAGATAGTAAGGCGGCCGCCTGTGCCGCCTTACGCTAGCGCCGGCCCTGCCCCCGAGAGATCGCCTGGAAGGGAGGGTGCGGATCCGTTCGGAATCCCTCTCCCTCCCGATCGGGAGTTCCCACAAAAAAAGCCATGCACCGCTTAAAAAGGGAGAGTCTCCCCTTTTAAGCGGTCCCTGGCTTTAACCCCTTAGGCACCGGGTCACACTTCAGCACCTTGCGGCGCCGAAGTGCGGCCTAGCTCCAGTGGGGGCTGCCATCTTGGATCATTTGAACCCCAATATCCCCAGAACCGTGGCAGCTAGGGGGTCATGGAGGGTGTCAATCGAAAGGCCTGAGCATGGCCTTTTCGAATGATACCCAACATGACCAGGTATAAAGTGGAAAAATAAAAAAAATAAAAACATGTATTTTTTTGTGTGTTATTTTTATTAATGCAGCAATATTGTTCACATTTCAATTATAATGTGAACAATGATGCTGCACTAATGATTTTTTTCTATGGTGCGTTTCCTAAAAATCACATAATTCCCCCCAAAAAATTTAATAAGTCCCCATTTCTAATTTTTGTACAAGCGCACCTCATAGAAAATATAACCGCAAATGTTCATGAGATAAAAGGTGAGAAAAAACACTTTACACGCAGCAGATGATTAAAAATTCCATTTTTATTGCATTTTTTGTTATAATATACAGGCAGAACA
Source organism: Leptobrachium leishanense (assembly GCA_009667805.1). Taxonomy (NCBI): domain Eukaryota; kingdom Metazoa; phylum Chordata; class Amphibia; order Anura; family Megophryidae; genus Leptobrachium; species Leptobrachium leishanense. Next base: position 206,946,060 of record CM019064.1, read on the forward strand.
TGACGTATACATATAAAAATGATATATTATGAATCTGCCGAGTCTGCCGGAAAGAACGACATATAATATGTCTGGGTTGTATAATAAAATGTGGCTTCAAATCGAGTTTAAACATGATGAGCGAAAGCGGTAAAAATTAGCTCAGCACACAGCGGTGAAATGCCTCAGCAGTGAATGGGTTAAAGCAACAGTGAGTTTTCCATAAGATAAGGGTTAAAAATAAAAACAAAAAATTCCTTCAAATATCGTGCCTAGGAGGTCCCCATAACCTGCCCGTGAAGTGGTGTATCAAATTCATGAGACGGACTAATTAGAAGCACATGTTATTTCCAAACACTAATTAAACACATGTTGTTTACGCCATTTGAGAGCACAGGTCATTTAGAGGTGAGAATCTTTGAATGAAGACATTATTTTAATTCAATATGTAATAAACCATTGCTTATAATATTCTGCAGTAAAGAATCTCTTTATTTCTAGATTTTTGGTATTTTTTTAAGCATTTTTTATACTTGTTTCACAATTATTTTTTTTTCGAACTCGAACCGAACACGCCAAAAAGTGCGAACGGCCAAAGTTCGAATCGAACTCCGAACTGATCGAACCGAACAGCTCATCCCTAAAGATGACATCACACCCCCCGGGAATTCCCTATGGTGGAGATAAAGGGGTCCTTTAGACCCCTGTATCACCTGACCCATACCAGGAAGGGGGGCATAGCAAAGGCCAAAGCATGGCCTTATCAGTGATACCAAGCATTACCTGGTTATTTGTGTAAAAAAATAAAATAAAGATTTTCTCTAATGCAGCACTATTGATCACTCTTCAATTAGACGTGAATAATGATGCTGCACTAACGCACCTTCTCATTTCCCATGATGTCAAAAAGTTTGAAGGCAATGGCACAATGCGTTGTTACACAGAGCCTGGCCTTTCCAACAATACCAAATAGAAATATGCAAAAATATGCAAAATGTACTCCCCCCTCTCTGTTCTAAGGCGTTAGCATTACGTGCTTTTACTAAATAAAGTAAACTACTATTACTAAATAAAGTAAACAATGCCGCTGCCCTAACTCACCTTGTCATTTCCCATGCGGGGACTAAATGTGGAGGCGCAAAGCGTTATTACAAATTGGTCCATCTAGAACAGTGTTTCACAAACCTATCCTCAGTCAGGACCCCCTAACAGGCCAGGTTTTCCAGATATCTGAAGCCCAGCACAAGTGATATGATTTGCTGCTCAGTGATTGCAGGATTCAGTCTGCATTTCCCCAAGGTGATCTGCAAAATCTGGCCTGGTTGAGGGTCCTGAGGACAGGTTTGAGAAACACTGATCTAGTACACAAGCCACTTTGTCGCCTCGAAGAGAACGTGGGTCCATTAGACCTCTGTTTCTCCATTCTTGACAACTGACATGATTTTTTGGGGTGTAATTATACAGGTCAGAGTCTAGCCTTTCTAATGATAAATGTTACATGGTCATATTTGCTATGTAAAATCACCAAAACAGAATTTTTTAAAATTGATTTATTTATTGTTACAAAAGCAATGGCACTGTCCATTTGTCACACATAAAATAAGCAATACCACTGCTGTTGCTCACCTTCTCATTTCCAATGCCACAAGCTATATTATTCATAAAATACAATGCTGCAAAAATACAAGTGAAAAATATCGTTTTTCCAGTTTTAGTCAAAATTGAGTATTTTCGCAGAAAAAGGCAGTAACAGGTTACCATTTATAAGAGTGCCCCATAGAATATATATCCACAAAAAGGTCTGGATGATAAACTGTGACAATTTTTTTTTTTATTTACAAAGCTGTAAACTTACATTTTTGTTATAGCATTCTGACATGATGTGTGCATCTAATAATTACATATTTTGAATCTGCAGAAAATAAGGATATATATAATTTGTCTGGATTCTACAATAAAACATGACTTCAAATCACGTTTAAACCTGATGAGCACAAAACTGTCAAAATGAGCTCAGCACAAGGGAGTGAAATGGCTCAGCAGTGAACAGTAAGAGTGAAACAGTACATTGATATTCCTATAAAATGTTGGTTAGTCCTTAACCTTCCCTAGTCAAGCAGATTGCTGCAATTCCTAACTCTCAGATGACAAGAGAATAATCTAGTGCAGGGTTCAGCAGCCCTGGCTCCCTGATGTTTTTGGAACTACATTTCCCATGTGGCTCAGTCAGCCTAATGGGTGACTGAGCATCATGAAAGATGTAGTTCCCAAAATATCAGGGAACTAAGGTTGCTGACTCCTGATCCACTGCAATAAGTCCCTCAGGACACTGCAGGAAGGTTGAAAAGACAAGTCTCATAGGCTAGTGCATTTTTTTCATATGAATTGCAATTTGAGCAAAAATAAGTGAACAAAATGCAACAAAGGATAAAGTAAAAAAAAAATGAAATCCACAATGGGAAATTCTTCATAGATTTGGTTTCTGTTCAACTGTTCTTGCTGCATGAATTGCTCAGTGTATGGGGGGGGGAGGCAAGGATATGAGCCCAGGGATGCAAAGACACTCACAAGAGATGCACAGATGGTGGCAGTGAACAAGGTTTCTTTAGAAAAAGCATATAAACACTAGCCTGGGCGGGGCAGGAAAGGGGATGACTAAACACACAGAACAGAAACACAGGGGCGTGATAGGAGAGGAAAGGACCTAGACACAGAGGGCACTTACAGGAGAGACAAAACATGATCTAAGGCAAGTTGCAGGGCAGGTAAAGAAGAGGCCATAGAACCAGGGGAACTGGATACAATAAGTTCACAGTGAAGCAACAGGGGGTCCTTGGAAACACAGGGGTCTTGAAGCAACAGTCCTTGGAGAAACAGCCAAGGGTCATGGGCAGGTAGAGATAAACAAAGCCAAGGGTCTGGTACACAGAGATCAGATAATTGGCATCTGGTTAGGACACAGATCTGTAGCACACTGAGCAAAACCCCATGCAGAAGCATGGGAAGAAGGGTGTGATCCCCCCCCCCTTTGAGGAGACCTAATTACAGGTGATAAGCTGACACCTGTGGATTCTGCAAGAGAGCTGCTGAGAGAGGCAAAGTCCAGCAAGGGCAGTACAGGAAAGGTGCTGCCTGGGTAGAATCATGTTGGAGCAGCACCTAACTTGAATTAGTGACTGACCAGCTATTGCTGATGGTTGCTACTAATGAATGTAGCAATGAAGCAATGAATGGAGATCTCTCACTGGGTCCCACTACCCCAACCCCATGTAATTGAGTTTGAGGGTACAGTCCATGGGGATGGACTTCCCAGTACTCAGGTCCAACACTCAACTATGGACAGCTTGTGGGGGTTATTAATACATGTGGGGGGACATGCCATAGTTCTCCCCCACCCCCTGTCTTGGATTCTGGTGTACTATCAGCTATCAGCTGAGGTGTTAAGCCTGTACCACCTTGTTCGTGTCCTCATGGTAGAGATGAATGGGCCACTTACATGGCCTGGATATTGCTTGCGTCAACCCACTCATTTAATCAATAATGCATATCACTTTGATGCTGACTACGGACACAGCGGAATGACGATGAAGGACAAATGTCTTACACAAGTGACACCAAAGCACCTTTTGCACACTGAAGTTAAACTGATATTCCACAATACTGAGAAGGAGGTACCTGACTTACCCTGGCCACAGGCAGTAGCCATCTCTACCTAGGAACCATGCCCAATAAACACTTCTGACTCAGTGCTATGTTGTTCTGTAGTTTGCAGCACATTGTTCCAGTTTTTATGCTCTGTTAGTGCCCTGCCCGTTCTCCCCTCTGTATTTGGATTCCTGGATTACTGACCTCTGGCTCCGCTCCTTGACCACTATAGTGTTCTGACGACACTAATCTATATGTTTTGGATTGACCATGTTCTAACCATACTCCTGCTGATCCTTACATCCTGTCTATGCCTGGTACTCTGGCTCCGGCCTGACTGCTATGTCTCTGCTACAGTGGCTCATTTTCCTGCTTAGCCCCCTTGATATACTGTATATTCACCTTTAACAAGACCTGTACTTGTCATCAGGATAATGCAGAGGTGGTATCTTTGCAAGGATTGTGCTTGCTGTCTTCGCATCAGGTTCCTGTGATTTACTGGTCTTTCAAATTATTATTTGGCCCTGCAAAGTATTATTAACCCCTTAGTGACCGGGCTGTTTTACACAAATCCGTCTTTTAGTGACCGCTGCTGTTTTTACGTTTCTGCGCTGTTAGTGTTTAGGACAATTTTTCCTCTTACTCGTTTATTCGACCCACACATATTATACACCCTTTTTCCCGCCATTAAATGGACTTTCTAGAAATACCATTATTTCCATCATATTGAATAATTTACTATAAAAAAAATATGAAATATGAGGAAAAAAATGGTAAAAACACACTTTTTCGTAATTTAATCCCCAAAATCTACAACCACCCAAAAAGACCCCGGCTAAATAGGTTCAAAATTTTGTCCCGAGACTAGAAATACCCAATTTTAACATGCGTTTGCTTTTTAACCCCTTCACTGCTGAGACAGTTCACCTATGTGCGCTGCGCTCATTCTGACCATTTTGTGCTAATTATTTTTAGATGACAGCCTAGGTCCTATTTAATTAAACTCCCCCCAGACAAAAAAACTTTAAAAAAAAAAAACATTTTTTTATTTTATTTAATTTTTTTATTATTTGTTTTTATTTAATTTCTTTTTTTAATTTTTTTTTAAAACCAAACCTGGTCATGTTTGGTATCATTTGAAAGGCCATAATCAGGCCTTTTAAATGATGGCAAATATGACCATCCAGCTGCCATGGATCGGGAGATAAAGGGATCCTTAGGATCCCCTTATCTCTACATGGCAGCTAGAGGGTTAACTGGCCCACTGACATCCTCACACATATGGTGAGGTTGTCAGTGGGTGGGGGGGGACCTGGAGGCTTGGCTGACATCCAAGATGTCAGCCCCCCTCCAGGTTTGAATCGCGTTTTGGCGCCAATTGGCGCCGAAAAGCGGTCCGGCGGCGAAACTGTTAATGCCATACACCGCTGGAAAGGGGAGGCTCTCCCCTCTCCAGCGGTGCAAACGGCATCTCCCTAGCTTCAATGGTTGGGGAGATAGAGGGCTCCGAAGGAGCCCCCCCTCCCCTCCATTGAAACACATGGGGGCACCTTCTGATGACGTCACCACGCAGCGTGGCGACGTCATCAGCCTCGCCTGCCCATGTAAATCACATGGGCAGGCTTCCTCCCTGCCAGATCGCCGTGGGATCCGACGAGGGAGGTGAGTATCGGGCGGGAGGGGGATTTGGCGTCGCTGACGTACCCTGTACGTCCGCGGGTCTAAGGGAGACCCGAGGACAGGACGTACAGGGTACGTCAGGGGTCATTAAGGGGTTAATTTAATTTGTTGATTCAGACTATAAAGAACAGTTCAGGTCAAAATTTGAATGTGTCCCTATTGAAGCCTATAACTGACAAAAACCTAGGGGTAGTATTACAAAGCAGGTGCTAGCTAAACCAGAGCTGTTGTAATCTTACCAGAGCCATTATAGCAGGGCTCAAAATTTCAAGTCCCAAGCTATTAGCCAAGCCTTAAGAGTTACTCGCCACTAGTTGCCCCACCTAACCCCTATCCTGCCCTGCCTGCCTCTGCATTTCCACTCGCCCTCATGTAATTTCCACTCGCCAAATGCGAGCAGGCGAGTGGAAATTTTGAGGCCTGCATTATAGGACAGTATTACAATGTTGATGCTAACTTAGGCTAGGGTCAGACGAGCGTGATTTCTACGGACTGTACGTCCGTGCAGTACGGACATCGTCAGTACGGATGACGCAGTAGTGGTCACACAGTCCGTTTTTTCACTGAAGTTATTTTTGACGGATGTAGGAGGGAAAAATAAATTACAAGGAAAAAACATTCTGTCCGTCAAAAATGCTGGACGTATAAATGCAGTCCGTCTGACCACGCTCCATCACTCACACACAAAGCTATGCGGACGTTGCGGACGTGGCGCACTCCGCACGTCCGTTCTAGCAGTATTACGTTCTTGCCTAACCTGCGTCCGTTTGCAGCGTCCGTCATGCGTCCGCAGTTCAGTGCGGACGTACTTCATGTGTCAGGCTCCAATGGACTTTCTTTCATGCTATCACGGACGTACTTTTAGGTGCAATCACGGACGTGAACACTACGCTCGTCTGACAGCAGCCTTAACCAGAGCTGTTAACTTAAAACCTCCATAGGCTATAATGGCTCTGGTAAATTTACAACAGTTCTGGTTAATTTAGCACCAGCATTGTAATATAGCCCATAGTATATGGAGTTGTTTACGTTTTCAACAGCTCTGGCTAAATTAGCACCAGCTTTGTAATACTGCCCTATGTGTATAAACTATAATCCATGTAACATTCCAAATATTTATTCTTGATGTTTTAGTGTGAGATAGTACAATCCCAGGAATGTGTATTTAGTAGTTAAGATATAAAATATATGTCAAGCTAGAAGGATATAAGTAGACATGTCAGAAAGACTTATGAAAGATATGTTTCCCTTTCTTTACATGAATTATATAATAGAACATATTAAATCAATCTGTTTTGACAGAGTCTGTTTCAGTAATCCTTGTGAACATGTGTAATTAATTTATCAAACCTGGAGGCGAGAGCAACTGCATATATAATTGCAAGTAGAAGGTAGACAGTCAAGTACAGAGAAAAGATATAAAAATATAAATCCTGACATATACATATTACCTATATATATGTAATTTATCACTGAATTGCAACGAGTACCTTGAAACATTGTTGTGTATGATTTGTTATTCAAACACACGAAAATTCAAACTTAGCTATTTTTGAGCTATTAATGATTTTACGTGTGAATAATTTGAATTATTTTAATTAGATTCAAAACTTGCTCAGAAACGTAAGGATACTCACTGGAATATTACATTCAGTCAAACTGTATCAGGGTTATTCAAAGAGAATTTTGGTGCGGTTTCTTTCCCCGCACTTCAGGGAGTCAGATTTGCTGACCCTGCGGTTAATTCAGCATTCACCACAGGGGCTCCGAAGTGCAGGAAACAAGCTGCCCAAACGCATCTGAAAAATTGCTGAAATCGATCAGAAAAACCACTGAGAGCATCCGAAAACCTGCAGATTTGATTAGAAAAACCACCAAAACCCCCCCCACCGAATTGATCTGAAAAAAACTGACAACCCGCCGAACAGAGCAGTGACCAGGTCCTGGAAAAAGCCAACAAGCCAACGAACGGGTAGAACAAAAAAAACACTGCAACTTTTAGGCTAGGGTCAGACGAAAGCATTTTTCCCCGCAAACGTGAAAAAGTGCGTCTGAACGCATTGACGTATTTTTTCCACGGAATGCGCAAAAACGGTCAGACGACGCGCATTTTCGGGCGTGATTTTGTACGGATCGTCAATAAAACTCTTTTTGCGTCTGGACGTTATGTAGGCTGGACATTAGCAGTGTCTGACATCTCCTAATCACGCACACACGCCGCTATGCCGCAGCTGCGCACTCAGTACTAGCGGTTCAGCGTTCTCAAAAAAATGGGTTCAAATTCCACTTGCGTTGCACGGCCGGACTTTTGTGCGGCCGTACATCGTATATTGGCCGTCATTGCCCGTCATCTGCTGCTAGTGCGGCCGTAATTATGTGCGCCAGAACGCACGTTAAAAGTGCGCTGGTCTGACCCCAGCCTTAAAAGCTGTTTGCAAAAAGACTACTGCGCAAAATTGCCTGAAAATAACATATAAGGTCCTATGAATATTAATAAAAAGGTCTGTTACAGAAAAAATCCATTTTAAAAAGTCCATTAAAAAGTTTGCCGAAAAAATCCTGAAAAATGCCGAAAAAATCTGAAATAAATAAAGTGACTTTTTGCCGCAAGTGAAAAGAATAAAAGGTTGAATAAATGTTTAATACAAACAGGGAATATTTTTTACATAGAAACCTATGGGATTCGCCTGATTAAACCTGTCGAGTGAAACAACCGAAAATCAGGGCATTTCACTGACCTTTCGGTGCTGTTCAGTGTTCTCTGAATAGATTAACCATTACTTCTCTATGGGGAGTTCACTGCCAGCAAAGACCACCATATTTCCCTGGCAATTTGCCAATATATGGCGAATTGACAGCTTTTTGATTAGCCAAATGGCCACGAAATTGCACTGTATGGCCACGAAATTCACCGTTTGGTGCAATTTCGGAGCCAATTCGGCTCTCTTTGTATAACCCTGTATGTCTAATTTTATAGCTAACCACCCGTGTGCTGAGCCCATTTTGACCATGTGTAAACTCTACTTGAAGACATGTTTTATTGCAGAACTCACAAAGTATATATATATTTTTTGATGGTTTTAGCAGGTTCAAAATTACAGTATGTGCATACGGCATATACATAGAAGAGTAAATTAAAAAATTATAAAAGCATTGTAATTGTTCTATTCTGAGTCTAATAATTTAATGTAAGTGTCCGCTCTATATCATTTAACCCTTTGTGGTAACATAGTCTACCAGAAACCCTTTTCAAAATAAACCGAAATTTAGAACATGTAATTGCATTTTTCTATGGAAATAAGTCATTTAAAACAAATTTAAGAAAAAAAATATTTTTCGGTTATAGTTTGCCACGCAGTGTGCAATCAGTCGGGAAATGTTGAAGGTTAACACGGAAGCCAAAGGAAGGTATGCATGGTGGACATAGGAGAAAAAGTGGAGGATGGGGCCTACGTATCTTTAGCACTGAAGGAATGAAAGTGATCCTGTTATGTACCATAATATTTTGTATCAGCTGAGAATTAAATTCCATACTTGCAACATCAATTTGGCTAACACAATATATAGGAAAGGTTTCAGTTCCTCTTCAATTGACTGCTTTCATGCACCTTAGTTGTAAGGGTTCAGACTGTGCTCGGTGTAGCAAGATGATGTTGTGAGCCCAGGATGCAGTGATAGAGGCAGGTTTACGGTATAACAAAGGGTGTTTATTGGAAATAAACACTATAGCTTAGAATCCGGCAAGGAACATACAAAGGCGTAGTCAGGGTTAAGCAAAAGGGTCTGGTACACGGGGGGTCCTAGATGGGGGACAGAAGGATGGGAGGGTACCGGTTTATGGAGCAGAAGAATGTCCAGATAATACAGAGGGTCCTTGGTTGCAGAATTCAGGTGAGTGTCCAGAAGGTCTCAGGGAGCTTTGGTACATAGATTCACAGCCAGGTAACAGCAATGTGGAAGTGAGTTCTAGAGGGCGTAGCTTCCTGATATAGTGGGATAATCAGGGGAAGGTGTGGTCAGGTGAGGTTCTATGGCTAGGATGTGAGAGTTCAGGATGTGCAGAGTCTATACAAAAAGTCCTGGAACCTGCAGGGGGCCTGCAGGATGTGAAACCAAAGGGGGCGCCAGGGGTGAGGGCCTCCAGGACCTTACATTAGTTGACAAACATGGACAAAGTTGTGATAGCAAATAGAGGAAGAACCACCCAGCAGGTGGCTGGAAATCATATAAATTTAGTTAGCAAAGTAGTTACCTTCACTGTACCACATCCGCATCGTTGTACCAGTATTGCATGACAAAGTGAATTGCGGTTTGCAAAATCTCACCAAGGTCCTTTTTATGTTATATCCTTTTTTTTACAATTTTACCCACGGCTAGTGAAACTTTTCTGCTGATCTAGTAGGACATATTGTCAGGAGATGAGCACAAAAGAATACAAAATATAAATATAAAAGGAAAGTAAAGGACAGAAAATCAGGAATGCTACAGAAGTACTCATTACTAGTCTTAACTGTTGGTCAGGCCAAGGAGGTGGAAATTTGTGCATGCACAATCCGATACCAGTCTGAGGTCATGTCACAGGAAAAAGTTACATAAGGGACAAAGGCAAGTGAAAAAATGTAGAATGATATCTAGAAAAACATTACAAGGTCAGATGTATTTTCCTGGTGTACCTGTTTCATAAAGGAGAATTACTATTCTGTTATAGACAGCCTGTACTAGCATACCAAGCTTAAAAAAAAATCAACCAGATAAATTCCCTCAGTCATGACTGATTTACTGATTCTGTCTAATTGAATTATGCATATTATCACTGAGTTTCCATTCACAAAAGTCACTGGGAGCAACTGTGCCATATATTTAAACTACCAAACGAAGTTATCATAAAATATATTCCCTAGAGTGCCTCTTAAGGGTCTTCATATTTCACCTATAATTCCAGCGCTATATTTACGCACATAATCATTATTCTTGTTTGTGGTGTTAGGGGTAAATTCACTAAGGTCACTGTTTAATTTAACATATTCCATATTTTTCATATCTCAAAGGCTCAGGGCGCTCATCATATCAAGAGAATTTTTTTAAAAACTATGCCTTTAAGGTTATTATTCAAATTATTTTCATAGCTCGCAATACAGCACATTATTTATCTTTTCGGACTAATTCAATTTAAGTAATTGCTTTACCAAACCTGTACCTGTAATCTGAATGGGCTCCAAACAAACTCACAGTGCAGATGGACTGATAAAACCTGATGCTAATGTAATAAATGGAAAGCCTTGCACAATTACAATAATTTAATTTGCATAGCAAACGACTCAGAGGATTAGCTAATTGCTGCCTTTGGCTGTTAGCATCAGATGGCGTTGCATAATAGAGTGCCTTATTGCATTATCATTCTGGCATGTGGTACATAATTAGAACTTTTGATTTGTACACAAACCTTTTTTAGCTGTTTAGGTTTCAAGAGCTGGTTCTCTGTGATTTTTTTTTTATTTGTAATATCTGAAAGCATATAATTGCATAACAATACGGAAAGTGTTGCCATAGCATTACGCGCAGAGAATCGAGGCTGTAGGTAGAAAAGTTATTTCTGTCCATGTCAAGAAATGTCTTATCTCTGCTCCCTGCGGTTACCTCCTTCTTGATAACATAAAATTCTTTTTCTTTTATTGTACCCAATCTTTTTAGGAAACTTCAAAGTGCAATAAAAATAAAAAAAAATCCCCTTTGCGGAGAATGACAACATGACGCAAAAAATGCACAGTTTTATTTATTTGTAGGGCATTTAAAAACGATATGAATTATCTTTAGACAAAAAAGTCTTGAAGAAAAAAAAAATGGGCAGCACCTTCCCAAATTTAACCCTTTAACTGCAGAGGACGTGTGGGGAACATCCTCATTGACTCCCGCTAAATGCGGAGGATGTTCCCCACACGTCACCCGCAAGTTGGAGCCCTGGGACAGATACTTGCCTCTCTCTCTCTCTGGGGTCCCATGGCGTTCTGACTTCAGGGAAGTCAGAGGCCAAATTTAAACCCCTCCTGACGTCATTGACGTCATCGCGCCATGCGCAATGACGTCATTTTCAGGTGACCCCCCGGCGATGCCTGTTTTTAACCCCTTGAGCTTCGGATCACGATCTAGCTCGAGTGGGGGCCGCCATCTTGGATGGTGGCTCCACCTCCGGGCCCCCCTCGCTACCAGACATCATCGCGCATGGAGTGATGACGTCAGTTAGCCAGGGAACCCCTAGCTGCCTGGGGATTTCCCAAGGAAATCCCCTGGTGGAGATATGGGGGATTAAAGGAACTCCCTATCTCCAGAATGGTGGCAGCTAGGGGGTCATGGAGGGTATCATTCGAAAGGCCAGAGTATCATTTGAATAATATCTAACATGACCATGTTCAAATTAAAATAAATAAAAATTAAATTAAATTCTTTTTATTTTTTAAAAAATAAAAATTAAAACCGTGTTTTTTGTGTGTATTGTTTTTATTAATGCAGCAATATTGTTCACATTTCATTTATAATGTGAACAATGATGCTGCACTAATGATTTTTATTCTATGGGGTGTGTTTGCTAAAAAGCACGTAATTCCCCCCCAAAAAATTTAACGAGTCCCATTTCTAATTTTTTTAACAAGCGCACCCCATAGAAAATATAGACGCAAAGACTCGCATGATAAAATGTGAAAAAAAACACTTTACACGCTGTAGATGATTAAAAATTCAAATTGTATTGCATTTTTTGTTATAATATGCAGGCAGAGCATGACGTATACACAGGGGCGGACTGACCCATCAGGCACTCGGGCACTGCCCGAGGGCCTGTGGGTCAGTAGGGGTCCGGTTTGGGGCAACACTGTGGGCCCCCGCCAGTTTCCTCCGATGATCGTAGGGAGAAATTAAAATGCAGCCAGCGGCGCACTCAGAAAACACCACGGTGGCGCCTGCATGCCGTGTCACGTGAGGGGCGGCGCCACTGCAACGTGCCTGTTCCAGTTGACTGGGTTGCAGGCACGCTCCAGGTGCCATCGCGGCGTTTTCCGAGTGCGCCGTTGGCTGCATTTTAATTTCTCCCTACGATTATCAGAAGAACCCGGTGAGGGCCCACAGTGTCACTCCAAACCGGGCCCCTATTGACCCGCGGGCCCTAACACAGAGCTGGTGAGAACCCAGGGGGGACAGGCAATATATATCTGCTGGGGGCAATATATATCCATGAGAGATATGCTGGGGGAAATATATATCTGATGGGGGCGATATATATCGGATGGGGCAATATATATCTGATGGGGCAATATATATCCATGAGTGATCTGCTGGGGGCAATATATATCTTATGGGGCAATATATATCTGCTGGGGGCATTATATATCAATGAGTGATCTTCTGCGGGCAATATATATCTGCTGGGGCAATATATATCCATGAGTGATCTGCTGGGGGCAATATAAATATGATGGGGGCAATATACAGTATATTGCCAAAAGTATTCGCTCACCTGCCCAGCTCCTGATTTGGATGGGTGAGCGAATACTTTTGGCAATATAGTGTATGTCTGACGGGGGCAATATATATCTGATGGGGGTAATATATATCCATGAGTGATCTGCTGGGGCAATATATATCCATGAGTGATCTGCTGGGGGCAATATATATCTGATCGGGGGCAATATATATCCATGAGTGATCTGCTGGGGGCAATATATACCCATGTGTGATCTGCTGGGGGCAATATATATCCATGAGTGAGCTGTTGGGGGCAATATATATCCATGTGTGATCTGCTGGGGGCAATATATATCCATGTGTGAGTTGCTGGGGCAATATATATCCATGAGTGAGCTGCTGGGGGCAATGTATATCCATGTGTGAGCTGCTGGGGGCAGTATATATCCATGTGTGATCTGCTGGGGTAATATATATCCATGAGTGATCTGCTGGGGGCAATATATATCTGATCGGGGGCTATATATATCCATGAGTGATCTGCTGGGGGCAAAATATTACTGATGGGGCAATATATCCATGAGTGATCTACTGGGGTCAATATATATCTGCGGGGGCAATATATACCCATGTGTGATCTGCTGGGGGCAATATATATCCATGTGTGATCTGCTGGAGGCAATATATACCTATGAGTGATCTGCTGGGGGCAATATATACCCATGTGTGATCTGCTGGGGGCAATATATATCCATGAGTGAGCTGTTGGGGGCAATATATATCCATGTGTGATCTGCTGGGGGCAATATATATCCATGTGTGAGTTGCTGGGGCAATATATATCCATGAGTGAGCTGCTGGGGGCAATGTATATCCATGTGTGAGCTGCTGGGGGCAGTATATATCCATGTGTGAGCTGCTGGGGCAATATATATCCATGTGTGAGCTGTTGGGGCAATATATATCCATGTGTGAGCTGCTGGGGCAATATATATCCATGTGTGAGCTGCTGGGGGCAATACTTGAAAACGAGAGAAATCTCAATGTATCCTTCCTGGTAAAATCCTTTATAAATAAATAAATAAATATCCATGTTTGAGCTGCTGGGGGCAATATATATCCATGTGTGAGCTGCTGGGGCAATATTTATCCATGTGTGAGCTGCACATTACTGTGGGTTTTATTGCTGTGGATTCTGATTCGCTCATATACACCGCACATTACTGTGAGTTTTATTGCTGTGGAGCTCTGTGATATGCTCATACACTGCACATTACTGTGAGTTTTATTGCTGTGGAGCTCTGTGATACTCTCGTACACACTGCACATTACTGTGGGGTTTATTGCTGTGGATTCTGTGATATGCTCTGTGAGCTGGGAAACAGGTAGCGGGTGCAATTGCTCTCTGGGGTAAGCACTCTTTACAGGTTCAGAGACCAGACCAGTGACTTTTCTTCAAATGGTGGTACATTTATTGCAGCAACCCACAGGTTATACACCACGCTGTATATTGCTCAAAAATAAATATTTCAAAAGCAAAGAAAATTCCTAGCCATGTCCCGGCGCTAACTAAACACACAATAGTCCTGACTAACAACCTGTGCAAACCTAGTGCTTGTCAGGCTTCAAAAAACTAGCATGACCAACCTTGTGCTCCAGCAGATAGAGACTGTCTGCTCCCCAGGTTCCAGAGCGATGTCTGTTAGCCTCACCTGCACTAAATTGTCACTGAGGCAAAGTGCAAAACCAGGTGCTTAGAGGTTCCGGAAGGTGTAAGAGAGGAATCTGGGTGACACATAAACCCCGGACAGGACCTTTCCTTGCTCTCTACATGATGCCCTGTTACAGCTCATACGCACTGCACATTCCAGTGAGGTTTATTTCTGTGGAGCTCTGTAATGTGCAGTGTGTCAGGATTGTACAGTATCTTTTAAAGTGATGGTAAGTTTCCCACATTTTCCAAAGGGACTTTGTGCTGTGGCGCAGCCTTAGATGGCTGCTGCAGCAGTGCGGTGGCCATCTGTAAGTATGGACGGGGGGCACAATTCGCTGCTGGGCCCAATTGGATTTTCAAAAAGGTTATTTTTAGGAGTTCAGAAATAAATTCTTTATCACAATAATGTACATGTGGGTGTTGCGTTGTAGGGAGTGGGTTTTTTATGGGTGTTGGGTTCCTGTGGGTGCGGAACAAGGGGGGCCCCATGACCTCCTATTGCTGGGGGCCCCATTACTTGTCAGTCCGCCCCTGCGTATACATATAATAATGATATATTATGAATCTGCCGAGTCTGCCGGAAAAAACAATATACAATATGTCTGGGTCCTATAATAAAATGTGGTTTCAAATCGCGTTTAAACATGATGAGCAAAAGCGGTAAAAATGAGACATGACATGACATGAAATGGCTCAGCAGCGAAGGGGTATGGCACATTATCAAATAAACGTAATTCATACATGGTAGGCTGTTTATTTAGGTAGTTATGTTTTCTCCTACAAAACTGCTTGTACATTAATATTAAAGTTTAGTATTTCACAAATGGCAACAGCTTTGTTGAAAGAAATAATTATCTTTTTAATTTCCTGTATGAATATATAAATATGTGATTCAAATACATACCTTAGTTGACATGCCTCATTTAGTTTGAAAAGCATGTTCTAATACAGTTCTCCCTTCTAGGGAAGGGCTGCCAGTTCGAATCGGTTCGAAGTTCGATTCGAACATCGGCTGTTTGAAAGTTTGCGAACTTCGAACTTTTCTGGACGTTCGCAAAATGTTCGAGGAAAAAAAGTTTTCAAAATAATTCCAAAAAATGCTTAAAAGATCTTAAAAAAATCTAAAAATAAAGAGACTCTTTACTGCAGAATATAATAATAAGCAGTTTATTAGATATTGAATTAAAATGGGAATATTTTTACCATTGAATCCTATGGGATTCGCCTAAATAAACCTGCCAAATGAAAATTAAACCACCGAACAGCAGGGCATTGTGTTAGAATGCGTCCTTGTATACCCTGTCCTGTGTGTTGGTCAAACATTTCCCACTCATTGTTGCTCAAACATTTCCCACTCATTGGTGATAAAACATTTCCCATGACTTCAAATCACGTTTAAACATGAGCAAAAGCAGTAAAAATTAGCTCAGTTCACAGCGGTGAAAAGGCTCAGCACTCGGCAGTGAAAGGGTTAAAAAAATTAATTAATAAAAATTTATTGTGTCCTGTCCCCCAGGGCAGTAACCGTACCACCATACACCTTTTATGGCCAATATCTTGCATATATGCCCTCTTGGAGGGGACCTTAATTTTCAAACTTTCGAGCCCCATTGTCTTGCATTGTGTTCGTGGTCAAACTTTTTCGGGTGTTCGAGTTCGAATGCGAACTGAACACGGGGGTGTTCGGGCCATCACTACTCCCTTTCCCCTTCTTTCTATGGCACATGATTATTGGGCAGCATAGGAATGTTTTTGTTATTCCAAAAGTATAAATGTGACCCAGATGTGGTTAAGTTTATTCATCTCTGACGTGGCAAATGTATCCGTGCCATTTTAACTCTGACGTCATCTGTTTCCTGAGTGGCTGTTATACCACACCCTTTTTGTTCTATATAAGAGATTGATAAACAAAGATATGTTGAGAGCACTTCTACTTTATATCTTGAGTGGTTGTTTTATTTATTGCTCTCCCGTTGGCAGCAAATGTAAGCACCTGCGATAATGATGCTTCTTTATGTGTAAAACGGATCAGAAGCACAAACAGAGATTTAACTTGCTTGTTTGGTAAATATAAATAGGAATATTGATTTGATTTTATTTGATTATTTTTAATGTAACATATATAATTATCAGAGGCTTGGTTTATATATTTGAATGTACCTAAGCTGAATGACTCATTTTGTAAACAAAATATTAGATTTTTCTCACTGAAGCTTCAGATTATATTCTCCTGTCTTTCACACTGTTATTCAGAGAGCACCAAATGTGCCAAAAAATCCCTAAAAAAAATAATAAAAAAATAAAGAGACTTTTGCTGCAAATGAAAAGAATAAACTGTTGAATAAATATTTAAGGAAAACGGGGGATTTTTTTACATTGAAACCTATGGGATTCGCCTGTTTAAACCTGTCGAATGAAAGCACCAAAAATTAGGGCATTTCACTTATATTTCGGTGCTGTTTGGTGTTCTCTGAATAGATTAACCATTACTTCTCTATGCGGCGTTCAATGCCGCAAACGGACAGCTTTTTGAATAGCCAAATAGCCACGAAATTGCAACATATGAGGAAATTCACTGTTCAGTGCAATTCCAGGGCCAGGTTGGATCTCCTTGAATATCCCTGTTAGTTATCGATAGGTGGGCTTACCGTCAAGTTGCCCTATGCTGAAAGGACTATCTTGCTGTAGGACTGTCTCATTTGCACTGATATCCGGAAAGGTCGTGAAACAAAAAGGGAGGAGGGGGAGTGTGAAGCTAGTGGCCAGAGAAATTGCAACAATAGCTGAACCAAAAAGATTGTGAGGTGGTTCAAATAAAAGAGAAGCAAAGATGCCTGAAGATGATAGCATACATTTTGGTGGAAGACAGGGTATAGGGAGAGCAGTGAGAATTTCTAGAGTGGAGGAAGATGATGTCTGAATGTACTGAGAGCTACATCAGACATCAAATATTTGAGTGTCATGTAGTGCCGTACCTAGGAGGAGATTGGGTAAAATCCGTTTCACCAGGAATCATGGTCAATGTCATAGGAATGTATGTATCCCTAACGGATCTGTCCAAGTTGCTATAACAGATGTTGTGCCAATAAGCAAGTCAGAATTGTTAGGTCTGTCACTTTAACCTGTCGGTGCTGCATAGACTTCTACAATGGAGTCCTTGATTGTAGCCTTGTTTTGCAAGATATCTCTTACTGTCGCACTCCAGCTTCTTACTGTCGCACTCAAAACCTAAACAGTTTTTTTTCTTTTTTCATTCTTTTGAGAATTTTTGACCTGCAGATGTTATTCTTCTATCCCATCGTCTGCCTCCCACACATGAAGAAAATTGGTAGGCTTTTTCTGGCAGTTCCTTTTACCTGGGTGCAACCCACATCTTACCAGTCCAATTAGAAACAGCAACAACAAAAAAAAGAGCAAGATCAGGAGGTTTTTGTGTGACGTAATCAATCTGCTTTTACTACAGCATCAAAGCAGGCATGATATCTTATAGAGTTACATTGACATTTCAGTTTGAAGGATGGATTTTCCTCAGGAACTGGCTCAACAGGTCTATTCAAAGAAAGGTGAAACTCAGGAGAATGACTGGAGAAGTGAAAATTCGAGGTCAAAATAGCCAAACCTGAAAAATTCTCCCATTTTCCAAATCGGTGATTTGGTCTAGATTGTTCTCTTCTCCTGCCTATTCTCATGGTTTTCACCTTTCTCTGAATAACCCTCAGGGTTATTCAGAGAGAGGTGAAAACCAGGAGAATGACTGGAGAAGTGAAAACTCTAGGTCAAAATAGCCAAACCAGAACAATTCTCCCATTTATCTCACTTTCCAAATCAACTATTTGGTCTAGATTGGTCATTCTCCTGGCAATTCTCCTGGTTTTCACCTCTCTCTGAATAACCCTGTAGGTCAAATTTTCCAAACCTGAAAAATTCTCTCATTTATCTCACTGTCCAAATCGGCTATTTGGTCTAGGTTGTTCTCTTCTCCTGATGTTCACCTTTCTTTGAATAGACCTGCCTGTATATTTGTTTTCTATAATACACTGCATGGTACATCACTGACATCTCCAGACTTGCCTCTCCATAACCTTTTTAATACCTACCCAGAGGGGATTACCAGGTCACACGTATAGAAGGTAATTTCCTTTATTCATTTTATAGTTGAACAAGCTGCATTCAGTTTCACCTGCTGTGCACCTGGTCTCACTATTTGTGGTTTTACCAGGAGAGAAGGGATTTATGGCACTGATATAAGGCATCAGACACAAGTGCCCGAAGATGTCCGAGCAAGACTTGAGTAATCATTTCCTAGCTCAAACTAGTACAGCAATCTGGCGTGATCACTTCTGTTTCAGGTGCCCCCCACAGAGTCGGGAGAGTGCCTGAAAAGACCCCTCTCATTCCCGATTGGTTAAAGTTGCAAGTGTGACTTTTCTAGTGATGCCTCTCTTAATCCCTGAGCTGCTGGTCTCGCGATCCGGCACCAATCAGCGGCGGATTGCAGACTGTACCCAAAGGTGGCTGACATCTTGGATGTCAGCCAAGTCTCCGAGGCCTCCCCCCACCCACTGATGTCATTGCGCATTGGTGCGATGACATCAGTGAGGCAGGTAACCCCTTCGGACCCCCGTGTATCCTGGTAGGTGGCAGCAAGCGGGTCATGGCCTTTCCAATGATACCATACATGACCAGGTTATATATAATAATAATAAATAAATAATGAAAAATTTATAAAAATAAAAGTGTAATTTTTTTTTATAATGCAGGAATACTGT
The DNA here is from genome assembly GCA_009667805.1 of Leptobrachium leishanense. Lineage (NCBI taxonomy): Eukaryota > Metazoa > Chordata > Amphibia > Anura > Megophryidae > Leptobrachium > Leptobrachium leishanense. The sequence goes on from CM019064.1 coordinate 206,965,302, forward strand.
TCACGACTTTTCCATTATAATGTTAACAATGAAGATGCACAAACTCACTTTCTAATCTGCCAAAATGAAAAATTAAATATTTTTCAGTTTTAGTTAACCACTTGGCTGCTATGGACGCGCTCAGCGAAGTGGTTCTCCAAGTGGTTCTCCTGTGCTACGGACGCGCTGAGCGCGTACGAGCACAGGAGGCAGCAATCCGCCAGATTCCGGCAGATTGCTGCGCCCCCCCGGTGCGGGCTGACATCTTTGATGTCAGCCCGTCAATCCGGGAGCCCGGCGGGGACATTAGGTGTCATCGCGGCGACGCGATGACACCTAATGCAGGCGCTCCCCCGCATGTGCGGAAGAGGCGCCTGAAAGGGAGGGGGGAGGTCCTTCGGACCTCTCTCCCTCCCGATCGGCGGCGTTGCAGGGGTTAACCCAGGCACCGATTGGAAGGGCACAGCCTGCCCTTCCAAATGGTACCTGGCATTAACCCCTGGGGAGCCGGATCACGAATCGGCGCTGAAAAGCGCCGGTTCGTGATCCTTTCGCGGAGCTGGCTGACATCTTGGATGTCGGCCAAGCCTCCGGGAACTCCCCCTGAGGACTGGCGTCATCGTGCATAGCATGATGACGCCAGTCCTGGAGTTAACCCCTAGCTGCCACCAACGGTGGAGATAGGGAGTTCAATGAACTCCCTATCTCTCGATCCGTGACAGCTAGGGGTTAATGTTTGGTACTGTTGGATCGGCCAGAGCATGGCCGTTCCAACGATACCAAACACCACTGTGAAAAAAGTTTTTTTTAAAAAAACAAATTAAAAATAAAAATAAACAAATATTAAAAAAAACTTCAAAAAAAAAAAACCAAACAAGCTTTTTTTTTTTTTTTGGTTTGTTAATGCAGCAATATTGTTCCCATTTCAATTATAATGTGAACAATGATGCTGCACTAACGATTTTTGTATGCGGTGCGTTTGTTAAAAATCGCGTAATTTTCCCCAAAAAAAAATGTAACGAGACCCCATCTCTAATTTTTTTAACAAGCGCACCCCATACAAAATATAACCGCAATTGCTCGCATGTTAAAATGTGAAAAAAAAACACTTTACACGTTGTAAATGATTGAAAATTCATATTTTATTGCATTTTTTGTTATAATATACAGACAGGTCATGACGTATACATATAATAATGACATATTATGAATCTACCGAGTCTGACGGAAAGAACGATATATAATATGTCTGGGTCATATACTAAAATAAGCCTTCAAAACACGTTTAAACATGATGAGCAAAACCGGTAAAAATGACCTCAGCACAGAGGTGTGAAACGCCTCAGCAGCGAAAGGGTTAAAATCGTGCATTTTCTCTGAAAAATACTTACAGTAACAGGTTCTCATTTCTATTTTTTTTTTTAACAAGAATACCTCATAAAATACATAACGACAAAGGTGAGTTCAAAATGAGCACAGCAGACAGAGGTGAAATTACTCAGCAGTGAAGGGGTTAAAAAAACATGTAAACATTGACTATTTCTAAACTCAGAACAAAATTTAGAAACTATTTAGCTGGGGTCTTTTTTGGTGGTTGTAGATGCGTAAGAGTTTTTGGGGGTCAGAATTTTAAAAAGTGTATTTTTTTCATCATTTTTCATATTTTTTTTATAGTATATTATTATACGATATGATGAAAATAGTGGCATCTTTAGAATGTCCATTTAATGGCGAGAAAACCCAGTATATAATCTGTGTGGGTACAGTAAATGAGTAAGAGAAAAATTCGACCTAAACACAAACAGGGCAGAAATGTAAAAACAGCATTGTGCACTTTCAGGCTAGGGTCAGACGAACGCATTTTTCGCCTTGTACGTGAAAAAGTGCGTTCGAACGAATAGACGTATTTTTTCACGGAATACGCGACAGCGGTCATACGATGCGCATTTTCGTCCGTGATTTTGTACGGATCATCAATAAAACACTTTTTGCGTCTGGACGTTATGTAGGCCGGACATTAGTAGCGTCTGACGTCTCCTAATCATGCACACACGCCGCTAGCGGACGCAGCACACTCTGTACGTCAGTACTAGCGGTTTTACGGTCTCGAAAAAATGTGTTTCTTTGCCGCTTGCGTTGCCCAGCCGAACTTTCGTGCGGCCGTACTTCGTATATTGCCCGTCATTGGACGTCATTTGCTGTTACTACGGCCGTGATAAAAGTGTGGCTGCACGCGTGTTCGCACGGCGTTCGTCTGACCCCAGGCTAAGACAGACAATGGTAAAACAGTCTGGTCACTAAGGACATACTTGAAAACGAGAGAAATCTCAATGTATCCTTCCTGGTAAAATCCTTTCTAAAAAAAAATAAACAAAACAGGTGAATACCATAGAATTCAATGTAAAAACTTAATATCTTTTCTCCTTTTTTTTTAAAGATCTTTTATTCTTTTCATTTTCAGCAAAAATCCTTTTTATTTTTTCGAACACTTTTTTTGTATTTTTTGCAATTTTTAGAAAATATGTTTGGTTTTCTTATTTTTTAAAAGTCCTTTTTAATATTGTAATGCAACTTTTTATTATTTTTTACAGAACTTTTTTATAATTTGGACACATTTTATTGATTAATCTCCTATTAGGAGAAAGAGAGTCCTTCTTTTTTTCCCTTGTGACTCAGTAGAGTTCGCTGCTGAAATTTGGCACAATTCGGCAGTTATTGGTGCACTTCAGCGGTTTTCACCGACGTCCGATAACTGCTTTGGCAATACTAATTTCGGAAAACTACATTAAAAATTCGCTAAATAGTGAATTCACTGTATTTTCGGTGAAATGGAAGCGCCAAAATGAGCCAAAACGCAATTTGCAGCCAATTTTGGTGCTTTGTGAATAGACCCTTTACTTTTTTAGGACAATACCCTGAGCAAAGGGGTTAAATAACGGCAACAGACCAGTGTCTCTTCTTAAAAGTACAGCAATCCAAATCCCAGAGGCAACACAGCTTTTCTATTTTTCCACTTCAATAAAACAAACACCTGTGCATGATAACAACTATCCCCAAGGCTACAATGTCAGAAGTGAAATGTACATTAACTGGTTAAATATAAAGTACTTTAAAGTATAGGCAATCCTACTATCCGTCACAGAATACGCATTTAACTTAAATATTCCTTTAAATATATAGCACATATTGTTTTAACTGTTGCATTATATATAGTACATTTTATTCCCTCAAAATATTTTCATATATTAAAATAATACTTATTTTATTTGCTACATTATTTCCACATTTTCATTAACACTGTAATTAATCCATACCTATCACTATGTAAAATATCAGAAAATATATTCTTATTATTATGCAACTAAATATAGCACAGGCAACTGGAACATTTATGAGCCATTGAGTACATAGTGTAATCCTCAGATTAAAATCCCTCTAGACACTGTGCATATTAAAATACCTGTTCCAGTTCTACAAAAACACCTATTTATAGATGTGAAATATGTTCAGACATGTATTAATGTCTAAAATTATTTTACAGTCTATGTTATCTGCATAGTAAAGCAGTTATAATGATTTTACCTTATTTCTGATTCTCCTAAAATGCTAAAAAGAAATACATTCATTTTGCCTTCACTGCAGACATTACATGTAATAGTAACTTATCTTACTTACATTAAGATAACAGTGTAACTTATGTTATTTTCCAATGAAAATGTGCTAGAAGCCGTGACGTGTACATAACTTGAATTAAAAAATGGTATCCCCTCTTTGCCATGCATCAGTTCAAATATTTTATTGCGATCATTCTTTTCGTAGCAGGTTACCATTTTTAAAGGTTGTCAATATATTTAATTTATTTACAAACAGAATATTATCCATATTATACCACAGAATAATTAATGCTTTGGTTAAAGCCAAGTTATGCTCTGAAAATTAAGAAGAAATGGTTTCAGTTATTTGTAAAACATAATCTGGAATGGTTATGCTCAGGCCATCTGGCATGTCAGTCGTTTGCCCGGTGGGCCGATTGCCTTTTAGGGCCGGTTGGCAGTGGCCCGGCTGGCTGTATCTCTTATGCAACCGCCTGGCTCCTTCATCCTGGTTTAACCCTAGTGGTCTGAGTGGCCACGGGCGTGTCTTGCAGTCTGTGCTTCCAGCATATAACGCAAAGCATGTCCCACGCTGGACTCCGGCACTCACTGACTGAGTCAGTGGCAGGGTTGGACTGTGACAAAAAACAGCCCTGGACTACATCCAGACCGGCCCACTCCGATATGCAAACACGCAGGGCTGGATTAATATATTGATATGGACTGGAGCAGGGCCAGCACAAAACATTGTGCAGCCTGGATCCAAGGACAAAATGCTGACCCCCCCATGCCCACCAAAACATGTTGATGCGTATCACAGAGTGCCGCAAAAAATATTACTCACAGTAATATGCAGTGTGTAAGAGCGTATCACAGAGCTCCACAGCAATAAAACCCACAGTAACATATGGTGTGTATGAGCGTATCACAAAGCTCCACAGTAATAGAATTAAAAAATAATTATGGATTATTAAAATAAATTGTATTTTAATATGAATTATATATTCATGTAAATGTAATTTGAGCAATTAAAATAAATATGCATTAAAATATACTTAATTTAAATTAGAATATTGATTAAATTCTTTTATAAAAAATAAATCATATGATAAATATTAAAATATACTTTAATAAAATGTAATTCGGGTACACTTCTAAGAAGGGGCTCAGAACTTTGACATACAGGGTTATTCAGAGAGAGGTGAAAACCTTGAGAAATGCCAGGAGAATGAACAATCTAGACAAAATAGCCAATTTGGAAAGTGAGATAAATGGGAGAATGTTTCTGGTTTGGCTATTTTGACCTAGAATTTGGACATGTCTCCCTGCTACATGGCTATGGCTGATGAGCAAAAACTTTCCTGAGCTCTGCAGACTCCTGTGATAATTAACCCCTTGAGTGCTCATATAGAGAAAGCACAGCACTGCCACACTGAGCTCCGGCTTAATAGGCTATAGAAAGGGAGCAGGGGAGAGGGACTGTCAGATCAGAGGATCTGTCAGATTTATGGCTCCCTGCATGCCTGGCTGTGAGTCTGGCCACTAAACTGCTTTGGGGAGATGCATCAGTGCAGAGGTATAAGACATAAGGGTGGGATTCACCCTCACTTGGCATGTTTAGTCAATACCTTATGTATTTTCACATTTGGGGATTGCTCCTGGTCACAGCACAGGCATTAGATTTGTGTGGCAACATGGTGCTCTGGCTGCTGCTGACTTCAAACTCTGAAGCCACCAGTCACTGGAAGGAGAAGCTGTAAGTAAAATGTGGAGCGGAATCCTCACAGTCTCTGTGGATTCCGCTCCTTTACACACAATAAAGCCTCAGCCACAATAAAGGCTCCCCATTTTATTTTAAAGCAGGAGACAGCAAACTTTGAGCTACATCTCCCTTGAAGCTCAGACACTCAATAGGTTGGCTGATCATCATGAGAGATATAGTTGAAACATCTGGATGGCCAAGGTTGCTGGTCCCACTTAAGGCTTAGGGCACTATTCCCTACTGAACGCTAGCTGTAGTGTTCGGGTGAGTAAGGGTTAACACCAGGATAAGTAACTTTAACGCATGCCCCCCATATTACATTAGTAATGCTAAACCCTGAAAAATCTGTTAGCGCATCGTGATTGCGCTAGTTTGCCTGATCTTACTGTACTTTGCGCATTCTATGCTTACCATCGGTAATTAGCGTTAAGATAAATAAGGTATTACAAAGTCCCAGCGCTAATTACCACACTGATGGATTAACAGAAAATTAGCGGCACCTAAAAGCTGGTGTTAACTGATTCGGCTTTTAGTCTCCACCAGCTTTTGCAGAATCATTTAGCACCCCTCCCAATAAATCAGATACTCAACTCTCTTCCGTCTAGAAGAACAATGGCACGATACGCTACCTCTTGTTGGCAGGAGTAGAGTGAGACTAGGGATAAATAGCCGCCAGTCTCCATCTGCAATCAATTTGTGACTCTACACATTCTCACGAGAGTGAGATTGCACAGGACTTGCAGCCCAGCAGCGCAACCCTCCATGGAGTCCTATGTAGTGCAGAAGGTGACACTCATGGAGGTGATACTCACTAAGGGTAGGGCTTCATTCTGGGGCAAGATGCTGACGTAGAGCCTGTCCCAGAATCTAATCCTAAAGTGGGACGCAATGGGAAAACCTGCAGGCACACGTTTTATTTATTATTTATTTATTTATAAAGGATTTTACCAGGAAGGATACATTGAGATTTTTCACCGTTAGTGTCCCCATTTTAGAGTTAGGAAAGGCCTTTAAAGTGTAAAATTTACCTTTTTCCCCATTTCTGGGTCTCCGATAACACTCATCTTTTGTGACTTGTCTTTGTCTTCCTGAAGCAGACTTTGTAAATGGGATAAATGATCACTAGAACACTAATTCGCCAATTCAATGTCTCTCATTAAAAATGAGTTGGCTTAGCTGATCAGCTATGCACAGTGCTGTGTGTTGTCGTATGGAACACTAGCTGTCCTGTGTGAGCTGATTGTCAGTCTTATGGAGAAAGAAAAGTCCTCTTTGGGAGGTGTCACAGCCCACAGGGCCACCCAATGAGAAGGACACTAAGCTTATCATGGCCACTCAAATTAAATGAAATAGTCATGGTGGATGGAGCATCCCTAACACTCTATTTCACTTCACCTCACCAAAGGGGTGGACCAACATCTGCATCCCATAGTTAGAATGTAAGACCCTGTAAAATGCACAGAGGCAAATATAGCCTCCGCACAGTCTACATCATCCAAAGAGAAGATTCACTAAGGATCCCTAGCAACCTGTAAAACGATAAAGGGCATAAAAAAAGTATAGTTACTCACATAAATGTACAGCATACCCAACAAATCTGACACTTATTATGGTGAGCCTGTTGTGCCTTAAGTTATAAGCAAATCTAACAGAATTTGTTATTTGTATGGGCCTGCTCTGCTTATATTTGGAATAAGGCTGCCAGATCAGATTGCTGTGCAATATCGGCACTCTAGCCGATTGTGGTGCGGCGAGGAGATACAGACATCATCCGTACAGAGCGGGGAATTTTAGCGATGTCTCAATCTCGTTCTCCGCAGCAAGGAATATTAAGGTATCATCAGAGATTATGAGTGCTCTGTTGCCATAGTGACCTGGTCAACAAATAATTCAGTGTCTGTGTTACCGGAATCAACCTGGCTCTTTCGGGAGAAGACTGGGCCGGCAGGGACATAGACTGACTGGACACGAGTCTCTTCAGGAAAGGAAAACTTTATTGTGACATCACCACTCAGCCAGGATTGAATTTCTAAAACTGAGCCCAGATTACATTCAGACATGGGGTTTTATACCCCAAATAGATAATTAGGTACATCCCAATTAGCCCACCCCACGGTGAGACTATCCCACCCCACGTGGGTCTGTACCTCCCTTGACTGAATACAAAGACATTCCACACATTTGTCATAAATTGGCAGCTTTCACGGTATTTTGACAGTTGAGAATTTAACACTCTTTTGGATCCTGCTCATGCCCACCTCCCTAGGACCTGTTTATTGTGTATTCTAGATAAGGCCTCGTCTGGTTTTCACATCTCTCTTTGTTCAGGCCCTAGCTCTCTGACCTTGATGTATCTACTTTCTCATCCTGTCATCTTCGTGCCAGCATCTGCCCGGATCTTGGTAATTTAATTGCTCTGCCTGTTAGTTTAAAACATTCCAAAGAATCTATGCAAGCTAAATCCTAATTGAGCTAATATTTGCTATTTACATTCACATGAACCAATGTTCTGAACAAGATGGCCGCCTGGCTCAAGATAGCGGCCATCCTCTGGCCTGAGTCCCTTACATTTGTTTAGCAGCAAACACCTGCATAAATTATTTCCATTCTAAATAAGGAAAATATCCTCCATGTATCTCAGTTATGAAATAAATAATTCCAGTGCACAGGTAAGAACGGGTGTACTTGGATTCAACACAATGCATAGGCATGGACATATGATGGTGCCATAGCTGTACCCATCATTATAAATAACATTTTTCTCAAAATAAAAATAATTTAACTGTTTGGTGTGTGTTTGTGTGTGTGTGCATATGAGAGAGAACAAGAGAGAAAGAGATCGAATTCTGCATAAACAGTTTGAACGCGGTACAGGACAATTTAACTTTAAAGGATACTCTAGGGTTAAAATAGGAGCAGGAAAGGGAGGGGTTAAACTTTTACCCCTCCTGACTTATTTCTCATCTCCTCCTCACATTTGAAACACTCTAGTTTAGTCTTAAACTTACCTGAATGCACCCCAGGCTCCCTCGGCACTGGTCCAGTTGGAACATGCTGTGGCTTCCTGTAGGTAGCAGCAAGTCACATGATGAAGCCAATCAAATAGGATTTCATTGTTGAGCACATTGATTGACATTAGTACAGTACTTTCGTGCTTTCATCCCTGATGCCCGCTGGATAGCCAGTTATGTTGATATGTCTCTGGCTTGACTCCGGCAGCCCCTTTCCTGCCTTGATAAAACTATGTTCTACACCTGGCTTTTTGCCACAGCCTCAGGGCCTGATTTATAATTAGGCAGAGTAGGCATGTGGGGGCCTGCGACAAGGGGGCACCTTGCTCTTTGTGTAAAAAGGGCTAGAGGGAGATGTGAGGTATCATTGGAAAGGTCAGTTTATAGCCTTACCAGTCAGTGATACCAAATATAACCAGGTTCGATTTAAGTAGAAATAAATTCTATATTAAAATAATATTTTTCTCTTTTTTTTTCTCTAGCACGGCACTATTGTTCAGTTTACAATTATAAAGTGAACAGTGATGCTGCACTAACTCACCTCATTTCCCACACTGCCGGCAAGTGTGTATCTGGTGAAGCAATGCATTGTTTCATTCACAGCCTAGACCGTGGTGCTGTAGTGAGGAGAGACTTTGGAACCTACATCCCTGAATTGTACACTGCCCAAGGTTTAGAGAGGTGTCATTGGAAAGGTCAGAGTCTGGTCTTTACAATGATACGAAACATGACCATGTAATTCATAAAAATAAAAAATTTAAAAAGGTAAATGCAAAATAATTTTTTTCTGATCTACAGCACAGGCAATATATGCATTTACATATAAAACAAACAATGCTGCTGCTGCATTCACTGCCCTCCTCCTTTAATTCTACCCCACTGACTCCCTCACTCCTTGCCCCCTCTTCTACTATGTCTTCCTTTTCTCCCGTCTCAGAGGAGGATGTCTCAGAACTTCTCATGTCCTCCTGCCCAACCACCTGACGACCTGTCCCTGCTTTGACTCATATTTTTAACCTCTCCCTCTCCTCCTGGAATCTTCCCCTCTGTATTCAAATGTGGTTTGATCACCCCCTTCTAAAAAAGCCATCTCTTGATCCTACCTCCCTCTTAAACTACTGTCCCATCTCTGCTCCCCTTTGCCTCCAAAATCCTAGAATGTCTGGTCTATAACAAGCTCACCAGTTTTCTTGCTGCTAACTCTACTCGATCTGCACCGGTCCGGCTTTCGCTCCCAACAATCTACTGAGACTGCTCTGACCATGGTGACTAATAATTTAGCTGCCGCTAAAAGCAAAGGTAAATTCTCCCTCCTTATTCTTCTTGACCTTTACGCTGCATTGGGCACTGTTGATCACCCTTTCCTGCTCCTCACGCTGCGTCAACTTTGCCTCAGTGACTCCGCTCTCTCCTGGTTCTCTTCCTATCTCTCTCTTCGCTCCTTCAGTGTCTCCTTTGCTGGTGTCTCCTCACCACCAGTTCCTCTTTTAGTCGGGGTACCTCAAGGCTCTGGTCTATGTCCCGTACACTTCTAGATCTATACTGCCTCTCTTGGCAACCTCATCTCATCTCTTCATATGGATTTCAATATCAATATCTCTATGCTGATGACACCCAAATCTAACATTCCTCTCTTGATCTCTCTCCTCCGGTGTTGGACCGTGTTACTGCCTCTCAGCTGTCTCCAACTGAATGACTTCCTATTTCCTAAATCTCAACCTCTCTAAAACTGAACTTCTCATCTTCCCTCCCTCTAAAACCTCCATTCCTGCTCCCATTTCTCTTCAGGTCAATGGTGCCACCATCACTTCTACCTCTCAGGTTCCTCTTGGACTCCAATCTATCCTTAAATCCTCAAATTCAGCCTCTAACTAAATCTTGCTACTTCAACCTAAAAAACATTGCACACCTCCGTCCCTTTCTTAATCCAGACTCTACTACAATGCTCATCCAATCTCTTATTATCTCCCGCCTTGACTGCTGTAACCTCTTTATCCCTGGATTTAAGAGATCCCAGATTCTCCCTCTGCAGTTTGTAATGACCACCTGTGCCAGACTCATAACCCTCACCTCCCACACCTCTCACACCTCACCTCTCTGTCAATCTCTACACTGGCTCCCTCTTTCCTTTAGAATCCAATTCATTATATTGGGGCTCCCGTACAAAACTCTCCACAACCACGCCCCTGCCTACATCTCCTCCCTTATTAGCAGGTATACCCCTTCCCGACCACTTCGCTCTGCCAAAGATCTGATGCTATCAGTTCCTTGTACCCACACCCTCAACTTTCACTTCAGGACTTTCTATGGAACTCCCTCCCCCACAACATTAGCCTATCCCCATCTCTCCAGTCCTTCAAGAAGTCTCTGAAAACACATTACTATAGAGAAGCCTGTCAGCTCACTCCAGAATCCCCCACTGCACATTTCTTGCTCCTCTTCCCACTCAGCCCTCATGCAACCCGCTACTTCAATACCCTATTTACCCTCACCTAGTGTGTCGCCCCTCTCCTCTTAGATTGTAAACTCTCAAGCAGGGTCCTCACTCCTTCTGTTCTGTGTGTGTGTAACGTGTATGTATATTTGTTATTCTGTTTCTCTACAGCGCTAAGGAATTTGTTGGCGCTTTATAAATACTTGTAACTGTAACTCGCACAACTAAGGCAACAGATTATGCCTCTTCTTTTGGTTTGAGCGCAGAGAAAAAAAACTGTTCAGCTTTTTAAAATGTATTCTGTTTTAGTTTTCTTAGCCTCAAAACAAAAATTTAAATAGTAATTTTGCCATGTTTCCTTTTTTTTGTTTGGGGGGGGGGGTGGCAGGGACGCTCTACATTTCTGTGCCTACAGGCTTCTGAGGTGCAAATCCGAGCCTGCACAGCCTTGTGCTTCATCCAGGCTCCCAAGGTTCCGACCTGGGCTTCTGATTACTCAAAGGTGCCTCAGGTGTACCCCATTCCACCTGATGAGGTCTTCAACATTGAAGTCTGACAGTGTGTCTGACCTGTCTGCCAGCTACCAGTGTTCTGTGATTGTGCCGTGACTTGATACCCACTGTTATCCTGCCCTGCTGCCCATCTGTGTCTCCAAGTGTTTCTCTACTGTGTTCAAAATAGCAAAACAAGAGGACATAGTCTTAGATTAGAGGGGCAAAAGTTTAAAAGTAACATCAGGAAGCATTATTTTACTGAGAGGGTGGTGGATACATGGAACAGTCTTCCAGTAGAAGTGGTAGAGGCCAAAACAGTAATTGAATTTAAGCAGGCATGGGATAGGCATAAGGCTATCCTAAACAAAAGATAAATCCAGGTAAAGTATCCATGTAACTGGGCAGACTAGATGGGCCGAAAGGTTCTTATCTGCCGAAATTTTTCTATGTTTCTATGTTTCATGGTCTGCTGTTTTGGATTTCCTGTGCCACGACGACCTATTGCCACGGATTAAGGATGATGCACTCTGCCATTGAGTCCTATGTAATGTAAGTTTCCTTAGTGTTTCTCCCTATGTCTCTAGTTTCCGGTATGATCTGTGTCTATATCTGCATTGCACACTATCTGTAATGTTCATTTTCTGTGCTGCCGAGGCGTTTGCGCAAATGACTCTTCGATGCAGAATTAAGAATAAGCGTGGTTTATATTAGAGACTTATTCTCTACACATGCTATACATTCCTTTGCACAAATGCAAACCTTGTACAATCTTATGGGTACATTGTTCTTTTTCTATATACAAATTAAACACTGGTTACAAGCAGAAGATATTTTACCACAATATTCTGCAAATAGGGCTCATTTATCCGGAATAGAACCAATCACGCTTATGACAGAAATTCCCACAAAACTGATTACCATCAGTTACACTACACTAATGGCAGACCTATCTCCTCAATTATGTTCGTTTCAAAAAGCGTTGCATAAAGATTTGAATATCGTCTTAACTCGGACACAAGCCTACTGGTTTGGCATTAAAGCAACTAGAAACGTGACGTTATTAGAAACGCGACGTAAATTTTTATACCGCTGGTACTTAACCCGCACTACACTAGCTAAATATCAACGAGGGACTACATCACAATGCTTGCGCTGTTAGGGAGACGTGGGAAGCTATATTCACGTATGGTGGGATTGTCCCTTGATATCGCCATTGTGGCAGCAACTACATGCCCTTCTTGAAAAAGTGTTGGGAATAGGACCCACATTTACACCGGAAGCATTGTTGCTAGGGATAATTCCTAACCGACTCGGCCGAGGCCAAAAAACGGTGTTGTATCATGTGATAGCTACTAAAATGTTGTTAATAGCGCGTAATTGGAAAACGTCTAGGGCCATGTTACACACTTGGTGCTAACTTAACCAGTTGTTGTAAACTTAAAACCTCCATAGGCTATAATGGCTCTGGGAAGTTTACAACAGCTCTGGTTAAGTTAGCACCAAGTATGTAGTATGGCCCCTAGAGTCCCAACTTTGGCAGACGTAACGGAAGAGGTATCTACCTTTTGCTCATATGAAAGATTAGCCACACACTTACTGTCTTTACAACCTCCACTGGAAGATCCTTGGCTTCTATGGGATCTACGTTCCATATAGTTTTCTTGTAATAAACGTAAGGAGGCTTTATTTAAAATTCATAGTCATAGTACTATATAATTCTCGACCGGTATTATTACTATTGTTGTTATTATTATAAACATTGTTTATAAATTGCTTGCTAATGCAGACCTGAACACAGTACCTTAGATTCATCGATAGAAAACAGAGATAAATGTGATGACTTCCTTTGTTTGTTACTTGATTTATTTGCTTTTTCCTTTTTTATCTTTACCTTTATTTCTGGATAACATGGTCTGTATGAAAAGTACACTGTATCGTATTATTTTGTATGTGAAACTCCCCATGTTTCCCTAATCTTTTTCTTCTGTACCCTATGCTTCTGTTTTTGAAAATAAAAAAAACCTTTAAGTCAAAAAAAAAGAATAAGCGTGGTGCTGGTTTTATTATGATATAGCAAGCTGCTGAATGACCGTTGGTCATAGAGAGGACAACTGCCAACTAGCTCAGACAGTGCAATGGTCACCAGACAATTTGAACACTGGCATATGATTGGTTAGGGTATACATATGCAAATATTACACTATCCTCTGTATTTATATTGGTTTTCCAGTCAGCTCTCTTCCTATAGCGTTCCTGTGCCTAGCCTCCCCTTTTGACTCTATCCTGTCTTCCAGTTCATCCTGTGTCCAGCTCCCTTCTTGTCTTGCTCTTGTCTTATGTGCCTCTGTCCATCCCTTTTTCCTGTCCTGCCAAGCCGCCTCCCATTTTCAGTTCTGCTTTCCGGATTGGTTTTGCCTTTGCGCCTGTGTACTCTCCTAATAAATCTTGTTTCTGTGCCCTGCAACCTGTCTGGCTTCCCATTGTATTAGCGCATACTGGACTCTTACCCGATAACTCCACACACTGCAGGACAAGTACAAGCTAGGTCCCAAACTGCCAGACCCTGAGCTCAGCACTCTGGTCCTGGGTAGGACTAAGGCTGACTTTTCACTGGGTCTGTTGTCGGACAACCGACTTCTTCTTCCGACTAACAGACAATGCCATCGTACAACCAGGGTCGTCAACTGGAAGCATCTCTGGATGACCCAGATCAGCCGACAGATAGAAAAACTTTGCTGCAGGGGGGAAAAAAACCCTCTCCCTGGTGCTGAAACAAGGTTTCAGCACCAAGGAGAACACTGGCGAAAGCAGCAGAATAGAAAAAAAACTCGAAGACTACAGGAGAAAAAAAAACCTGTCCTTGGTGCTAAAATATGTTTCAGCACTAAGGACAGCACCACCAATCACCGCCAGACTGAAGAAAAAAAATGCCATGTTCGGCCAGGAAAAAATGTCTCGTCAGGAAAGAAAATTGGGTATCAAAAATTTCGCCTACAAAAAATACAACAAAAATACTCAAAAAATCAATAAATAAAAAGGCTTTATGCTGCAGATGCAAAGAATAAACAGTTGAAAAAAATAAAAACAGAATTTTTATTGAATCCCATGGGCTTCGCCTATCGAACTAAATCACTTGTCTATGGGACAATTTCCCCCTGCCACGAAACGGCGTTTTAACTACACAAAACTTTTTTCATGTAAATTGTACCAGATTGAAGTGGAGAAGATCGCTAGTCTGTTGTAGTCACAAAAAATCTTCTGAAGTCGTCCGATGGAAGTCGGAGGCAGTGGAAGAGGGCTGATTCACCTCCATTTTGTGGGATTGGTCGGACGACGACAGCAAATATCAAATCATTGCACCATCGTATATGGACCCATTGGACAGCCAGCCTAACTCCTGCAGTCCGAGGGCTTTATCAGTATGGTGAAGAGGGGCGTTGACACTCAAGGCACTGTCAACACTCAGATATCATTGAGTGGTAACAGTGCATATAGTGTCCTTTAACTATAAAATTTATGAGTTTATGCACAGAACTACAAAAGAAGAAAAAAAAAAGACACTAGCCCAGTGAAGTTTAGAATGACTTTGCTCAAAGTACATGAAAATCTCTGGTATGTATTTTATCTTCTGTAACCATTCAATTCCGTTAAATGATGGATAGTTCATCTTCTAAAGTAAACATCAATTAATTCAGCCTATTTGCTTTCACATCATTGGCTTTCATAGCCATTGTAAAAGCGATACTCACACGCTTTTATTCATAGTATGTAGCTCTTTGTTGAAAATATTTCAGAAGTTCCCCTATATAATGTGAGAACCAATTAAAGCACCGACAGAAGATCTTTGGTTTTTCTTCTAGTTTTTTATTGTAGGATTAACAATGTGACAATAAAAAATGTTACAATGAAAAGCACATCTGTAGTTCTAACACAATTCTGAATTGGGAAAAGCATGACACATAAATTAAAATGCACTAAACTTACTAATCAAGGGGATACAATTAATCCTTTCACCACCAAAGACGTGTAAACTTGATTTTGCATTGTAATACAATAAATGCCAGAAAATATAAAACCCTATTTGCATACCATTTGAAGGCAAGATTGGCGACTTGTGGAGAAATCAAATTCCTAGTGATATGTCACTCCCATCACCCTGTATTAGTGGAAAGAAGCTACAAAGAGCAGCCCTGAACCTCACTAACAAAACGTTCAACAAAAAGGGTTATTCAATAAGCGACGAAATTACCATCGAATTGCACGGAATGGTGAATTTCCCCATATGATGCAATTTCGTGGCAGTTCGTCTATTCAGAAACCTATGAAAACCCTATGCTGGAGATAGGGGTGTCTATCTCCACCATAAGGCTTCCATAGGGAAACCCCTTGGCAGCTAGGGGTTACCGACACCTCAGGGGTCAAAAACTTAGCTTTAACTTAACCTCTTCCTGATCGGGAGGTAGAGGGGTCCGAAGGACCCACCCCCTCCTTTCAGGCGTTCTTTCTCCCAGGAGGGGGGGGGGCACCTGAAACTGACGTCATTGCGGCTGTCATGATGATGTCTGTGCACCAGGAGGGGTATAAATATGCAGATCTTTGGGGGCGTTCACCAGTATGGTCAGCAGTCTTCCGCATGCGTTCACTGGTCTGACCGTTGGTCTTCAGCAGCTCCACGTTCGGCAGTCTCTTCAGGGACCTTATGGTGAATAGTAGATTAACTGCAGGGTCGGCTAACTGTAATCGCTAAAGTGCCCCAAAGTGCCCCGAAAAAGAAAGCACCCAAATTTCTTTGAAATTTCTGTGCTTTCTGAATAACCCTGTAAGCATGAGATACACTGCAAGCATAGCAAAGCTAAGTGAAGTAAAGCTTTTTGCGGGTTTGACTTGACTCCGCTCCGCCTTGAAGTCAGTCTACACTGGATTACATTTACTTCTGTCCACACTGGACAGGGTTCCAATAACTTTGCAGATGAAACTTGAGAACTGTTTGTGACATTCTTCTCATCAAGTGAAGGCAAAGCACATTTCATAGAAAAAAACGAGTTTATTTTAAATTACAATGTACATGCCAAAACCTTTTCTTTATTTTCACAAACCACTTGTCATATAGGCAAGGTCTTTTCTCCACTTATATCAGTCACCCAACCGCACTAATACATTACATCCATTTAGAAAGTTTCTATTGAATAATATACAGTCATGGCCGAAATTGTTGGCACCCCAGACATTTTTCCAGAAAATCAAGTATTTCTCACAGAAAAGTAATGCAGTAACACATGTTTTGCTATACACATGTTTATTCCCTTTGTGTGTATTGGAACAAAACAAAAAAGGGAGGAAAAAAAGCAAATTGGACATAATGTCACACAAAACTCCAAAAATGGTCTGGACAAAATTATTGGCACCCTTTCAAAATTGTGGATAAATAAGATTGTTTCAAGCATGTGATGCTCCTGTAAACTCACCTGGGGCAAGTAACAGGTGTGGGCAATATAAAAATCACACCTGAAAGCAGATAAAAAGGAGAGAAGTTCACTTAGTCTTTGCATTGTGTGTCTGTGTGTGCCACACTAAGCATGGACAAGAGAAAGAGGTGAAGAGAACTGTCTGAGGACTTGAGAACCAAAATTGTGGAAAAATATCAACAATCTCAAGGTTACAAGTCCATCTCCAGAGATCTAGATTTTCCTTTGTCCACAGTGCGCAACATTATCAAGAAGTTTGCAACCCATGGCACTGTAGCTAATCTCTCTGTGGGTGGACGGAAGAGAAAAATTGATGAAAGGTTGCAACGCAGGATAGTTCGGATGGTGGATAAGCGCTCCAAACAAGTTCCAAAGAAATTCAAGCTGTCCTGCAGGCTCAGGGAGCATCAGTGTCAGCGCGAACTATCCATCGACATGTAAATTAAATGAAACGCTATGGCAGGAGACCCAGGAGGACCCCACTGCTGACACAGAGACCTAAAAAAGCAAGATGACAGTTTGCCAAAATGTGCTTGAGTAAGCCAAAATCCTTCTGGGAAAACGTCTTGTGGACAGATGAGACCGAGATAGAGCTTTTTGGCAAAGCACATTATTCTACTGTTTACTGAAAATGGAATGAGGCCTACAAAGAAAAGAACACAGTACCTACAGGGAAATATGGTGGAGGTTCAATGATGTTATGGGGTTTTGCTGCCTCTGACACTGGGTGCCTTGAATGTGTGCAAGGCATCATGAAATCTGAGGATTACCAAAGGATTTTGGGTCGCACTGTAGAGCCCAGTGTCAGAAAGCTGGGTTTGCATCCGAGATCTTGGGTCTTCCAGCAGGACAATGACCACAAACATAAAAAAAAGCACATCAAAAAGCACCCAGAAATGGATGACAACAAAGCGCTGGAGAGTTCTGAAGTGGCCAGCAATGAGTCTAGATCTAAATCCCATTGAACACCTGTGGAGAGATCTTAAAATTGCTGTTGGGAAAAGTAAGAGAGACCTGGAGCAGTTTGCAAAGAAAGAGTGGTCCAAAATTCCAGGTGAGAGGTGTTAGAAGCTTATTGATGGTTATAGGAAGCGACTGATTTCAGTTATTTTTTCCAAAGGGTGTGCAACCAAATATTAAGATAAGGGTGCCAATAATTTTGTGGACATTATGTCCAATTTGCTTTTTTTCCTCCCTTTTTTTGTTTTGTTTCAATACACACAAAGGGAATAAACATGTGTATAGCAAAACATGTGTTACTGCAATACTTTACTGTGAGAAATACTTGATTTTCTGGAAAAATGTCTGGGGTGCCAACAATTTCGGCCATGACTGTACATATAAATTACTGCCAATTTAATTGGAATAGTATAGAAAAATAGAAAAAAATGTAGCCCTAAATGATAGCACCCCGTGTCCCCCCTCTCTCTCTCTCGCTATATATATTTATATAAAAAGGGGGACACAGGGGGTGCTATGTAGAGAGTAGGGATGCACCAATACCATTTTACATCATATACCCACTGCACACATCCTGACCACACACAGACCTCAGATATATATGTATACCTACTCTTAGACCACTCATATGTAGACCTACACACAGACCTCAGATACATATATATCCACACACAGACCTCTCATATATGTATACCCACAGACTATATATATATACAGTATATCTATATATATCTCATAACCACAGACTATATATATATATATATATATATATACAGTATATAGCAGTATTACATACTTGGTGCTAACTTAACCAGAGCTGTTGTAAACTTAAAACCTCCATAGGCTATAATGGCTCTGGGAAATTTACAACAGCTCTGGTTAAGTTAGCAACAAGTATGTAATATGGCCCAAAAAGTCATGGGCGTCTGCAGAAATTTTTTCAAGGGGGGGGCAAAATTTTAATGGCATCCATATTCTGCCCTTTTGACAATGTCATGAAGGGGACAGTCATAAAATAAAGCGTAGTAATACGGAGGCTGCGAAACATGATGCAAGAGAAGAATAAAGGTGTAAGTGTCTGATCTAAGTGTTGCATTTTCTAGGCCATCTCTGTATACACAAACCATGACCCTCCCACACATAATGGCACACACACCAGGCCCCCTCCAAACATATACATACATACACGCACACACACCAGCCCCATTCCTACACACATACATATATATATATATATATATATATACCCCTTCCCTCTGTCTCTGTATACACAGAGTCAGCTCTGTATACACATTGACAGAGCCGGCTCTGTATACAGATATACAATCTATATCCCCCTCTCTGCTTAGATTGTAAGCTCTTGGACAGGGTCCCCTTTCCTCTTAGATTGTAAGCTCTTGGACAGGGTCCCCTCTCTGCTTAGATTGTAAGCTCTGGAGCAGGGTCTCCTCTCTGCTTAGATTGTAAGCTCTGGGATAGGGTCCCCTCTCTGCTTAGATTGTAAGCTCTGGAGCAGGGTCCCCTCTCCTCTTAGATTGTAAGCTCTGGAGCAGGGTCCCCTCTCTGCTTAGATTGTAAGCTCTGGAGCAGGGTCCCCTCTCTGCTTAGATTGTAAACTCTGGAGCAGGGTCCCCTCTCCTCTTAGATTGTAAGCTCTGGAGCAGGGTCCCCTCTCCTCTTAGATTGTAAGCTCTGGAGCAGGGTCCCCTCTCCTCTTAGATTGTAAACTCTGGAGCAGGGTCCCCTCTCCTCTTAGATTGTAAACTCTGGAGCAGGGTCCCCTCTCCTCTTAGATTGTAAACTCTGGAGCAGGGTCCCCTCTCTGCTTAGAATGTAAACTGTGGAGCAGGGTCCCCTCTCCTCTTAGATTGTAAACTCTGGAGAAGGGTCCCCTCTCTGCTTAGCTTGGAAGCTCTGGAGCAGGGTCCCCTCTCTGACTAGACTGTAAGCTCTTGGTCAGGGTCCCCTCTCCTCTTAGATTGTAAGCTCTGGAGCAGGGTCCCCTCTCCTCTTAGATTGTAAGCTCTGGAGCAGGGTCTCCACTCTGCTTAGATTGTAAGCTCTGGAGCAGTGTCTCCTCTCTGCTTAGATTGTAAACTCTGGAGCAGGGTCCCCTCTCCTCTTAGATTGTAAGCTCTGGAGCAGGGTCTCCACTCTGCTTAGATTGTAAGCTCTGGAGCAGTGTCTCCTCTCTGCTTAGATTGTAAACTCTGGAGCAGTGTCTCCTCTCCTCTTAGATTGTAAGCTCTGGACCAGGGTCCCCTCTCTGCTTAGATGGTAAGCTCTGGGAAGGGTCCCCTCTCCTCTTAGATTGTAAGCTCTGGTACAGGGTCCCCTCTCCTCTTAGATTGTAAACTCTGGAGCAGGGTCCCCTCTCCTCTTAGTTTGTAAACTCTGGAGCAGGGTCCCCTCTCCTCTTAGATTGTAAACACTGGAGCAGGGTCACCTCTCCTTTTAGATTGTAAGCTCTGGAGCAGGGTCCCCTCTCTGCTTAGATTGTAAACCCTGGAGCAGGGTCCCCTCTCTGCTTAGATTGTAAGCTCTGGAGCAGGGTCCCCTCTCCTTTTAGATTGTAAGCTCTGGAGCAGGGTCCCCTCTCTGCTTAGTTGGTAAGCTCTGGGCAGGGTCCCCTCTCCTCGTAGATTGTAAGCTCTGGAGCAGGGTCCCCTCTCCTCTTAGATTGTAAGCTCTGGAGCAGGGTCCCCTCTCCTCTTAGATTGTAAGCTCTGGAGCAGGGACCCCTCTCCTCTTAGATTGTAAGCTCTGGAGCAGGGTCCCCTCTCCTCTTAGATTGTAAGCTCTGGAGCAGGGTCTCCTCTCCTCTTAGATTGTAAGCTCTGGAGCAGGGTCTCCTCTCCGCTTAGATTGTAAGCTCTGGAGCAGGGTCCCCTCTCCTCTTAGATTGTAAACTCTGGAGCAGGGTCCCCTCTCTGCTTAGATTGTAAACTCTGGAGCAGGGTCCCCTCTCCTCTTAGATTGTAAACTCTGGAGCAGGGTCCCCTCTCCTCTTAGATTGTAAGCTCTGGAGCAGGGTCCCCTCTCCTCTTAGATTGTAAGCTCTGGAGCAGGGTCCCCTCTCCTCTTAGATTGTAAACTCTGGAGCAGGGTCCCCTCTCTGCTTAGATTGTAAGCTCTGGAGCAGGGTCCCCTCTCCTCTTAGTTTGTAAGCTCTGGAGCAGGGTCCCCTCTCCTCTTAGATTGTAAACTCTGGAGCAGGGTCACTTCTCCTTTTAGATTGTAAGCTCTGGAGCAGGGTCCCCTCTCTGCTTAGATTGTAAGCTCTGGAGCAGGGTCCCCTCTCCTCTTAGAATGTAAGCTCTGGAGCAGGGTCCCCTCTGCTCTTAGATTGTAAACTCTGGAGCAGGGTCCCCTCTCCTCCTAGATTGTAAACTCTGGAGCAGGGTCCCCTCTCCTCTTAGATTGTAAACTCTGGAGCAGGATCCCCTCTCTGCTTAGATTGTAAGCTCTTGGACAGGGTCCCCTCTCCTCTTAGATTGTAAGCTCTGGGGCAGGGTCCCCTCTCCTCTTAGATTGTAAGCTCTTGGACAGGGTCCCCTCTCCTCTTAGATTGTAAGCTCTGGAGCAGGGTCCCCTCTCCTCTTAGTTTGTAAGCTCTGGAGCAGGGTCCCCTCTCCTCTTAGATTGTAAACTCTGGAGCAGGGTCACCTCTCCTTTTAGATTGTAAGCTCTGGAGCAGGGTCCCCTCTCTGCTTAGATTGTAAACCCTGGAGCAGGGTCCCCTCTCTGCTTAGATTGTAAACTCTGGAGCAGGGTCCCCTCTCATTTTAGATTGTAAGCTCTGGAGCAGGGTCCCCTCTTTGCTTAGATGGTAAGCTCTGGGCAGGGTCCCCTCTCCTCGTAGATTGTAAGCTCTGGAGCAGGGTCCCCTCTCCTCTTAGATTGTAAGCTCTGGAGCAGGGTCCCCACTCTTCTTAGATTGTAAGCTCTGGACCAGGGACCCCTCTCCTCTTAGATTGTAAGCTCTGGAGCAGGATCCCCTCTCTGCTTAGATTGTAAGCTCTTGGACAGGGTCCCCTCTCCTTTTAGATTGTAAACTCTGGAGCAGGATCCCCTGTCTGCTTAGATTGTAAGCTCTTGGACAGGGTCCCCTCTCCTCTTAGATTGTAAGCTCTTAGACAGGGTCTCCTCTCCTCTTAGATTGTAAGCTATGGAGCAAGGACCCCTCTCCTCTTAGATTGTAAACTCTGGAGCAGGGTCCCCTCTCCTCTTAGATTGTAAGCTATGGGGCAGGGTCCCCTCTCCTCTTAGATTGTGAGCACTGGAGCAGGGTCCTTTCTCCTCTTAGATTGTAAGCTCTGGGACAGGGTCCCCTCTTCTCTTAGATCATAAGCTCTGGGGCAGGGTCCCCTCTCCTCTTAGATTGAAGCTCTGGAGCAGGGTCCCCTCTCCTCTTAGATTGTAAGCTCTGGAGCAGGGTCCCCTCTCCTCTTAGATTGTAAGCTCTGGAGCAGGGTCCCCTCTGCTCTTAGATTGTAAACTCTGGAGCAGGGTCCCCTCTCCTCCTAGATTGTAAACTCTGGAGCAGGGTCCCCTCTCCTATTAGATTGTAAACTCTGGAGCAGGATCCCCTCTCTGCTTAGATTGTAAGCTCTTGGACAGGGTCCCCTCTCTCTTATATTGTAAACTCTGGAGCAGGATCCCCTCTCTGCTTAGATTGTAAGCTCTTGGACAGGGTCCCCTCTCTGCTTAGATTGTAAGCTCTTGGACAGGGTCCCTCCTCTCCTCTTAGATTGTAAGCTCTGGAGCAGGGTTCCCTCTCCTTAGATTGTAAGCTCTGGAGCAGGGTCCCCTCTCCTCTTAGATTGTAAACTCTGGAGCAGGGTCTCCTCTCCTCTTAGATTGTAAACTCTGGAGCAGGGTCCCCTCTCTGCAGCTAAGCTCTGGAGCAGGGTCCTCTCCTCTTAGATTGTAAACTCTGGAGCAGGGTCCCCTCTCTGCTTAGATTGTAAACTCTGGAGCAGGGTCCCCTTTCCTCTTAGATTGTAACTCTGGAGCAGGGTCCCCTCTCCTCTTAGATTGTAAGCTCTGGAGCAGGTCCCCTCTCTGCTTAGATTGTAAGCTCTGGAGCAGGGTCCCCTCTCTGCCTGGACTGTAAGCTCTTGGACAGGGTCCCCTCTCCTCTTAGATTGTAAGCTCTGGAGCAGTGTCTCCTCTCTGCTTAGATTGTAAGCTCTGGAGCAGTGTCTCCTGTCTGCTTAGATTGTAAACTCTGGAGCAGGGTCCCCTTTCTGCTTAGATTGTAAACTCTGGAGCAGTGTCTCCTCTCCTCTTAGATTGTAAGCTCTGGAGCAGGGTCCCCTCTCTGCTTAGATTGTAAGCTCTGGAGCCAGATCCCCTCTCCTCTTAGATTGTAAGCTCTGGAGCAGGGTCCCCTCTCCTCTTAGTTTGTAAACTCTGGAGCAGGGTCCCCTCTCCTCTTAGATTGTAAGCTCTGGAGCAGGGTCACCTCTCCTTTTAGATTGTAAGCTCTGGAGCAGGGTCCCCTCTCTGCTTAGATTGTAAACCCTGGAGCAGGGTCCCCTCTCTGCTTAGATTGTAAACTCTGGAGCAGGGTCCCCTCTCATTTTAGATTGTAAGCTCTGGAGCAGGGTCTCCTCTCTGCTTAGATGGTAAGCTCTGGGCAGGGTCCCCTCTCCTCGTAGATTGTAAGCTCTGGAGCAGGGTCCCCTCTCCTCTTAGATTGTAAGCTCTGGAGCAGGGTCCCCACTCTTCTTAGATTGTAAGCTCTGGACCAGGGACCCCTCTCCTCTTAGATTGTAAGCTCTGGAGCAGGATCCCCTCTCTGCTTAGATTGTAAGCTCTTGGACAGGGTCCCCTCTCCTTTTAGATTGTAAACTCTGGAGCAGGATCCCCTCTCTGCTTAGATTGTAAGCTCTTGGACAGGGTCCCCTGTCTGCTTAGATTGTAAGCTCTTGGACAGGGTCCCCTCTCCTCTTAGATTGTAAGCTCTTGGACAGGGTCTCCTCTCCTCTTAGATTGTAAGCTATGGGGCAGGGTCCCCTCTCCTCTTAGATTGTGAGCACTGGAGCAGGGTCCTTTCTCCTCTTAGATTGTAAGCTCTGGGACAGGGTCCCCTCTCCTCTTAGATTGTAAGCTCTTGGGCAGGGTCCCCTCTCCTCTTAGATTGAAGCTCTTGAGCAGGGTCCCCTCTCCTCTTAGATTGTAAGCTCTGGAGCAGGGTCCCCTCTCCTCTTAGATTGTAAGCTCTGGAGCAGGGTCCCCTCTGCTCTTAGATTGTAAACTCTGGAGCAGGGTCCCCTCTCCTCTTAGATTGTAAGCTCTGGGGCAGGGTCCCCTCTCCTATTAGATTGTAAACTCTGGAGCAGGGTCCCCTCTCCTATTAGATTGTAAACTCTGGAGCAGGGTCCCCTCTCCTCCTAGATTGTAAACTCTGGAGCAGGGTCCCCTCTCCTATTAGATTGTAAACTCTGGAGCAGGATCCCCTCTCTGCTTAGATTGTAAGCTCTTGGACAGGGTCCCCTCTCCTCTTATATTGTAAACTCTGGAGCAGGATCCCCTCTCTGCTTAGATTGTAAGCTCTTGGACAGGGTCCCCTGTCTGCTTAGATTGTAAGCTCTTGGACAGGGTCCCCTCTCCTCTTAGATTGTAAGCTCTGGAGCAGGGTTCCCTCTCCTCTTAGTTTGTAAGCTCTGGAGCAGGGTCCCCTCTCCTCTTAGATTGTAAACTCTGGAGCAGGGTCTCCTCTCCTCATAGATTGTAAACTCTGGAGCAGGGTCCCCTCTCTGCTTAGCTTGTAAGCTCTGGAGCAGGGTCCCCTCTCCTCTTAGATTGTAAACTCTGGAGCAGGGTCCCCTCTCTGCTTAGATTGTAAACTCTGGAGCAGGGTCCCCTTTCCTCTTAGATTGTAAACTCTGGAGCAGGGTCCCCTCTCCTCTTAGATTGTAAGCTCTGGAGCAGGATCCCCTCTCTGCTTAGCTTGTAAGCTCTGGAGCAGGGTCCCCTCTCTGCCTGGACTGTAAGCTCTTGGACAGGGTCCCCTCTCCTCTTAGATTGTAAGCTCTGGAGCAGTGTCTCCTCTCTGCTTAGATTGTAAGCTCTGGAGCAGGGTCCCCTCTCCTCTTAGATTGTAAGCTCTGGAGCAGGGTCTCCACTCTGCTTAGATTGTAAGCTCTGGAGCAGTGTCTCCTGTCTGCTTAGATTGTAAACTCTGGAGCAGGGTCCCCTTTCTGCTTAGATTGTAAACTCTGGAGCAGTGTCTCCTCTCCTCTTAGATTGTAAGCTCTGGAGCAGGGTCCCCTCTCTGCTTAGATTGTAAGCTCTGGAGCCAGATCCCCTCTCCTCTTAGATTGTAAGCTCTGGAGCAGGGTCCCCTCTCTGCTTAGATGGTAAGCTCTGGGCAGGGTCCCCTCTCCTCTTAGATTGTAAACTCTGGAACAGGGTCCCCTCTCCTCTTAGATTGTAAGCTGGAGCAGGGTCCCTCTCCTTCTTTTGTAAGTCTGGAGCAGGGTCCCCTCTCCTCTTAGATTGTAAACTCTGGAGCAGGGTTACCTCTCCTTTTAGATTGTAAACTCTGGAGCAGGGTCCCCTCTCTGCTTAGATTGTAAACCATGGAGCAGGGTCCCCTCTCTGCTTAGATTGTAAGCTCTGGAGCAGGGTCCCCTCTCTGCTTAGTTGGTAAGCTCTGGGCAGGGTCCCCTCTCCTCGTAGATTGTAAGCACTGGAGCAGGGTCCCCTCTCCTCTTAGATTGTAAACTCTGGAGCAGGGTCTCCTCTCCTCTTAGATTGTAAGCTCTGGAGCAGGGTCTTCTCTCCTCTTAGATTGTAAACTCTGGAGCAGGGTCCCCTCTCCTCTTAGATTGTAAACTCTGGAGCAGGGTCCCCTCTCCTCTTAGATTGTAAACTCTGGAGCAGGGTCCCCTCTCTGCTTAGATTGTAAACTCTGGAGCAGGGTCCCCTCTCTGCTTAGATTGTAAGCTCTGGGGCAGGGTCCCCTCTCCTCTTAGATTGTAAACTCTGGAGCAGGGTCTCCTCTCCTCATAGATTGTAAACTCTGGAGCAGGGTCCCCTCTCCTCTTAGATTGTAAGCTCTGGAGCAGGGTCCCCTCTCCTCTTAGATTGTAAGCTCTGGAGCAGGGTCTCCACTCTGCTTAGATTGTAAGCTCTGGAGCAGTGTCTCCTCTCTGCTTAGATTGTAAACTCTGGAGCAGGGTCCCTTCTCTGCTTAGATTGTAAGCTCTGGAGCAGTGTCTCCTCTCCTCTTAGATTGTAAGCTCTGGAGCAGGGTCCCCTCTCTGCTTAGATTGTAAGCTCTGGAGCAGTGTCTCCTCTCTGCTTAGATTGTAAACTGTGGAGCAGGGTCCCCTCTCTGCTTAGATTGTAAGCTCTGGAGCAGTGTCTCCTCTCCTCTTAGATTGTAAGCTCTGGAGCAGGGTCCCCTCTCTGCTTAGATTGTAAGCTCTGGAGCAGTGTCTCCTCTCTGCTTAGATTGTAAACTCTGGAGCAGGGTCCCCTCTCTGCTTAGATTGTAAGCTCTGGAGCAGTGTCTCCTCTCCTCTTAGATTGTAAGCTCTGGAGCAGGGTCCCCTCTCTGCTTAGATTGTAAGCTCTGGAGCCAGATCCCCTCTCCTCTTAGATTGTAAGCTCTGGGCAGGGTCCCCTCTCCTCTTAGATTGTAAGCTCTGGAACAGGGCCCTCTCTCCTCTTAGATTGTAAGCTCTGGAGCAGGGTCCCCTCTCCTCTTAGTTTGTAAGCTCTGGAGCAGGGTCCCCTCTCCTTTTAGATTGTAAACTCTGGAGCAGGGTCACCTCTCCTTTTAGATTGTAAACTCTGGAGCAGGGTCCCCTCTCCTTTTAGATTGTAAGCTCTGGAGCAGAGTCCCCTCTCTGCTTAGATTGTAAGCTCTGGAGCAGGGTCCCCTCTCCTCTTAGATTGTAAACTCTGGA
Source organism: Leptobrachium leishanense (assembly GCA_009667805.1). Taxonomy (NCBI): domain Eukaryota; kingdom Metazoa; phylum Chordata; class Amphibia; order Anura; family Megophryidae; genus Leptobrachium; species Leptobrachium leishanense. The sequence goes on from CM019064.1 coordinate 206,991,924, forward strand.
GCAGGGTCCCCTCTGCTCTTAGATTGTAAACTCTGGAGCAGGGTCCCCTCTCCTCCTAGATTGTAAACTCTGGAGCAGGGTCCCCTCTCCTCTTAGATTGTAAACTCTGGAGCAGGATCCCCTCTCTGCTTAGATTGTAAGCTCTTGGACAGGGTCCCCTCTCCTCTTATATTGTAAACTCTGGAGCAGGATCCCCTCTCTGCTTAGATTGTAAGCTCTTGGACAGGGTCCCCTGTCTGCTTAGATTGTAAGCTCTTGGACAGGGTCCCCTCTCCTCTTAGATTGTAAGCTCTGGAGCAGGGTCCCCTCTCCTCTTTGTAAGCTCTGGAGCAGGGTCCCCTCTCCTCTTAGATTGTAAACTCTGGAGCAGGGTCCCCTCTCCTTTTAGATTGTAAGCTCTGGAGCAGGGTCCCCTCTCTGCTTAGATTGTAAACCCTGGAGCAGGGTCCTTTCTCTGCTTAGATTGTAAGCTCTGGAGCAGGGTCCCCTCTCCTTTTAGATTGTAAGCTCTGGAGCAGGGTCCCCTCTCTGCTTAGATGGTAAGCTCTGGACAGGGTCCCCTCTCCTCGTAGATTGTAAGCTCTGGAGCAGGGTCCCCTCTCCTCTTAGATTGTAAGCTCTGGAGCAGGGTCCCCTCTCCTCTTAGATTTTAAGCTCTGGAGCAGGGTCCCCTCTCCTCTTAGATTGTAAGCTCTGGACCAGGGACCCCTCTCCTCTTAGATTGTAAGCTATGGGGCAGGGTCCCCTCTCCTCTTAGATTGTAAGCACTGGAGCAGGGTCCTTTCTCCTCTTAGATTGTAAGCTCTGGGACAGGGTCCCCTCTTCTCTTAGATCATAAGCTCTGGGGCAGGGTCCCCTCTCCTCTTAGATTGAAGCTCTGGAGCAGGGTCCCCTCTCCTCTTAGATTGTAAGCTCTGGAGCAGGGTCCCCTCTCCTCTTAGATTGTAAGCTCTGGAGCAGGGTCCCCCTCCTCTTAGATTGTAAACTCATCCCCACCAGATTACTATTAGTCATGGTGTTCCTCCTCCCCCAGGCAGACAAACTAGACCTCAGACCAGGGGGCATCAAGCTTAATAAAGATTTGACAATCACCTTTTTTTGCTGTGTCCAGCATTCCAATGGCCACAGCAGCAGCAGCCCCTGCATCTCAGCCCAGGCAGCATCTCCCAGCGTCTAAAGTGAGTAGGAGCACGTGGTGGATTGGAGGAGGACTGAGGAGGTGACATCAAAGGTGCACACAGACCACCCCCACACTGACCGGCACTCCTGTGCAGCCTGCTATGAGTAACAAACACTTGAGCAGGCTGCACACACAGCTGTCTGAGCAGAAGAGACAGGCAGCCTTGGTTCCATGGGGGGCGAGTGCCCCCCCCCTTGCCCCATCCTGCGGACGCCCATGCCCATAGTGTTTACTAGGGATGTGGTGAAGGGCAAAAATGAGATGAAAAGCCTCCACGTAATAACCAATAAGGTTTACTATTGAAGAAGCCATTTGCACATCACAGCAATTCAAAGAACTGCATCCCAGAGCTCCTGTGCTACATTCTCCATTTCCAGCAAGGAACTCTGGGTAAGACATACAAATGACATCTGTTTCTGTTTTTTGCATCATGGGTCTGTTTTTACACAGAACCCTTCAATCAATACCATGCCATACTACATGGCTTTTTTTTAGCAGAGATCGGGTTTATGCAACTGGATATATATATACCCACAGACCTCTTATATTTATACATAGACCTCCTATATATAAATAAAGTATCTCATAGAAGTGATTACACCCCTCACATTTTTGTAAATATTTTATTATATTGTTTCATGTGACAACACTGAAGAAATAACTCGTTGCTACAATGTAAGTAGTGAGTGAACAGCTTGTATAACAGTGTAAATTTGCTGTCCCCTCAAAATAACTCAACACACAGCCATTAATGTCTAAACCCCTGGCAACAAAAGTGAGTACATCCCTAAATGAAAGTATAGGGCCACAAGTGTCAATATTTTGTGTGGCCACCATTATTTCCCAGCACTGCCTTAACCCTCTTGGGCATGGAGTTCACCAGAGCTTCACGGGTTGCCACTGGAGTCCTCTTCCACTCCATGACAACATCACGGAGCTGGTGGATGTTAGAGACCTTGCAATAGGTTTCAGCACCAAGGACAGGGTGATATTTTGCTCCGGAGCTCCGCGGAACTGCTATCCTTGGTGCGGAATAGATTTCAACACCAAGGACAGCGGGATCATGTATCTTTTTTTTTCTTACCCCAATCTAAGTAATTTCATTCATCAGTTTCACATTCCAAAATAACTAATTAAAGCAAAATAACTAATAAAAACAAAATATGAAAAACAAAATACAAATTACTAATAAAAATTAAATAACGAATCCTTCCGAAACACAAATCATATTAACATAACGAACGCACCAAAACGAACTAAACAAAGTAATGGATCGAAAAGAAAAAAAATTTTTCATTGTGCACATGTCTAATTCATATTGCATTCCTGATGCTACACTGGGGTGAAATCCGTTTGCGCATCGGAACCTGTGAAAGCTTATTATTATTATTATTATTCTTTATTTATAAAGCGCCAGCATATTCCGCAGCGCTGTACAATAAGCACAGTATAGACAGGGTTACAATACATTGAACAACATTTGACAAACAGTACAGGAGGAGATGAGGGCCCTATTCCCGTAGGAACTCACAATCTGGGAGGGTTGGGGTTGGAAACAGGAGGAGAGGACTGTAAGGTGAGAGTGATTGATGGTTGTGTCAGTGAGTTGGGTGGTAGGCTTCCCTAAATAGGAACGTTTTAAGGGAGCGTTTGAAGGAAGAGAAGTTAGGGGAAATTCTGACAGTACGAGGGAGAGCATTCCAGAGAGTGGGGGCTGCGCGTGTGAAGTCCTGCAGTCTATCATGGGAAGAGGTGATGCGGGGAGAAGCTAGGCGCAGGTCACTGTTTGACCTTAGGGAGCGGGCTGGGGTGTATTTGGTGATTAGTGAGGACAGGTAGTGGGGCGCTGAGTTAGTGAGGGTTTTGTAGGTAAGGATAAGGATTTTGAACTTAATTCTGCAGTGGATGGGGAGCCAGTGAAGGGACTCGCAGAGGGGAGCGGCAGAGGCAGAGCGGCGGGTGAGGTGAATTAGCCTGGCGGAGGCGTTCAGGATGGATTGTAGGGGGGAGAGGCGGGACAGAGGGAGGCCAGATAAGAGATTATTGCAATAGTCGAGTCGGGAGATTACCAGGGCGTGTATGAGTTGTTTTGTGGTGACAGCGGTAAGAAATGGCCGAATTCTGGAAATATTACGCAGTTGGTATCGGCAGGAGGAGGAAAGAGACTGGATGTGGGGATGAAGGAAAGAGCAGAGTCAAGTGTAACTCCAAGACAGCGAACTTGGTTTGATGGGGAGATGGTGATACCCTCCACCATGATAGAGAAGTCAGGAGGTGGGGAGGCATTGGAGGGAGGAATAAGTAGGAGCTCAGTCTTTGACATGTTGATCTTTAGGTGGTGGGAGGCCATCCAGGAGGAGATGCCAGATAAACAGTCACTGACTTTTGAGAGGACAGGGGGAGAGAGATCAGGGGTAGAGAGGTAGATCTGAGTGTCATCAGCGTAGAGGTGGTAATTAAAGCCAAAGTTGTTGATGATTTTGCCCAGGGAGGAGGTGTAGATGAAAAAGAGCAGAGGACCAAGGACAGAGCCTTGAGGTACACCAACAGATAGAGGCAATGAAGAGGAGGAGTTACCAGCAAAGGACACACAGAAGGACCTGTTGGATAAATAGGAGTCAACCCAAGCAAGTGCAGTGTCACCGAGACCCAGAGAGTTGAGGGTCTGTAGAAAGAGGGGGTGGTCAACAGTGTCAAAAGCAGCCGAGAGGTCAAGCAGGATGAGAATAGAATAGTGGCCGTGTTTTTTAGCAGTTAGGAGGTCGTTGGTGACTTTGGTGAGGGCAGTTTCAATTGAGTGTAGGGGACGGAAGCCAGATTGCAGGGGGTCAAGTAGGGAATTGGAGGACAGGAAGAGGGAGAGGCGGTTGAAGACTAGTTTTTCTAAGAGCTTTGATGTGAAGGGAAGCAGGGATACAGGGCGGTAGTTGGATGGAGAGTTGGGGTCTAGGCACTTTGCACATTCTATACCTAATATAGAATGCCGAACGCCGCCGATCAACCCGCCAAGCGCAAACAAAGATCTGCCAAACGGCACCAAACAGACCATCGGACGCAGCCACAAATTGCCAAACACAGACGATGATCTCCTGAAGATACCACCGAACACCACTGATCAGCCATCGAACACCGCTGAAAAAAGCCGGTCAGTTGCCAAACAAGGATAAACCCCCCCCCTTTTTTTTTTTTAATAACTCCTTAACAGAATTAGTTCAATGTTTTCCAGGAGGCATATCAGTTTTATTACATGATATGGCTGGCATGTAAAAGTACTCCCCTGCAGTATAGAGAAATCATGTGCTGCATGAGGAAACGTAATTTAATCAGGAGTCAAGTTCTTAAAAAAAAAAGAAGAACAGTAACTCACAAAAGTTTCCCGCACGGGCCATATTCCAGCTGAGGTATAATCTCCCCACTTCATTTAATTTCATCCTACCAGTTTCTTCCCCACTTCGTTTTATTTCAGCCCCCAGTTAATTTCTCCCCCCCCTTAATTAGTGGGGTGCAGGGTGGGCACTTGCCCCATATTGCCTGTCGGAAAGCGCCACAAACAGAGACAGTCCGATACATTGCCCCAGATCGGTGTCTATCTGGCACCGATACGGGGTTCAACCACAGCGGGCTGACATCTTGCATGTCAGCCCTCACTGTGGAACTGCATGCGCATGATGACATCATAAGAGGGAGTCCCGCTGTCCATCATGGGAATCCCAATACAATCTCTTGAACCATGTAACGTAGGAGGTCCGTTTTGTTGATCCTGGCCTTTCCAATGATACCAAGCATGACGAGATAATCTGTAAAACATAAAAAAAGTAAAAATAAAAATGTTTCATATTTTTTCCCCTGTTTTTTCTCCATAAAGCAGCGAAAACATTTAACAAAGGGCTTCCACTTTGCTGTCAATGGAAAGGCCAGATCCTGGCCTTTCAAATGGTACCAAACATTGCAAGGTAATCTGTGAAAATAAAAAAATGAATCAAAATATTTATTATTTTTCCCCTGGTTTTTTTCCCAAAAGCGGCAAAAACTTTTAATGTAGGAGGTTTTTTTTGTGACATTGGAAAGGACAGATCTTGGCCTTTCCAATGACACCAAACATGACCAGGTAATCTGCAAAAATAAATATATAAATTAAAGCACCTTGTGTTTGTTTCATTCCAACTCCATTGTGGTGGTGTATAGAGCCAAAGATGTTAGAATTGTATCGATGTCCCAATATTTCTGGACCTGACTGTATATATACCGTATTTTTCACTCCATAAGATGCACTTTTCTTCCCCCAAAAAGTGGGTGGAAAAGTGGGTTCGTCTTATGGAGCGAATGCGTCTTGCAATTATGCCCCAGCTCACCTGCCGCCGCCGCCGCCGCCGCGTCCGGCTCCCTCTGAGCGTGCGTCCGGCGGCATGGAGCTTGGGCACACGTCTGGGGGAGCCACGTGACCGCCGCAATCTCTTGAGATCGTGGCTGGTCACGTGGCGCCCCCAGGCACGTGCCAAGCTCCATGCTGCCGGACGCACGCTCAGAGGGAGCCAAACGCGGTGGCGGCAGGTGAGCTGGGGCAAATCCATGAGCTGGGGGCAGTATCCATGAGCTGGGGCATATCCATGAGCTGGGACAAATCCATGAGCTGGGGCAAATCCATGAGCTGGGGCATATCCATGAGCTGGGGCAAATCCATGAGCTGGGGCATATCCATGAGCTGGGGCATATCCATGTGTGAGCTGGGGCAAATCCATGTGTGAGCTGGGGCATATCCATGAGCTGGGGCATATCCATGTGTGAGCTGGGGCAAATCCATGTGTGAGCTGGGGCATATCCATGAGCTGGGGCATATCCATGTGTGAGCTGGGGCATATCCATGAGCTGGGGCATATCCATGTGTGAGCTGGGGCATATCCATGAGCTGGGGCAAATCCATGTGTGAGCTGGGGCAAATCCATGTGTGAGCTGGGGCATATCCATGAGCTGGGGCACATCCATGTGTGAGCTGGGGCATATCCATGTGTGAGCTGGGGCATATCCATGAGCTGGGGCATATCCATGTGCTGGGGCATATCCATGTGTGAGCTGGGGCATTATCCATGTGCTGGGGCATTATCCATGAGCTGGGGCATTGTCCATGAGCTGGGGGCAGTAGCCATGTGCTGGGGCATTATCCATGAGTTGGGGCATTATCCATGAGCTGGGGCAGTATATCCATGAGAGGAGCTGGGGCAGTATATCCATGAGAGGAGCTGGGGCATTATCCATTATTACACTATTTGATTCAGAATATTTTTTTCCTGTTTTCCTCCTCTAAAAACTAGGTGCGTCTTATGGTCAGGTGCGTCTTGGAGCGAAAAATACGGTATATATATATATGTATATAGTTGTGTTTATTATTGCAGAAGCCACTTGCACATCACAGCAATTCAAATAATTGCATCCCAGAGCTCCTGTGCCACATTCCCCAAATGCAGCAATTAATTCTGGGTAGGATATGCAAATGAAATCTGTCTCACTTTTATGCATCCTGAGTCTGTTATTACACAGAACCCTAGTTCTTTGAACTGCTGTGATGTGCAAGTGGCTTCTGCAATAATAAACATAACTAATTATAGCGTGGAGGCTTTTTATCTCACTTTTTGTCCTCCACCACAACCCTTGTAAGCGCTATATATATATATATATATATATATATATATAAAAAATATATATTTTTTATTTAATACTGACTATGAGATGATAATAAGTGACCATTGAATTGCTTGTTGTTCTCCTTTTGGCCACAATTTTCAACGCTTCCTATACAAAGCTTACCTACAGTAACTTACAGTATCCTGCCTCAACAGCCTCACTGCAAGCACAGTTTGTGTTACTGAGTGATCTAGTAAATATAATGATCTCTTGTTAACACTGATTACTGGCATGGAATAACAATCATTGTTTTTAGGAGATAAATTAATCAGCAAGTTCCTTCCAAAACTGAGCAGTGGAGTAGGAGAGGGAAGATAGAAGATGAGGACCTTTTCCAAAAGTCAAGAATAATACAGGAACTAGTGAGACACATAGAAAGATTTAATCAGACACCTGCGAAAACTAAATTGCCTGTTTATCCAACAAATGTTTGATTTCTTTTTTTCTCTCGCCACATTCTCTGATTATTTATTGCGATCTTGCCAAAAGATCACTGTACCCTTCATTGAATATTTTTCACTCATCTTCTTCACCGCATCCTCCGCTTTTGCAACATATGTTTATGAAATAATATCACTGGGTGTACAGAATCAAATTTAAATCTACCGAGCGTCTTGATTCCCTGAACTTGACCCTTCCTGGTCCTGATGTTGTCTCTAAACTCACTTCTCCCTGTCTGCAACAAGAACAGTGCAACCATTCATGTCACACTTTACACCATTTACTGCAATCCCCATCACTGCTCTGTTTATCACTCATTGTGTTATCACCCATGCATCTTTATTTTCCATTTATCAGTGACTTTTTTTATTCTTCTTAACTAATTCCTTTAACATCTGGATCTTTAAGCACATCCCTAATCAGTTCTTTGTGGGAGATCCTTATTCCTTATGGTGTATCTTGTTAATAGTGCAGGGAATCCACTTTGTTTATTATCCCGGTTTAAATGTCAAACAATTAATTGTAGCCTTGTCACATGTTCATTTTTCGTTTAATTCATTACAGTTTTTTTGTGATTTCTTCCCCTTTTATTCTTTAATGTATTGCATGCGAAGCTCTCGTTAAACTCAGTATTCTCCCAGTCCATCCTAAGTAATCCCATCACACATGACTTAATATATCATGTCACCGAGGTCCCTTCAATCGTTGATCAGGTCAATCCAGTCTTTGATCCTTTTGTTTTAGGCTTTTCTCTCTTCCCTGTGCATCCTTCATGTGTCCTTTCCCTGTGCAGAGTATGCTCGCTCCCTCCCATGAAGCAGGTGCACCCATCACTTGATCTCTGCACCCTTTGCCCTCTATCCCCTCCTCATTGATTTCCCCCCAACACGTGCTGTCTCCCTCCTCATCCTCTCTCCTATTGGCCAGTATCCCGACTCCGGACACGCCTACCCCTTCCTATTATGGAGCAGCCCGGATCAGGACTGGGAGTTACAACCAAGAGCAGGAGCAGCATCAGCACCAGCATCAGTATCCCTGGGCATCCTCACCCAGCATGGGGCTGTGTAGCACCCTGACCTGCCTTCTCTGCTTCACCCTGCCACGATACTACTCTGCAGAGCAAGGTAAGGCAGAATTAATCCCTCCCTCACCCGGCCATGGCTTGGATAACGGAATGCAAATGGTTAACTCATTCATGGCTGATGAATTCCTGTACAGTGATGCAGTGATGTCTAGGTGTCTGGCTGCTTAATGTCATGTGTCTTTTTATTCTTGAGAATGTATGCATCTGGTCATATTTATTAATGTCGTTTTGCATTTGCAAATGAGTATTATTGACAAATACAAAGCAAGTTGAATTGTAGAATTCTTCTTTTGTATTCAACTACAACAGTGAAATATGTCACTTCATTTGGCATAGGTGCCTGCAACTTGCAATAAAACAGTGGACTCCTTTGCCATCAGGGCAAAATATCTCTATAGGTTCTTTTAGGAATTTCACTACTACCATGGAAATTATAGGTCATTAGAATAATTGCAGTATGTGTATAAATGATTGCGATCTAAGACTGAATGTGATATCTTATGTTTGTAATACAACAAGTGCCATAAGTGTCTTTTGTGCTGTTTTTGTTGGTGCAGGTGCCTTGTTTCCTCTTTCACAGTATTTATATACACACACTAATTATTCTCTACAGTTTGATCATCTGTATAGTTAAAAACAACTATCATTATGATAATAATTCTACCACTGAGAACTCTGGTTTAGTTAGTAAACCCTGTGCCTTAATTCTATTGTTTGGTGCAAGTGGTGTACTTGGTGCTGTGCTGTGAAGTAATGTGCTGGTATGTGGCATGATTGGTGTTATGTTACCTCAATCACACAATGGAAATCATATTTATTGTCTACACAACGTGTGCTCTCTGAAACCTCAATACTATATATATATATATATATATATATTAGTGATTGTATAAATTTTATATAGTATTTGTATAATTTCGCTATTAATTGTGCAATAATTTAGCAGTACCTGCAGATAGGAATCCACATCTCTTTGTCCATGCCATCCTAGAGTGAAGCATCACCTTTGCAGTATGTTTTAGTATAGGTTGTAGTCTTGCTTCACGCTGGTGGTGAACTTGTTAAAGAATGCCATTATTAAAACGCAGGTGTTAAAGATCACAGTCTGATCCAAAAAGTCAGTTTTATTCCAGCATTTAATTCCAAGTCCTCCCTGCTGCACTGTCACCAGACTTGTATGTTACAGTAAAAAAACAAACCTAAAAAACCCCCCCTAAAAAGCTGTATTATTTATTTAATAAGCCGAGTTATTCTAAATTTTAGGTATTATTTTGATCTTTGTAAAGTTGGGACACCTGGTTCCAAGATAACCAAGTCCCCATGTGCCTGGAAAACTATTACTCATTGGTAGAACACTAATATACTGATAGATATACACCAACCAATTTATGTGTGTATGTATGTATGTATGTATATATATATATATATATATAATTTATATATATAATATATATATACATATATACAATATATGATATATATATACAATATATAATTTATATATACATATATATAATATATATATATACATATATACAATATATAATATATATACACACACATATATACAATATATAAATTCTTCCATGTTCCGCCACTCAGAGACTCTTTGTTGTAAAAATAAATTCCTTTATTGGATAATAAGTACAGCATCACAGCATCGACGTTTCAGTCCTGTAGGACTTTCATCAGGACACATGGATACATACATATATACAATATATAATATACACAATATATATATTATAACGTTTTATATATACATATACGTTTTTTTACAAATTTAAAGAATCATACTAATGAATGTTGCAAACCATGTGTCTACACTGCATATGCACAGCTGGCAATGGGTTAATAAATGCTACATTATAAGTACTGTTATATCCTACTTTGATTAGGTTGTTTAACTATGACAGAAATTACACAAATCCTGATTAACAAACAGATAAACCCCTTATTTTACAAAGACCTTTCATTTGTTACCATATGCTAAAAATACACCACCACAACAACTACTACTATGGAGAAACAAAAGAAATCTGAACATTGCGATTACAAATATTGTCATTTTATAATTCGAATATGAACATAACATACTAACTAATGGTTGGCAGACTGACCGTGGTGCTTAAAAGTGTAATTGTCCAAGCTCCCTATGTCAGTCCTTCAGACGTTCCAGTTAGGAGATTCAGTTATTCTTTTTTTATTTAATTTTCCTGTCTGCTCTAGAAACGATTAAGTCGTCACTGGTTGGCATCAATCCATAGGTGTTATTGACACGACTCAGCTATAAACCCAAGCATGATTTCCTTGTGAGTTTACTCCGGGCCAGTGCTAGACTATTTTGCGCCCTAGGCAAGACCAGCTACTTGTGCACCCCCCCAAAAAAGATGGATATAATATATTGCCTTTAGCTCACATGGGTATATTTGCCCCCAGCTCTCACATGGACATATTGCCCCCAGACTAGCTCACACATGGATATATTGCCCCCAGACTAGCTCACACATGCATATATGCCCCAGGCCAGCTCACACATGCATGGATATATTGCCCCAGACCAGCTCACACATGGATATATTGCCCCAGACCAGCTCACACATGGATATATTGCCCCCAGACCAGCTCATACATGGATATATTGCCCCAGACCAGCTCACACATGGTTATATTTGCCCCAGACCAGCTCACACATGGATATATTGCCCCAGACCAGCTCACACATGGATATATTGCCCCAGACCAGCTCACACATGGATATATTGCCCCAGACCAGCTCACACATGGATATATTGCCCCAGACCAGCTCACACATGGATATATTGCCCCAGACCAGCTCATACATGGATATATTGCCCCAGACCAGCTCACACATGGTTATATTTGCCCCAGACCAGCTCACACATGGATATATTGCCCCAGACCAGCTCACACATGGATATATTGCCCCAGACCAGCTCACACATAGATATATTGCCCCAGACCAGCTCACACATTGATATATTGCCCCAGACCAGCTCACACATGGTTATATTTGCCCCAGACCAGCTCACACATGGATATATTGCCCCCAGACCAGCTCACACATGGATATATTGCCCCCAGGCCAGCTCACATATGGATATATTGCCCGAGACCAGCTCATACATGGATATATTGCCCCAGACCAGCTCACATATGGATATATTGCCCGAGACCAGCTCATACATGAATATATTGCCCCAGACCAGCTCACACATGGTTATATTTGCCCCAGACCAGCTCACACATGGATATGCCCCCAGACCAGCTCACACATGGATACATGCCCCCAGACCAGCTCACACATGGATATATTGCCCCAGACCAGCTCACACATGGATATATGCCCCCAGACCAGCTCACACATGGTTATATTTGCCCCCCAGCTCTCACCTTCTGTCTGCAGTACTCCCCCCGAGAAGATCCTGCCGGCGGCCCGCTGTCCTCCCCTCTGCACACCGCTGTCACCCCCCTCTGCATGCCGCTGTCACTGATCACGCTGCGCGCTTGCTCTGGGCGCAACATGATTATGGAAGACAGCTCGTGGTGGCTGTCCATGCTGAGGGGGCGGGGTTATCTCCGCTTCCCTCACTCTCTGTTGGACAGCCACCGCGAGCTGTCTTCCATGATCACGCTGCGCCCAGAGCAAGCGCGCAGTGTGATCAGTGACAGTGGCGTCCAGAGGGGGGGGCAGCGGGCCGCTGGCAGGATCCACTCGGGATAGAGGTCTCGCTGTGCTCTAGGCGGGCGCCTAGCTCGCCTAGCTGCAGCGCCGTCCCTGAGGTCTTTACTGATGAGGGAATGTTTGTAGAGTCCATGTTTTCTCCACGAGTCTCCTGCTGAAGCTGCGAGGTCTTACAGAGTATGCACCAGCCAGTTGGCAGCAGACAGTGTGACAGGCATGAGTCTGGCAACCTGTCATGTGTTATACTACAGAGAAGCTCGATTATAAACTAACAGTGTGAAACGTTGCATGCGGAATGGAAAGCTAAATCAATAAAACCTTGGCATATATACTAAACTCCTGAACAATTTTTTTATTATTATTTTTCTGGAACAAACTTTTTTCTTTTAAGAAAACGGAAGTGTGTTTGACTTTTTGAGTGCTCGAAAAAAACAAAAATGAACACTGAAAACCAATAAATTAATAGTATTATAGAGTTTGCAATTGCAATGAATTATTTCATTGGAAGGTCTCGTAATTGAAAATTATCTGGCAGAAAAACAGGAGAAACGATTCGGGCCAAATCAAAGAATTCACTGTAAATTAATAACGACAGAGTGACGCTAAACGAAAGGGTGGAATATTAGAAAGATAAAGTTACCCAGGATTAAAAATTATTAAATAAAGGGAGGAACCTCATAAAATTTACCAACAGAGAGAAGAGGAAGAGCTCATTCTGCCAAAAAATTCTCTATTTTTTTTCTCTTTTTCCCTGAAAAAGCAGGTGTTCTGAGAATGATATAATTTTTTTATGTATTAAATTTTTTAATATGATGATATAAATTTTACTAGAGAGTCTAGCTAACTCTGAAAGCAAATATATGAATGAATTTTTTTTCTTTGTTCTTTTGACAGATTACTAGGGAATAAATAAATAAATAATATATATGTACTGTATATATACAGTATATATATGTTAACTTTAACATTGTTGAAGTGTTTATAATGTCAGACAAATGGCATACGACTTTTACCTGCTTTTTGTTGGCAACATACACAAGACTATTAGACTCAAAAACCTGAGTGAGCTTGAGCCTTACAAATATCCGCTGTAATCATTACATTTTCGGACAAAGTTATCGAGAAGCTAGAAGGAGCAATGTCACAAGCACAAGATAAATTAATCTCCATGGGATTCGTTCCTATCCACTGTCTGCATCATTGTCAGGCAGTCATGCTGTCCGCTACCTGGTGTTAGCACGCTAACTTAGGGTTGAGAAATTCTGACACACGCTCCATCGAATTCCATAGTGGACAAACAATACGAAAAAAATAGGTATTACTCAATAACAATGTATCACAGTGATTATATAGTCATTTTAGAATTTCGAGAAAAAGGGAAAATACATCAGCTAGCTGCTTGGAGATTAATCAAAATTTCAATAAAATCACAACAAAGTCGCAACAAAAATGTTTCCATACCAGATCCTCCTTTGCTATGTTAGTACAAGAGATTTTACATTCCATGTAAATCTATAAAATGTATTATATTTGTGTTTTTTTTAATGGATGTTTAATACACAGCTCCCTCTTGTGTGTAGATTTAATCTATTCAAAAGAGTAGCAGAAAAAATAAGCAAGGTATACAGTCACACAGCTGTGCGTGTGTGTGTTTGTATGTTAACAAAAGAGCACCAAGTAAGACGGTTGTTGAAAAATATAAGTTGGCGTATCCTATAAGACAGAATAGATTACGTCTGGGACTTTGGCAAGGTTTAAATGGCCTGACTTCTCATTACATTATTGTCTGGAAAAAATATAGTAACATCAGATCTGACAGCAGATAACTGCTTTGCTCTTCTAGGTTGCATGTTTTTATCTTCTGTTCCTTTTGTGTGTTCCTATCTGCCGTCATAAGCATCTAGCGTCTCTGGTTTCGTCCTATTTATAGGAGCTCTGCAAAGTGTTCTAAACTTCTTTGTGCTGCAATCTAACACTGATGCAATAATTAGACAGTGAACCACATTTTCTGTTTTAGAATGGAAAACCCCTCAAACATAGACTGACTTGAGCCAGAATAGAAAAGTCTAAAATTATCTTCCATTAAACTTTGACTTAATGCTCTCAATAAAGAGTATTGTCAAGGGGAATAAAAACGAATAAATAAAAACTATTTGCTATTCTTTCCCCATGCACCATATACTGTGCAGGCCTGAGTGGGAAGTTGTGATTGGGGCCTTCTTTAAAGGGCACATGTTATGGATATGAATTTCAGTGAAGTGATATACTTCAGTAGACAATGTTAAGTGAATAATCCCCCAAATGGCCATGTAAAAGACATGACCACCGATATGTGTCACTAAAGAGCAAATACTCGTTTGGCTACTAAAGAGACAAGATGGCAACATCTGACCATATGCTCTTGAAGTGGCATAAGCCAGCTAACACCCCCTCCCAAGAAGGTCACTTTGCATTCTATTAGTTACTAGGATCCACTCTGGTGGGTGGAGGCAAGAATATTGTTCTATTTCTTTATTTAAAGAGAAGTTCGTAAGGCACAGCCACCTGAAGTTACTGATTTTACTGTGAGAAGTTACGTCCATGTGACTTTAGGGTGTTTCATGTAGTCCTGAACCAAAAGTTTTTGTTATAGATCTTGAATGAATGGAAATTAATGAGAGTTACAGAAATGTATCTCCTCATATGTTGAGAACATCTCCGCACAGCAAGTGCTGAAAGTGGCCACTGTCACATGGCAACATAGTCCTGCATGTTGTTTGTTGCTAGCATGTCTCAATATTGAATCATCAATATTTTGAATCACAACATAAACTAAAGTGGCCATTTTATAGACTTGTTACAGCATGCTCATTCCTTCAACCCCTACAAAAGAAGTCCAGGCTGGTAAGAGTGGGAGATTGGGGTGACCACAGATTCAACATTGACTCATGTGATGTGTGGAATGTCACACCATCTTGCTGGAGGTAATCATGTGCCAGTCCCATGGAACATAAGTGCTTATTCCTTGGAAGTGCTATTCTCGTGGCTGTATTTTTCCGAAAACGAAAATTCAGTTCAGTGGCTTATGATCTATAATGTAAACTTTGGTTATGTGTCTATTTGAATCACCATGTAGCATCCCAAGTGAGTATACCACCAAGTAGATCTAGAAGTTGGAGTATTCACTCTTGGATGAGCTAGGTCTATTTCTTTAAATATTAAAAACCACAGTTCTAAATGCAGTGAGCTTTTAAGCTCATATTGACCTTAACTGTGTCCAAAGTCATCCTTGAAATTTTGCTCCAGTGCCAGCCCAATGTTATTGTAGTAAATAAAATGATTGATCACTTTCTGGTTGTTGGCCAAGAATTATGGCATTTAGGGCCTTTTGTTTCCCCTTTCGCTTTATTGAACAAGTTATATCTATGCAAGTGTAACAACGAACTTAAAAAAGCTCTTTTTAAAGGATGATTTATGTATTATTTAGAGACATGGATATGTAATGCAGCAATCCATAACCAGTTTAAGTAAGTTGTTATCCTGGTAGTATTATTTCAAACTTGATAAGAAAAGGTTCTATTCATGTGGCTGTTTTGCTACTTCTGGAATATTGCTTATATGGGAGGCATTTACGAAGGCAAATGAAGGTGGTTATGACCTTAAGATTAATAGTTTCAGTAATGACATAATTCTTGAATGATGAACACAGCGAAAGATAAATATAATGAATACACAGCACAATTGAGTTCGAGGGCCCAAATGATCATGTAATATGCTGAGTTTGATTGTTCACTGGCTTTGAAAATGTCACTTGTGTACGTTCTTACTTGGTCATTACTTCAATAGTGGGATGCAAATCTGTGCACTATTCCACCATTGACATATATGGATTTATGATTCATTTACATTGTATCCTTAGGCTTTCCTATGATTGCCAGGTGTAGAATGAAAATAAAAAATGCATAAAGTAAAACATAGTGGAGACACTGAGTGATTTAGTATAGCATATGTAGGCTCTATTTTTTTGAGAAAGGATTTTACCTGGAAGGATACATTGAGATTTCTCTCGTTTTCAAGTATGTCCTGGTTGGCGACTCTGTACCGTTAGGTGTCTTGCCCAAGGACACTTACTGGAGAGATGCTCTTGCCGGGATCGAACCTGTGTCTCCACAGTCTCTCTCCACGATTATAGAGCAGTGATGTTACTTCTACTCCACCCAGCCGGCGTCAACCAGGGTGTAAATGTAACCTGTGCTCTTGTAAACTTCCTAGAGCAATTACAGTGTATGACATTGCTATGTTTACAACTACTCTGGTTAAGTTTACTCTTGAGTTGGAACACAGTTCTGGGTTGGGCAAAAACTCTGTGGCCAGTCCCAGTCTTTTTCAGTAGCATAAGAAATACAATAAATTATACCGTCAGATACCTAAATTCAAGAGAAATATATTGAGAACATGAACTCAAACCCCTTCCACAAGACTGAATGAATTGTCTGAGTAATGAGCATTCCATAATATGAAGATACCTGCTGAAATAATTGAGCATAAGAGACCAGCACTTAATAACTTGTTACAGGGAAATCCGCGAGTATCCAGAATGTTGTTTTGTTGTCATGGCAACACATGGACCATATCAAACATGAGTAGAAGACTAATATATATATATGTACTGTATATATATATATATATATATAAAAAATCGTTAGGAAAGGACGCACTCCAGGACTTAAATAAAGAGATAAAATTCTATGCTTTATTTAAGGCGACATTAAAAAGTGCCCGTGGGTACTTGCCGACGTTTCGGCCCTCACATGGGCCTTTATCATAATAAAGGGGCCTTTATCATAATAAAGGCCCCTGTGAGGGCCGAAATGTCGGCAAGTACCCACGGGCACTTTTTAATGTCGCCTTAAATAAAGCATCGAATTTTATCTCTTTATTTAACGATTTTTCATATAGAAGATTTTTGGATTTTGGCACCCAAGCATACATATCTTGAGTGGATTTTTTGCAGGTTGCCACTGGTTCTATATATATGTATATATATATACACACACAGTATATATGTATTCCTTTAGTTCTCTTACTCTACTTGCCTGGGCTCTGTTCAACGATTAAATGCAAAAAAAAAAAAAAAAAATCTTTGGGGACCTGTGGTATATTTTAGAAAAAAAAATATATATATATAGTATCCTGTGACTATACATGCAGAGCATTGACATATAGTTTTATTTAAGATCACCAAAGATGTGTGTTTTTTAATAAATATCCATGCTGACTTTGTCTGCCGCTTAAAAAAACTGTCATGTCCCTGCGGGACTAGGGTAACACATCTGACTTTTATTTCAGAAATGTGATGAAATTCCTTTGATATGGATAGTGTCAAGCTGGGGTCACTATTCGTCTGTGCTTCATGTTGGAGTGCATGCAGATGAGGACAAGACTGCTAAACCTGCTATGTATCTGGGCATTGTAATGACAGGCTTGGTGCCATTAAAAAAATACACCTACAGCTAATATTTGGGAGGGGAATCTAAAGCTTTAAATAAACACTTCAGTAATTTAGAAGTCAGATTGTGTAGTATCTCATTGTGAATGTAAAACCTTTGCAAACTGGAAATCTTGGATGTTTGTTCTACAGAGAGCGCTAGAGTAAGCCTCGGATCATAAGTAAGCACCATATTGCCCTTTTGGGGATTCTTAATACACTGCAGTGATTTCCGAAAGCAAGCAAACAACTGCATTAAATTTATCATACACAAACAATAACTGCTATATTTGTTTATGGAATATTTGTTCAACATTAAGAAAATCCCCCCACCTATTGTGTTAAGATCTCTCGAATCTAATGGGTAAAAATATTCTATTCTCCCTGTATACCTAATGCGATAATGAGGATAATTACATAAACATTCTACACATTTAACTCTATTTTTTCACCTTCTGATCATTCTGAAAGCTTTAGACTTAATATTTTAAAAATGAAAATACCACCAAGTAATGATAAGACAGAAACAATATCTGATGGCTCATTTTCTTACTAAAGCATAATTATTATTAAAAGTATAATACTATTATAGCAGATTGTGTTTGTGAGTTCCCAAGGAAATAGGGCCCTCGTTTCGTCATGTATCGGTTTATCAAATCTTGTTCAGTCTCAATGTATCGTAACCCTGTCTATATCATGCCCATTGTTCAGCGCTGTGGAATATGCTGGCGCTATATAAATAAAGTATAATAATAATAATATTATGATTAATTCATTTGTATTGCGCCAACTTATTCCACAGCGAGGTACAGAGATTATAATAAGTTAAAGTAGTAAATAATAATAATAATACAGAAATGCGTTACAGCAGGCCCTGCTCCCAAAGCAGTGTACAAAAAACAAAAATAGTGTTCTATGTATACACAGACTGCAAAAAAATGAGAAATGGCCAGAGTCATTTGCATGTCGTACCCAGAGTTCCTTGCTGCATATGGGGAATGTAGCGCATGAGCTCTGTGAAGCAGTTCTCTGTATTGCTGAGATGTTTAAATGGCTTCTGCAATAATAAACTTTATTGTGTGTGTGTTTATATATACATATAATAAATATATATAAATTATTTTGTCATTCAAAAGGTTTCTTGCTTAGGTAAGCAAAGGAGCAATCATTAATATATCCCCTGTCTATCTCAGCAGGATATGAGATGATCATTTTCTTTCATGTCATTTTGTTTGTGTTTGTCTACCAGTTTGTTGTAACTATCTTTTGCTATGTGTCTGGTAAAAATATAGCTATATTGGTGGATGACAATTATAGATGCATCAAATATAAGACATACTTGAAAACGAGGGAAATCTCAGTGTATCTTTCCTGATAAAATACTTTATAAATAAATAAATAACTTATTTCCAGTAGTCCAGTAAAATAGTGTAGACCCTTTTGTCATTCACCTCCTCTCCACATTTAGGTTTCAACCCCCATTTTTATAATTTTACTTGATTTTGAATGCAGAATTTTGGTTGCATTCCTAAACAGACTCTATTAAAATGGAAAAAGAAAAACCCAGCAAAACATTATTGGTGTTTTCAGTCATTTCTGTATATAAAGGGCCAAATTACAATCTTCGCGCAAACGTTTGCGCCGGTGCAAAAAAACAATTAACGCGAGGGGTAAAACCCTTTGCGCTGAACACCGTATTACATTGTCAGCGCAACAAACACACGTAATCGTCTATCGTGGGTGAGCCTGCGCGTACCCTGCGCGAGCGTACTTTACTGCACGCGTCCTATACTTAACATTGTGAGCGCAAACGCGAATGTGCGCTGGTACACGGATGGTATTACAATCTATGTGCAGGAATTAACTCATGGCCGTTGCACGCATAATTTTAGCAACTCCTAAAAGCTGGTGGTAATGGCAAATCTGAACAACCTGGCCGAAACCAAATACACCAGCCCAAAAAAAAATGCAGCAAAGTATAGTTACATATTCTACTTATACCAAACCAATAAAATGGAGAAGTTGTGTGTGCATGTATTATTGCTGCAGCATATATTCTCAGATTGACTTTGAGAGGTGCAAAAACTTAACGTGAAATAATTGTGGTTCTTAATTCTGATTGGCTGAATTGCGTGAAATAAACAGTTCGCACATTGATTTCTGCTCACAACGTTGCTGCGGGAGCGTTTGTGCGCGTCCGTTTTACGTGTGTTATTGCTCGACGGATGAAAAAATGCACACATTAACGTTTAACACTTGGGCACAAATTCACGCGTTGCACGTGCGTTTTTGCGTGAAGAATGTAATTTAGCCCAAAATGTTTTGTCACATGAAATTACCTTTTTTTTTTTAACTATTCGGTCTACATTTAGCACAAGGCTTGGCAAAAGCTTCCTCTTCTCTATTGTTGCAGCTTCTACCCATGCCATTTCTCCCTTAGCAATTGTTACATGGGTGTAGGAACCAGGGGATGGACAGATCCACCCTGGGGCTGACTGGCAACTTTTGGCCCAGGGGCAAGTACAACCCAGAGGCCTATGGTGCAGCAGCCCAGCCACCCATTTAAATTTAAAATAAAAATAAACATGGTTAATAAATTATATAATAAATGCCATTTTAAGGCTGTTTTAAATAAATAATTATTATTTCTTTCAAATTAACAAAAATCCATCAATAACACCTAACTCTAAGCAATGGCCCACCTACCTCAAACTATTACTGCATATATCAGAACAATGTCCCCTTCTCCTCACATTATTACCTCCTAGTTCATAGCAATGCCCCCTGTAACCCATAACTACTAACCCTGAATCCTAACAATAGTATGTCTTTTTTCAGCATTTGTAAGTACTATATGTAACTATGTAATACCCCGTTCACATTACACAGATACCCTTCTAGATCCCAGCACTGCCTACTTCCCCAAAATCAAGCCCCACACAAATGTACCCATTACCAATTTTATTAGTTGTAAAAGCCACTCAGAGTCACGCACTCACACTGACAGACACATACACTCAGATACACATACATACACTCACAGATACACATACTGACAGATACACACATTTATGGATTCACACACACACACATATCCCCCTTTTCTCTTTCACTCTTTTCATACCCCTTTCCTCTTTCCCCTTTTTCATGCTCCCTTCCTCTTTTCCCCCTTTTTCATCCCTTTCTCTTTCCCTATTATTTCCTTCTTTCTCCACCTTTTTCATCCCCTTCTCTCTATCTCCACTTCCATGTTCCTTTCTCTGCCCCTTTCAAACTCCTTTTCCCCTCCCTCTGTCTATGCTGATCTTCCCACTCCCCTCCTTCTATGCACTTATTCTCTCTCTCTTTCCGTGCTAATTTCCTTTCTCTCTCTTCCCCTTTTCATCTTTGCCTTCTCCCCCTTTTCTTTCTCCCCCTTTTCATCTTTTCTCTCTCTCCATTTCAGATACTCGGTCTCCCCCTTTTAATCTTCTCTTCCTCCACCTTTCAGCTACTCTCTCTCCCCCTTTTCAGCTTTTCTCTCTTCCCCTTTTCAGATTATTTCTTTCCCCCCTTTTCAGATTATTTCTTCCCCCCTTTTCAGCTTCTCACTTTCACCCTTTTCATCTTCTCTTTCACAATCTTTCAGCTTCTCTCTCTCTCCCCCTTTTCAGCTTCTCTCTGCTGCTTCCTCCCAAGTCCCCTTTTGTCAGCTTCTCTCCCTCTTACTCATCTTTTATTTCCGCTTCATAGTTTTCTTCTCCCCTTTTCTGTTCCCTTTTGTTTTCCACTCCCTTTCCCTGCCCTTACCTGTGGCCAGTGCTCTACTTCCTTCCTGGGGGACTGGGAGGAAGTGATGTGTTAAAAGGTCACTTCCTCTCAGTGCTGCTACTGCAGAGGAGGGAAGCAGAACGCTATAAGGAAACTAGAGGGCGGTGACATTTTAGAGTGTGCGCCCTGTGCGATCACATTGCACAGGGTGTATACTCTTAAGACCCGCCCTGTGGCTCCTAGTAATGAGATCGACCGGCTGGTCGCAGTGTGTAGCAGCCAGCAGGCCTCATTTAAAAGAGACACAGTGCAGCTGCCGCACCGGCCATTTTATTGGGTTGAAGACCAGAGGCGGCTCTAGACTTTGTGGGGCCTTAGGTGAAACGCAAACATGAGGCCCCTAGTGACTCGCATAATGAAAAATTTCAAGCGATACAAAATTGACGGTATAAATTGCGTATTTTTAAACAGACAAATCGTATGATCTTATAATTAATAGTTTTTAGAAATATATTAGTCTCACACACACTGCACATTACTGTGCGTTTTATCGCTGTGGAGATTTGTGATACCCTCATACACACTGCACAATACTGTGAGTTTTACTACTGTGGAGATTCTGATTCCCTCATACACACTAGTTACAAGTATCCATAAAGCGCTAACAAGTTTCGTAGCACTGTACAATGGGTGAGACAGAATAATAAATATACAGTATCTCACAGAAGTGAGTACACCCCTCACAATTTTGTAAATATTTTTTTATCTATTTATTGAATGTGTTGTGGAAGTCTAGAAGGTGTTCCTCTACTTCTGTCCATATGATGAAAATATCAACAATGTATTGCAGATATTTGTGTGGTTTGTGAGGGATTGTTCAGGGACCTCTGTTCCAGATCAGCCATGAAAATATTGGCATATTGTGGCGACATATACAGTATCTCACAAAAGTGAGTACACCCTTCACATTTTTGTGAACATTTTATTATTTATTTTCATGTGACAACACTGAAAAAATGACAGTTTGCTACAATGAGTAGTGAGTGTACAGCTTGTATAACAGTGTAAATTTGCTGTCCCCTCAAAATATCTCAACACACAGCCATTAAACTGTCTTTTTATTTGTTTTTCTGAATTTTTTTTGTATCTTTTTGGATGTTTTTAGGCAAAATTATTGATTCCCAATTTTTTAAATGGCTTTTTTTTTATTCTGTAACAGACCTTTTTTTAGGACATTTTTGATTTCCACACATTGCCCTGCATTTTTACAGTTTTGAACATCTTTTAAAGAATAGCAGAGTTCGTTTCTTTCCCCTGCAGTTCAGCGGCATTCAGTCAGTTCGAAGCGTTTTGGCAGGAATTTGGTGGACTGATTGGTGGTTGGTGGCGGCGTTCGGCAGGCTGATCGGTGGTAGTCAGCGGCAGCCCCATGTTCGGCACCCTTCGGGGACCATGCGGTGATGAGTGAATTTTACGTAGGGACAGCGAACTGGAATCGCAGAAGTGCACTGAACAATAATGCACCAAAATTTCACTGGGGAAATTCTTCTGGGGAAGATACAAAATTCTCTGAGATCTCACTCCTGTCATCTTGCATTACTGTAATGAAATTACAAGGGGCAGCCCCCACCCGCACTATAACAAAAATTTCAACAAACATTACTACTGCATTACAACAGCTTTAGAGAAGGCAGACTATATGAAAAGCTGTTGGTTCACTCACTTCTGTACAGGGATAAGATTCTGAGGGATATAATTGCTGAATATCCCTGTACAGTATAGATATTAGGTGTTGCTGTAATTTCCATATACCAGCATTATTCCTACATACAGTTCTAAGCTTTGGGGCACCTTCTGCAGCCAAAAAACAAACAAATTTTGTTCGCACCAGACAAATTTTCATTAGCTTTTCTGCTGTAGATCAGCATACCGAGATATCTCGATAACGGGGCACCATATGGTGCCTTTGAAGCCGGAGCTATCTCTATCAGTAGTGAAGTGGTTAATACCATATATGAAATTGTGCAAGAGGTGCCATCTAGAGATTAGAACCTTTCATCCCAGCAATATTTCTCTAAGGGCAAAATGAATACATGAAATTAAAAACAAACAAATTTACCTTTTTAAAACTTTTAACTATCTCAGAATTGCAGTATATATGCAAAATTACTATGTTATCCTGCAGTGTGATGTATGCATCCTATGTTTAAAAAAAAGATTGAAAATATTTTTTTTAGTCAAACATGGTTCGCCATGTTCATTATATTATGCCTTTCCAGTGACTTAGTTAAAAGGCTATCCCACACCCCAAAATGTTTAAGTTCCTACACCTTGCTGGAGGGCGGTGGAAGATCTATTCCCATTATAATTTCCATCTTGTTGCTGGTATATTCAGTCACTGCAGCTGGTATTTACACATGTTTTATAAAAGCAAAGAAAATGTAGCTTCTGGGGGAAAATAAAACGTATTTCTTTTTTGCCATTATTACTATAATGTAAATTCTAGACCCTGCCTATAGGTCTTACAACTCTGTTGTGTTGTTCTTGCTTGTCCCTGATAGCATGCACTGGAGAATTGGCTCCGTTTGTTTTCTTGGAATGTAAATCATACACTTACATTCCCCCTCTCTCACTTTATTCCTTTATAAACTCAGCAACACATTACATTGCGCTGTCTGTTCTCATCTCCAGCGTGACAGTCATTGTGAGCAGCTTCACGGAATAACTTCAGAGAGAGAAAAATGAGACACAGGCTATTTACAAACCTCTACAGTAATATTTCACACAGCTTCTGCTTTATGGTGAGATGAGGAGATAAATCGCGAAACTTTTCTTCTACTGCATTTACAACCTTAAACTGTCCTGTCTAGTTTAAAGAACTGAAATATTCCTTGAAGGTTTTCCTTATAAAATATAATCGACACAGGTAATGAAAAGGCGGCTAAGGTTCCGGTTCTAAGCAGATATGTCATGTTTTTATCATACTGTAGGCGTCGTTATCTTGTATACCTAAGGACATGAATAAAGATTTGCTAAAAATGAAACTAGCAGTGAGTTGCAAAATTTTGTCAAAAATAGAAAAAAGAGGAAATATTTTTTTCTGTCTTGCTATTCTTAATTTTCTGATGTATGTTTTATTTACTTTTTTTGCTTAAGTTTTTTTTAAGTTTTTTCAATTTCCCAAAGGATTTTATGTTATTGTTCTTGTTGTTCGAAAAGAATGTCTAAAACCTTTATTTATGGTTGTCCTTTCAAAGCCAACAATGAATATTCAGCTCAGGGATATGTGTCACTATAGATTCCATCTTTGTTTATATTTTGTGACGACAAACCCATTTGGGGGGGGGGCTTTTCCTTGTACTATGTGGTCCCTGGAAGATGGTCGTGAAGGAAGCCCCTCCACAGTTTAAGAGACTATTGGGAAATTGGTGGACCTTTTAAAAATATTTTGCTTTTCAGTTTTAAGCATCCGCCAGCAAACACAAGATTTCTGATGTCTGTGTGTTATTCCCTGTATAGTGTAATTCTCTCTAATAGAAGATGTTTTGTTTTACCTGTTTTCTCACCCCCCCCCCCTTTCTTCTCTCAGGAGGTCCCATTATTTGAAGGTCCTGTTCAGTTATGTTATCTGTGATGTTATCTGGTTGTATGCAAAGCGGTTTGGGCCATGACTGTGTATCTGTGTCTGTATGAATAAACTGGCCTTCTGCAGTTTGATTTAAAACAGTGAGCCTCATTCTTTAGGCTGCGGTTAAAGTTTTGAGGAGCTGTTAGGAAAGATTGCTCTGGGGACCGTTACATGGAAGAGAGCCCACGGACGGAGGTACTCAAGGTACAGTCGCTCCGTCACATATTTAATATTCAAATTTGTAGCAAAAAACTCAACAGTAATAGAAATAAATTGTTTAACACCTTCAGATCAGAGCCATATTAAAGGAACACTCTACAAAATTAAGCAGATTCTACTGACAGCATCTGTCCAATTAGTTTATTTATATATATTTGTTTATTTTATTATTTTATGTGTAAATATTCACTCACCTTGGCCCTGGGCTGCTCATTCTCTTTGTCTCAGGGCTTCAGAAATGGGGAAGTCCCTGCAGTTTCTTATGCACTTTGCATAGTGTACTGAAATTGCACAGCTTAACTTGGATACTTTCATATGTATTTTTATGTGGTTTCTGCACGGAATGATGAATTGGTGCTGTGTGCACATGAAGCATTCACAGACAGGATGATGTCAGCACAGAACGTGTACAGTCATTATCAGTAAGCAAGTTGGTCCAATAGGTGGGATGTTCAAAATCTCATCTTCCGAGTGACAGCTGTGTGGGCAGAGGAAATGCCTCCTGATTCACACAGCAATATCTGCAAACCGGGATGAAAAGGGGGATGACGATGGGGGCATGTCTGGACGCTGAGCTGAGCGGACGCGTGCTGGAGGAGCTCCTGCTGCCGAGTATTATTTTAGCTTATTTTGCTCACACAAACCCCGATCTGCAGCTTGGTTCATCACCAGAACACTACTGCTGTGCTCCCTGATAGAAGTGTACCTCCCTTGACCCCCCCGGGAGGTACTTTTGCCCGGACCCTGCACCGGACCGCATGTGATAGTGGGACGGCGGCCATCTTGTTTGCAGCCTACTTCCCTTCCGGCGTCTCCCATTATCATGGGGAAGAAGAGCAAGAAGCTGGAGGGGGTTGGAGGATCCCTCTCTCCCTGACATTAGGATCTTTCTGGGTGGTCCACTAGCCTGTCAGCGGCGTCTGCCTCCTGCGGAGCCTCCGGAGTCAGCTGAGTCACCTGCCGATCTGTCCTGTCGGAGCCCGGAGGCGCTTGTTCCCCCGCACCCACAGCTGACTACTAAAGTCGACATATGGCAGCTCTATGAGGATTTATGAGCTCTATGGCAGTCTGACCTTTCGCAGGTTAGGACCAAAATTGCAGCTATTTCATCTGGCTCTGTGTCTATGGGGACCTGTTTGACAGCACTGGAGGAAGAGGGGCAGGAACTAGGACCCGGCTGGAAGATCTTCAGTCCCAGGTGACAGCTTTGTCGGCCACTGTTATGGACTTAGAAAACAGACATCGCCGCCGTAATTTACGGCTCAGAGGTATCCCTGAGACTGTGGGTGAGGATGACCTGATGACATGTTTTCTGGGCCTAGTGAATATGCTGCTGGGGATTTACCATAAATGAAATACAACAAAAGAAGAGGGGGTAAAGCGCCCACCGGTAGAGTATTCTATCCCACACGCTGAATATTGACTATGGGGGTTTCTCTAAATACCCAAATGACAGTTTGCAATGAGAAATACAATACAGCGCTCAAAGACCTAAGTCCATGGGAAAGTGGGGTAGACACAAAATATGTCCATAAACAGTAGTCCTTGTCTTTAGGAGTAGATCTTCTTAAAAATGCAGATGAAGTATGCACTGTAGGGAAAAACACAAAGAGGACCAAAAATTGCGCAGTATGATAGCACCCAAAATGAGAGCAACTTATATTAATATTTCACTCACATTCTGGGGAGCCCACAACCGGCTCCTGGGAATAAAGCAGGCAGGGACTTTATATTAGGTGCCCATAGACCCTCCAATCAAAGAAGGTTTTGGGGACACCTATATGACTCCCTGTGCGCATTGTGACGGAGCCAATAGAGGCTCAACTGCTTGTGAGTTTAAACTTGGCGCTCTTTTTAAACCACAAAATCATTTGTAATTTACCGCACTAGGAGGTGCTCTTTTGGTCTCTGTTGATTTCCCTACAGCAATTCTCTCTCGACAAATTCTGGAGAAACCGATTGGAGGGTCTATGGGTCTATTATCATTTCTCGCCCTGATGGCACGCCGCCGTTTTCGTGAAGTGACAGCCCTCATGAGAAAAAGGGGAGTTTGTTACCGCTGGGGTCCTTCTGGCTCCTTAGTGATGGCGCATGCTGGAAGAATGTGCTCTGTGTCCACTCCAGATGAAGCTCGGGCTCTGCTAACTACCGATGCGTTGCCTTCACCCACCCGAGCAGACGAAGGTGCAGGTCCGTCGTGTTTGGATCCGGGCTGAAGTCATTTGGCCTCTTCTTTAAAAATATGACTACTCTTGAGCCTTAAGAACGCTTTTCTAGGGTCCCTTTGTTTTTCTGTGGTTTTCGCAGGCATTCGTTTTTGCCTGCAGCTGGAAGACTTATGACACCTGTTATCCTGCAGTTGGTTGCCTACCCATCCCCTTTTTTTTATTATATATATATTATTTTTTTAATGGCGTTTTTGGGTTCTCCCAGGGTGAGCCAGTTTGGCGGTTACCATGGCTCTGCCTGCCATTTTGGCCCTTTGGTACCTTGGCCTAGTGACATATGTCATCCATGGCCTTCTGGGGCACTTATAGGTCTTAGGAGTGAGCCAGGACGGTCACGACTTTGGCCTTTCGCCATCTTTTACTGTTTGTTTTTTTTTTTAATCTCTCTCGCTCTTTACTTCCCCCCCCTTCCCTTTCGGGCCCAAATATTTGATAATATTGTGTCTTTGCGTTTATATATTGCCTGCTGCTCTTGTTACCCTGATAGCCTCCTATGGACATTTCTATGATATGTTCTGCTGGCCTTTCTGGGGCCTTGCGTGGCCTTTCCTTATTTTATGTTTTCCTGTATTCATGCTTGACTATAATAAAATGTTCAATAAAAAAAAGGGGGTGGCACTTCACATAGCCTGAACACTTTAACAAACTAAAATGGTCATGATCTGTTGAGTGTACTTTTAAGACATGATGGGACTCTAGGCAGGTTACCAATTTTGGGTCTCGGCCCAATTAAATGATAAGTCTAGAAAGTAACAAAATAGGTTGTATATTTTTGCAGTGTGCTTGTCCTT
This sequence comes from Leptobrachium leishanense, assembly GCA_009667805.1. Taxonomy (NCBI): domain Eukaryota; kingdom Metazoa; phylum Chordata; class Amphibia; order Anura; family Megophryidae; genus Leptobrachium; species Leptobrachium leishanense. Next base: position 207,020,097 of record CM019064.1, read on the forward strand.
GGTCCTATTCGCCCTCAGTGTGATTGACCTTGTTCCCCCTTTTCCTCAGTGTGTATTTCTTTATTCCCGTTTTCCTCCAATGTGTATGTCCTTTTCCCCCATTACCCAGTGCCCTTGACCTTGTCACCTTTTCCACATTACCTTACGTTTAAAGAATATTGCTGCCTGTTATGCCTCTCAGCTACTCTCATTCAGGAGGTAGCACATTAAAATGTGCTTGTTCCACTTCTCATTGCTGTGTGCTGCTTGCCTGTGTCCATCCAATATCAGAGCCTGATACTACCACAAGAGGGCATTGTGTAACGGCAGATATTGGCGGACCACTGACAACTACATCTGAAGTGCCTGGCCAACCTGTTCTACACTGGTGATGTGATGAAATGGGTGTAAGCAGGCCCATGCAGAGCTGTGGGCCCTGGGCAGCCAACTAGGGTCACCTAATGGGTGACCCGACTCTGTTTCCAGTTACGACTATTCAACCGTTACAAGATTTTGTACAGAGCAGGAGAGGTGACATTGGTAATTGTTAGTCGTTCTAGCCCTAGTGGCCATTGTATTTTTAGTACTATTAAGCATCCTCCTGAAACATTTGAGCAGTAATGCAAGTTACGGCTCGACTTGGAATAGAGAGTAACAATTACATGACACCCGCAGTAATTAACAAATCTCACTTAACATTTCCAATTCAATATGGAATATTGGCTGCATTGTTAGCAGAACAAACATAGGATTAGTAGAGTCAAAAATCAATGTACGTCCATTACTGTAAACTCTCATAAAGTGTTTTACCTTTTCTCTTAAGCATTCTAAATAATCATGTCTGTCGGTGTTTGGTAATCTTTTGTTTACTTAACACAATTTATTATTCTAACATATCTCTACATTCATGTCACCTTGATTCATAATGGAGTAGCACTGAAAAAGGTGTCCTTTAACAAGGATATGCCATTGGGTATCTGAAAAACAGAATATTTCGTCATTTTTTATAAGTTTAGGAGTAAAAGTGTATCATCACCTGTATGGATAGACAGAGATATTGGCCAGTCTATTGACTTGTAAAACTTTTGTCTAATGAGGACCTTGCATGTGGAAAGAGAGTAACAGAAACATACAGAGACATAAGGGGTTATTCAGAGACCACCAAATTGACCACGAAATTGTGCCGAACAGTGAATTTCCGCGTACGGTGCAATTTCATGGTCATTCGGCTGGGTGGGTGGAGTAGAGGTAACATCACTGCTCTATAACCGTGGAGAGAGATTGTGGAGACACAGGTTCGATCCCGGACAGATTACCTCTCCAGTAAGTGTCCTTGGGTAAGACACCTAACGCCTACCAGGACATACTTGAAAACGAGAGAAATCTCAATGTATCCTTCCTGGTAAAATCCTTTCTCAAAAAGCTGGCGAGTAACCAAATATTGGTGAATTGCCAGCTAAATACGGTGACCTTCTGTGGCAGTGAAATCCTCGTAGAGAAGTAATGGTTAATCTATTCAGAGAACGCCGAACAGCAGGGAAAGTTGTTGAAATGCCCTGATTTTCAGTGGTTTCGTTCAACAGGTTTAATCAGGCTAATCCCATAGCTTTCCTTGCAAATAAACAATCAGATTTTTATTAAATATTTATTCAACAGTTCATTCGTTTCATTGCAGCAAAAAGTCTCTTTATTTTTTTTTTTTTAAGCATTTTTTGGGATTTTTTCAGCAACATTTTTGATTCCAATTATTTTTTTAATAGCGGTTTTCGAAAATTCTGTAACAGACTTTCTATTGTTATTTGTAGGACCTTATATACAGTATTATTTCCAAGCATTTTCATGCACCAGTTTGTTTTTACAACGTATTTTAAAAAGATGCGGTGTGTGTGTGTATTGTTATTTTACCCCTGTTCGGTGGCTGGTTGGTGGGACGTCGGCTTTTTTCGGTGGTTTTGCGGCGCATTGAGCGGTTTTCCGAATTGATTCAGCGTTTGAGGATGCGTTCGTCAGGTCGATTTGGCACACTTTGGGGACCATGCAGTGAATACTGAATTCATTGCAGGGTTGGCGAATTTAACTTCACTAAACCAGAAATTCTATTATTTATTACACATACACCAGTTGTGCAACTTATTAGACACTTTTTAATCATGGCAACTATTATAACCTGGTATATATCTCTTAAAACCAACATAATTTATCAAATGCTGTAAACTGGTAGAGAAATTCAAGTGTTTATTGCGAATAACTGAAGGTACGTGTTTTATTTATTTACATATTCCTGATAGCAGTAAATTTGTGAATAAAATTAAAGCCTGGTTGTTACAATCAAGCCAGCAATCTGGACAACAAAAGGAAAAAAATCAGTTTGTATGAAATTTGCAGTCTCTGTGGTGTATAAATGATAATTTGCTTGTTCCTGCACTCTCATTATTGGCCTTGTTTGATTTCTTCTTGTAAAGTTCTTCTTATCTCCGCGGCCTTGAAGCATAGACAATAATTATAATTGGTGTTTAGTGATTTTGCGTTAACATTTTCACTACCAGGCACTTTTTGTTGAAAAAAATTAATATTATCCACCCATTTATTTGAAAAATGCTACAACTGTAAATAACATAGATATAGGGTAAAATAGCTATATAAAGATTGCTATTCTGAGATAGTCAGAAGATTAAAAATAGGTAAATTTTCTTATATTTTATACTTCACAGAAATAGTGCTGGGATGAAAGGTTCTAAATTCTAGAGTGTGTCCTTTTTTATTTCACACAATTTCACAGTGGGTCTTCATAATCAGCATATAGGCAATAATGGCCTTTGTGCAAAATACAGTAAATGTGATATAGAAAGATAACAAAGATGGTGAGCTATCCTTCTTATGGGGATTTGTAGGGATCATAATGAGATTATTAGCAATGCAGCTTCCACAAAATACCAGTCGCTGTACATAAAAATATTATGTCCGTTGCCGTAAAGGATGTGCGCGTATCCAGCCCTCCAGGCAGTCTTAACCACTTCAATGCGGTGGACGCGCTCAGCGCGTCCAACCGCATTGCTACTTGGCTGCGGAGGACACGCTGAGCGCGTCCTCCCTTTGCAGCCCGCGATCATCCAGTATTCCGGCTGATCGCTCAGCCCCCCGGTGTGGGCTGACATCATCGATGTCAGCCCAACCTCCGGGACCCCGGCGGGCACGATAGGCATCATCGCGCATGCGCGATGACGTCTATTTCAGGAACCCCCCCGCCATTGCAGGGAAGGTGCCTGAATGGGAGGGGGGGAGGTCCTTCGGACCTCTCCCCCTCCCCATCCGTGCATGCCAGCGGTTAAAGGCAGGCACCGCCTGGAAGGGCACAGCCTGCCCTTCCAAGCGGCAGCTATCTTTAACCCCTAGGGGGCTGGATCGCAATATGGCGCCAACATGCGCCGTATCGCGGTCCCCTCCCGGAGCTGGCCGACATCTTGGATGTCGGCCAAGCTTCCGGGATATCCCCCTAATGACTGGCGTCATTGCGCAGAGCGCGATGGCGCCAGTTTTCAAATTAACCCCTTGCTGCCACCTGTAGTGGAGATAGGGGGTTCCAATGAACCCCCTATCTCCCGATCCGTGACAGCTAGGGGTTAATGTTTACTATCATTGGAACGGCCAGAGCGTGGCCGTTCCAATGATACCAAACATGACCATGTAAACTGTAAAAAAAAAAAAAAAAAAAATTAAATTAAAAAAATTATTAAAAAAAAAAAAAAAAAATGTTTTTTTTTTTTTTTTTTAGATTTATTAGTGCAACAATATTGTTCCCATTTCAATTATAATGTGAACAATGATGCTGCACTAGCGATTTTTTTTCTATGGGGGGCGTTTGCTAAAAAACACGTAATTTCCCCCCAAAAAAAGTAACGATTCCTCATTTCTAATTTTTTTAACAAGCGCACCCCATAGAAAATATAACCGCAAACGATCGCATTTTAAAATGTGAAAAAAACCACTTTACACATTGTAAATTATTGAAAATTCAAATTTTATTGCATATTTTATTATAATATACAGACATGACATAACGTATACATATAATAATGACATATTATGAATCTGCACAGTCTGCCGGAAAGAACGATATATAATATGTCTGGGTCATATATTAAAATAAGGCTTCAAAACGCGGTTAAACATGATGAGCGAAACCGGTAAAAATGACCTCAGCACAGAGGTGGGAAAAGGCTCAGCAGCGAAAGGGTTAAACACCTAGTAGAATATAAACAGAATATTTATATGTGGCATAATGACAGTATATGGAAATTACAGTATCACCTTGTATCTATACTGTAAAGGGATTTCCGGCAATTATAACATCCTGAATCTTCTCCTCATAAGTAATGAGTGACCCCGGAGCTCTCCCTGTATTCTGCCTTCACCCTGGTTGTTGTAATAGAGCAATAATGTTTGTTACTTTTTGTTATCGTGAGGTTAGCTTATAGTTTCTTTACACTAATGCAGGGCGGCAGGGGTGAGATCTCACTTTATATATTTAGTTTTTCCCAGGAAAAATACTAATTGTGCAAGAAAAAGTATTCAAATGGTGTTTTCTACTTTTTTTTTTTTATATTACAGTGCAAAATAGAGTATATGTGATTTTGAAAGAGTGAATAAAATATGTGGAGATGGCAGGGGTTATGAGGATGGATGCAATCAAAACGGTGCTACGGACTGGTGGAACCAGAAAAACAAGAAGAATCCATAAGGAAACAATAGCCCAGTCCTCTAATTGACTGAGGGGGTAACTCCTAAAAGGTGTATATATATATATATTAGTGTAGATTTGGTAAACCATGTTATTCCAGATGCCTAAATCAGAGTATAGTAGTGCGTAGTGATACCTTTTGTATTGGACTAACGTTACATTTAAAAGACAAGCTTTCTAAAGTATACCTCTCTTCCTCAGGTCTTGAAGCTAAATTGACCAAAAACATAGGGCCACATTACGATCCTAGTGTTAAAACGTGAGCGCAGGGGAGGAATAACTGCGCCCGAAGTTGTCCCCCTTGAGCCCGCGTTTTAACGCTAGATTACAATGCAGGTGCAAAAAATGCTGCCTGCATTGTTACCGCGCGATATGGGACGGGATGCTCGCGGCAGCGCTGAGCGCAGCTGCAAGCATCCACTCGATGGAGTTCATAGGACTCCATTGAGTTTCCCCCTGCCGGTCACATGCCCAGCCGGATCTCAACTCACGGTCGGAGCCGCGGTCGGAGCCGTTGGGCAGGAGCTGAGTATCTGACTTGTTTTTTGTTTGTTTAGGCTGGTGTTAATGGATTCTGCAGAAGCAGAATCCGTTAACGCCAAGTCCTGGCTCTTGTTAACTTTCTGCTAACCAGAGCCGGAAGGTAATCAGCGGTAGGTCTTTGTAATCCTAACGCTGATCAACACTTTGCGCTCCCCTTGTTAAGTATAGGGAGCACAAAGAATAGTAACCTCGCGCTGAAAAGTGCAAGGTACCAAACGCAAACGGGTTACTTAACCCATTTGCATTTGGATCGCAATATGTGGTAGACACCGCAGCTAACGTTATTGCTCACGCAAGTGAGCGTTAATGTTAGCGTCAAGAAATGTAATGTGGCCCATAGAATTGAACTATAAAGAGCCAAGCAGATGGGGGTGCTGTAAATGCTAATAGTGGAATCATTGCATAGTCAAGTAAAGTAAACCGAGGACAGATTATAGGCTCATAAAACCACAGAGATAAGCATCATGATGAACATCTGATGATGGTGCTTAGGATAAAAGAGTAAGTGACCCAACTTAAAGAAGAAGAAGAAGAAGAAAAAAAAAGAAAATAGAAGAAAAGAAAAAAAAAGAGAGAAAAAACATATATAAACCAAGTACAATGCTGAATGTTACATGACATTATGATAGTGAGTTAAAAAGCCAGAATCCACTTTGAGTCCTTCTTTTATGGTGTTAAAATATGTGATCATTCTCATTTCAAATGTTTTACGTTCACAAGGGTCTTTAGAATTTCCTTTGAGAATTTTAATTTTGAGGTTTTGGATGGAATGGCGTGTCAGATTAAAGTGATGTCCCACCGGGGTACAATATTTATTTTCCTGATGGTTCTTGATGGAGTGTCTGTTCAGGTTCATCCTGAGATTCATTTCGAGACTAGTTTCCCCAATATAGCAGCCAGATTAAATTTTCTTGGAAACTGTCCTTTCCTTATAGCCCTTACGCTTAAATGATGCAGACAGTTTGCTCAGGTGTTCATCCCCATCCTCAGTGTCAGAGCAGATTTGGTGGTATCTGATGACCTGACTGTTGATGATGCCTTGTTTGGTGTGGTTGGGATGAAAGCTGGCCTTGTGGAGGTAGCTAGGCCTGTCTGTGGGTTTCCTGTACACAGATGAGTGCAGCGAGCCATTGGCAACTGAAATGGTACAGTCCAGGAAGCTCACACTGTGCTTGGAGAAATCCATCTTGAGTTTGATCGATGGGTGGACCATTATTGAATGTGTTGTGGAAGTGAAGGGTGTACTCACTTTTGTGAGATACTGTATATGTCGCCACAATATGCCAATCTTTTCATGGCTGATCTGGAACAGAGGTCCCTGAACACTCACCCTCACAAACCACACAAATATCTGAAATACATTGTTGATATTTTCATCATATGGACAGAAGGAGAGGAACGCCTTCACATTTTTGTGAATATTTTATTATTTATTTTCATGTGACAACACTGAAGAAATTACACTTTGCTACAATGTAAAGTATTGAGGGTACAGCGTGTATAACAGTGTAAATTTGCTGGCCCCTCAAAATAAATTAACACACAGCCATTAACGTCTAAAATGCAGCCAACAAAAGTGAGTAAACCCCTAAGCGAAAATGTCCAAATTTGGCACAATCAGCCATTTTACCTCCCCGGTGTCATGTGACTCGTTAGTTTTACAAGGTCTCAGGTGTGAATGGGGAGCAGGTGTGTTTAATTTGGTGTTATCGCTCTCGCATACAGGTCACTGGAAGAGCAACATAGCGCCTCATGACAAAGAACTCGCTGAGGATCTGAAAAAAGAATTGTTGCTCTACATAAAGATGGCTTAGGCTATAAGAAGATTGCCAAGACCTTGAATCTGAGCTGCAGCACGTTGGCCAAGACCATACAGTGGTTTAACAAGGCTGGTTCCGCTCAGAACAGGCCTTGCAACGGTCGACCAAAGAAGTTCAGTGCACGTGCTCAGCGTCATATCCAGAGGTTGTCATTGGGAAATAGACGTATGAGTGCTGCCAGCATTGCTTCAGAGGTTGAAGGGGTGGGGGGTCAGCCTCTCAGTGCTCAGACCATATGCCGCACATTGCATCAAATTGGTCTGCATGGCTGTCATCCCAGAAGGAAGCCTCTTCTAAAGATGATGCACAAGAAAGTCAGCAAACACTTTGCTGAAGATAAGCAGACTAAGGACATGGATTACTGGAACCGTGTCCTTCGGTCTGATGAGACCAAGATAAACTTATTTGGTTCAGATGGTGTCAAGCGTGTGTGGCGGCAACCAAGTGAAGAGTACAAAGACAAGGAAAAACCACTTTGACACTTTCAACCTTTTTTATTGTTTTGATCATATCGGATGTGGTTTTCGGCGGATTTTTGGCAGGTGTTTGGCGGTTTTGTGACCGATTTTCGGGTCCGTTCCCTGCACTCCAGGTACCCTGCAATGAATGCTGAATTCACCATAGGGTTGGGAAATTTGATTCCCTGAAGTGCAGGGAATGAGAGAGCACCGGAAATGTCGGCGACATTTTGGTGCTCTCTGAATAATCCATGTTTCAGATCAGCAGTTCAGCACTATAGACACCTATGGAGCTACCCATGGTCTCTATTCAATTTATTGTAGAACGGGAAAAAAAACTTTGTTTTAAAACAAATTAGGAATAATAAAAAATTCACCCAAAAAATTCTGAAAAATTCCAAAAAAATCCTAAATAATAAATAAACAAAATGGCTTTTTGCTGCAAGTGAAAAAATTTACAGTTTAAGAAATATTTAATAAAAACACAATTTTATTTTTTTACGTTGAAACCTATGGGGAAAAAAGCCTAGTTTCTTCAAAATAAGTTAGAATAAACAAAATGGCTTTTTGCTGCAATTCTGAAATAACAAATAAAAAATTAAATAACTCCTAAAAACGAAATCCAAATCAAACCAAAATTCGGAATAACACATAAAATTGTAAAACGAAGTGATCAGACGAAAAAAAAAAATATCGGCCGTCCCAAATTATGAATCGCCCGAGATCACTTACAGGGTTATTCAGAGAGCATGAAAAGCAGGAGAATGACTGGAGAATAACTGGAGAATGAAAAATTCTAGGTCAAAATAGCCAAAGCAGAAAAATTCTCCCTTTCATCTCACTTTCCAAATCGGCTATTTTGACCTAGAATTTGTCATTCTCCAGTCATTCTCCTGCTTTTCACGCTCTCTGAATAACCCTGATAATTACACATAAAAATGAAAAACGAAGAGATCCGAAAAACAAAATAACCGATAAAAATGGAATACCGATAGTGATTCGAAAATGATACTTGGGGATCCGAAATTACGAATCGTGTTAAAATAACGAACGATCCGAAACGAAAAAGAAAAAACTGTTTAAAATTACCCGAAATGAAAAAATCCTAAACGAAACATAATGAAAATAATATATTATAAGTAGCACAGGACAGCAATGTCACTTGTATACAGAAGCATTTATGTGGACTGAAGCATATGGCACATGGTACTAATCTGCAGTAGTATAAAATTAGTATAAATTTTGTGATGTTTATTATGCTTTTAAGATGATCGTTGATTTTTAACAACCAGGCATTTAATTGGCAAGGAGGCATACAGCAGAAGAAAAAAATAATGCCAACAGGGAGCAATACTAAATTTCACAGTGACTCTAATTAACTTGTTGCTCTGTAGGGCCATCACCTTGACTTCCATATTAGGTGCCCCTATAGCATTATCATTTATAGATACTCTGGAGGTTACTTTAAAATATGATCAGTGATTTCTAGGATTGAAGAAATTTGCTCAGCATGATTCTGACTGGAAATTGTAGATATGTTTGAAGGAGTTAAACCCAATTCATACAGAATGTAGGTGACAATTATCTTTGCAATTAAAGAAGGTCTGTTACCGTATCATGTATAAACCTCATTACTCATTTACTCTGAAAACCCATCTTCATGTCTGGAGCTAGGCTTTATAATCTGACTTTTCATCAACTAATTTTAGGTTTGCGTGCACTACCTGACCCATGCACGCATTGCTCACTGATAGCCGATGTGGGAAACAAACCTACTGATGCAAATGTAGAGCAAGCTTATGTCGTCTTGAATAGACTTGATATTCCCCTTGATAATGATTGACTATTAAGTAATGCTCCTTGACAGCTGATTAATCAACGTTGGCTGTTAAGGAGCAAACAATCAGTGCTGTCAGGGACAAAAATAGTCAATGCTGCTACCAGGCAAACTGAACAGAAAGTAAAAATAATAAGATAAAAAATTAAAATATGATACTCTTGTGCACTGGTCCCCAACCTTTTTTCACCCAAGTACCCCCTGGTGGTCTATTTCCATAAATTGTACCCCTCATATTAAAAAATCTTTCTAATTATTATTGTTTAATTTTTTTCAAATGTTTCTCTCTCCTGTATCTGTAGATTTTTTGTTTTACAATAATCTCTCATTTTTCTCTGTCTTCTCTACCCTGTTCTCGCACCTACTGCCAAGCTGTTCCTCTTCTGCCCACCCTAGTTTTTCTTTATCTACCCATTGCTTCTAATCTTCTGCCCTACATCTCCATATTTCCTCCCACCCTCTCTCTGTCTTCTCACTAGCTTTTCTATATCTCCTCCTCAGCTTCTTCTTGTCTCTTCTGTAGCTTCTCATTATCTCCACCCCAGCTTCTCCATATCTCCTTCCAGCACCCCCTCGTCTCCGAGTGTGTCAGCGGGTTAAGCTCCTGCTGCAGTAGGTGTCAGGGTATTTTATATCCCATTCTATCTACTCTTACTAGACCCCAAAAACTCACAGGATGCATCGTTGGATAAAATAGTGTATAATATTTTCAGTAATGTTTTGTGATATATCATGTTTAAGGTTAATAGCTTAGGTATGGTGTATTAAATAAACCTTAGAAATAAGTGGTTTTGCTTCATCATAATTAGATTATTAAATTTGGCATTAAGACAAAAGATATTATTTGTTTTTAGTGTTAGTGAGAGTGTTTTTGCGAACAAGTCAGTGCGTGAGTGAGTCTTGCTTTCACAGTTGCAGAGATGGTAATATTCTGCATGAAAATGTAGTGGACGGAAGCATATGGTGCATTAATGGTGAATAAACTGATAGGTGAACATGCATATATTCGTGTCGATAATGCAGAAAAGTGCAACAGTGCTTGATATCAATTCATCACATCATTATCTCAAAGTGCATATATATGAAGTAATCCCCAAAAAGAGTCCAATGTAAGGTAAAACCATAAAAAAGTGCTTAAGTGCGTAATTGTCCAATACTCAAGAAAAAAGGAGGTTGGTCTTTTCTGAAGTGCTGGTGTCAAGTCCGTTTGTTCATCAGTATTTCTCAGAAAGACAAAGAATATAAAAATATTGATAGTGCAGATAATCGTAGCAGGGTTGGTTGAAATATTGTAATAAGAGTATAGACCACTCACATTTATAAGAGCCTACAAGGGTCCCGGCTCAAGGAAAAAAAAGGCTCTGGCCATATACAGGGTGGCACACCCCTTCTTTCATCCGTGGAGGGCACTAAACAAATCAGAAAGAATCGGGAGACGGCACTCCCATAGCATAATATTGTATGCAGAAGGTAATAAAGGCAAAGAGAGGAGCCGCACTCACCGGTTCAGGAGCCTCACGATGATGGGCTCAGTCAGTATAGTGTTGGGCACTCTTAAGGTGGAAACCCAAACCCTTTTACCTCTGCAACATGCAGTCTGTGCGTGAAGTTGAGTAAAATAGGAGAAGGTGGCCGATAAAAGGTTAAAAACCAAATTGATTTATTAAATAATAAACAATAATAAAAAGCGGACAAATGATCTACCGAGACGCGTTTCGGCTTTTAAAAGCCTTCCTCAGTCGGTGTAAGCGTTCAATAATGTCCATATATGTTGTGTAGCGCTGCTTTAAAAGCGCTGCTTTAAAAACACTGTATTCTGGTGCATTGAACAATTGCTGCCACCAGAGGGAGACAGACTATGCTGGACAAACCTGAACTACCTCTACCATCATCCTTTGCGTGAGGACAGGAAGGAGGTGGGACAGGAAGAGGAAAGAGTTCAGCAGTCTCGTGGAAGCCAGGACAGAGTGAGAGGAGCAGTGAAAGGTGGAGGACGCACGTTGGAGCTGTCAGGGATCGCAACCAGGCCGGAGTACAGACGCTGTCTTACTGGTGCTGGAGATCGGGACAGTGACCGTGTTAAGACCTCCCTGCGCAGCGCTGAGAGGTCTGGAGGAAGAGTTAGATCCGGCAGGACCCCGAGTTAGGAGACTGCGCTGATCGATTGGGAGTGCAGGCGGTGGATCGTTGTTCCAGTTGCAGAGATTTGGCAAGCTGAGAGCATATTCAGTAGCACGGCGTCCCAGTACACAGAGGAGAAGATCTTGTAGTCTTGGCATCAAGTGCTGGACAGTTTCGTTCATCGGATTGGTGAGAGGCCTCTAGGCCGCAGTTCCAAAACAGAAATGCACTCTGCAATATTGTTTAAATTTCATAGGGCCCCAATGGTGACTAGTCGAAGATTGTTTGTTTCATTCACTGGCCAGTTGAATACAGTACCTGGGTACCCTAAGCAACACACATACATATTTTTGAGCTATTACTCACGGGACTTACACTACAGAACTGAGGGGGTTAACCTTTTCCCGCGTTACGAATTCTTGTCACTCAAATACCGTATATGCTTATTATATGCTGCTTTATTGGGATCAGTAAAGAATATAATATATAAAAATCCACAACAGTGCTGGTGTATAGTTATTCCCTAGTGCGGTGAGACTAACCCGAGATTTATTAGGCGGGTTCTCCGGGAGTGAGCGCTACACGTGGGGGCTCATTCCGGGATTACAGTCTCTGAGTATACCGCAATTAAGGGGTTAATTATTATTATTATTATTCTTTATTTATAAAGCGCCAGCATATTCCGCAGCGCTGTACAATAAGCACAGTATAGACAGGGTTACAATACATTGAACAACATTTGACAAACAGTACAGGAGGAGATGAGGGCCCTATTCCCGTAGGAACTCACAATCTGGGAGGGTTGGGGTTGGAAACAGGAGGAGAGGACTGTAAGGTGAGAGTGATTGATGGTTGTGTCAGTGAGTTGGGTGGTAGGCTTCCCTAAATAGGAACGTTTTAAGGGAGCGTTTGAAGGAAGAGACGTTAGGGGAAAGTCTGACAGTACGAGGGAGAGCGTTCCAGTGAGTGGGGGCTGCGCGTGTGAAGTCCTGCAGTCTATCATGGGAAGAGGTGATGCGGGGAGAAGCTAGGCGCAGGTCACTGTTTGACCTTAGGGAGCGGGCTGGGGTGTATTTGGTGATTAGTGAGGACAGGTAGTGGGGCGTTGAGTTAGTGAGGGTTTTGTAGGTAAGGATAAGGATTTTGAACTTAATTCTGCAGTGAATGGGGAGCCAGTGAAGGGACTCGCAGAGGGGAGCGGCAGAGACAGAGCGGCGGGTGAGGTGAATTAGCCTGGCGGAGGCGTTCAGGATGGATTGTAGGGGGGAGAGGCGGGACAGAGGGAGGCCAGATAAGAGATTATTGCAATAGTCGATTCGGGAGATTACCAGGGCGTGTATGAGTTGTTTTGTGGTGACAGCGGTAAGAAATGGCCGAATTCTGGAAATATTACGCAGTTGGTATCGGCAGGAGGAGGAAAGAGACTGGATGTGGGGGATGAAGGAAAGAGCAGAGTCAAGTGTAACTCCAAGACAGCGAACTTGGTTTGATGGGGAGATGGTGATACCCTCCACCATGATAGAGAAGTCAGGAGGTGGGTAGGCATTGGAGGGAGGAAAATAAGTAGGAGCTCAGTCTTTGACATGTTGATCTTTAGGTGGTGGGAGGCCATCCAGGAGGAGATGCCAGATAAACAGTCACTGACTTTTGAGAGGACAGGGGGAGAGAGATCAGGGGTAGAGAGGTAGATCTGAGTGTCATCAGCGTAGAGGTGGTAATTAAAGCCAAAGCTGTTGATGATTTTGCCCAGGGAGGAGGTGTAGATGGAAAAGAGCAGAGGACCAAGGACAGAGCCTTGAGGTACACCACAGATAGAGGCAATGAAGAGGAGGCGTTACCAGCAAAGGACACACAGAAGGACCTGTTGGATAAATAGGAGTCAACCCAAGCAAGTGCAGTGTCACCGAGACCCAGAGAGTTGAGGGTCTGTAGAAGGAGGGGGTGGTCAACAGTGTCAAAAGCAGCCGAGAGGTCAAGCAGGATGAGAATAGAATAGTGGCCGTGTTTTTTAGCAGTTAGGAGGTCGTTGGTGACTTTGGTGAGGGCAGTTTCAGTTGAGTGTAGGGGACGGAAGCCAGATTGCAGGGGGTCAAGTAGGGAATTGGAGGACAGGAAGAGGGAGAGGCGGTTGAAGACTAGTTTTTCTAAGAGCTTTGATGTGAAGGGAAGCAGGGATACAGGGCGGTAGTTGGATGGAGAGTTGGGGTCTAGGGATGGTTTCTTTAGTAAAGGGGTAACTAGCGCGTGTTTGAAGGCGGATGGAAAGGAGCCAGTCGAGAGAGATAGGTTGAAGATGTGTGTGAGAGCAGGGGTGAGGGAGGAGGAGAGGGGAGGAATTAGATGTGAGGGAATGGGGTCGAGCGGGCACGTGGTGAGATGTGAGGAGGACATTAAGGAATTGACTTCCTCCTCAGTGGCTGGGAGGAAGCGGCAGAGGGTGGCAGAGATAATATGGATCCAGAAGAAGCAGCAGAGTGGTGTAAAGCACAAAATGGCCATTTAGGGTTGAGTGTAGTAATGGACATTCCTGCAGGCACCTGGGCAGAAGAACAGATCCGCCGGGCAGTGGCAGTGTTGGCACCTGACCAGCAGGGATTCATAGTGGACATTAAAGTGAACCCAGAGACTTCTCACACATATGTTCTTTTTGAGTGGAGAAAGGGTGTTCCAGTGTATTTTCAGGGCGCGAGTGTGTAGCTGACCGACGATGTGGAAGTTCGACTGGTCCAGCCAAGTACACCACGTGGTGATCCCGCGAATGTTCCCGTGACTAGACCAACAACGTCAGGAGACGAGATACCCGATGCTACCCCTACCCCAACTACAGGGTTCCCTCCTGCTACATTCTTTACCACTATGGGGAAGCTGGTGGAAACGTTTTCCCAAAACTCAGCCGTGTCTGCCAATTATGGATATCGCAAGTTGGGGTTCTGTTCCGGTAAGGTCCCTGTGCCAGCTGGAGAAGAGGACTTTGACACTTGGATAGATCAGGCAGTGCAAGCTGTGGAAGAATGGGAAGTTGCGGACACCGTGAAGAGACAAAGGTTGATCGAGAGCTTAAGAGCTCCTGCTTCAGATGTCGTCCAAAATCTGAAAAGAGACAAGCCAGGCTTGCACTGCTGCTGAGTATCTAGAAGCTTTACAGGAAATTTTTGGAGGAGTGGAGGATTGTGCTGAGCTTATCCACAGGTTCTCTCACACCTATCAAAAGGAAGGAGAAGAATTGTCCACCTATGTCTGGCGGCTGGATAAAATCATCCATCAGGTTATTCTAAAAGGAGGCATGGAACCGAGTCATGCAAGCAAAGCTTTGATGGATCAAATTTTCAAAGGAGCACTCCCACTGGATCCCATAATGTTGAAATTTCAGACTAGATACCAGTTTTCAAAAGAGCCGCACAAAGAAAATGTGCCCACACGCTCGAGGAAAAGTTTTTTGGCTGCAGGGAAATCGGTCATTTCAGGGCTCAGTGCCCAAAAAGGAGGTCCGTAAAGAGATCGGTCGAAGAACTCCTGAAGGCCTTGAAGGAGCAGTTGCCTGTCTTGCAAGCGGAAAATTTCGGAGGGCCCCGGTTGAGAAAGCAAACTGGGTCCCCACCTTGTACTACTGCGGAGAAGTTCCCTGACAAGTTGATAGGTCCTTCGTCCATCATCACGGTCCAAGTGGAAAGGGTCTATACAAAGGCTCTTCTAGATTCAGGTGCTCAAGTAACTCTAATTTACCGAGACTTCTATCAGAAACATTTGAAGCATAT
Organism: Leptobrachium leishanense; assembly: GCA_009667805.1. NCBI lineage: Eukaryota > Metazoa > Chordata > Amphibia > Anura > Megophryidae > Leptobrachium > Leptobrachium leishanense. The sequence continues at coordinate 207,035,348 of CM019064.1, forward strand.
ACCCCTGAAGAAGTTGAAGGATCTCGAAATCTGGTGTATGGGGACTGAGAGGTTTCCCTATGATGGATATCTACAGGTGAAACTGGAATTCAGTTCAGCGACCGTTGGACAACGGGGTATGTGACTCATTGGCCATTGTGTGTCCTCGTCCCTCGGAAGCTAATCTAAGTTCTATGATAGTGGGGAAGAACACTGACTTAGTGAGACGTTTTCTAACCCCGCTGGTGAAGGAAGAGAGTCCTGCTCCCAAGAAGGCACACTCGATGTTACAGCCGGTCTGTCAACGGATGGTCAAAGAACAGAGAGCCCCTGCAGAAGTGAGGCGGCTGAGGAAAACGGAAGGGACAGAGAAGGTTATACAGTCCAGAGAAGTCCCTGAAATAATCTCTGCAAGAGTTTTGAAACGGACAAGTGGAAGAGTTTCCGTCAACGTATGTAATGTGTCTAACTCTTCAGTAAATTTTAAGGCAAGAATGTCAATCGGGTGAGTGGCTACTGTTAAGCCCCTCTCCACTACCGATCTAGGGAGGAGAGTGAATAAAGCGATTCAAGCTGAACGGTTCTACCCTAAAGATGCTCCTATCTCGTTCAAGCGGAAGAAGCAGGTTCAGTCTCCAATACTCAATTCGGAAAATTCATTCTCCAAGTATGAATTTGATGTGGAATGCGCTAAGAGCACTAAACACCACATTTGTCTCCAGGATGATAAGATTTGTCGAGAAAGGTCAAGACGAGTCCCATTAGGAGGCCTAGTTGAACTGAACAAAATCAAAGGAGTGATTGGAGCAGAGGGACTGAGAGTCATGGTTGCGGGTGTTCCTGAACTATATTGTAACCCTGCACAAAGAAAGCTGTTACGACTGTGCGAAGGTTGCCCAAAGTGTCTGCCACGCTAGCTGAGGTAGTTAGGGACATGAGTCAGCTTGAGGATGTATATCTGACCCGTTATATGCCTGCTACTGAGCCTGAATGTATTGATTAATGTAAATATTGCAATGTTATGTATCTGTTACACTCCCTTGGAGGGACCCAAGAGTTTAAGGGGGGGAGAGTGTAGCGCTGCTTTAAAAGCGCTGCTTTAAAAACACTCTATTCTGGTGCATTGAACTATTGCTGCCACCAGAGGGAGACAGAGACATTGTTAGACTATGCTGGGCAAACCTGAACTACCTCTACCATCATCCTTTGCGTGAGGACAGGAAGGAGGTGGGACAGGAAGAGGAAAGAGTTCAGCAGCCTCGTGCAAGCCAGGACAGAGTGAGTGGAGCAGTGAAAGGTGGAGGACGCACGTTGGAGCTGTCAGGTAGACATGTGCACAGCACAAGATTTTGTTTTAAACTAATGGATTAGTCCTAAAATGCAATTTATTTAGTTGCTAAAGAAATTTGTTTTCAGTTCTTTAGTATGAAAACTAATTTCATTCATCCGAAAACCAGTGGATACAATTACTATTGTAGTGGCTCCTCAGATGGCTGAGATTGCTGATTGTTACAGTATCTCTCACTCTCAGCACAATGTGTCAGGCAAAGCTGTTACAGTAACTGACTGCTGCTCATCACAGCGGTCAGAGTTTCCGTAAAACTAGTAAATAATATTTTTATATATAAGAGGTTAGAATGATATTATTTCCTTGTTTTACTGAAACTCTGAGTGCTGTTACAGTCAGTTACTGTAACAGCTGAGCCTGATACATTGTACTGAGAGATAATATAACAAGCAGCCAATCTCAGCGCTCACAGCCACTGGATTTAAAGGGCTAAAAAAAGGCTCCTCTCTGTATAATGTATAGAAGATCCTTCTGCATTAATTAATATCCCTCTCTGTATAATGTAGATAACATCCTCCTGCATTAATTAATACCCCTCTCTGTATAATGTATACAACATCCACCTGTATTAATTAATACCCCTCTGTATAATGTATAGAACATGTCATGAATTAATTAATGTCCCTCTGTGTATAGAACATCCTCCTCAATTTATACCTTTCTCTGTGTAATGTATATAACATCCTCCTGCATTAATACCCCTCTCTGTATAATGTATAGAACATCCTCCTGCATTAATTAATGCCCCTCTCTGTATAGAACATCCTACTGCATTGGCATGTGGAGGGTGCAGAACTTCGGAATGCAATGCTTATCCAGCACAGGAGTGAGAACTTTTACTTAAACTTTGTATCTCTGTGGGGTAGACACAGGAATATAAAAGTAGAGGAGAGGGAAAATATTAACGTAAATCGGTCTGAAAGCTCAGAGAAGAGATGACTGGTGCAAATTTATTTTTATAATAAAATAAAGCACTTTAAATCCAGGGAAAACATTCAAATAAATCACACTGAAGGCTCATAATGACAGAGTAACTGTGAGAGCTGGATACTAAAAGAAAACCTTTATAACAAGCAGCACTGGGAGAGGAGAGGGACTTTATATAAAACGTGTATTATAGATGAGGAAAGGGGGATAGTGCTCCTGAATAATATAAAATGTATCAGACCCCTATATAAGCCCCTATTATGCAGAGCGGGAGGGGAGATAACACACGTTTTATAAAGCCCCTCTTTTCTCCCAGCGCTGCTTGTTATAAAGGGTTTTTTACTATCCAGCCCTCTTCTGTCATTAGCTTTCAGTGTGATTTATTTGAATGTTTTCCTTCTCCAGCTGCTTTTATCATCTTGTCTGCCTCATAGACATGCAAGGGTTAAGTAAAGGTTTCCTCTCCTGTGCTGGCTGTCTGTGCTGCGAGTGAGTATTCTGGAGCTCTATCACTGTCAGATTTTCGAGTAGGGGTCGGGAAGGATTACGCATACAAACCTTTTCTGTAGCTTTGCGATGTTGCGCTCTTCATTGCTGGTCTCCTTCACTCAATGAAATATCACAAAAAGGACTGAAACTAAAATGTAGTGCATTTTATTTTAGTTTATTTCGTTTTTTGTACTGAGCAGTTTCGTATCTCTTGAGTCATACTAAAACCAAACTATCCCAAAATTCTGACTAAATCGTTTTAGTACTAAAATGAATGCACATGTCTACTGTCAGGGATCGCAACCAGCCCGGAGTACAGACGCTGTCTTACTGGTGCTGGTGATCGGGACAGTGACCGTGTTAAGACCTACCTGCGCAGCGCTGAGAGGTCTGGAGGAAGAGTTAGATCAGCAGGACCCCGAGTTAGGAGACCGCGCTGATCGATTGGGAGTGCAGGTGGTGGATCGTTGTTCCAGTTGTGGAGATTTGGCAAGCTGAGAGCAGATTCAGTAGCACGGAGTCCCAGTACACAGAGGAGAAGATCTTGTAGTCGAGGCATCAAGTGCTGGACAGTTTCGTTCATCGGATTGGTGAGAGGCCTCCAGGCCGCAGTTCCAAAACAGAAACACACGCTGCAATATTGTTTAATTTCACAGGGCCCCAACGGTGACTAGTCGAAGATTGTCTGTTTCATTCACTGGCCAGTTGAATACAGTACCCGGGTACCCTAAGCAACACACATACATATTTTTGAGCTATTATTCACGGGACTTACACTCCAGAACTGAGGGGGTTAACCTTTTCTTTTACCGCCGCATGTTTTTCCCACGTTACGAATTCTTGTCACTCAAATACCGTATATGCTTATTATATGCTGCTTTATTGGGATCAGTAAAGAACATAATATATAAAAATCCACAACAGTGCTGGTGTATATTTATTCCCTAGTGCGGTGAGACTAACCCGAGGTTTATTCAGCGGCTCCTCCGGGAGTGAGCGCTACAGTTGCAAATGGAAAAAAATATATTTATATATACACTTTTCGTCTCCAAATATTCTGCATGAAGCTGCCGAAGACTGCTGACAACCACCAAACAGATTGTCGAATACCACTGTAGACCGCTGAACACCGCGGAGCTACAAGGAAGAAAACAGACCTCTGCTATTCTTTAAAAAGTGTTTAGTACAATAATAGTGCAAGAAAATGTGTGGACATAATAAAGGCCCTAAAAAATAATAATAAGGTCTGTTAGAGAATAATAAAACGCCATTATAAAAAATGGGAATCCAGAATTTCACTGGAAAAGTCCAGAAAATTCCAAAAAATTATTAAAAGATTGTTTGCTGAAATGAAAAGAATAAACAGTTGAATAAAATAGAAACGATAATATTTTTTTACATTGAATCCTATGGGGGTCACCAGTTTAAACCTGTCGAACTGAATCATTGAAAGTCAGGGCAATTCAAAGACATTTCGGTGCAGTTCGGTGTTCTCTGAATGGAATTAACCATTACTTCTATACGGGACAATTTCACTGCTGCCAGAGATCGCCGAATTGTGGCGAACTGCACCGTATTTCCCTGTTAGTTCACCAGTGTTTGGCAAATTGACAGCTTTCTGAATAGCCGAACTGCCACGAAATTGCAACATACAGTGAAATTCACCATCTGGTGGGCTTCGGTGGCAAATTCAGCGGTCTTCGAATAACCCTTTATGAGTTTAAACACTTGCTGGGTTGGTGATCGACTCATAGCAATTATGCAGGCATTATAGGAAGTGATATTGCGTTATGACTGTTTGTTTCTCTTGTTTGAGAAGAACATGATTGGAGTCCATCTTTATCCTGCAGGCAGCCATAGAAAGAAATGCATTATGAAGGTGCATCCTGTAATAAATGATGCCACATTACATAATTTAATTCATAATTTTTTTCTATTGACTAAGGCCCGTTCTACTAATTTACCTGGAGTCATGTATACTACATTTCTGTTCGCATTATAAGAAAACAGAGTCAGTGTCTTCGATGTTGTCAATTAACCACGTTTCACTGATTAATGAATGGACCCGTGAAGGCACAACAGACATAAATCTATTCCACAGTTTCTATTATGTGCATTAAACTGTGGAGCCTACATTAAATGTGCGAGAAAATCATAAAGCTTGCTGACTGATTGGAAAACCATAATGTTTTCATATATTGTGACATTGAGTCATCAGCAGAAAAAATGTATGTTATGATTTGAGGTATCAAGACTCCTAAAGAAACTGTCAAATGCAAACTATACAGCAGACTATAGGGGTTATAAAAGGAGAGCCGAAGTGGCCCCGAAATTGCGCCGAACAATGAATTTCTCCGTACTGTGCAATTTCGTGGCCATTTGACTTTTCAAAAAGCAGGCAATTCTCCAAATTTTGGCGAATTGCCAGTGAAATACAGTGGTGTTCGGCTGCTGTGAAAGTCTCCATAGAGAAGCAGTGGTTAATCTATTCAGAGAAGACCGAACAGCAATGTCAGTGAAATGCCCTGATGTTCGATGGTTTCATTCAGCAGGTTTAGTCCGACGAATCCCAAAGGTTTCAATGTAAAAAATATTCCTGTTTTTTATTAAATACTTTTAAAATTGCTTATTCTTTTAATATAAAGCAAAAAGTATCTTTATTTTTTAGGCATTGATAGGGATTATTTTGTCAATTTTATTTTTAATAGCGTTTTTTTCCCATTTTGAAACAGACTTTTTTATTATTATTATTCGTAGGACCTTCAATTTTATTTTCAGACATTTTCATCCAGTAGTTTTTTTGCAAATGCGTTTTAAAAGTGACAGTGGTTTACTTTGTATTTGTTTTACCCTGTTCGGTGACTTGTCGGCATTTTCCGGCAGCTGGTCGGCGCTTGGTTTGGGGAGTTGTTGGCATTTTTCGGTTTGTTTGTTTTTTTCGGCAGTTTTTCAGCAGTTTTTCTGTTCGATATGGCGGTTTTGTGGATGAGTTTGACGGATTTTCTCTGCACTTCGGGGAATTTGATTCTCCGAAGTGCAGGGAACAAAAAAGCACCAAATTTCCACTGAATTTCGGTGCTTTTTGAATAACCCTGTATATGGTTCAATAGGTCCAACTAATACACTCAAGGGTATTCAGAGAAAGGTGAAACTCTGGGGAACTTTTGGAGAAGTGAAAATTCTAGGTCAAAATAGCTGATTTGGAAAGTGAGATAAATGGGAGAATTTTTCTGATTTGGCTATTTTGACCTAGAAATATCACTTCTGCGAAGGTTCTCCAGAGTTTCACCTTTGTCTGAATAACCCTGTATGTGTAACAATAGTGTGTCAGATATTATTAACCCACCTATTCCGCCATAGCTTTTAATACTTTTACTGGTACTACGTGCTCCATGCACAAATTGATTTTGAGCACAACTTAATTGGTGTCAAAATACACAACCTGCTCTAATACCTACATTTTGCTTTGGGGATGTGGGAATCCGGGCCTCTGTCTAGTAGTAGTGATATATTATTTATCATTGTAAATTAAGAATAAAAATATATATATATATATATACAGTGGCAAGAAAAAGTATGTGAACCCTTTGGGATTACGTGGAGTTTTGCATAAATTAGTCTTAAAATGTGCTCTGATCTTCATCTAAGTCACAACAATTTGAAAAACACAGTCTGCTTTAAATAATACAACACAAACATTATATGTTTTCATGTGTTTATTGAACATAACATGTAAACATTCACAGTGCAGGGTGGAAAAGGTATGTGAACCCCTAGCCTAATGACTTCTCCAAGAGCTAATTGGAGCCAGGAGTGAGCCAACCTTGAGTCCAATCAGGGTGATATTATTGGATGTGTTGCTGAAAGCTGTCCTGCCCTTTAAAAACACACACCAGTTTTGGGTTTACTGGTTTCAAGAAGCACTGCCTGATGTGAACGTTGCCTCGCAGAAAAGAGCTCTCAGAAGACCTACGATCAAGAATTGTTGACTTTCTTGAAGCTGGAAAGCGTTACAAAAGTATCTCCAAAAGCCTTGATGTTCATGTGTCCACGGTAAGACAGACTGTCTACAAATGGAGAAAGTTCAGCACTGTTGCTACTCGCCCTAGGCGTGGTCGTCCTTTAAAGATGACTGCAAGAGCATAGCGCAGAATGCTTAATGAGGTAAAGAAGATTCCTAGAGTGTCAGCTAAAGACTTACAGAAATCTCTGGCACATGCTAACATTTTTGTTGACACATCTACAATAAGGAAAATATTAAACAAGAATGGAGTACATGGGAGGACACCACGGAGGAAGCCATTGCTGTCCAAAAAGAATATTGCAGCATGTTTGAAGTTTGCAAAAGAGCACCTGGATGTTCCACAGCACTACTGGCAAAATATTCTGTGGACAGATGAAACCAAAATTGAGTTTTTTGGAAAAAACACACAACACTATGTGTGGAAAAAAAAAGGCACAGCACACCAACATCAAAACCTCATCCCCACTGTAAAACATGGTGGAGGGAGCATCATGGTTTGGGGCTGCTTTGCTGCCTCAGGGCCTGGATGGATTGTTGTCATTGATGGAAAAATGAATTCCAGAGTTTATCAAGACATTTTGCACGAAAACGTAAGACCATCTGTCCGCCAACTGAAGCTCCGCAGAGGATGGGTGATGCAACAGGACAATGACCCAAAGCATACAAGTAATTCAACAAAAGAATGGCTTCAACAAAACAAAATACGCCTTCTGGAGTGGTCCAGTCAGAGCCCTGACCTCAACCCGATTGAAATGATGTGCATGACCTTAAGAGAGCGATTCACACCAGACATCCCAAGAATATTGCTACACTGAAACAGTTTTGTAAAGAGGAGTGGTCCAAAATTACTCCAGATCGTTGTGCAAGTCTGATCTGCAACTACAGGAAACGTTTGGTTGAGGTTATTGCTGCCAAAGGAGGGTCAACCAGTTATTAAGTCCAAAGGATCACATACTTTTTCCACCCTGCACTGTGAATGTTTACATGTTCTGTTCAATAAAAACATGAAAACATATAATGTTTGTGTTTTATTATTTTAAGCAGACTGTGTTTTTCAAATTGTTGTGACTTAGATGAAGATCAGAGCACATTTTATGACCAATTCATGCAAAAGTCCACGTAATCCCAAAGGGTTCACATACTTTTTCTTGCCACTGTACATACTGAACGTAAAGAAATACTAGTAACCTACACAGCGCAGAAACCCTATACAAATATTACAGTGACTATAGTGGTCTATGCTCTATAGTGGTCTATACACACAATAATTACACACGAGATGGTACAGCGCCACACAACATGTATCTACCACCATGACACCCCAGATGGCCAAAATTCAGGATATAGTGGTTTCCCCTATACCAATGTACATAAAATGCAAAAGTATATAACCTGAATTTGTGCAAATAATGCTCTCTGGGGTACTGGAATCTCTCGTATATATGGAAGAAATAATAAACAATGATTGTGCAATACAGTAAGTACTTTTTTAAAAAAATGTTAAATTATACTGAGATTATCCCACTCACAAGTGTAGAGCCTAGTCACTGGCTCTGAGTGGGTCCAGGCTTGCGGGTGTATTGCCTTCAAATACTTCTCAGGTGACCCCCACCTTGTTAGGAATATGTTATCCGGGATCATGCAGTAAAGAGAAGGAAGAAAAAAAGAACTCTACTTGTGCAGATCTATAAAGGTTCTCAATATAGTATTCCAGAGATTTTGTACTCACATTTTGTTTTAAGGATATACGCTCATGGGTTTATTCTGGTAGAGGGAAACCCAAAGGAAAACCGTCCTGAATTCGAAGAATAAACGCAGCAGCAACAGTAATATAGAAATGAATATAGAATATAGAAATCGGAATATATATATATATATATATTATTGTTTATCGGTAGAGGATATTGTGAGATGCACAGAGATAAGTATTAAACTTATATCCCTATGTACTCTAAATATGTGTATCTCCCCAATCCGAGATACGCCGTGAGGAAGAAAATGTTAAGATCAAGTTTTACATCATGAACTGGTATACGCGAGCTGAAGAAACGCGAACCGGAAGTAACATAATAGCGGTTGGAACGCAAATGGAACGCGGAAATGAACTGCGCATGCGCAAGATGGCGACGCCCAACGCAGAACGACTGAAAGAAAACCGGAAGCAGCAATCATCATCAACAGGACACATGGGGACATTTTAAACAATTAATGGACACTATATAAGGACCTATAGGTCCAATACATTCGCTACCAGCTGATGAAGCCGCTACTCCATGCGGCGAAACGCGTTCTGGAGCATGTTTTTACATTTTAAATAAATTTTATTTTATTTTATTATCCCTGTTCCTGTTGCTGCTGCGTTTATTCTTCGAATTCAAGACGGTTTTCCTTTGGGTTTCCCTCTACCAGAATAAACCCATGAGCGTATATCCTTAAAACAAAATGTGAGTACAAAATCTCTGGAATACTATATTGAGAACCTTTATAGATCTGCACAAGGAGATTTCTTTTTTTCTTCCTTCTCTTTACTGCATGATCCCGGATAACATATTCCTAACAAGGTGGGGGTCACCTGAGAAGTATTTGAAGGCAATACACCCGCAAGCCTGGACCCACTCAGAGCCAGTGACTAGGCTCTACACTTGTGAGTGGGATAATCTCAGTATAATTTAACATTTTTTTAAAAAAAGTACTTACTGTATTGCACAATCATTGTTTATTATTTCTTCCATATATACGAGAGATTCCAGTACCCCAGAGAGCATTATTTGCGCCAATTCAGGTTATATACTTTTGCATTTTATAGTGGTCTATAACTGAGACTCTCAAAGCCTGTGTGGAACAACAAAAACAGTGCTTGACGCAATATGCTTCCGTATTTCTTTTAATATATTATTATATACACGTTTTAGGTCACCATCTTTTTATGCATTGCTTTGGATATAAAACCAATGCATAAAAAGAGGGTGACCTAAAACATGTATGTAATGATAGATTTAAGAAAAAAATCTGCAGTGGTAGATAATATCAGAGCAATAATAGCAACTAATATAGTGACAAAGTGTGCAAAATGTCACAAAATAAAAGATACAGATGTAGCCGATAAAATCGGGTGAATGGTAACATGTACTGTAGTGCCAAATTTTGCAAAATGACGCAGAATAAAAAATACCAAATACAGATGTGACATTAAAATGTCAAATATTAGCGTATATTACAATGAAATTGCTGGAAATCCTTGCGTATAATAAAAGAGTTGGTGCGTATACAAAATGAAATACAGTACTCAATGTAGTTTAACCCCTTCACTGCTGAGCCATTTCACGTCTTAAAAAACATGTTTTTCCTTTTTTATTATTATTTTTATTAGTTTTTTTCTTTTCTTTAAACATGGTCAGGCCATGCTCTGGCCTTTCTAATGATACCAAACATCACCCTGCTAGCTGCCAACAGTCAGGAGATATCGGGGTTCAAAGGAACCCCCTATCTTTCCTTTGGAGTCAATGAGGACGTTCCCCACAAGTCCTCAGCAGTGAAAGGGTTAAAAACTGAATTTCAAAACCAATAGTGTAGAAATATATATATACCGTATATAGATACATATATATATATAGATAGACAGATATAAAAATATGTGCATATAATAAAAAATGGAATACAAAACATTTATCTATTGATCAGGCAGTGTATAGTTATATTCGAGTGTGTGTTTCTTCTATTTTAAAATTGTATCTATTATTTGATACATGATCTACCAAATTAGTATTTTAGAATGGTTAGCAGGAAAGAGTTATTTGCTAAGGTTTTCTTTTTTTCTTTTTTTAAAGATCTGTACTTTTATTTCTCTTGTGAATAATCTGCATGCTGTGGCTTTCATACTCTGAAACACAGCAGATGGATCTTTTTTTATGACATGGTAGATTGGTATTGTCATTTAATGGTGTTTTATATTTCTAAGGCTAGCTCTCTTCACTTCTTTCTCATCATATCTTGGGAAGGTACCAAAGGTGTTATTCATGACACCCACCACCTAGTTTCAGTATAGCCTTATATATTCTACAAACAATGTATTTATGTTCTCCCTTTCTTTTGGTTTTATAAAATACTGTCCTCTGTTTGCTACTTTTCCTCATTTTTGTTTACCTCACTGAACATTCTATGCAGTTCGTTATTTTTTCCATCACTCCGTTGCATTTTCATCTTTTTTCTACCACTTTATCTGTCATCTCCACTCTGTTTCCGTTAGCCTCCGTATAATATTCACGTTTTATTATATTTAACATTTCCACATTCTCTCTCCTCATCTGTAGCTCTCCGTGGTGCTGATTTTACTTTACTCTGCGTCAACATGCCTCAATCTCTTTTCCTTCATCTCTGCCTCCTCCCTTTGTTTACCTCTTCTCTGCTTAGCCCTTATTTTAGGCAGACCCCTGCTATTTCCCTTTTTTCATGACATTACCCAACCAATTGCCCTCCCTGTTTGGTACTGTTTCACACATACACTCGCTCCACATTCAAAGCAGTTCTATTATATTTTTCTTTCCATCATTCCGCTGCATTTTCTATTAATATTTGGGCTATTGTTCTTGTATCAACCCACATAAATGTTCCTGAAATGTTTTATTATAACATGATTACCAGTTTTTGTTGGGAAATGCATTACTTGACTCTGCATACATTAAAAAAAAATGTCTGGACCCATTACAGCAACCATGGCGCTCCACATGTTTTGGAACTACATCTCTCAAGATGCTTAGCCTCTCATTAGGTTGTCTGAACATCATGGGAATGTAGTTCCAAAACATCTGAAAGGCCAAGGTTGCTGACACCGATTTTATAGTTTAATATTACATATTTAATATTTTTAAAATTGATAATTACACGGATATTTATTATTTTTATTTGATTACTAGGAAGATATTCATTGCATTAAGTGTGATTATTTCTATCAAGGCTGAGTACAAAATTCGAACACGGCTATATACCCCTAGCACTGGATTACTGCCACCAAAATGTATTAGGTGGAAATATTTAGCCTATAGATACACTGTGCCTTTAAAAAATATATGTATTCATGTATACCTGCATAAACCTAGGCAGAAATGACTGGGACACAGTCCGACCAATGCTATGCTAAGGAATGGATATATAAGTGGTATATTTGTTCTTCTAGTAGCACAGTATGTGCATGACTCAAACTACTTGAGGTTAATTTGTACTTCTTAGTGTCATTGACCCACACATAGATTCTTTATGCTTGTTCTCCCCAGGAATACGTTATTGCAGTATTCATTGTGAATTTTTAACAAGCGCTCTACCGTCTGCATGGTGGAGAAGAATGCAGATTTAATCTCATACTGATCTGTTGTACGTCATCCATATCGTAGACTCCATACTGCAGTGAAACTCTTACTCAGCTAATCTCTGTATTGCCATTTTCATTTGTAATGAATGTCCCAATTGCTGTCTGAGTGATAGCAACAAGGGAAAAGAAAATCCCTGTGGACCATAAAAGGCACTGCCCGAGCAGTGGAATATCATTAAATGACAAAGGATATCTGACACTCTGCGTTCCTTTTTAATATTTAATTGTTATTTTGGCACATAACACTGTGTCATTTTGCCAAATGTGTCAGTGGGTTCAAAAAAGACAAGATTTGTCAATTAGAAGAGTGTAAAGTGTCACAGGAAGGCAGATGAGGAGCGTAGAATGTAGTTACGAAAGAGTGTTAAAGGCAGAAGAAAGAATGTGAAAGAAAAGTGAGCAAAAACAGAGTTTGTGGGAGTACTAAGAACAAGCATCAGCATAAATGATCTGTCCTACAGTGGGTCCTCCCTCAGATCTCACAAGATCCTAGCTTTATGGTGCCATTACAGAGAAGACTACTCCATATATGCCAATCAGACTGATATTACCCGAGTGGGTGGCCAGTGCTGAAATGCTAAGGAAGTCCTCTCTGCATGACTAATGCAGCAACCACCAACAAGCATTTTGGCCATGTTGGACCTTGTCAGGAGGGCATAGCTGACACCCCTCTAGGCACCTTGAGCAAGGGCATCTTGTCTGGTCTACCCCACAGACATATAGTATGCAAAAGCAGAGTTTGTGAGAGTACTGAGAATGGGGTTTACTGTACCTCTAGTGTAGAGATGGCTTCCTTGGCATTTCAGTTGTGGCCATCATTTGTAGGTGATAGCAGACTGAATTGCATAATCATATGGAATAGTCATCTCTGTAATGACACCATCGAGCTAAAATCCTGTGAGACCTGAGCAGGGACACACTGTAGAGCAGGCCACTAGTGCTGTTACTTGTTCTCAGGACATTGCAACTAGGCTATATCTAATAATACGGTGAGGAAACAAAATTACTTCCCGTGCAGTTTTGTTTGTGCATAAATACTGTAGTCTACTCTATATGGGTATTGAGTGCAGGATGGCTCAAGATCACGTACAGGTCTATTCACTAAAAGGTGAAAATAGCCAAACCAGAAAAATTCACCCATTTATCTCACTTTTCAAATTGGCTATTTGGTCTAGATTGTTCTCTTCTTCTGCTAATTCTCCTGAGTTTCACCTACTGTATGTGGAATAGACCTGATAGATAAACATCTTGACAGTAAAAAAAACAAACAAAAGCAATTGTCAGTTTATAGCATTGTAGCTATAGCTTCCTTTGCTATTTGACAGAGTGGAAATACGAAATGGGTTATCCACAAAATTCACTGTGGTGCAAAATCGATGAAAATAACTGTATTTGCAACTACAGTGAACTCCGGCTGTCCATAGACATAAATTTAAACAATGGCAGGCGTGTTGCTTCAATAACTGCTAGACAATGGTAACATCATTATTCTTCTGCAAAATAAGTAAACTGCAGCTAGGTCTCCATTTAGCATTGTTCTGCAGTTGTTACCAACCCCAGTGAATATACTTCAGTGATTTTAAAGTGGCAATCTCCATTGAACTCCGATAAGAACAGCACTTAAAAAATGCTAGACGACATTGACTGACAAAATTGTGCAAACTATAATGAAATCCATGATAAATAACCGGATACTATGGTGGAAACTCTATTGAGAACTTGCACCGAGAAATACGTGTGATAACTTTGGCAGAAACCATGGTGGAAAGAACAGTGAAAAGTACCTAGAACTCCTGTGGAAGTTTCCTAAACAAAACAATTCAAGATAGTTTTACGTTTGTTGATGTTTACTGAATCTATAATTTTTTCAGTGAAGGTATGGTGTTTTGTGAATAACCGCATAAGTTGCCAAGGGCTTCAGAGATGCTGTGGTTCATAGTTGAGCCTCAGGAACTTAGATGCTCAAAACTCACTGCATTTTTCCTGATATTCCACTGAATTATTGTAGTTTGAGATGATGTATTATTTTTCCACAATATTGTACATATTACCTATTCCATCTATCAGGGGTCCTCAACCTTGGCCTTCCTGATGTTTTGGATGTTGGTTATGTATGAAGAGGAGACAGTGAAATCTTGTGAAAATGCAACATTAGACTTAAGTGAATTAACCCCATAGTAACAGCCAGTTTTACAAAAATCCGTCCGAAAGTGCCCGCTGCTGTTTCTGCGCTGTTTGGACTACATTACACTGTTGGTGCTAACGTTAGCACTCACCTGAGCATTAGCATTAGCCCAGGTAGCCACCGCATATTACAAATCTGTTAGCGTTTGGAATCTTGCGCTTTTCAGCGCGAGGTTACTGTACTTTGTGCTCCCTATACTTAACATGAGGAGCGCAAGTGTTAATCAGCGTTAGGACTACAAAGTCCTAACGCTGATTAACGTTCAGCTGTGCTTAGCAAAAAGCTAACCACAGCCAGGACTTGGTGCTAACGGATTCCGCTGGTGCAGAATCTGTTAGCACCAGCAGAAATCCCCCCCCCAAATCCAGATACTCACCTACTATCCCGCGGCGAGGACACGGCTCTGTCCGCCTCTTCCATCCGGCAGGAGCAGGGAGAGACTGGGGGGAAAAAGTCCCCCAGTCTCTCCCTGCGGATCACTAAGCCGACTTGCCGGATCTCGCGAGGCGAGATCCAGCAGGTCATGTGACCGGCACAGGAGAAACTCAATGGAGTCGACTCCATCGAGTGGATGCTCGCAGCGGCACTTAGCCCTGCCGCGCGCATCCTGAGGCTTAGCAACAATAGGTAACAATGCAGGCAGCCTTGTAAGCGCCTGCATTGTAATCCCGTGCTAAAACAGGGGCACTAGGGAGAAGACTGCAGGCACAGTTTTTTCTCCCTAGCGTCCCCGTTTTAGCACGAGGATTGTAATGTAGCCCTTTGTGTTAAGGTCAAATTTTTCTCTTGCTCATTTAAGCAACCCACACATATTATATACCGTTTTTCCCACCTTTAAATGGACTTTCTGTAGATACCATTATTTCCATCATATCGTATAATTTACTATAAAACAAATATGATGAAAAAAAAATGGAAAAACACACCTTTTCAGAATTTAATCCCCAAAATCTACAACCGCCAAACCCCCCCCCCCCGGCTAAATAGTTTCAAAACATTGTCCTGAGACTAGAAATACCCAATTTTTACATGTTTTTTTCTTTTTAACCCTATCACTGCTGAGGCATTTCACCTCTGTGTGCTCATTTTGACCGTTTTATGCTCATCATTTTTAGATGCCAGCTTAAGTCCTATTTTATTAAACCCCCCCAGACAATTTTTTTTAACCCTTTCACTGCTGAGGCATTTCACACCTCTGTGCTGAGCTAATTTTTACTGGTTTTGCTCATCTTGTTTAAACGCGATTTGAAGCCATGTTTTATTATACAACCCAGACATATTATATACACCGTTCATTCCGGCAGACTCGGCAGATTCATAATATATCATTATTATATGTATACGTCATGTCCTCCCTGAATATTATAACAAAACATGCATTAAAAATTGAATTTTCAATCATCTACATTGTGTAACGTGTTTTTTTTCACATTTTATCATGCAAGCCTTTTCAGTTATATTTTCTATGGGGTGCACTTGTTAAAAAAATTAGGGACCCGTTACAATTTTTTGGGGAAAAATATGTGTTTTTTAGCAAACGCCCCCCCTAGAAAAAATGGTTAGTGCAGCATCATTGTTCACATTATAATTTAAATGAGAACAATATTGCTGCATTAATAAAACAAAAAAAGTTTAATATTTTTTACATTTTTTCATTTTTATTTCTTTTAATTTAATTTCTAATTTTTTACATTTTACATGGCCAAGTTTGGTATCATTGGAAAGGCCATGTTCTGGCCGTTCCAGTGATACCACACATAAACACCTAGCTGCCACGGATCAGGAGATAGGGGGTTCATCGGAACCCCCTATCTCCACCATAGGTGTCACGGCTCACTGCAGGGGTTAAGGATTCGAGCCCAATATGCGGTTACACAGATGAAGAGGCAGAAAGGGAAGGTTATAATCCAGAACATAGGTTTATTAAATAAACAGAAGTAACCCAAGAAGGGGAATCTGAATAACTAATAACAATAGATAGGAACTGGATGGGCAGGATAATATATACAGAAGACAGGGTACACTTAGCAGAAGGGGTAGACAGGACAGGACACTGAATAGCACAATAGGGCTAATAGAACAGGTACTGGACGCTGAATAAAGAATAAACACAAGAGGATCAAAAGACACAGAAGGCAAAAGACACAAGAAGATCAGGCGCAGTATCAGAAGGGTTATGACTGGAGAGTGGTTAAATCAAGCTTAGGTCGGTGGCAGGCAGCTAGCATAGAAGTAGTCAGAGTCCAGATTCCAATGTCATACACGTGTTAGTCAATATATAGGATGATGGAGTCTTTATGGAATGTAGTAATGGTGAGGGGTTCTCAGGATACCAGATGGAGGGGTTCCCAGGATACCAGATGGAGGGGTTCCCAGGATACCAGATGGAGGGGTTCCCAGGATACCAGATGGAGGGGTTCCCAGGATGCCAGACGGAGGGGTTCTCAGGATGCCAGACGGAGGGGTTCTCAGGATGCCAGACGGAGGGGTTCTCAGGATGTCAGTAGAGCATCAGGCAGGTCAGGCTTGCAATGAGTCGTTCTATGGTTAGAATAAACGATGCAGAAGCCCTGATTCAGAGGTGAGGCTGGATTAAATGGGCATTGCAGGCCCAGCCCACACCAGTCCAGGCAATGGCAAAATCAGGCCTGGAACTGCACTTCACTTGCCCTTTTTACCGCGTCTGCGGCGCGAACCATGACAATAGGTGGCAGGTAGGGGTTAATTGCAGAAATGACGTCATCTCGCTAGGCCCGCTCCTGTTAGCGCCATATCGCGATCCAGCCCTCTAGGGGTTAAAGACAGCCACCGCTTGGAAGGGCAGGCTGTGCCCTTCCAAACGGTGCCTGCCTTTCAGTTGTGGCCTGCCCAGATGGGGAGGGAGAGATGTCCAAAGGACCTCCCCTTCAGGCACCTTCCCCGCACTCTATCGTGCCAGCCTGGGTCCCGGAGGCTGGGCTGACATCAAGGATGTCATCACCGGGGGGCCACTGCGATCGGCCGGAATCCTGGCCGATCACCGCTGCAAAGGGGGGACGCGCTCAGCGTCCTCTGCAGCGAAGTGGCCATGCGGCAGGACGCGCTGAGCGCGTCCTCCGCATGGAAGGGGTTAAAAAATATATATATTTTTTAAAATTCCATTTTTCTTTTTACAACAAACTTGGTCATGTTTGGGCCATGATCAGGCCTTTCCAATAATATAATTCATGACCGTATAGCTGCCATGGATCAAATGATCCCTGTATCTTCACTTGGAAGCTAGGGGTTTAACTGGCCCACTGACATCATGACACATATAATCACAAACAAGACTTTTTCTCCCTAGCGTCCCTGTTTTAGGGTGAGGATTGTAATAGTTCCCCATGTGTATAGGTTTGCTCATAGAAATATAACTCAGCGATATAGACTGTGTGTTTCCTGGAAAAGAGAATTGATCTGGCTTTAACGCGTCATAAAGATTGCCTGGTCTATGTTTGACAGATATAAGGCAGATAATCCTGGCGTGCTTTTTCTGAAACTATTAGCTGAATGGTTATTCATAATGAACAGCTCTGGCAGAGTGTCTGAATGCCTATAAAACACATCTATTCCTGATACGGCAGAAGCAATGCCAGTATGTGCATAATTCATTCCGATATCCTCAGGCTCCCAGATGAACATTCATTTCTCACATCTTTGTCCCTTTTTGGTACCATTGCCAAAAAGCGGGCACCTGGCTTTTACATCACACACTCAAAGAGAGATAAGGAAACTATTTACTCTGGACATTCATTACGGATTTTACAAATTGTAAGGACGTTTGAATGCATTTCATGTCAGTGTTTGGCAAACATGTTTAATTGGTATGTTGGTACCTTACAGGATTCAAATGAAGTCATGCAGTACAAAATCATGAAAAAAATGATACGTATAATATACATTGAATACTATATATATATATATTGTCTAATTGATATTCTATAAATGTATCAATATAGATCCTATAAATAGTACACCATAAACCCACATTGCAATCTCGGAGTGGACCATACGCTGAGAATACATGTATACACAGCAGCAACCAAAGATTAGAAATCCCAAAATAAGACAATATAAGATTTAGATATGCTAAATATAGCACTAAGGAGACTGACTAGGGCAGTGGTCCCCAACCATGGTCCTCAGGGCCCACTAACAGGCCAGGTTTGCCAGATATCTGAAGCACAGCACAGGTGTTATGATTTGCTGCTCAGTGATTGCAGAATTCAGTCTGCTTTTCCCCATGGTGATCTACAAAATCTGGCCTGTTAGTGGGCCCTGAGGACCAGGGTTGGGGACCACTGGACTAGGGTACCCAGCATTTTTTTAAATTTTCTTTTTGAGAAAGTATTTACCAGGAAGGATACATTGAGATTTCTCTCATTTTCAAGTACTGTATGTCCTGGGGGCGAGTATGTATCATTGGGTGTCTTGCCCAAGGACAGTTACTGGAGAGGTGCTCTGGCTGGGATTTGAAACTGTGTCTCCATGGTCTCCACGGTTATAGAGCAGTGATGTTGCCTCTACTCCACCCAGACGGTACTATTTATTTAATAGTAATGCAATACCACCAATACCAATTTCGGTGCTTTGTACTTCGCTGCAGTTTGCTGTATTTTGGCGATTACCTTTCAATGAAATACAATGAATTCCCTATTTAGTGAATGGTCATCCTTTTATGACGAAACTGGAGTCACCAAAGGAGCTATCGAAGTCAGCAAGTATAAATCAGTAAAATGTAGTAAAAGAAAAGAATAAACAGCCTTTAAAAACATCTAAAACGATATGGCGTCACTTTGACTCTGAAGGGTCTGAGCAAATGTGACATTTTGTAAACCACTCGAGTAAAATAACCCTTCTCCTACATAGAAATTGGGGAGAATATAGCACCCCTTCATTTACACCCTATATATTATTTGCAATTACGTCAATTTCGTTATACTCTATTGCATAATCGAACCCCTCACGATTGGGCCAACTATCTCGGCTCTCTAGTACTAGCCAAGACTGCACTTCCGCCTTCTACCTCTGGAAACCGCTCTCCGAATGGCTCTCTTTTTTTCCAACCCCTTAGCCTTAAGATTTGATCAAAGCCCCGTTACATTCCCAGAGACACATCCCTTTTGCTAGTTATTAGAAAATATTTTACAAGCTCCTCAATAGAGAGTATATGGAGCCCACCAGAACGGCGCATGCCCGGTTACTGCCCAATAGGGAAAAAGGCCATACTATCAAAATGGATTTCCTCCTCTTTTTCCTCTTTCTGTATGGTGTATGAGTGTATGACAGGATTTATTTAATCTTTCTGCATGATTGGATAGAAGCCTCCTTACACCAGGAAGACAAAACTAAGACGTTCTTCCTTCACTGGCTTCCTCTTATAAAGGTATTACCGTCCGCCATTCAAACGTCATTAATAGATACCTTACTTTGTTCACCCTGGTATGTTCTACAAATGCTAAAAAGAACCCGTCCAATTCCATCAACACTCTCTGATCCCAGTCTTTCTCACTTTTTAACTTCATTCTCATAAGATTTATACCTTTTAGGTCTGGTTGTTTCTACAGATGAGACTTACTAATTTTGTATTTCATTCGCTTAGGTAAGTCGACATTCCCCTATATGTGGCATTAGAGTAGTTAATGGTTTGAGGCATGTTTCTTCTCTCCACTGAAATTCCTGATTAATGTGCTGATTGTTTGACTGATTGCTCTGTTTCATGTTATGCTGTGCTCATGTTTATTTGTTCTGTACTTGAACCTATTATAAATAATTAAAAAAATATATATATGTTTTTACATTGAATCCAATGGGATTAAATCTGCATGGGTTCTTCGATGACAGAAGGCTAAGAAGGAAGGGGAGAAGGTAAGGCTAGGGGACGAGGAATAATAGGACAGGTTCTTCTCAGAGGCGCCTGTAATTGGAAACTGGAGCTCCTTTCTTGTTGTCTTTCAAGCCAACAGCGATCAATCGAGATGGCAAATCGTATGAGATCTTCCAACATACGGGGTCGTTCGCCACTGGCGTGTTTGTCTTTTATGTGTTCCGCTTAATTCCAGGTGGTGTCTAATGGTGGTGTCTAATGCATATCGTCTGAAAGAGGTAACATAAAATAAGACGTCTCCCCTCAAGGCGCTAATGGTGGTTTGGGCTGTATCAGTCTTGAAGGGATCCCTCAACATAACCTCCATTGCAGAAGTAAACAAGATCCATGAATTTAGGGATGGATCATGGGCATGAATAAGAGTATGAGCCCAGGTATGTGCTTACCCTGTAAGAAGAGTTATAGTTGTTTGGACTTTAACATGATCAGGACCATACATTTAGCACAAAGTGCAAGAGGCAACTTGTTATGAACACCTGGTATTGACCCTTATTCCCGCTGAAACATTCAGGCAGGGGCATGGATGTCCTCTGGTTGCAGTGGAGGAATGAGAAAGGATTAGGATTGCGGCACTGACAGATTTGAATGAGACACTTGGAGCTACTGAGACTGGATGTGGGCCTGGTTGGTTTGCAGGTCCAGCAAGGACTGGGAGAGCGTCCCCATCTGGCATGTCAGAATGGTCAGGGCATCGGTTAGATCCATGGGTTCCATGGGCTCACTTGTTATGGCAGGTTCAGTAGGTATGGAACCCAGGATGTGGAGAGGAGGAATCCAGGCATCAGTACAAGAGGGGTTAATCCAGGTAGTGAGGTCAGGGAGGTCCGAGTTCAGAGCTGGCGGCACAAGAGCGTAGTTGATTGAGAAAGGAAGGTCTGGTAACACGGCTGGCTATCAAAAAAAGCGTACTTGATGCTTGGGAGGCACAAAATAAGTGAGCACCTCTGTCCCAGTGCTCAGGGTTTAAATAAGGATCCAGGAGCCGATCCCACCTACCCCCTAGCCCCACCCCTCCAGTCCTCCTCCTCCACTATTGGAGCAGAGGGGGAGACCCATGCATCCTAGCAACGGTCACTCCGGCCATGAATGCAGGGGCCCTGCCCCCCTCCGACACGCCACATGCACACCGACTCGCCCAGACGCTGGAATGATGGGGAGACCTCCACACTGCAGCTGAGGGAGGTCCCTGATGTTGATGCCCAGGTCTGAGGGCTCGCACACACCAGCAGGAAGGGCAGCGTACAACCCCTATGCCCCACCGTAGGATGCCGACAGCACCGTGATGAGTCCAGGGAGCCGGGGAAGGGGCATGGTGCCGTTTGGCATCTGTCAGAAAACATGATTGTCTTATATGCAGCAATTTTGGTGCACCGTATTTTATTGTCAATTTTCCAGTATTTGGTGAATTGACAGCTTAATAGATGAATTGGCCAGGAAATGCACCGAAAGGTGAAATTCACCATCCAATGCAATTCGGGGCAAATTCGGGAGTTTGTAAATAACCTCTAGAATGTCCAATGGTAAATAATTATAGTAACTTCGAATTCTTCGCACAACAGATTTTGGGTTTGGGGAACCACTGTTTTCACATGAGCTAGGTTCCCATATGAGTGTATTGTTTGTGTAATGTCTTGAGTGTGGAGGCAGAGGAATTGGTTTTCATCAGTTGCCAATGTGATACAAACAATAGAATCTGTGTAATAAGAAGAGGCTGAGGGAAGACAGAGTCAACAAATCTCATAATACTCTTAAATCTTATTTGATCCATAAGAAGGAAAACTGTGTTAAAGAAATATGAAGTGGGGCAGTGATCAGAGGAACGTGATGGCTAAAAGTATTACTTTATTAAAAAAAGATATACAGGGTTATTCAGAGAGCGGTGAAAAGCTGGAGAATGGAAAATTCTTGGTCAAAATAGCCGACTTGGAAAGTGAGATGAATGGGAGAATTTTTCTGGTTTGGCTATTTTGACCTAGAATTTTCCATTCTCCAGTCTTTCTCCTGCTTTTTCCCGCTCTCTGAATAACCCTGATAGTGTTACCCAGGAGTCATAGGCGTGCGCAGCCTATTGCATTAGGGTGTGCACCCAAAAGTTCAAACAGATGTGACATGTGAGAGATAGATATAGATCTATAGCTCTATGCACCCCGGGTCTTCATAAAAGACAGAGGGCTAAATTACGATCTTCACGCAAACGTTAACGCTCACTTGCGTGAGCATTAACGTTTGCTGCGGTGTTTAACGCATATTACAATCCAAACGCAAACTGGTTAAGAACCCCGGTTGCGTTTGGTACATTGTGCTTTTCAGCGCGAGGTTACTGTACTTTGTGTTCCCTAGATTTAACATGGGGAGCGCAAAGAGTTAATCAGCATTAGGATTACAATGTCCTAGCGCTGATTAACGTCCAGCTCTGTTTAGCGGAAAGTTAACCAGAGCCAGGACTTTGTGTTAACGGATTCCGCTTTTGCACAATCCCTTAACACTAGCCTCAAAAATAAAAAAATTGCATCAGATACTCACCTCCTGTCCCACGGCTCCAACCGCCTCCTCCAGCCGGCGGGAGCAGGGAAAGACTGGGGGAAAAGTTCCCCCCAGTCTCTCCCTGCGTATCACTAGGTGGACCGGCCGGATCTCGTGAGGCGTGATCCGGCTGGTCATGTGGCTGGCAGGGGGGAATTCATTGGAGTCCTTTGGACTCCAGCGAGTGGATGCTTGCGGCTGCGCTCAGCGCTGCCGCAAGCAACCAGGATTTTAACGGGCGGTAGCAATGCAGGCAATGTTTTTTGCGCCTGCATTGTAATCCATCGTTAAAATGCAGGCGCAAGGGGGAAAACTGCGGGCGCAGTTTTTCCTCCCTTTCGCCCGCGTTTTAATGCCAAGATCATAATTTAGCCCAGAAAAGTTTATTTAAGTCCATATAGAACAAAACACCGTTTCACCCCTACAGGCCTTTATCATGGCCCTACGGGCAGGGTTGTCTTTTCCTTATTTATCATGTATGTCTCATGTTTGTGCTCCCCCATTGTACAGCGCTGCGGAATATGTTGGCGTTTATAAATAAAGAATAATAAATAATAATAAATTATTATTATTATTATTATTAAAAGTACCTAAAAAAGGAAGACTCACCTATCATGTCCCGCCGTGCAACAGAGTCCGGTGGAGCCCAACCCAGAAGTGCTATGAAAACCAGCGCAATGCAGCCATCGCGTTGCGCCAACAGTTGACATTGCCGTAACAACCCTTTAGGTGAAAACACGTGGCAACCACAATAAGCAATTAAAAACAAACCTGATAAACACCCCCCCAATGGGGAATAAAGCCAACATGTAGGTGTGCAGAAGCCACATGGAGCGGTAGGAGATAACATCCTGTGCTCTGGGTCAATTTCCCTAATGATAAATTTAAGGAGCCATCCTAGGCTAAACGACCACTAATAGCCCAGTTACCAACCAACATGCTGATTGCAGAGAACCACGGGGGAGATTTATCAAGCCCCTAAGTATGTGCACCACTGAGAATATAGGCGCTTATTGAGCAGATCCCCACCAGACAACCCCGCCAATTGAGAGCAGAGAGCTCTCTGTGCAGACGTGGGCGAGTTTGTTGCGGACCAGTCTTTGCCTCAGGTTTTGGGGTTGCTTGAATGCAAAAAAACAGAAGAAATAAAGCTGACAAGAATAAGTCTCTCTCATAGAGGTGTAATTAACACTTCCCTGCCTCTTCAACGGGCCTAACCCACATGGTTACTAGGTTAAGCGTGCAAGGGCTCAAGGACTATTTGATAGCCCATTTGGAACTGATTCATTTTAAGGATCTAATTTTTCCCATTTTTGCACGTGGTTTTTAGACTATGGTCTGTAGGTCATTTTCTTTTTTTTTCTTTTTGGGTATTTTTCTCCTGCAATAAAGATTGTGTTTGCTAGTTTTACCTTTTAAATCATGCAATTTTTTTGCACCAATATGCCCTGCCTTATCTGGAGGTAGAACAGGGTTCCTGTCTGCCTGAGGTGTTTGTTATTTTGCTTGAATGCCAGTAAGGGGGGCTGTGGGAATATTTCTTTGAGCGCAGGGTCCTCTGTGACCAGTGGCTGCAGATCTTTGATTTTGCGAATTTCCTATAGAGTTGGGTTATAGGATACAACAAGAAGGATCCGAGTGGTGTTTTTCACTGGACACGAGGACCCTGCGCTCAAAGAAATTTTCCCACAGTCCCCTTTACTGGCATTCAAACAGCAGCAAAGAGGTTAAAGGAAAAAAAAGGGGGTAACATTTTGACTAGAGTGCCCCTTTAACCTTTTGCTGCCCCGCACTACTATTTAGGCAGCCGGCACACGAGCATACTGTACCGCGTCCATTACGGACGCACTTTTTCACGGGAGATATTGTGAGTACTGCATAAAGTGCGTCCGTAATGTCTGATGTCTCCACACCCTAGGAAAATACATGGCGGCGTTGTTTCTGCGTCCGTTTAGCTTTTTAACGTCGATGTTATTTTTGTGTCCGTGGCTTTATGCTTTGCCCGTCCGTGAACAAGTGCGCAGGGGCTTTGTGTGGTGTGTTTAATTGACTCCTTTATAAAGCTATGACGGACGTCAAACAGTACAGTCAGACAGACGCAAAATGTTTGCTAGTGTGCCGCCAGCCTTAGTCTCCTACTTGTACCTCACGATGCTGCCAAGACGCCCGCTGTCGTTCATATTTTTTTTAGAGTGCAGGCAGCAGATATCGTGGCGATTCTAGCAGCAATACCATCCTTTTGGGTGCAGATTTTTATGCACAGCAGCCTGTTAAAAGACAAATACATGTATTTACACACACAGTCATATGTTCACATACATAACTATACACACACACACCGGGGGTATGTAGCAATACAGCTCACAGCAATGTGTAGTGTGTATGTGCGTATCACAGAGCTCCACAGCAATAAAACTCACAGTAATATGCTGTGTGTATATGCGTATCACAGAGCTGCACAATAAAACGCAGTAATGTGCTGTGTATTTGCGTATCACAGAGCTGCACAATAAAACTAACCGTAATGCGCGGTGTGTATGAGCATATCACAGCTCTGCAGAAATAAAATTCGAGGTAATGTGCAGTGTGTATGTAGCACAGAATCCAGTAATCCACAGCAATAAACTGCATAAACGATTATATTTAATTTTATTATTTAAGTTCTATATGAAATCATTTAAATTTTAAAAATGCACTATTTACATAAACAGATATTTTAAAAATGTAAATATATAAAATTATTAATATACAAAAATCTCTTATTATTATATAAAAATGTTTAAACTTTGCCCCCTCTCCTGCTTACTTTTTTTGCAGGGAGAGGGTTAAACTTGAATCCTGGTGATCCAGTGACAGAGGGAGGGTCCGGCCAGTGATGGTACACTGAGCCACTTCATCTTGTCCGCATCCCCCACCACATTCCTGATGGCTATGGGAGTCTGCAATATGAGCAACATCTTCCCAGCTGGAATCTCGCGCTCGTAACTCAAGTGCCAGCGATCACCAATGACCTGTCAGCTGACCGCCGGCACTCTGACGTGTCCGCAGAGCGCCGCACTGCTCTGACACTGTCAGTCAGCGCCTAACTCAAGTGTGGGTCTGCTTTGCAGTCTGTTTGAAGCACAGATTGTATTGCAGAAACCACAGTCAGCTGGACCACCAGGGATTTAAATTCCTGCACACTAGGTCAAGGGACCCGGCGGCTGTGCATGGGATGCTGCCAGCTGGGTCCCAGAGTGTGCCGCAGCCGGGATTAGGGTGTGCCCAGGCACACCTGGCACCCCCCGTGCGCACGCCTATGCCAGGAGTATAGTCCTATTAAGATAAGCGTGGGAAGTCAATAGGATTTATATTCCCCAAATAAATTTCAAAATTACACACCATCTACCCCACACTCAAATTGTATATTTTTAAATATAAACATAGGTTGGGTTTCAGGGAATCCTTATAGTTGTCATAATAATCATAAATTCTTTGTTACTTCATATAGAAATATATATGTATATATACAGTTGTGTTCAAAATTATTCAACCCCCAATGCTGTAAAGGGTTTTAGGGAATTTAGTGTACATTTGTAATTGTATTCAGAATGAAATCCTACAAGGACTTTTTAAAGAACCATATGCAACTAAAATGACATCAATTGGTTTTGTAATACAGTAGTAAATGTTTATTTTGTGAATTCTTCATTGACACAATTATTCAACCCCTTAAAAGACTACCACTCTGAAGAACAGAGGTTCATTCAAGTGTTTTCAATCAGGTATTGAAAACACCTGTGGATGTCACGGAGCAGCAATAAAGCATAATAAGCACCAATTAAGCAGCTTTAAAATGACTGTGATACTCAGCTCCTTCTAGACATTTACTGGTGTGGTTACAAACATGGTGAAGTCAAGAGAATGGTCCAGGAAGACAAGAGAAGAGGTGATTACTCTTCACAGGAAGGGCAATGGCTATAAGAAGATTGCAAAGATGTTAAACATACCAAGAGAGACCATAGGAAGCATCATTCGCAAATTCAAGGCAAAGGGCACTGTTGAAACGCTACCTGGTCGTGGCAGAAAGAAGATGCTGACTTCGACTGCTGTGCGCTACCTGAAGCATAGAGAGGAGAAAAGTCCCCGTGTGACTGCTGAGGAACTGAGAAAAGATTTGTCAGATGTGGGTACTGAAGTTTCAGCTCAGACAATACGGCGCACACTGCGTAATGAAGGCCTCCATGCCAGAACTCCCAGGCGCACCCCCTTGCTGTCTCCAAAGAATAAGAAGAGTCGACTGCAGTATGCCAAAAGTCATGTGGACAAACCACAGAAGTTTTGGGATAGTGTTCTGTGGACTGATGAAACAAAATTAGAACTGTTTGGGCCCATGGATCAACGCTATGTTTGGAGGAGGAAGAACAAGGCCTATGAAGAAAAGAACACCTTGCCTACTGTGAAGCATGGCGGGGGGTCAATCATGCTTTGGGGCTGTTTTGCTTCTGCAGGTACAGGGAAGCTTCAGCGTGTGCAAGGTACCATGAATTCTCTTCAGTACCAGACGATATTGGATGACAATGTGATGCAGTCCGTCACAAACCTGAGGCTTGGGAGACGTTGGACCTTTCAACAGGACAATGATCCCAAGCATACCTCAAAGTCCATTAGAGCATGGTTGCAGATTAAAGGCTGGAACATTTTGGAGTGGCCATCGCAGTCACCTGACTTAAATCCGATTGAGAACCTCTGGTGGGACTTAAAGAAAGCAGTTGCAGTGCGCAAGCCTAAGAATGTGACTGAACAGGAGGCTTTTGCCCATGACGAATGGGCGAAGATACCCGTAGATTGCTGCAAGACACTTGTGTCAAGCTATGCTTCACGTTTAAAAGCTGTTATAACTGTAAAAGGATGTTGTACCAAGTACTAAGATTGAATGTCACTTGGGGGTTGAATAAAACTGATAATGATGTGAGCACAGAAAAGACATTTGTGGTTATTTCATTATAAATGTTATGTTATATTTGTCTGACCTACACGTGCCTCTTTGATTTAATCGTAAGCAAGATGACTGAATGATCAAAATCAATGTCAAACTGGCCAAAACACTAAATTTCAGTGGGGGTTGAATAATTTTGAACACAACTGTATATTTCTCTATATTAAACTTAAGTAAATGCTATTTAGTTTGTGGATCAAAAGGGAACTGCATTCCCTCTTCCAAAAATAGTGTAGGAACTGCGTTCCCAAGTGTTCCCGCTAGACTTGATAAATAGCACTCATTTGGTGTGTCATGGATATATGAAAGGCTAAAATTCCCCAATTGGGACAAAGCTCCTGACCCTACAGTATGAGCAGGTTTTTTAGGTGTGTAATCACATTATTGGGTCTGTGATGATTTGTTTAGAGAAAGCAACTTTGTTATCTTCACATGTGACTAATGTGATGTATTACATGAAAAAGATATACAGACATCAATATATTTCATTTCTCCTTTAATTCTCGGTTAATCTTCCAAGACCACAGAAGTCTGTTTTCTGTAGCAAAAAAACAAAAAAAATCCTCTCTTTTGTTTCCTGTGCAGAAGTTTGAACATAATCCTGTTCCTACGGGAGTGTCGTTAAATAGCTGGTATCAATCACAGAGCCTGGGTATAAATCATTTAAAGGCGAGGCAGGGCCAGTGATGCAGAGATAACCTTGTGTAATAGTAGATAGAGGAGCATAATGCAATCTCCGGCTAGCATTTCCAGGCCAGATGCGTGTGGGTATAAGCAGAGAAATTGTGAGTCGGATGAGAAAGTTTATTATAATATGAGAATTGGCCATGAAATGTATTGTGTGTTTTGATTCCAACCACATTTGAAGCACTGTTTTCTCATCCTCAAATAGTGTTCTGGGCGATTACAACTTCAATTTACCTTCATTTGACAGCATTGCCGACTAAAGCAGCTATTATTAGGAATGTAAGACATATGGAGTAAACCTTTCTTTTGTGGGAAATATTTAAACACATCAGGTGTGTACATCACATATATGGAACTGCTAGAATTAAGATTTTGTTTTTCATGTTCTTCTATACACTAGAGCCCACTAGAGGTGTGCATTCGTTTCGTAATGAATTGGAATTCGTAATGAATTTCATTAATTCGTATTTTGGAAGTACTTCCAAAATAACGAATCGATTTAACCCAAATTCGAAACGAAATGGTATCTAACGAATTTAATTTGTTATACTGTTTCATCACAAATGAAAAAAATATATTATTTGGGGTTTAATTTAGTAATCCGCATTGCGAATCAATTTCAACTATCAAATCGATATCAAATTGATATATCAACTATCGAATTGATATATCATCTGTCGAATCAATATGAAGTTTTGAATTGATCCAAAATTAAATGAAACAAAATACGAAAGAAATAAGCTCCAAAATACGAAACGAAGTTCCAAAAACGAAATTATTTTGAAACTAAACTAAACAACTTTTTCTGCCATGCACACTTTTAGTGTCCACAGCCTTCTCTATTCCCTAAAGTTTCTCCTGAAATATATAGAAAACGAGCAATGTATTTAATTGTCCAGGATTGATAACATTTTATCCTTCAAATGGTGAAAACGTAAAGTGACACCCTGGCCATATGACCATTTAAGTGAATTTAAATTGTAATGGTATCACGGGTGCCTTTTCCTCAAGCTGTTTCTAGCTGCTGCGAAAGAACCGGAGCATTGGGCTCCTCCCTCCACTCTGAAGGCTGTCTACCAGCTGCCGCTAGTTGGCCTTCCTGGGGTTGGGTTTGTGGAGGTTCATGTATACCATATTACATGCTTGATTGCATTGACAAAGGTTTTCAGTGAGATAACAAGACATTGCTGCCTGCATTGGCCACTTCCATAATGTCTTTCAGTGCATTTTGAGCCATACCCTCTACCCAATGTCCAATCCACATTGCCCTCTGTCTTTACCAGGCCACATCCTAAAATATACAACAATACAACTTCCCTTTGTTTCCCTGAACCTTCATTTAGATTGTAAGCTCCTTTGGGAGCCCTGTTACCCTTTTTTACACCTATATCTGCACCACACTTGTCAGGAATAGAAATATACCAATAACAAAGGTGTCGGCAATACAACAGTGACTAATTTTTTCTTTTCTTTTCACTTTCTTTCCATTTAAGTCTGTATTCTATTACACTATGCCCCTGTAAAACAGTAGTGGGTGAGATCTGTTCTTTTCATTAGTCTCGTGATCTGCAGGAATTATTTCAAAAATAGAATAATTAATGTACTTCCAAAAGCACTTTGTTCTACTTCTTTGTATGCTTTTAAGTGCAAAGAATTAGTTCGAACAGCAAGGATGAAGTATTCAGTGAGTCGGCTTTCTGCTTGAATTCCAGCAGTGCTATGTCTCTTGGCTCTTAGGCATGCTTTTAGCTGGAGAATTCCCAGCGATTCAGGATACTGGAAGCATCTGAACACGTTATTGTAATTGACAATAACCTTATGTTTCAAGAGATGAGAAACACCAGAATAACTAACGTTTTCAAATGGGTTATTGGACTATTTTTAATTTTTTTTATCCATTAAAAGTCTATGGTCAGGGCCGGCACTCCCGCTAAGCAAGCTAGACAACCGCCTAGGGCGCAGTGCTTCCTAGGGGTTCATCGTTGCCCGGCTCACGAGCCACATGCGGCTCACGTAGCCGACAGTGGCGGCTCTCAGGACCACAAGGCTGCGCGGAGCCCCGCTCAAAAGGTGGGTGCCATCTGATGAAGTGCATGAGTTGCCATCGTATGACATGTGGGGTGCAGCCCCAGGGAGAAGTGAAGAAAGAAAAAGAAACAGAGAAGAAGCAGAAGAAAATAAAGAGGCAGAAGAAAAGAAAGAGGCAGAGCAGAGGAAAGAAAAGGAGGAGGGATGAAAAAAGCAGATGAAAGAAAAGAAAGGCAGATGAAAGAAAATGAAGTAGGTAATTATTGTCAAGCTAAAAAATATTAAAAATCAATGTCCAGGATGTGCTGTAAGAGTGGAAAAGTAAAACTTATTTTTATGTATTTGTTAAAAAAACCTAATGAAGAAATAAAAACCCAGGCATCGCAGGGTATATTAGTTGGTATCTAATAAGCAGAGTTGCGCAAAGTACACTGGGAACTGTTTGTTCTCATGTATGTTTGTCCTTCTGTATGCGGCTGGAGGAGGTGGTGGATCACGCTGTCCTCTACACTGTGGGTAAGAAAGGTTTTTTTTGCAAAAGTAAAATCATTTAAAAACAGGGTTTCTGAGCCAGTAATCTTTTTTGAATAGCAGCTCAAGACAAGAATATGAGCTATCATACAATAATGCTTTTTTCCCCTTCTGGCTGCAAATGAATATTTCCTACACAGTAAGGAACGTTAAAGCAGAGCCGTAAGCAAAGTTTTCTTAGTGAACCACTATGTTTAATAGCCCCACTTGTTAAGGTGACAGCAAGGTAAGAATTGTGATCTACGCTTTTAAGAAAGGTTTGTATTGCATTCTTTCAAAAGTATTTACAAACCGTGGAAGACAGTAGACATTTAGTTAGACTTTTCTTTACATCACTGCAGTATGTGTATGTGTATGGCTATGTGACTGAATTTGTGGGAGAAGTTTTACCTCTGAAGACTAACTCTTAACCCCTTAGTGACCAGGCAGTTTTACGAATGTCAGTCTGAAAGTGCCCACTGCTGTTTTTACGTTACGCATTAACCACTTCGCTGCTGAGGACGCGCTCAGCGCGTCCTCAGCATTCCCGCTGGTGTGCTGAGGACGCGCTGAGCGCGTCCTCCCATTGGGGTCAGCGTTCGGCCGGGTTCCGGCCGATCGCTGGCCCCTCCGGTGCGGGCTGACATCCTGGATGTCAGCCCGGCATCCGGAACAGCAGCCGCCGGAATTTGGTGTCATCGCGGCAGCGCGATGACACCAAATTCAGGCGCCCCCCCGCATGTGCGGAGGAGGCGCCTGAAAGGGAGGGGGGGAGGTCCTTCGGACCTCTCTCCCTCCCGATCGGCGACTCTGCGGGGGTTAACCCAGGCATCATTTGGAAGGGCACAGCCTGCCCTTCCAAATGATGCCTGACATTAACCCCTGGGGAGCTGGATCGCGAATCGGCGCTGAAAAGCGCCGGTTTGCGATCCTTTCCCGGAGCTGGCCGACATCTTGGATGTCGGCCAAGCCTCCGGGAACTCCCCCTGAGGACTGGCGTCATCCTGCGTAGCACGATGACGCCAGTCCTAGAGTTAACCCTTAACTGCCACCAACGGTGGAGATAGGGAGTTCCAATGAACTCCCTATCTCCCGATCCGTGGCAGTTAGGGGTTAAAGTTAGAGCATGGCCGTTCCAACGATACCAAACACTACAGTGAAAAAAGTTGTAAAAAAAAAAAAAAATGAAAAATAAAAATAAAAAAAAATGTAAAAAAAAAATATAAAAAAAAAAATAAACACTTTTTTTTATTTTTTTGGTTTGTTAGTGTAGCAATATTGTTCCCATTTCAATTATAATGTGAACAATGATGCTGCACTAACGATTTTTGTATGCGGTGCGTTTGTTAAAAATAGTGTAATTTTCCCCAAAAAAAAATGTAACGAGACCCCATCTCTAATTTTTTTAACAAGCGCACCCCATACAAAATATAACCGCAATTGCTCGCATGTTAAAATGTGAAAAAAAACACTTTACACATTGTAAATTATTGAAAATACATATTTTATTGCATTTTTTGTTATAATATACAGACATGACATAACGTATACATATAATAATGACATATTATGAATCTACCGAGTCTGACGGAAAGAACGATATATAATATGTCTGGGTCATATACTAAAATAAGCCTTCAAAACACGTTTAAACATGATGCGCAAAACAGGTAAAAATGACCTCAGCACAGGGGCGGGAAAAGCCTCAGCAGCGAAAGGGTTAAATGGACTTTCTAAAGATACCATTATTTCCAAAATTATGAAATATGATGAAAAATGGAAAAAAAAAAAAACTTTTTCGAAATTTAATCCCCAAAATCTACAACCGCCAAAATAGACCCCGGTTAAATAGTTTCAAAATTTTGTCCTGAGATTAGAAATACCGAATTTATTACATGTTTTTACTTTTTAAAACCTTCACTGCTGAGCCATTTCACCTCAATGCGCTGGGCTCATTTTGACTGTTTTATGCTCATCATGTTTAAATGTCAGTTGAAGTCCTATTTTATTATACCCGCCCAGACAATTATTTTTTTTGATCAGGCCTTTCCAATAATACCAAACATGACCCTCTAGCTGTCAGGGATCTGGAGATACGAGGATCCAAAGGATCCCCCTACTCCACTTGGCAGCTAGTGGTTAACTGGCCGACTGACATCATTGGACATCTGACGATGATGTCAGTGGGTGGTGGGCGACCAGGAGGCTTGTAGTGAGAAAAAAGAGGTTTGTGAGGGTCCTGAGGACGAGCAACGGTACTAGTGTCCTGCTCTACGGTGGGGTCTGTTCAGGTCTCAGAGGGTTTTTGCTTGATTGTGCCATTACAGGGACGAATGCTCCATATGCAAATCAGCCTGCTCTCACCCAGAAAGGGTGGCCAGTACTGATTGCCAAGGACGTCATCCCTGCACGAGAGATGCAGCAACCCCGACGATCATTTCTGCCTTGTTAGGCCTCGTCAGAAGGGTATAGGTTACACCCCTCTAGGTACCTCGAGCAAGGGGTCCACATCTGGATTACCCTGTATACTTGTAGTGAGAAAAAGAGGTGGAGACCTGGAGGCTTTGCTGACATGCAAGATGTCAGCCACTTCCGGGCTTGAATCGCGATCCGGCACCGATTGGCGCTGAATCGCGTTCCGGCACCTAAGGGGTTACAGAGAGGCACAGTTGAAAAGGGCAGACCCTGCCCTCTTCAGCAGTGCCACTCTTTTTTTTCCTAGCTCCAGCCGCTTGGGAGGAAGAGGGCTCTAAATGAGCCCCCTTCCCCTTTCACATTCACTGCAGGTGCTGGGTGCACCTGGCGATGACGTCATCGTGCACAGCATTGACATCATCAAGACAGCCGGGCCCCATAAATAGGTGGGCAGGCTTCAAGCATACCAGACTGTCGTGGGAGGTCGGCCAGAGAGGTGAGTATATGGAGGGAGGGGGCTTAAAGGACCATGATGTAGTATGTATGTCAGTGGTCCTTAACCCCTTAGTGACCGGGCGGTTTTACACAAATCCGTCTTTTAGTGACCGCTGCTGTTTTTACGTTTCTGCGCTGTTAGTGTTTAGGTCAAATTTTCCTCTTACTCGTTTATTCAACCCACACATATTATACACCCTTTTCCCCGCCATTAAATGGACTTTCTAGAAATACCATTATTTCCATCATATCGAATAATTTACTATAAAAAAAATATGAAATATGAGGAAAAAAATGGTAAAAAACAACTTTTTTGTAATTTAATCCCCAAAATCTACAACCACCCAAAACGACCCCGGCTAAATAGGTTCAAAATTTTGTCCCGAGACTAGAAATACCCAATTTTTACATGCGTTTGCTTTTTAACCCCTTCACCGCTGAGACAGTTCACCTATGTGCGCTGCGCTCATTCTGACCATTTTGTGCTAATTATTTTTAGATGACAGCCTAGGTCCTATTTAATTAAACCCCCCCAGACAAAAAACTTTTAAAAAAAAAACATTTTTTTATTTTATTTAATTTTTTTATAATTTTTTTTTATTAATTTTTTTTTAAAAAATTTTTTTAAAACCAAACCTGGTCATGTTTGGTATCATTTGAAAGGCCATAATCAGGCCTTTCAAATGGTCACAAATATGACCATCTAGCTGCCATGGATTGGGAGATAAAGGGATCCTTAGGATCCCCTTATCTCTACATGGCAGCTAGAGGGTTAACTGGCCCACTGACATCCTCACACATATGGTGAGGTTGTCAGTGGGTGGGGGGGACCTGGAGGCTTGGCTGACATCCAAGATGTCAGCCCCCCTCCAGGTTTGAATCGCGTTTTGGCGCCAATTGGCGCCGCAACGTGATCCGGCGGCGAAACGGTTAATGCCATACACCGCTGGAAAGGGGAGGCTCTCCCCTCTCCAGCGGTGCAAACGACATCTCCCTAGCTTCAATGGTTGGGGAGATAGAGGGCTCCGAAGGAGCCCCCCTCCCCTCCATTGAAATGCATGGGGACGCCTGCTGATGACGTCACCACGCAGCGTGGCGACGTCATCAACCTCGCCTGCCCATGTAAATCACATGGGCAGATAGGGGGCGTGGCTGGACGCCGAGCAGGACGGACGTGCGGTGGAGGAGCTCCTGCAGTTTTGATATTTGGAGTCCGTTTTCTGCTCTTTGGGGTGAGATCGGGCGCCTGTTTGCCCTCCTGAGTGGACCCGGAACACGGAGGGGGCGGGGTGCGTGTCTGCGGTGATCGGGCGTTGAGGTGGTACCGCTGGATCCCCCTGGGCCTGTTGTGTGTGCGGAGCCTGAGTGAAGGTGCCGCGGGGACCAGCACTTCCGGTGCGGAGGACTCCCTCGAACTTGGCCGTTTGAGGTACGACAGCGCCGGCCTCTGGGGGTAAGCTGACGGACGGGGAGTCACTGTATCTCCCCCCCCCTGCTACACGCAACGCTCTTCCTCTGCCCACCTGGTCCCACCACATCCCGGCCCACAGCGTGGCGACCCGTATCTGCGGCACCCGGAACAACTGGGGAAGGGGGAAGTAGCCCACAGGCACCCCCCACGTGGAGTGGAGGCTGTGATCGGCGCCGCTGTGAGGCTCGAGGGCCCACCCGACCTCCCTTGGATAGAGGGTCTCCGGAGCTGGCCCATTTGGCCCCCCAATCTGAAGCTGACAGCGGTCCCCATAATCTCTCAGAAGTACCTGTATGCCCTTAAACGTTAAAAAAAAAAAAAAGGAATATAAAAGCTAAAAAAAAAAAAAAAAAAAAGGGATACAAGAAACATAATTTACCGTGACTTCCTGGAGGGCTGATTGGTGCTGGAGCCGCCTCTATCAGTTTAGCCAGTACACTCTAACGAGCGACCACATGGATATGTAGCTCATGCGGCCAGCGCTGAACTCTTCTCAATCCAACGGCTACTAAAGGATAACCGAGGCATATTTTCTGCGGCTCTAAAATGGCACCCCCCAAGGCACAGCGAGTGTTGGATCCCCCGAAGTCGGCTCGGAAGGAACGTAATAAGGAGGCGCAGGATAGCGGATCCCCGCGGCAGGCGCTGGCCCACGACCCGGACGGGTCGCCCGCGGCGCAACCAGACCTCTCTGACTCGCTGCCACCCTCAGAGAGCAGATTACACGCTATGCTGCAGGATTTGCGCTCAACCATACAAGCGGACATCAGGGGAGCGTTGCAGGAGTTGAGCCGTGACGTTCAGGACTTGGGAGACCGCACTGATACCTTGGAAACCAAGGCGGACGACTTATGCTTAGCCCACAATGATCTGGTAGACCGCCATCTGGCCCTGCAAGCGGCCCATGAAGCTCTGGCACTTAAAGTAGCTGACGTAGAAGACCGCTCCCGGCGTAATAATATCAGAATCAGAGGTATCGCAGAAGCAGTCACTCTAGCGGACTTACATCCATATCTCCTGGAGTTGTTTCAAGTTTTGCTGCCAGAAGCTACACCACAAGACCTACTTCTGGATCGAGCGCATCGCTTACCGCGAGCAAAAAACCTACCAACGTCGGTGGCTCGTGATGTCATTATCCGGGTTCACTTTTTCCACATCAAGGAAGCTCTGATGTCAGCGTCACGGAAGTCCATGCCTTTAGCTGCCCCTTATGCTGCTATCTCCTTTTTCGCTGACTTATCGGCTTTGACCATGTCTAAACGACGAGAGTTTTCATCCCTCACCAAGCTTCTCCGCAATCATAAGTTGGCGTACCGATGGGGGTTCCCAACGAAGCTCTTGATATGGAAGGATGGTATCCTAAATGTTGTTCCTGATGTTGCCACTGGATTACAATTCCTGAAGGACTGGAACATTCTGGCTGATTTCTCGCCTCCGCGTGAGCCTTCCTCATCACCAATTAAGGTCTCACCGGAATGGCATAGAGTCCGACCTAAATGATGGGTGTCTCTTTTCCTGTGCCGCGTGGAGGACGTGGTTCCTCCTCACGATCGCCTCGGGACTCTGTTTTTTTTTTGGTTCAGCGCTGAGTTCTTGCGTTGAGCTCTGTGTAGCGGACGTCCCCCCGTCCCCCGGTTGAGTCTCCTTAGCTGATATTTTTCGCTTCTTACTGCCACTAGGAATGACTCATTCTTGCTGTATCTCTGGGATACAGCAGTATTTGGTTTGTTTGTCTTATGTTTTTGCCTTTTTCAGTTTTTTTCCCTTTTCTTTTTCGTTCCTTTTCCCTTTTTTATTTTTCTTTAATTATTTGTCTGTTGATGTGCTCTTAAGGCCATGGCCTTCATATTCCTCATGTCTCCTCGATAGTACTTTTAATCCGACTTTGCATATTATAACGTTGTGGTTATTTATTCATGAGTAAGCCTCAGTTCAGTATTTTCTCAATGAATGTTAGGGGGCTGAATGTTCCGTTTAAAAGACATGCTCTGTTTCGGGATTTACATAAAACTAAGCCAGCGATAGTCTGTGTGCAGGAGACGCATTTTAGCACAGTGCGCACCCCCCATTTGCGATCCGCTATGTACCCTGTTTCCTTTCATTCTACTGCCCAGACGAAGTCTAGGGGTGTCTCGGTTCTCTTTCACAAAGACTGGGTATTTAAATGCTCAAACCAATATACAGACCCACTGGGCCGCCTTTTGATTTTGGTGGGCACTATGAATGAACTTCCAATTACGGTTGCAAATCTGTACTTGCCTAATGTCAACCCAGTATGCTTTCTTAAAAAAGCTTATAGTAAGATTAAGAAGTTGATGGAGGGGTCTCTTTTCATGTGTGGTGATTTTAATTGTGTGCCGGACACGGCTTTGGATACACGCCCAGGCCAGAACCGTGCACAGCCTCGTAAACAGCTCCCCGCTAGTCGTCAACTAACTGACTTTTTACGATCCTCTGACTTATATGACGCATGGAGAATTAGCAACCCCTCAACTAGGGACTTCACTTTTTTCTCACCAGTTCACTCATCTTATAGCCGCATTGACCTATGTCTGATACAAGGCCCAACAGTCCCTCGTCTCCTGGCAGCTCGTATCGGCTCTATAACATGGTCTGATCATGCTCCTATAACGATGGACTTCGAAGCTGACTATCCTGCTAGGGGGATGGGGAACTGGCGTCTAAACGACTCGCTTATAGTTAGTGGCGCTGATGTGTCTGATACATCGGCGGTGTTACGGGAATACTTTGCATTAAATGTGACGGAAGACGTAACCATATCATCGGCCTGGTTGGCGCATAAAGCAGTGGTGAGGGGCCATTTGATTCAGAGAGGGGCTACACGGAAAAGGGCGTTCAATACCCAGATGACTTCAATACAGCGGCAAATATCTGACTTGGAAGCCCAACATAAATCTAACCCCACACCTGACCTCTTGTCCCGACTGACGACCCTTCGACGGGATCTGATCCAGATGACGTTACAGTCCTCTGAACGGGCCATACGACGCTTAAATCTCACCCAATATACCCAGGGCAACAAAGCTGGCAGGTTACTGGCATCTAAATTGAAATCTAAAAGAATACAAACCAAAATTCCTTACCTATTAGATAATGGAGGGGATAGGATTTACAACCCGTTAAAAATTTCAGAGGAATTTGCCAACTTCTACGCCTCTTTATATAACCTAAAATCAGATCCTGCGACTCACGACCCGGACCCAGATGAGATAACTCAATTCCTCCAGGAAGTAGAACTTCCTTCCCTATCCCGATCACAAGCGGCAGAGTTGCTGGTTCCGTTCACAGAGGAAGAGGTGCATAAGGCCGTTAAGGCTCTTCCAAAGAATAAGGCCCCTGGGCCGGACGGTTTTTCTAATTTATATTATCAGACCTTCGCAGACATTCTAATACCAACCCTTACGGGACTTTTCAACCATATCAAATCCACAGGTGTAATACCCCCGGAAATGCTTCAAGCTACTATTATAACATTACCTAAACCTGGCAAATCCCCGACCAGCTGTGCGAATTTTCGTCCTATATCCTTATTAAATGTGGATGCTAAGCTATACGCTAAACTGTTGGCGTCTAGAATGGCTCCTTTGCTGCCTTTCTTGATATCAGCGGAACAAACCGGGTTTGTAACTGGTAGACAGACATGTGACAACACCCGACGTTTCTATAACATAATCGATATCGCCTATAGAACCAATACAACTGGGCTTCTCCTGGCACTGGATGCAGAGAAGGCATTTGACCGCCTACATTGGGGCTATATGCGTAAGGCATTAGAAGTCTTTGGTTTCCCTGCCCTATTTATTGATAGTATCATGAGCCTGTATTCCCTTCCAACGGCAAAGGTCCTGGCATCTGGGTTTCTTTCCTCCTCATTTTCTATTACCAATGGCACCAGGCAGGGGTGTCCACTCTCCCCACTCATCTTTGTTTTGGCATTGGAGCCCTTGGCCTCACGTATCAGGCGGGACACTTCCATCTCTGGCATATCTACACCAGATGGAATTCATAAATTAGCTCTGTTCGCGGATGATATTTTGATTTTTCTTACCTCCCCTGAAACTTCTTTACCATCTCTGATGCGTCAACTAACTTCCTATGGCCTAGTCTCCTATTATAAAAACAATGTGAGCAAGACGCAGGCACTGCCGCTACATGTTGATGATTTCTCACTCTCCACTTTAAAGGCCTTGTATCCATTCGACTGGAGAACGACCTCTTTGAAATATTTAGGTATTTCTCTTACCAAATGCAGGGGCTCTATCCTCAAATATAATTATAACCCCCTCATGACTTCTATCTCCTCCCAACTGTCCTCCTGGCTTGATCTGGAGGTCTCTTGGATGGGACGTATGGCAGCTCTGAAAATGTGTATCCTACCCCAGATTCTTTATTTTTTCAGGAACATCCCAGTTTTTATCCCGGCACATATGTTGCTACGTATGCAAAAAATGCTGCAGGCACACATATGGAAAGGGAGGCCTCCACGCATTCCAGCTTCCACAATTAACGCGACTAGACGTAGGGGGGGGGCTAGGCTTTATAAACGTTACTGCATACTACAGAGCAGCTCTATTGGCTCAGCTCCTATCCTCCATGTCCCAGCGAGACACCCCTTTATGGTTACGAATGGAGAATGCTTACATTGCTCCTTTTCGAGTTCACGACCTGATGTGGTTTGAGAAGCTCCCACACCACACATTGGAGGGTCTCTTGCCTTCCACATCCCTTTCCCTTATGTCATGGCGGCTATGGGGTAGACGACTCGTACGACCTTTCTCATTGCTCAGCTTAGCTCCATTGCGCTTCCTATGTCGCACTGTCCAAGACCTGAACCTTGACCGGTGGTTCCAATTAGGTCTTACACATATTCATCAACTTTTTACATCCTCTTCCATTAAAACCTTCCCGGACATAGCGCGCGAGTTTGCCCTTCCCACTAGCGAATGTTTCAAGTACCTTAGGGTAAAACATGCACTGACTCAACGGGGTATTTCCTCCTTTGCAGCGACGGAGATTACGGCCTTCCACAGGTTGTGCTTAGGTAAAAAAGTTACGAAAAAGCCTTTGTCTTTATGTTATGACAGTTTGTTGTCTGCGAACCCCAGTAAGAAACTACCGTATATGATTAGATGGGACAAGGATCTGTCGTTCGAGTCTTCTAAGGAGGACTGGTTCTACGCCACGGAAACGGTCTATAAATATACCAGGAGCACTAATCTGCGGGAGGCACATCTTAAACTATTATATAGATGGTACATGACCCCGAATCGCGTGGCTCATATACCCGGGCACTCCAGTGTATGCTGGCGCTGTGGCACCAGTGTCGGTTCCATCCTGCATATCTTTTGGCAATGTCCGCTGCTAGCTACCTTCTGGGGGAAAATCTGCAGACTGATATCTCACTGTACCGGCATATCTATGCCTCTGTGCCCTAAACAATACCTCTTACATATGCTTCCAATTACTATCCAACAGCGACATAGAGGCATCATATCAATAATACTTAGCGTAGCTAAATCTACTATAGCACGTCATTGGCTTTCTCAAGCTAGTCCCTCAATGAGAGAAGTCATGTTATCATTGGAGAATGTTTGTCTGTACGAGGAAATGTACCACAGGGCTGTAAACTCTTTCAGCGTGTTTCAAGACATATGGGAAGGATGGGAACTCTTTGTAAAGTCTGGAAAACTGATATAATTTTCTTATAAATGTTATAAAGGATATATTTGAGGATACAGTATTAATATTGCCGTTTGTGGACCTCACTGAGCATATGCATAAGGATTTTATTTCTGATTTTTTCCTTTTTCTTTTTTTTTTCTCTTTCCCCCTCTTTCTTTTTTTTTTCTTCCCCTTAACTCTGTGCACTCTTCTGATTTGTGTATTCTGTTATGTTTTACAGTGTTATAAATTTTATTGTGTTTTAGTTTAAATTAGGAAAATTTGGTTCAACAGTTTGCCTATGCTGCAAAGCTTATGTTATTGTTAGAATTGTTAACTGCAGGATCCTGCGTGATCCTCCTTTTTCATTACCCCAATCTTGGTGATGTCTGGCATCTGTTTCTTCTATGTGAACCTTAATAAAAAAAAATTTATATACTAAATCACATGGGCAGGCTTCCTCCCTGCCAGATCGCCGTGGGATCCGGCGAGGGAGGTGAGTATCGGGCGGGAGGGGGATTAGGCGCCACTGACGTACCCTGTATGTCCGCGGGTCTAAGGGAGACCCGAGGACAGGACGTACAGGGTACGTCAGGGGTCCTTAAGGGGTTAAGGCTGCTGGCTGCTGATCCCCCCCTGATGTTTTGGAACTCCATCTCCCATGCTACTCAGCTAATCATAAAGTTGGCAGAAACTCATGGGACTTTTAGTTACAAAACATCTGGAGGGTCAAGGTGGTTTTTGGTGGTTTCATTCAACAGGTTTAAACAGGCAAATCCCATAGGTTTCAATGTAAAACAATTTTCCGGTTTTTATTCAATATTTATTCAAACGATTATTTTTTTCATTTTAGCAAAAAGTCTCTGTTTATTTTTTAGGATTTGTTTGTCATTTTTCTGTTTTTTTCGTCAAATTTTCTTTTCCTTCTTTTTAAAATGGCTTTCTTTCCTTAACCACTTGGCTGCTATGGACGCGCTCAGCGCGTCCAGCCAAGTGGTTCTCCTGTGCTACGGACGCGCTCAGCACAAGAGGCAGCAATCCGCCGGATTCCGGCGGATTGCTGCGCCCCCCCCGGTGCGGGCTGACATCTTGGATGTCAGCCCAGCACTCGGGAGCCCGGCGGGGACATTAGATGTCATCGCGGCTACGCGATGACATCTAATTCAGGCGCCCCCCCGCATGTGCGGAGGAGGCGCCTGAAAGGGAGGGGGGGAGGTCCTTCGGACCTCTCTCCCTCCCGATCGCCAGGGAGCAGGGGGTTAAGACAGGCACCGCTTGGAAGGGCACAGCCTGCCCTTCCAAACGGTGGCTCTCATTAACCCCTGGGGAGCCGGCTCACGAATCGGCGCTGAAAAGCGCCGGTTCGTGATCCTTTCCCGGAGCTGGCCGACATCTTGGATGTCGGCCAAGCCTCCGGGAACTCCCCCTGAGGACTGGCGTCATCGTGCTATGCACGATGGCGCCAGTCCTGGAGTTAACCCCTAGCTGCCACCAACGGTGGAGATAGGGGATTCCAATGAATCCCCTATCTCCCGATCTGTGGCAGCTAGGGGTTAATGTTTGGTACTGTTGGATCGGCCAGAGCATGGCCGTTCCAACGATACCAAACACCACTGTGAAAATTTTTTAAAAAATAAAAATAAATTAAAAATAAAAATAAAAAAATATTTTAAAACAAAATAAACAAGTTTTTTTTTTTTTTTGGTTTGTTAATGCAGCAATATTGTTCCCATTTCAATTATAATGTGAACAATGATGCTGCACTAACGATTTTTGTATGCGGTGCATTTGTTAAAAATCGCGTAATTTCCCCCAAAAAAAAATGTAACGAGACACCATCTCTAATTTTTTTAACAAGCGCACCCCATACAAAATATAACCGCAATTGCTCGCATGTTAAAATGTGAAAAAAATACACTTTACACGTTGTAAATTATTGAAAATTCATATTTTATTGCATTTTTTGTTATAATATACAGACAGGTCATGACGTATACATATAATAATGACATATTATTAATCTGCCGAGTCTGCCGGAAAGAACGATATATAATATGTCTGGGTCATATACTAAAATAAGCCTTCAAAACACGTTTAAACATGATGAGCAAAATCGGTAAAAATGACCTCAGCACAGAGGCGTGAAAAGCCTCAGCAGCGAAAGGGTTAACAGACCTTTTTATTATTTTTCATAGCACCTTGTATGTAATTTTCAGGCATCTTCATGCAGTAGTGTAGTAGTGTTTTTGCAAACACTTTTTAAAAGTTGGGCTTTTTTTTTTTCTTGTCAGCTTTTCTCCGGCAGCTGGTCGGTGATATGTTCAGTGGGCTGTCTGCTTTTTTCAGGACAATTCGGCGGTTTAGCGGCGGATCATCGGATGCATTCAACGTTTTTTCAGCGGTTTGGTGGATCTTTTAAGGCGGTTTTTCCAGTCGTTCGGCAGGTCGATTCACCGCCCTTCGGGGACCTTGCGGTGAATGCTGAATTCACAGAATTGTCGGCGAATTGAAGTCACCGAAGTGCGGGTAACGGGAGAGCACTGAAATGTCGGTGACATTTCACATGCTCTCTGAATAACCCTGATACTCATACCATAGATGAGACAAGCCATCTTTTACCCACA
This sequence comes from Leptobrachium leishanense, assembly GCA_009667805.1. Lineage (NCBI taxonomy): Eukaryota > Metazoa > Chordata > Amphibia > Anura > Megophryidae > Leptobrachium > Leptobrachium leishanense. Next base: position 207,078,983 of record CM019064.1, read on the forward strand.
TGTCAGTCCTAGCACTCCTCCACTGACTTTCCCTTCCTATATACACCACTCCCTCTTATAAATTCATGTAGGGCTCTCGTTATGGTTGGCTGTGGTCCCTGGCCACAAATATACATATATATATTAATAATACTGGAGGCCTAGAAAATGAGAAGCTCAACATATGTTTTATCCCAGCCTGCTGGAAAACAGATTGTTTTTTTGTATTTTTTCCAACCGCGTTAACCTCTGTTTGGATTGGGCTATGCAAATGTTTATATATTCATATTGTGTAGGTTTCAGTATATTTTATTATGTATGTGTAAGCAACTTGTATTTTTACAATGCGCTCTTTAGACTGTGAAGGAATGGACAAGATGAGCAAACAGTTGCTACTAGAGAGATGCCCAGTTTTATTATTTAATGGGTGTATCGTCCCAAGCTGCCCCGTTCTGAATCTAATAATAAGAGCAGGTGGCATTGCCATCCCAGGGCATGTACTGTGCTGTTGATGCCAACCTTCTTCTACAAATCTGGATAAAATAATCCCACGCAGTTTGTCTTCTATGAGTCATTTTGCCTTAATGCTCGTTTCGAACACAGGGAGGTTTTTAGTAATAAGTGTGACTTATTTCAGGGAAAAGAAAGTGGCATGGAGCAAAGTTTTAAAGAGGTCAGAGGCTCAAACAAGAAAGGGATACAGAAATTTGGTTGGAAGGACTAATATCCTAAAAGGCAATTATGGATGTAAAATAGTCCTGAACCAAATTAAGGTTATTTTTTTTACTGCTGTCTAAATGGTAAAATGAATAAGACAATGGCAGTTCTTGCCGTCAGCTGATAAGAGAAAGTAACTATTTCCGTACTTGATTTGCATCATATATTGAGACTCACGCAGTAAATACTACAGTTGAAGATAAACGCATGGACTTTGAAATAACAATTAATCCTCATTGCGCACGCTGTCACAAAGAAAAGGAACAAAAGCCACAAAAGGGTTAACTAGTAATCCCTCAATAAATCATACAAAGAAATAAAGATATAATTAATTAAAACATATAAAACGCCAAGCAATTCAGATCCGCTTACCCTACAGAAGCCAGTTCTCTGATTTGCTTGTGTATGTAGATATTTTTCATAATTGTTTTTATTATTTCATGTAATGAAGAATTAATCTCACTTTTTGTCCTCCTCAATTTTAATACACACACATACTTTTCTGTAGTACTCGTTATTCTCAAAGCTGTAACATAATAATGTTTACATTATATCTTGCAAGGTATAACACATCCTTAACAAAGGAAGCACCACACAAAGACCAGTCACTTCCAATCACTGCATGGCCCCAAACAGTGAATTGCCTCATATGGGGCCATTCAGAATGCAGGCAGTTTGCCAAACTTTGGCGAACTGCCTGCAAATACGGTGCCTGTTCGGCAGTGAAATCCCCCATAGAGAAGCAATGGTTCATATATTCACAGAACACCGAACAGCAGTGAAAAGTTGCCGAAATGCCCTGCTGTTTGGTGTTTTCATTCGGCAGGTTTATTCAGGAAAATCCCATAAACTGCAATGTTAAAAATATTTCTAGGTTTATTCAACATCTTATTCTTTTAATCTGCAGTAAAAAGTCAATTATTTATGTTTTAGGCTCTTTAAGGCTAATGTCAGACGAATGCAGTCTAAGTGCACTCTACGTGTGTGCATAATGGACGGACGATCTGACGGAAGATACTGTAGACACCACACGGTCTGTTTTTTTTTACGGATGTAGAAAAAAAAGGGAGCTATGAGAAACAAAATTAATCAAAATTAAAAAACAGGTACAGTCAGCCAGACCAAAAAAACTTCTGAGCATCAACATGATGGACATCGCAAATGCGGTGCATCATCACACACACAGGCCGCTATGCTGATGCGGCACAATCTGGGCGTCCATCATAGCGCTATTACGTCGAGGCCTAAATGCTGTCCGTTGCCACCTGCGTGGTGCACACATACTTCGTGTGTTGGTCTCTATTGATCACAAGTCAATGCTACGACGTACGTTAAACTGTGCGGCGACACGGGCGTGATGATGACTGCGTTCGTCTGACGCTAGCCTTAGGCATTTTTTGGCAAATATTTTTTTCCTTTTTTTTAATAGCGGTTTTTAATTTTCTGTAACAGACCTTTTTATTATCATTCAAACCCTATATGTGAATTTCAGGCATTTTCGTTCAGTAGTTTGTTTGCAAACAGAGTTTAAATTTTGACACTTTCAATCGTATTGTTTTTGTTTTTTTACCCCATTCATCAGCTTGTCGGCTTTTTCCGGCAGCTGGTCTGTGCTGTATTCAGCGGCACGGCTTTTTTTTGGACGTGTTTGGTGTATTTTTTGCGGCTGTTCGAGTGCTCCGATACTTTGGATCGTATCGGATGCATTTTTTCAGCGGATGTTCGGTTTTGCGGCGGATTTTCTGGTCTGTTCCCTGCACTCCATGGACCCTGCGGTGAATGCTGAATTCACTGCGGGATATGGAAATTTGATTCTCCAAAGTGCAGGTAATTAGAGAGCACTGAAATGTCTGCAACATTTCAGTGCTCTCTGAATAACCCCTTAAGTGCCTTTTTCTATGATTGCAATGAAATAGAGATGTTAAGCTATTTATATTGTGTACAAAATGGCATCATACCAAAGAGAGAACTCTGGTGACCAAACAATGCATTAAAGTAATGCGATGATACAGACATCACTTCCAGACAGTGCTGCACATACAGGAAGACCTATTAGACTATATTGCTCATGCTCACTGCATCACCATGCAGAATTCCCAAGCAAAACCTGAACCCAAACACAAAACGTTTCATATCCTCAATGAATGCCACCATTGTTTTGGAGTTCCTGGTGCTGTTTTATCTATGAATGTCATATATAAAATGAAAATATTATGGTCAAATGATATTAATGAGCCCCAGGTATCGCACAGTTAATTATTTGTTAACCCAAATGTATTATTAGGCAAATAAAGCCCAAAAACCCAACCAAGAACTGTCAGTGAATACCACTGCAATATCTCATAAGAATGACCTTGTTTTCAGGACTACACCAGGTTGGAGCCATGGTGGGACCCATGTGGTTTTGTTTATATCCCAATCGCTGGGGGCGAACCAGATAATTAGACACAGGAAACGTAGATAGTGGAAAATGATAAAGTATATTCTTCATACACCGTACACAGTAACAGTCTGGATAAGTAGTAGATGGAAATCACAGGTAAAGTCTATGACCATAGCGGATTGTGGGCTATGTAGTGTAGAGCTGTAAACAGGTTCCACTTGAACAGGAATTAGGTTATTTTTGCATAAGATACCTTGGATATACAGTAGAAGGTCAACACAGGTGGAGAAAGCTGGAACAGTGGTAGCCACAGGTAAGTTCTTAAATAACAATGGACAGGGGGAACTAATATGAACAACAACAGACAGAGTATACCAAAAATAAACCAGGAATGACAGAACTAGGGGTGTACAATGAACTGGACCAAGGTAGGGCCTCATCTGCCATTAAGTGGGCTCACCTAATTTACATGATTACCGAATAATAAAATATTTAAAAACTTAACAACTCACCTGCTCCGCGCTCCCCCGTCGTCCATCTCTGCTGCTACGCTAATTGCATAAACTCAAGCTGGCCAAGAGATTCAGAAGTGTGCAGCGCGCGTCTGGTGCTGCCTACTTCCTGAATCTACACTCTTCAGTGCTTCAGAGAGGCACTGAGAGCAATGGAATGGTTTGGACCAATGAGAAAGCACCATTGGTCTCAAGCCATTCAAAAAACGCCTCCAAGGGAGGCTGGCCTCCCATGCATTGATTGATGCAAAACAGTCATGTGACTGTCCTTGTCCACCATTTGGGGGGCTGTGCAGTGGGGCTGTGGGCCTGGAGTGGACAATGCACATCCTGGGGAGCACTGAGAGCAGAGAGTTCCTGGGAGCACTAAGAGTAGCCAGATCCTGGGGAGCACTGAACAGACAGATCCTGGGGAGCACTGGGAGCAGCCAGATCCTGGAGAGCACTGAGAGCAGCCAGATCGTGGGGTGCACTGAGAGTAGCCAGATCCTGGGGAGCACTGAGGGCAGCCAGATCCTGCGGAGCACTGAGAGTAGCCAGATCCTGGTGAACACTGAGAGCAGCCAGATCCTGGGGAGCACTGAACCTGAACCAACGTAACCTGTGTATATCTGGCTCTGATACTAGCCATTGCCTCACCAGCCACTGACTTCACTGCATGTCTCTGGACCAAGACAATACAAGACAAACTAGGAGGAAAATATAGGAGACAGGAATGTACCAGACAAGAGCAGACTAGGAAGAATAAAGGATAAATATCAAGATAGGTAAATAAACAAGGAGTGGAAGCTCACAGGACCTCTAAACATAGAGCAGGAAATAAACAGAATGAAAAAGCAAAGAGCTGAAGGGTGTGACCACTAGATTATAGCTGGATTAATGGGTTAATTGGGGAATGCAGCCAGCCAAGAGAAACTCAGGAATGCAGACTAGGAGTAAGAAGGGAGAAAAGGTGGCCTGGAATAAGTGCAAAGCGGAACTAACTGGCCTAACAATGAGAGGAAAAGGTGTAAGTATTACACTTGTACTGTCAGATCATACCTTTTAAGGGCCACATTCTTGACGCTAACATTAACAGTCACTTGCGTGAGCATTAACGTTAGCTGCGGTGTCTACTGCATATTACGATCCAAATGCAAAGTTACCCGTTTGCGTTTGGTACCTTGCGCTTTTCAGCATGAGGTTATTGTACTTTGCGCTCCCTATACTTAACATGAGGAGCACAAAGTGTTAATCAACGTTAGGATTACAAAGTCCTAACGCTGATTACCGTCCGGCTCTGGTTAGTAGAAAGTTAACCAGAGCCAGGACTTGGCGTTAACGGATTCCGCTTCTGCAGAATCCGCTAGCACCAGCCTATAAAAAACAAAAAGCAAGTCAGATACTCACCTCCTGTCCCGCGACGAGGACCGCGGCTCCGACCACCTCCGTCCGGCGGGAGCAGGGAAAGACTGTGGGAAAAAATCCCCCAGTCTCTCCCTGCGTATCACTACGCCGACTGCGAGGCGAGATCTGGCTGGTCATGTGACCAGTAGGGGAAAACTCAATGGAGTCCTATGGACTCCATTGAGTGGATGCTCGCGGCTGCGCTCAGCGCTGGTGCGAGCATCCCGGCCCGTAGCGAGTGGTAACAATGCAGGCAGCATTTTTTGCGCCTGCATTGTAATCTAGCATTAAAACGCGGGCGCAAGGGGGCCCGCATTTTAACGCTAGGATCGTAATGTGGCCCTAAATCTTTTTAGGCACATTTATGGGACATTGAATTATAATTAGGTGAAATAAAATTACAGCCCTTTATTAATCACTTCAATGCAGAGGACGCGCTGAGCGCGTCCTCCGCATTACCGCTGGTGTGCGGAGGACGCGCTGAGCGCGTCCTCCCATTGGGGTCAGGGGTCGGCCGGGTTCCGGCCGATCGCTGGCCCCTCCGGTGCGGGCTGACATCCTTGATGTCAGCCCGGCATCCGGAACCGCCGCCGGGCCAATTAGGTGTCATCGCGACAGCGCGATGACACCTAATTCAGGCGCCCCCCCCGCATGTGCGGAGGAGGCGCCTGAAAGGGAGGGGTGGAGGTCCTTCGGACCTCTCTCCCTCCCGATCGGCGGCGTTGCGGGGGTTAACCCAGGCACCATTTGGAAGGGCACAGCCTGCCCTTCCAAATGGTGCCTGGCATTAACCCCTGGGGAGCTGGATCGCGAATCGGCGCTGAAAGCGCCGGTTCGCGATCCTTTCCCGGAGCTGGCCGACATCTTGGATGTCGGCCAAGCCTCCAGGAACTCCCCCAGAGGACTGGCGTCATCGTGCATAGCACGATGATGCCAGTCCTAGAGTTAACCCCTAACTGCCACCAATGGTGGAGATAGGGAGTTCCAATGAACTCCCTATCTCCCGATCCGTGGCAGCTAGGGGTTAAAGTTTGGTATTGCTGGATCGGCCAGAGCATGGCCGTTCCAACGATACCAAACACTACTGTGAAAAATTTTGTAAAAAAAATAAAAAAATTAAAAAGAAAAATTATAAAAAAAAAATAAACTATTTTTTTTTCTTTTTTTTGGTTTGTTAATGCAGCAATATTGTTCCCATTTCAATTATAATGTGAACAATGATGCTGCACTAACGATTTTTGTATGCGGTGCGTTTGTTAAAAATCGCGTAATTTTCCCCAAAAAAAACCGTAACGAGACCCCATCTCTAATTTTTTTAACAAGCGCACCCCATACAAAATATAACCGCAATTGCTCGCATGTTAAAATGTGAAAAAAAACACTTTACACGTTGTAAATTATTGAAAATACATATTTTATTGCATTTTTTGTTATAATATACAGACATGACATAACGTATACATATAATAATGACATATTATGAATCTACCGAGTCTGACGGAAAGAACGATATATAATATGTCTGGGTAATATACTAAAATAAGCCTTCAAAACACGTTTAAACATGATGAGCAAAACCGGTAAAAATGACCTCAGCACAGAGGTGTGAAAAGCCTCAGCAGCGAAAGGGTTAAACCCTAAATCATTGGCAGCAATAGTTTAAAGTAATCTTTTCAGTGAGCATGAATTTGTATGGGTTTTATCTTAATGCAGCATCGAAAGTCAAAACCATTATGTCAAGCCGACGTATCACTGTCATCACCCGCAGTAGAAGGCCATTATTTTTGGGATGTGTGATCTTTTATCACTTCAGCAAAAATCCTTCTGTATGGAAAGTTTTCTCAATTAAACCTTTATTATGCTGCCACATGCCCAGATGCTTTAAATTTTTCCATGAAAAATAGAATCCCCATCATCAATTTGTGTTTTTATTCTTTTGTAGCAAAGAAGTTATTTCTGGAGGAGATGTGATCTTTTTTTATGACTTTTAAATTGATGAGTTTCTTGCCATCTGTCTAGAAAGGCGAGTTTCACACCTCAACCTGTACAACGGCAGAAAGCAGACTTTATGAAATTAGAACATCAGTCAAAGTTATTTATACTGCTCTGACTATCCAAATGTAGATAAAACAACACAAAAAGTTTATTTTCATTCCTTTTCTACCGATTGTTATTCAAACTTTTCACCCTTTACAATACATTATCATTAAACTATGAGTTCCAATAGGAAACTTCCTCTTTAAAAAAAACTACTTGATAAAAAATTCATAGATCATGGGACATTTTACCTCAATCTTTTTTGCTGGATATTGAGAGGTACCCATGCTTCATAACCTGTTTTATATTTCATGCGAGCCATAAATGTTCTCTATAGGGGTTATTCAGACAGCACCGAAATGTCACATGACATTTCGGCGCCCTCTTGTTCCCCGCATTTTGAGGAATCAATTTCCCGACCCTGCAGTGAATGCAGCATCCACTGAATGGTCTCAGAAGTGCAGGGAAAAGCCGCCGCAAAACCACCTATTGCAAAAAATAAAATGCTGCAAAACCTCCGAAATTATCAGATCTGATAATTTTGGCAGGTCTTGCAGATTATCAAATCGAATCTGATTCGATAAGCTTCCAGGAACCCACCAAAGTTATTGGATCTTATAATTTTGGCGGTTTCGCAACGTTTTTTTTAAAAAACAAATTGGCACAAATTATCAGATCCAATTCAATAGATTATCGGATGATTATTATTCATCTTTATTCATAAAGCGTCAGCATATTCCATAGCACTGTAAAATGGGCACAGTGTAGACAGGGTTACAATACATTGTACAACATTTTGACAAACCAGGAGGAAACTAAGGCCCTATTCGCGTGGGAACTCACAATCTAGAAGAGTTGGGGTTGAAACAAGAGGAGAGGACTGCAAGGCGGGAGTGATGGACTGCAAGGTGAGAGTGATGGACTGATTGCGCCAGTGAGTCTGGTAGTAGGCTTCCCTTAAAAGGAAAGTCTTAAGGGAGTGTTTGAAGGAAGAGTAACTAGGGGAAAGTCTGACCGTATGAGGGAGAGAATTCCAGAGGATGGGGGCTGTGCGTGAGAAATTCTTTTGTCTATCATGGGAAGAGGTGATGCTAGGCGCAGGTCATTGTTTGACCTTAGGATGCGGGCTGGGTTATATTTGGTGACTAGGGAGGACAGGTAATGGGGAGCAGAGTTAGTGAGAGCTTTTTAGGTCAGGGTAAGGATTTTTAATTTATTTCTGCATTGGATGGGGAGCCAGTGAAGGGATTCACAGAGAGGAGCAGCAGAGACTGAGCGGCGTGTGAGGTGGATGAGCCTGGCAGAGGCATTCAGAATGTATTGTAGGGGGGAGGTGGGAGAGAGGGAGGCCAGCTAAAAGATTATTACAATAGTCAAGTCAGGAGATTACAAGGGCATGGATGAGTTGCTTTGTGGTGTCAGTGGTAAGAAATGGCCGAATTCTGGAGATATTACACAGTTGGTAGCGGCAGGAGGAGGAAAGAGATTGAATGTGGGGGATGAAGGAAAGAGCAGAGTTAAGTGTAACTCTGAGTCAGTGAACCTGGTTTGATGGGGCGATAGTGATACCATCAACCATGATAGAAAAGTCAGGAGGTGGGGACGCATTAGAAGGAGGAATTAGTAGAAGCTCAGTCTTGGACATGTTAATCTTTAGTTGGTGAGAGGCCATCCAGGAGGAGATGCCAGATAAACAGTCGCTGACTTTGGAAAGGACAGGAGGAGAGAGATCAGGGGTAGAGAGGTAGATCTGAGTATCATCAGGTAATTGAAGCCAAAGCTGTTAATGATTTTGCCTAGGAAGGATGCGTAGATGGAAAAGAACAGAGGACCTGGGACAGAGCCTTGAGGTACACCAACAGATAAAGGCAATGAAGAGGAGGAGTTACCAGCAAAGGACACAGAGAGGGACCTGTTGGATAGATAGGAGTCAACCCAAGTGAGTGCAGTGTCACAGAGGCCAAGAGAGCTGAGAGTTTGTAGAAGGAGGGGTGGTCAACAGTGTCAAAAGCAGCCGCGAGGTCAAGCAGGATGAGAATAGAATAGTGGCCTTGGTTTTTAGCAGTTAACCACTTGGCTGCTATGGACGCGCTCAGCGCGTCCAGCCAAGTGGTTCTCCTGTGCTATTGACGCGCTGAGAGCGTCCATGCACAGGAGGCAGCAATCCGCTGGATTCCGGCGGATTGCTGTACCCCCCCGGGCGGGCTGACATCTTGGATGTCAGCCCAGCACTCGGGACCCCGGCGGAGCAAATAGATCTCATCGCGGCGGCGCGATGACATCTAATTCAGGTGCCCCCCCGCATGTGCGGAGGAGGCGCCTGAAAGGGAGGTCCTTTGGACCTCTCTCCCTCCCGATCGCCGGGGAGCAGGGAGTTAATCCAGGCACCGTTTGGAAGGGCAGGCTGTCATTAACCCCTGGGGAGCCGGATCACGAATCGGCGCTGAAAAGCGCCGGTTCGTGATCCTTTCCCGGAGCTGGCCGACATCTTGGATGTCGGCCAAGCCTCCGGGAACTCCCCCTGAGGACTGGTGTCATCGTGCATAGCACGATGACGCCAGTCCTGGAGTTAACCCCTAGCTGCCACCAATGGTGGAGATAGGGGGTTCCAATGATTAAAATTAACCCCTAGCTGAGCGAAACCGGTAAAAATGACCTCAGCACAGAGGTGTGAAAAGCCTCAGCAGCGAAAGGGTTAAGAGGTCGTTGGTGAACTTGGTGAGGGCAGTTTCAGTTGAGTGTAGGGGACGGAAGCCAGATTGCAGGGGGTCAAGAAGAGAATTAGTGGACAGGAAGAGGGAGAGGCGGTTGAAAACTAATTTTTCCAAATGCTTAGATGTGAACGGAATCAGGGATACAGGAGAGTAGTTGGATGGAGAGTTGGGATCGAGAGAGGGCTTCTTTAGTATAGTGGTAACCTGTGCATGTTTGAAGGAAGATGGGAAGGAGCAGGTGGAGAGAGAAAGGTTGAACATGTGTGTGAGAGCAGGGGTTGAGGGAGGAGGAGAGTGGAGGTATTAGATGTGAGGGAATGGGGTCAAGCAGGCACGTGATGAGATGTGAGGAAGACAGTAAGGAATTCACTTTCTCCTCAATGGCTGAGAGGAAGCAGCAGTGGGTAGCCGAGGGGGCTTCTGTGAGTGGAGGTGGTGGATTACTATCTTCTGTTGGGATGTTGCTTCTGATAGAGTTTTATTTAAGAAGTAATCTGCCAGGTCCAGAGCGCTAAAGGCAGTTGAGGGGGAAGGTGTGGGTGGGTAGAGGAGAGCGTTGAAGGTGGACCAGAGTCATTTGGGTTGGAGGACAGAGTAGATATAAGAAATGAGAAGGAAGATTGTTTGGCCAACTGAAAGGCAGAGGTGTATGACCGCAGAATAAACTTGAAATGAATGAAATCAGCTTCAGTACGGGATTTCGTCCAGGCACGCTCTACAGTGCGGGAGCATCTTTGCAGGTAGCGTGCCTGGAGGGTGTTCCAGGGCTAAAGCTGGCGGCGTGGGGCCTTACCGAGAAGAGGAGACGCAAGCGTGTCTAGAGCAGAGATAAGTGTAGTGTTGTAGTGGTTAGTGGCAGCCTCAGAGCAAGTGAAGGTTGAGGTGTAAGAGAGATCATGCAGATTTCTACGAGTGCGGGATGGGGGAGCAGGGTGTTTAGGTGGTCCAGATAGGTTGAAAGAAAGAAGGCGGAGGTCAGAGATGGGGAAAAGGTGACAGGTGAACTCAGAAACTGAGCAGAGGTTGGAAAAAACAAGGTCAGTAGAGTAACCTTTGTGGTGGGTAGGAAGAAGGGAGGATTGCATAAGTCCAAGGAAGGATGTGGAAAAAAGCTGATCCACTGAACGAGTCAGTGTGAACACAGTGCAACAGTGAAAAAATGTTTAAAAACCAAATTTTATTGTGGCCAAGGAAGGATGTGAGTGAAAGAAGTTTGGAGGCAGCAGGGCCAGAAGGATCATCAATGGGAATGTTGAAGTCCCCAAGAATTAGGCATGGAAGATTAAAAGGCAGGAAGCGAGAAAGCCAGGTAGCAACGTGGTCAAAGAACTGGGAGGTTGGTCCCGGTGGGCGGTAGATGACTGCCACCCTGGGAGCCAGGGGAGAGAACAGGTGGATGCAGTGTGCTTCAAAGGAGAAGGAGAAAGATGGGGTGGAGGAAGGAGCTGATAGGTACAGGTGGGAGAGAGCAGAATTCCAACCCCACCACTATGCCTCTCACCCGGTCTGGGGTATGGCTGAAGTGTACCGTCATGTGAGAGAGCAGCAATGGAGACAGTGTCAGAGGGAGTTAGTCAGGTTTCGGTGAGAGCTAGGGGGTTGAAGGAGTTTGAAAGGAAGAGGTCATGGGTAGCTGTGAGTTTATTGCACACAGAGCGAGCATTCCAGAGGGCGCAGGAGAAAGAGGACAGACGCTGATGCAGGGCAGATCCAGACACAGGTTTCGGGGGGGGTGCATTCTACCAGTTTTGGCCAAGAGCTGGTGTTGGGTTCGCAGTGACAGGCAGAGACGCGCCTAATCGCAAGCTGTGCTCGTTACACTCACTCTCCCCAGAACATTGCACAGGGTCTTTCCTCATTTGGCTCATGAGCCCTGCGAACCGTTTCCATACCAGGGGCCCAGGTTACCCCCTCCCAGCACATACCCCTTGAAGCTATACAGTGTAAGGTAACCCAGGTGTGGGCTGCCCAGTGCACCCTTTCCATCCTGGCAAGACACACGAGGCATCCCATCTGCGCAGTCCTGCAAGCCCTTTCCGTACCATGGGCCCAGGGTACCCCCCAGCTCACATGTAATATATTGCTCCCAGCTCACACATGGATAGATTTTCCCCAGCCCACATGGATATATTGCCCCCTGTATTGCCCCAGCTCACCTGGATATATTGCCCCCCGTTCACATGGATATATTGCCCCCAGTTCACATGGATATATTTCTCCCAGTATTGCCCCCAGTTCACATGGATATATTGCCCCAGTATTGCCCCCAGTTCACATGGATATATTGCCCTCAATTCACATGGAAATATTGCCCCAGCTCACATGGATATATTGCCCCAGCTCACATGGATATATTGCCCCCAGTTCACATGGATATATAGCCCCCAGCTCTCATATCCTCTGCCAGGCCCCTCCGTGTACCCGCCGGCATCTTGCAGCTTTGCCGCTCGCCTGGGAACCACCTGACCAGCGCAGCCACGTTCTCGCAAGATCCCGGAGTTCACATGAACTCCGCGATCTCACGAGATCGCAGCTTCTGGTTCCCAGGCGAGCGGCCAAGCTGCATGCCGGCAGGTGCCAGCAGCGAGTGGCCGGCAGGTGAGTAATATTTCCTCGGGGGGGGGGAATTGGCCCATTGCCCCCCTGGATCTGCCCCTGCGCTGAGGGCTTATGGGAATGGGGTTGCTGGGATTGCGAGAGTTGTTTTATATCCAATGGAGATAGGAGAGGGAAGTAGTGGATTTGTTGTGGGGCCGGGGTTAGGAGAGATGTCACCTACATAAAGTAACAGCAAAAGAGTGAGAAAGAGATCCGATCCCATAAGCCGCCACAAACCCGCTGATCTGCGTCCGGAAAAAAACGATGATCCGCCGAACACAGTGATGACCAACCGCCGGAAAAAACTGACAAGCCGATGAATGGTGTAAAAAAATAATTGAACGTGTCAAATTTGAAACGCTGTTTGTAAAAAAATGATTGGACGAAAACGTCTGGAATTACCAAATAGGTTTCCGGAACTGTGTCCTGATAAAAATATAGCTCAATGAGTCACATCTTTACATTTCTATTTTCTGTCTGCAAAATTAAGTAAGAAAGGTAATCCAATAAATACCCAATTACTTTAAAACCCACACACGTACAAATGCCAAATGCCCTCATGCAATCATTAAGCCCTCAGCTCTTTCAATTCAGACAGATTTGGAAGTTCTATAAAGTAATTCATATTTTTTTTACCAGCAGATACTAAAAGAATCTTAATAATACATGAAAAAGTGTATCATTTCTAGGATTTTTTTTTCCAACAAATGCATTGAATGAAATTACCCAATGCACACGGGGAGCTTCCCTGGTGCTTTATAGCTTACTTAGAACTTACATGGTTCCGCTGTCAAAATGAAGCATTGCATGAGGGGAGTTATGCTCACAATCCATAACTCATTAGTGCAATAAAAAGAAATGCTTTTATATTATCTTTTTCCAAATGGCAAAGTTACGATTCCAGAAAGGGATAACGCAGGTATGCTCATTGAGGTGTTTTCTGAAAGCAATGATGTGCAAAATATTCTGCTATCTCGGTAGTAATGTTCAGAATGTTTTATCACACATAATTTCACTGAGATAACATGAGCTCTATATGCTCAGCTCGCACTCTTGATAGAACATAATGATTTCCAATGTTTGACCTTAAGAACAATATGAAATTTAGCCTGAGATTAAAACTGGATGACAAACTCTATGCATTAATATAGAAAAACATATGTTAGATCTGACAAATATTATGTAAACATAAATATAAAAAATTATTAGGAATATAAAAATCCATCTGCCCAATTAAATATTATTATTTTTTTTAATTTGGGTGTAAATACACACATTTTCTCTCGTTACTGAAATGAAGTATTCCCTGCAGCTACAGTATATATGCCATTTGCATCCCTATTTAACTTGCACTGTATATGCTAGGCAAATTGCACATTGCTTGGAACTTGCGCAAGCCCATCCGCTCCTGTCCCCCAGAATGTTTGCTATTTTGAGCACTTTTAGACAAGATTATGTCAGCATGGAGAGCACACAGGTCCCAAAGTGATCCCCAACAGGCGGGATATTTCAAATCCCATCTGCCTGTTGCCACATGTGTTGGCGGAGGAAACTCCTCCGCTTCGTACAGAATATTAGGCACACAGGGCAATAGGGAGAGGGGCACTTCACACAGCCTGATCTCTTTAAAAAGTTAAAGTGGTCAGGGTGTGTAACAAGTCCCTTTAAGTCACAGTTATTTAAAGAAATAAAAATGATGTAATGTTATCATTTGTTGTTATTATTGAAACGTAAAAAATATATATATAATTTTTTATGAATATTTGGTGGGGAATAAGAGGATAATAAAAACTTTCAATTTAGTTTTTTCACATTACTTAATTGCTTTATATATATATATGTGCTGACTGAAATATCAATGCCCATTAGTAAAATGTTTCAATGGACAAGCTAAATACTGTTACAATTCAGCTTATTAGAATGGTTATAGTTCAAGGACCCTCTTCCTGCAGTCCTAGTTGTCAAAACTATAAATGGTGTTATTCATTAACCCTTTTCATTTCAATGAAGAAATTATAGATTTAGTTTGAACTTTGGGTAATTATGGCGGATCAACTGCAGTCAACCTATTATAAATATACTTTTTAGGGAATTTCCACCATAGTTCTACATATTTTTCACCATTCTTTACACGTAGCTTTCCCCAAAGTGCTCAAAGTAGTTCTCATTCTCAACATATTTTTCTGTGCGGTTTCCACCATGTTTCCACCGTAGATTCTGTCAAAGCTAGATACCCTAGATTTCATCATAGTTGCCACCATAGTTTATATCAACGTTGTCCAGCATTATTTTTAATGGTGTTTTCATCATTGTTTCTATAGGGGTTCAGTGGAGATTACCACTGTAAAATCATCCAAGTGCATTCACCAGTTTTGCAAACAACAATGGAATAACTCTGAATGCAGAGTTGCCGTAGTATGCTCATTTTATAGAAGAATAATGGTGGTATCGTTGTCCACGTCTGGATTACCCTGTAAACTAGCGCCGTTGCTCATCCTCAGGACACTTTCAAACTTCTTTGTCTCACTATAGGTATACAGGGTAATCCAGACGTGGACCCCTTGCTCGAGGTGCCTAGAAGGGTTTCGGTTCATCATGGGTTGATACATCTCGCATGCAGGGATGACGTCCTTTGCACTCAGTACTGGTCACCCTTTCTGGGTGATCATCTGATTTGCATATGGAGCTGTCATCCCTTTAATGGCACAATCGAGCTAAAACCTTGTGAGACCTGAACAGGCCCAACCGTAGAGCAGGCCCAACCGTAGAGCAGGCCCAACCGTAGAGCAGGCCACAAGTAACACGTTGCTCATCCTCAGGACTGTCACAAACCTATTTTTTCTCACAATTAAGTTATTATATTCCATACTGCAAAACCTACATGTAATTGGGGTCTGGTAAAATGTATCAAGTATGGCATCCCAATATATTCTAAAGGGTTCAATGTGTCAGTATGATGGATTTTTGTGTGTGAGTGTGAAATCTGTCAGTTTGATAAATGTGTGTGAGCGCAATTGTATTTTTTATATGTGTATACTTCCTGTATATGTGATATGTGCAATGTATGTCTATATGAAACATTTGATTGTATATGACAATGAATGATGGGAGGTATTGGATAGTCAGATCATCCTGGTGGGTTTGTAGATTAATAAAAGTAAGGTTTAAATGAAGTTTATTGAAAAATAGAAAAAGTAGGGCTTCACTTTTTATCGTTAACTTAATAAAGAAGCATATTTTTGTCAAGAGTTTATTTCTAAGCAATTTTAGCTGCAGGACACTATATTCTCCACTGCATGCTTTATCACTGTTATAGGTTTACTTTTGCACAATTTCCAAATTTTCTCGAGGACTCATGGAAGAGATATCTTGTATAATCGCTAAAAAGTACGAATGAATAAATAAATACATGAACAAATTGTATACATAACCAATGTTATTTTATTTTGTCCCTGAACACACATCTGTCCACGAAATCACTGTTTTGTCCTTATTTCACATTATAGCTAAGTGCCCCGTACCTCCAGCAAATTGTACACAATATTTTATGAGACATCAGGAAGCCCGAGCTCTGACTTTCTTTCTAATTTTCATTTCTTTCCTATTGATTTTTCTCTAGTGTCCCAGACAAGTAAGAGATCAGAGAAATAATACAGGATGGAGGGTAGAAAAAAGTTTCTTCCTTGTTATGTAAAGCAACTCATCCTCAGTAGGGTGTCTAATACAGAACACTGCCTCACTTTATTGATACATTTGTAAACATCAAGACATGAAAACAAAAACCATGTTTCAAACTTGTTTGCCAAGTGAGAGATCCGGTTTTAGCGATGTGACTTACAGCGATATTACCCTATTAGCTATGAGAGTTTCTCATTTTTCTGTACATACATACATGGAAAATTGCAAATTTGATATGCCCTTGTAATTCTTCACAAATTTGTTGCTTGGTTAACAACCCAGTGTTATTGATTTTATGTTTCAAATTCAATTTGGAATTAATATACGAACATTAAAAGTAAAGCATAACTTGGTAATGGGTTTGGGTACAGGTTAGTGTGCCCCCATGAACATACTTTTGGATAGTAAAAAAAAAATCTCATACAGGGTTATTTGGAGAGAGTCGAACTGTCCCCTTAATTGCATCGCATGCTGAATTTCCCTGTACGGTGCAATTTCGTGGCCGTTCAGCTATTCAAAAGCAGGCAGTTCGCCTCATTTTGGCGAATTGCCAGCAAAATATGGTGCCTGTTCGACGGCAGTGAAATCCCCATAGAAAAGCAAAGGTAAATATATCCAGAGAACACCGAACAGAAGAGAAATGTCAGTGAAGTTTTCATTCGCGCAGATTTAATCGGGTGAATCCCATAGGCTTCAATGTTAAAAATATTCCCGTTTTTATGCAATATCTAGTAAACTGTTTATTATTTTAATTTGCAGCAAAAGTCTCTTTATTTATTTATTTTTTAGGCGTTTCTCAGGATTTTTTCATAGAATTTTTTCCGATTATTTTTTTTTAAATAGCGTTTTTTTCTGTAACAGACCTTTTTATTATTATTCATAGTACTTTACATGCTAACTCCAGCCATTTTCACCCAGTTGTTTTTTTTTTTGAAACAGCGTTTGAAACTTTTGGAGTTTCAATAGTTTTATTTTTACTTCGTTCGACAGGCTTGTTGGCTTTCTCCAGCAGCTGGTCGGCAATGTGGATTGTTTGTTGGCCTTTTTGGATGTGCTCGGTGGGTTTTCAGGGGATCAATGGGTACATTTGACGGGTTTTCTGCAGAGTTTCAGATAGATCTGATTTTTCGGATTGTATCTGCGGGATTTTCAGAGGATTTTCAGTGATTTTTCGGATGCAGTCAGCGGCTTTTCCCTGCACTTTGGGGACCCTGTGGTGAATTCACAACAGGGTTGGGGAATTTGATTCCCCGAAGTGTGGGGAACGAGAGAGCACTGAAATGTCGATGACATTTCGATGCTCTCTGAATATCTCCTCTAGAGTAGGTTCCCTTGGAAACAGGGTCCCCCTGAACCAAGCCATATCATATATGTGTGGTTTTCAAATGTATCAACCCATTGTAAAAACTGATCTTGTAAACTACTTTGTAATCTGTAATGCTATATAAATAAAAGGTGATAATATAAACAATTATTATCCTTTTTTATAATAGATCTATTGTGGTTGTTAACTCTTTCACAATTATTTGAAGCATAAATGCTGTATTTTGTTAATTTTAAAGGCCAATGTCTATTTTACATTTTCCGAAATCGTAATTTTCCCATTACTGAGCTGTATTTTAATACAGTATGAAGCATTGTTCCTTAAGCTGTTAGGTAAATAGCATCATCACTAACTGATGCATAATTTAGTCATCAATTTATTTATTTTACTACCTTACTCAGTTTGTAAAAGGTATTACAAATCCATTGTTTGTAAAACAGATAAGCATAACCACCAGCCGAACCCAATCCATGAAGGGCCAATTTATTTTATTAAAATCAGAAATGATGTGCGATACTAGAGGAAAAAACACAACGAAAGCTTAATTCACTAAAAACTTTGTATTTGATAACTCAAACTACCTTTTGCTAGAATACTTTCTAAATTACTCACTTGTCAATGGAAAACATTGACAAATACAGTAATATGAGTAATATAAAGGAAAAACTCTGAATCACTCCAAACAATCACCTAATGGACTGCAAAGATCTGGCGCAGAGGAAGAACCAAGGAATCGCCCTAGAAAATTTTCTATTGGCCATTGCTACATAGTTTTTGACCAAACAAGGCTCTCTTTGGGTTGGTGGTGGCATCAAAAGACCTTTCTGAACTTCTGAGCACTGGGCTTTACTTGCTGCAACTTGAGCCACACTTGGTTAATTTAATTTTAGGTTTTGACTTTCACTGCTATTTTGGGCAGCATCTATGTCAACGGACTCCCTCCAGCAAGTGTGGGTTCATATACTTTTAATGATGAATGATGATGAAAAATGGTTCACTGTACTGTCTCAGTTCATAGCGATTTTCGGATTTTTCACTCATGGAAATTCACAGTTCAATCATCATTACAATTGCAAAGTTTATTGATTCTTGGCCCTAGACTCACATTTTCCATATGATGTGTAATAATCAACTATCATACTTGTGTCCTATTTTCTGTTGTTTTTTTTTTCCATCAAGCCATATTTAGCAAAATATAAATCTGTTTCATTTCTATACTTATTCCTAATAACACAAAATAATATTTGTTATTCTTCCCTAAAGAGAAATTGAATAGAGAATTCCAACTATTATAAAATAAACAGTGAATTTATGGAGACGTTATGATAATTTACTTTTGTCCAAATAATTGTTTTATCATTTGTATACAGATGTTTGCATTAGTAGTGTATGTATTAAGTATATGTAGGATTTTTTTAATGCATGTATGCAAAAATTGGCATCATGTGGCTCTGCTATTATCAGGGAAGGCGTACCATCTGGAGTACTAAGTAACTATGATGGAGATAGTAGGTAATTCAGAGGGTCAAGAATGCATGACTTTATATATATATACTGTGTATATATATATATATATGTACAAATTCATTTGTTACTAACATGTTATTACATTTTTCTTGCAAACAATATAACAAATAAATTCCTGTTCTGTGTTTTGTTGCAGTTTTACTTCTGGATTCCAAAGAGTCACAAGCAGAATTGGGCTGGACTTCACACCCATCTAATGGAGTAAGTTTAACATTAATTTCCGTGTAAATAGAGAGTTTAATCATGGAACTGTTTTTGTTCTAAATAGTTTGTTTACATTAACAGGGTTATCCAAAGAGATCCGAATTGCTTGAGAAAGGTAACCGAACGCTGAAAATCAGCGTTCAGTTACATTCTTGGCCATTCAACTATCCAGAGAATTGCCTAATCCTGGCGAATTGCCTGCACATACGGTGGCTGTTCGGTGCCTGTTCGAGGGCAGTGAAATCCCCATAAAAAACAATGCTTTGGCTATTCAGAGAGCACAAACCAGCAGTGAAAGGTTCCCGAAATGCCCTGCCATTCGGTGGTTTAATTAGGCAAGTTAATTCAGGAGAATCCCATAGGCTTCAATGTTACAAATATTCCCGTTTTAATTCAATATCTAATAAACCGTTCATTCTAAAATTCTGCAGTAAAGAGTCTCTTTATTTATAGATTTTTTAGGATATTTTA
Source organism: Leptobrachium leishanense (assembly GCA_009667805.1). Taxonomy (NCBI): domain Eukaryota; kingdom Metazoa; phylum Chordata; class Amphibia; order Anura; family Megophryidae; genus Leptobrachium; species Leptobrachium leishanense. The sequence continues at coordinate 207,098,513 of CM019064.1, forward strand.
AGCATTTTTCTGGATTATTTTTTTTAAAAAAAAAGTCAGATTTTTTTTTTTTTTAAACCTTACTTATTTTTTCTGTAACAGCCCTTTTTATTATCATTCATTGGACCTCATATGTAAATTTCAGACATTTTCGCTCAGTAGTTTCTTTGCAAACAGCGTTTCACTTTTCAAACATTCAAGCAAATTGTTTTCCTAATTTATTCACTTCACTCGTCTGCGGTGTCGGCTTTTTCCGGCGGCTTCGCTGCGTGTGATCGGCTCCTGCTCGGGTTTTTCCGTGGTTTTCGGTGGGTTAATCCAGATGTTTTTGCGAGTTTTCCTCAAGTTTTCGTCGGCTTTGCGGCAGCCTTTCCCTGCGCTTCGACTGCCATGTGGTGTTTGCTGAATACACCGCAGGGTCACCAAACTGGGATCGGCAAAACAAACTGAATTGAAGAGAACGAAAAGTCATCGAACGTGCAGTGACTTTTCGAATCTCTTTGAATTACCCTGATAGTATTTTTACTAATTTAGTAATAAAACCCCCATCAGCTGCATGATTAGATAATTCCAAAAAAATAACTACTAAATCACTTACACACTGAAGCTCATAGTGCATCTGTCTTGCTTACCTGCTGGACACCATTATTGTCTGTTTAATATAGGCAAGCTCTTCTGATCTCACCTGAAAGGTAATCATTACCATTTCTGATTGAAGGAAAAAACATTAAAAAAAATACAAGTTGGATTGGTCAGCTGCATCATACCTCAAATAAAAAGATGCTATCAAATCCTACAAAAGAGACTACTTGATTGGCTAAATTTGACAATAAAAAAAAAGTTGGCCAAAGAAAGCAAGAAAATCCTCCAAAAATTATTTAAATATATAAATGACCAGAAATTTAAAGGGAAACACTAGGCACTATGACTCTTCAAGATAATTTGAGTGCTGACAGTGCCCTGAACGTCCTCTTCCCCATCTGGGGGCTGAGTCAGTCTTCTGTGTGCAGAGGCTTAGCTCCTCCCTGATGCACAAACCAGCATGAGATGACCTGAGCTTTAGGCATGGGGATAAAGATGCAGCTACCAATTTGGGTCCCACCTCCCTCCCTCCCAGAAATTGGATTGGCTGGACACTTGCTGTTGTCAACCCAAAACCCTGTGACATGACACTTGCTGAATTAACAATGGGATGTTGAATGATGGCAAATGAACATCATGAGAAGGCAGCAGTTTTACATTTATTATTTTCTTTAGTGTATGATAAAGAAAAGCTGGTACCAGCTGAATGACAAATCAACCATACAGATACAGAAGCTCTTTAACTGGTTCCTGGTTAACACCTGACAAAGTGCCTAAGCAATTGATTAACAATAATACAGACAAAGCCTTGGGGCCAGACTGGATTCATCCGCCACAAGGAACTCAGTCATGTAATAGCCATACCGCTGTTTTTAATATTCAAAGAATTTTTCCAGTCAGGTATTGCACCAAAAAACTGACAGAAAGAAAATGTGGTTCCCGTATTTTAAAAAAAGGTTCCGAAAAGGAACTGGACAATTACAAGCCTGTAAGTCTAACATCTGTGGTGGGGAATTTGAGACTTCATTAAAGGTTCACATTCAGAAATGCCTCTTGACCAATCATCTCATTAGTAAGAGTCAATATGGTTTAGAAAAGGATCAATCCTGTAATAACTAATTAATCAAATTCTATGAAGCCGTGAGAAAAAATATAGATCCAGGTCTTCCACTATTTGTTATGTAGTTACATCTTACTATAGAGTTTGACACTGTCCCATACAAGCTTTGACCACAAGTTAAAGAAGATGGGATTAGATGAACATACTTGTTCTCGGGAAAACTGTCTCAGTGACAGAGTGCAAAGAGTTGTTGATAAAGGTAATTTACCTACCCCTAAATGCAGAACCTGTACATTAATGTCAGGGATACTAAACTACTGAAAGGATAGTCGGTTAAACAAGCCAGAATCAAGATACCAGAGGGATAAATAATCGAGTAAACACAGTCATGGTCAAAATCACAGGAGAGAGTCAGAATGGTCATAAAACAGACAGGCCAATACATAGGGAAGCATCAAAATCAAATGTTCTATCTAGTAAACAGGAAACCACGACAGAAAGGGGGAAGGGGGGGGATTCTGTGGTTTTATATAGCCATAGAGGATGATGTCATCACTCAGCCTAAATGGAAGTGAGGCTTTGGTCTGGAAACATTCTGGTGATGCAGGGTGAAATTCACAAACATTTTAGGCTCCTACAAACATGCTGCATCCCAATTGCAATCATATGCTGAGTACTTCAAGGAGTGAATACTCTGTTTTGTTTTTGTGCTGCTGAGGCGTTTGTGCAAATGACTTTCGGATGCAGAAATAAAGATAAACGTGCTGCTGGTTTTATTATAGAAATAACCATTGCTCACAGAGAGGCCAACTGCTAACTGACTCAGCCAGTTAACAGTCACCAGACAATTTGAACCCTGGCATATGATTGGTTAGTAATTACATATGCAAATATTACAAATACCACCCATCACACAGGCACCCTGAGGTGGTTTAGAGGTAGTAAAAACTATGGGAGTCATCAAGCTACTTCAGGACTCTGTCCTGGGTCTAGTACTTTTTAACATATCTATTAATGGTCTTGAAGGAGCTATTAAGAGACATGTGTCTGTATTAACTGATGATACAAATTCAGGTAAGGTTATACAGTTTGAACAGGATGTAGCATCCCTGCAGAAGAATTTTTACAAACTGGAGTAATGGCAGAGCAGTTAGCAGATGATATATAATATAGAGCAGTGCAAAGTTATGCTTTTTTGGACCAAGAAAATTCATGCAGTTGGGAGTGAGAAAGTTCTGTATGTACACTGGTTGTGTAGGGAGAGGTATTAGCAGTAGGAAAAGGGAAGTGCTCATGCCACTGTACAGAGCACTGGTGAGACCTCACTTGGAGTACTGTGTGCAGTACTGGAGACCGTATCTCCAGAAGGATATAGACATCTTAGAGAGAGTTCAGAGAAGGGCTACTAAAATGGTGTACGGCTTGAAGGAGAAAAGTTACCAGGAAAGGCTTAATGATCTTAACATGTACAGCTTGGAAAAAAGACGAGACAGAGGAGATATAATAGAAACATTTAAATACGTAAAGGGAATCCACAAGGTAGAGGAAGGGAGTATATTTAAACGGAAACAAAGTAGCAAAACAAGAGGACATAGTCTTAGATTAGAGGGGCAAAGGTTTAAAAGTAACATCAGAAAGCATTATTTTACTGAGAGGGTGGTGGATACATGGAACAGCCTTCCAGTTGAAGTGGTAGAGGCCAAAACAGTAATTGAATTTAAGCAAGCATGGGATAGGCATAAGGCTATCCTAAACAAAAGATAAATCCAGGTTAAGTATCCATGTAATTGGGCAGACTAAATGGGCCGAAAGGTTCTTATCTGCCGACATTTTTCTATGTTTCTACTCATAAAAATGAACTTTGCAATGGTGTGCAGTGCCAGACAGTGGCTGCTATAGCCAGTATAGTCCCGTCATGAGCAAAATGAGGTACTGGTTTTGTGATTAAAAAGTAATGTTAACTCTTTATAAAGCAAAGGTAAGATCCCATTTTGAATATGTTGGCAAGTGCATTGAAGACAGATATTGTACAATTGGAGAACGTGCAGAGACAGCTACTAAAGCAAATAAAAGGAATAGACAATCATAGTTATGAAGAGAGACTAAAAATTGCATTTGTTTAGCTCCGAAAAAAGTAGAAAAAAGATAAGTTTACATTATTCATACAGTATATGTACAGGGCCAATACAAAGAGTCGACAACCTGTTTGTTAACAGTGCTTTACAAAGACCACAAGGTCATCCACTGACACCGGAAGAAAGATTTTGTCAACAGCAAACAAAAAGATTTCTTTACAGGAAGTACAATATAATTTGCAATTTGTTTCATAAAGATATTGTTTTTTCCCAATTCAATTAATGCCTTTAACAAACTCTGGTTGCATTTCTGGTATAGTATGATATAAATGGATATAAGAACTAAAATGTAGTGCATTATTGAGCTAAAGAGAAATCTGATTGCCATTATGGAATCAAGAAAAGAATGCTGGTTTGGACAGAGTTGAAAAATGCTGTAGGGATATGGGAAAAGTTGAACTTGCTGGAAATTGGTCTGTTTTCAACAACATTATTGTATAACTATGATTGCACCTCAGGTTGCTGTGCCAATGCTATCACAAAGATGGTTGTGCGCTGTAGGTAAGTAAGATAGGTGCACCTTAACCTTAGGGAGACATTAAAGTTTCCAGTTCATGTAAAATGCGTGTTCTGAAAATGAGTACAAGTTGGCATGTTCATGCATTTATGTTTATTGCTAAAGATCAGTTTTTTCTTATCCCATGAAGATCCATGTAACAATTTTCGGATTATATGGAACTCCTGAGTTATCTTTTATTAATATCTTTGGTGTGTAATACTGGACACTAACAACATGTCTTAAATATTCAAAAACAGCATTTTCGAATGATTACAATCTGTTAATCGTCAAATGATTTATCTACAAAAATTCCCATAAGGGGTTATTCAAAGAACACCGTATTGGCCATGTTTTTTTTACCCATGTTCGGCAGCTTATCATCTTTTTCCAGCAGCTGGTCGACGGTCTATTCGGCAGGTCATCGGCTTTTTTTGGAATGATTCGGAGGTCTGTTTGGCGGATCGTCGGATACATTCTGCGTTTTTTCAGATCAATACGGCTTTTTTTCGCAGTTTTTCGATTTGTTTGGCAGTTTGCTGCAGTTTTTTGGAAACTTTGGTGGTTCGATTCGTCCCACTTTGGGGACCCTGTGGTGAATGTTGAATTCACGAATGCGGCGAACGAGAGAGCATTGAAATGTTGGTGCTCTCGAATAACCCCTATAGACTTTAATGGTGACTTCTGTAGAGAAATCATTTGAGATTTTTCTAACTGATTGTAAGCATTTTAACATGTATATTCAAGAGAATTAAATCGAGGCCTATGTCTGCTATTTATGCCATATTCAGGATGTTGCTCCAATTTGCTCGGGACATGACACAGAGCATGGTAACTCATGGTACTCTTGTAAGCGTTCATCTTGTACAAACAACATAGGTCAGTGAGGTGAGAAAAATAAGTCAATAAATCAATAAGTATTATAAATGATGAAAACAGTAAAATGTGTTTGTGTCTATATGTAGCTACAATTGAAGGATATCTGATTTATTTAAGCTTCTTAACACTACATTGTTGTTTTTTAGAATACCTTTGATAGCTGTGTGTTCTGTGCTGGCTTTTTCTTTCTTCAAATCATCTGTTTTGTGGCAAAAAAAATGCACAGCTGATACAGGGTTACATTTTCCAATAAACCTTCGCCATGTAACTCAGGCTGTAGCTGTCACCATTAACCAGGATGAACGCGACTCCTTACATCTTATCCTCTTAGAATGAGCTGCTTTTTATAGGCTCGGAATAAAGAGGGTTATGACAAATGCTCTGAAATGCCCCTGGGGTGTACATAAAGTTCAGAAGAAGGCCTCCTCCAGAGAGAAGAAATTTATATATGAAATTGGATAGGTGCAGCCTACACTGTAATAATCCTAAGTATTTTACAATGGAAAAGGTGATGGGCCTATAAAAAAGAAGAGATGCAGTAAATTATGAAGGTGTAAAAAACAAGTCCCAAATATATGTAATTCTGATGAAATAAGTAGATATTTCCATTTCAAACAACCTCTTCATGGACTTTACTTGCCTTAAGTCAGTCTCATCATAAAATATTATCAACTCCCTATAAATGTATATAATGCAGCCGAACACAGATCAAGCACAACACTTGTGCAAGAAACAATTTTATCAAAATAAAACACTTAAATTAACAATAGTAAGAGAATACACAAGTGTTTAGATAAGAGTGTAGCTCGCATATACTAGTAAGCAATATTCAGTTATTAGCAATTTTGCGCTAATGACATTGATGAAAAACTAAGGGCTAAATTACAATCCTAGCGCTAAAACGGGGGCGCTAGGGAGGAAAAACCGCAGTTTTCCCCCTAGCCCCTGCGTTTAGCACTAGATTACAATGCAGGCGCTAAAAAGCTGCCTGCATTGTTTGCGGGCGCTAAGTCCCGGGATGCGCACGGCAGCACTAAGCGCAGCCGCGCGCATCCTCTCAATGGAGTCCATAGGACTCCACTGAAGCAGACGATGGCGGTCACATGACCAGCCGGATATCACCGGCCGGTCAGTGTAGTGATACGCAGGGGGAGACTGGGGGGACTTTTTCCCTCAGTCCTTCCCTGCTCCCGCCGGACTGAGGAGGCGGACAGAGCCTTGATGTTTTGCTGTAGCAAATTGTTTTATGATTTGGACCAAGCCTAAACCACATGAATTCATGGATCTGCTCAACCATGGCAAATGCCAAACTCAGCCCTGTGCCATGCACATTACAGGCAAGTGACATACCTCCTAGGTTTTATGAATAGAAATACTTTGCTATCTATAACCCTCAAATCCTTAAGTCAATGCATTTAGTATCCAGCCCTTAATGCCCTTGGCTATCACGAGAAGACCCCACACAACACTTTGCCAATTAACCTCTCCCCTCCTGCTTACTTTTTACCACATTTCTCCTTTTACTGCTGCAGCACAGTAGTGCTAAGCTGTACTTGTCTCTGACATCAGCCTTTGACAGCTTCCTTCTAATTGTATCTCCACTCCGGATTTGTCTTGAATTAATAATCCTGAAAAAAAAACCTTCATAAACAAATATTTGTAAAAAAAAAATTTAAATGACCTTAACCTGGTTCCACGAACAATTTCGTACAATGGCTGTAGATATACAGCAGCAATGTCATAAACCATTACTCCATAAGTGTGTACTGTCCATACATATAGCATAATAATCATTTTATTTTTCTGAAAATCTCAAAGTTGTGAAATCAGCTTTTTTATTGTTAAGATTATATTTTAATTAGAAGAAAACATGTACCTATATGTAAATTGAAATCCTGAGTCCAAATTGAAAACTGAATAGTATTTGCCTCCATTGTGTACTTGTTTACTGTGTACACTACACAGTGTGGCACCATTTACGTGAGGTGGCACAGCCTTTGGTGTCTGAGCAAGCATCTACGTATTCCAACAATTTGTATCAGTGAACACTGGCAAGGAGGGTGTCTGTGTTAAAGCAGGCTTTTGGTGAAAAAAAAGTGAGAAATCGTGGATTTTATTTGCATGTCCTACCCAGAATTCACTGCTGCAGAAGGGAAGTGTAATAAAAGAGCTCTGTGGGCAAAGCATGTCTCTACTTTGCTCAGATGTGTCAGTGTTTTTCACAATGGTTTATATTACTTCTTGCAATTTGTATAGTTTAGGATTTTAATCTAAATTTTTTGTCCTCCACCATAATTTAAATAGCTGTCAATGAGAAGATATAGACGGACATCTTTATCGGGAAGTGTCATAAGGACTGCTTTGTATTTTAAAATTAGCAACTGAGCTAATTCATTCATTTTAAACTTTATTAAAGGGAAATACTGTTTAAGGTGTTAATCAGTGACATATCTCATTACAAATCTGACACTGCCTTTTTTACATTTTGTTCTAGTGGGAAGAGATCAGTGGTGTTGATGAGAACTACAAGCCAATACGTACCTATCAGGTGTGCAATGTGATGGAACCAAACCAAAACAACTGGTTGCAGACTGGATGGATTCCGAGACAGAATGGACAGAGGATCTTTATTGAACTTAAGTTCACCCTGAGGGATTGTAACAGCATCCCTGGAGTGGTGGGGACGTGCAAGGAGACCTTTAACCTCTACTACATAGAATCTGATTTTGACCTTGGAAGACACATCAAGGAAAGCAAATATATCAAGATTGATACTATAGCCGCCGATGAAAGCTTCACCCAAGGGGACCTGGGGGAACGTAAAATGAAACTGAATACAGAAGTTAGGGAGATTGGGCATCTCAACAAGAGAGGTTTTCACTTGGGATTCCAAGATGTCGGGGCTTGTGTTGCATTAGTCTCAGTACGTGTGTACTATAAAAAGTGCCTCTCCACAGTGCAGAACCTTGCAGTATTTCCAGACACAGTGGCAGAGGCGGCATTTTCAACACTGGTGGAAGTTAGGGGAACTTGTGTGAATAACTCTGAAGTAGACATGGATAATCCACCCAGGATGCATTGCAGTGCAGAGGGGGAATGGCTGGTTCCTATTGGAAAATGTACATGTAGTGCTGGCTTTGAAGAAAAGGATGGTAGCTGTGCAGGTAAAAAACAGTTTACCGTCTCTATAGATTTGCTGGAATGATGTGGAGTTGTGGTATATTTTTGGAGGAAAGAAAAAGGAAAGAATAATTGTTAAAGATCAGTAGATAATTTTCAAGGAACATGTGTAATATTAGCCTATATAATACTAACACAAGCTGGGTTATGGATTTAAAAATGTTTGCTGTATAGGAAAACATAATAATAAGAAACTCTTGCTGTAACGACACCCCTTGTGTTAAGAAATGCCATTCTATATTTATCAAAATGGCTATTTCAAGTGTACCTTGCTTTTGTTTCTAATAACATAGTGTTGAAAACATCCATAAGACGTATGTAACAATATCCGTCAGTTAACTTTATGGTGACTGTACCTTCATTCTGACGCTTAATGGTAAAAACTATATATAATCTTTAGACTGAGTAGCAAAAAGAAAGAAAAAAATGAGATAAATAACCGATTCTGGATGGATTTTTATGTTTATATTGTGTCACTTCCTACCTGCTAACACAACCATAGGATACATGTCGTCATTCCGTTTCTAGGTAACAAGACAGAATGGCAATTACACACAGGTTTAATGGTATTACTTAAAGCACAACAATTCTACTGTGTAGTACTGTATAATAATGCTAAATACCTCAATCAGTTTGTCGACATGTGTCATATGTGTTGAAACAAAATGTGGTCTTGTGGTGCAGTTTTGTTGCTTACTGGTGAAATATTGAAATAAATTGCCCCCGTATGAACCATAAAGGAAAATTGTACCTATATACTACTATACACATAATAAATGTATTACAAAAGGTTTGCTTGGTACCTTGGGCATTTAAACATGTAAGTTTTACGTTGGCCATTTATCATTGTTTCCATTCAGATTTAATTAATACAGTTCTCTCTGTGTAACATATCAGTTATTAAATCAGAAAAATGATAAATGATAAAGCGCACTGCCGAGCCGCATTATAAATAGGCCCACTTGAGAATAAAATGCCTTGTAGCAGCCACCGCACCTTACAAAATACATCCACAAATGTGTATTTGTGGTCTCTTTATTACTCTCTAGTAATATGGTTGGGATTAGAACGGGGACTCTTGCATGTTTTTTTCTAAATAATCATCTGCGCTCTGATGTAGGTTTGGTAGATTGAACATTTGCAGCTTGAAAATGTTTGTCCTTTCGATTGTATGCAGTAATTCATGCGTATATTACCTCAGTGATAGAATGAGTTTGATATAAGCACCTCAGTAAATAACGCTGGCGGTGCATTTATTGTGTAACCTTTATCGTCTAAAAGCAATATGGAAAAGTGGCTTCGGAAAAAAAAAATGCCTTTATTTGAAGCTTTCATGTAGGATATTGCTAAGTGATCTCTCAGTCTTGCAGCTGAAAAGTCTATGACATCACCGCATTGCCCCATGCCATCCTCAAGGAGAACCCATTCTACCTCAGCCATTGCAAGCCTTCTAACCTTGTTCAAGACACTCCTATACATGATTTTATGTAGCTGTCATTTATATCATCTGCATGCATCATCGTCATAATGCAGTGTTTATATAGAAAACCAGAGCACTCCACTGAAATATAATATTAAATATTTTAAAACCACCTAAGGAAACATTGATAGAGATTTTGGAACAATTGTAGCAGCTCATGATGATATTTGGAGGCTTACTTTATATATCTTACTAGGCAGCTGACTTCATTAGATCAGGAAAAATGAAATCGAGCAATCAAGACTTATAATTTCAATCATTTAAAAAAGTGATTGTTGACTGATATGTGCCAAATGTATTCTTCATGAAAATTATAGGTTCTGGTATCCCATTTCTCGTTATGTTTTTCCATTGCCATTTCAGTTATCTGATTCATTGTCAATAGTGATGGTTGAATAGAACAGCGTAATAGTATATGGATATAGATTGTATTCTGAAACACTAGCATTATTACCGGTGATGGCAATGACGGCGAATGCATTGATGATGATTGATGAATGGATTCACCAGATCTCAAATATCAATATATACATACAAAAAAAAAGAAGAAATGAAATAGACAAGGCTGCGTAATGACATGATCAATGGGAGCTGTCAGAACTGTTAATAAGGGATGAAAGTGCAGCTCGCAATTATAAAATAGTCTTCTGTTTTTGCAATTATGTTTGTACATCAGCAAAGTATAATTTACACATAGATAATTGGATTGATGTTTTTATACGTATATATGGGTTCGTGTATCAGTGTACTTAGATTGGAATGAATTTACAGTGCTAAATCATAGTTATACAAGTAAAATAATCAAGATCAGCCTGGTAGAGAGACAATTATAAAACCTTTTAATTAAATCAATAGATAGAAAGGGTATGATGCTTTTATGGCTGAAAATGTGCAGATTAACCGAAAATATTTAAAGAAAATGAGAATATGTTTGTCAATAAAATCTCAGGTCAATGCTCATTTTAGACCTTTTTTACAATTAAAACTCAATCATGGTTATCGGAAAATGCACCAAGATAGGCTTATTGAAGAAGTATAGACTATTTTAATGTTTACTATTATTTTCATTTAAATGGTTTTGTACTACAGTGGCAATAAAAAGTGTACAAACTCTTTGGAATTAGATGATTTTCTGCATGGATTAGTCATAAAATGCCATCTCATCTTCATCATTTACAAGTATAGACAAACACAATGCTCTTAATCTAACAACAATCCATTAAACATTAACAGCATTGTGGAAAAAGTAAGTGAACGCTTGGATTTAACAGCTAGATGATCCTCCTTTTTCATCAATAACCTCACCGAAGTTTACAATCTAAGAGGAGAGGGGTGACACACTAGGTGAGGGTGAATAGAGTACAAGAAGTAGTGGGGGTGCATGTTAGCTGGGTGGGAAGATGGAGCAAGGATTGAACAATGGGGATTATAGAGTGAGCCGATAGGATTCTCTAAAGTAATGTGTTTTCAGAGACTTCTTGAAGGACTACTGATGAGCCTGATGTTGCGGGGGAGGGAATTCTATAGAAAGGGAGCAGCTCAGGAGAAGTCTTGAAGGTGGGAGTTCGGGGTGCAGGTACGAGGAGCCAATAGCGTCAGATCATTGGCAGAGCGAAGTGGTCTGGAAGGGATGTATTTGCTAATAAGGGAGGAAATGTAGTCAGAGGCATGGTTATGGGGAACTTTGTACGTGAGAAGTGAGGACCAGTATTTTAAAGTAGACTCTAAAGGAAACCAGGAGCCAGTGTATAGATTGACAAAGGGGAAAGGTGTGAGAGGTGCAGGATGTGAGGTGTATGAGTCTGGCACAGGCGTTCATAACAGACTGCTTAGGTAGAATATGGGATCTTTTAAGGCCAGTGAGAAGGAGGTTACAGTAGTCAAGGCGGGAGATAATAAGAGCTTGGATGAGCATTTTAGTAGAGTCCTGATTTAGAGAGGGATGGATACATTGCAATGTTTTTTTACGTGGAAGTAGCAAGATTTGGTTAGTGACTGAATGTGAGGAATAAAGGATAGATCGGAGTCCAAGAGGACCCCTAGGCAACGAGCCTGAGAGGTAGAAGTAATGGTGACACCATTACCTGAAGGAAAATGGGTGCAAGACTGGAGGATTTAGAGGGAGGGAAGACGGGAAGTTCAGTTTTAGAGAGGCTGAGCTTTAAGAAATGGGAGGTCATCCAGTCAGAGACAGCGGACAGGCAGGCTGTGACACTGTCCAACACAGGAGGAGAGAGACCGGAGGGAGGAAAGGGAGACTTGGGTGTCGTCAGCATAGAGATGATTTGGATACTAAGGTATATAAAATGCTGATTATTACCTATTCCATGGTAGGCGCTAAAATGGGGACATTAACGGGAAAAAAACTGCACCTGCGTCCCCATTTTAGCACCATATTCCAGGGCAGGAGCTATTTCAGCAGCCTTCCTCGGAATGCAGTACTACCCTCTGGGATACTTGCAGTAGCGCTTCTGCGCTGCCAGAAATATCACCTCCTGGAGTCCATAGGGGGTTGCGCTGCTTTGCTGTGAGATCACGCAGCGCCGCGGTGTGATCTTGCAGGGAGACTGGGGACTATTTGCCCCCAGTCTCACTCTGATCCCAGCAGCCAGAATCATCAGATCGGGCAGCCAATCTCTCCGCAGGATGAGCGGTAAGTATCGGATTTATTGGTGGGGAGTTAGCTGATGATAACTGATTCTGCAGAAGCGGAATCAGTTAGCACCAGCTTCTTGGTTCCGATAAAAAAATTGGTTAGCCCACTGATGTGGCAATTAGCATTAGGATATGTTAGGTATTACAAAGTCCTAACGCTAATTACTGGTTACGCTCCTTATGTTAATTATAGGGTGCACAAAGTACAGCAAGGTCAGGCAAGCTAGCGCAATCACTGATGCGCTGATCTTTTACCTAATTAGCGTTAGGAAGGTAATATGGGGGGCATGTGTTAAAGCAGGGTTTCTCAACTCCAGTCCTCGGGACCTACTTCAGGCCAGATTTTGCAGATCACCTTGGGGAAATGCAGACTGAATGCTGGAATCACTGAGCAGCTAATTAGATCACCTGTGCTGTGCTTCGGATATCCCACAAACCAGGCCTGTTAGTGGGTCCTGAGGATACGAGTTGAGAAACACTGTGTTAAAGTCACTTACTCACCCAAACAATACAGTTAGCATTCACTAGGGAATAGGGCCCATTGTGTAGGATCATTTTCATGCTGCATCACCCAGCTTCTATTGAGCTTCAGCTGACACACAACCACCCTGGTATTATCCAGTAGGATATTTTGGTAAACCCTCAACTGTACTTAAACATTGTGATGATATTTTCCAGGTGATATGTGGTGCTCTTTTTATACCATACATAGTGCTGCATGTTCTTGCTAAACTCAACCATAGTTCTATCAGCCCACAAAACCTTTTCCAGTAGCATTGCGGAAAGTAAAGGTGGTCTTTGTCAAAGGTTTAGGTGGTAGGAATGTTTTGGCTTTTAAGCAGTAACTTTATTGTGGTGTCCCGGCATGGACAGCATTTCTATGAGGGATGTGCATGACTGAAAAATTTGTTTTGTTTAGTTTCATTTCGTTACGTTTTTAAATCATTTCGTTTTTGGAATTTCGGAACTAATTTAGTTTCGTATTTTGTTTTGTTTAGTTTTGGATCGATTTGAAATTTTGAATTGATTCGAATTTCATATATCAATTCGATAGTTGATATCTATTCGAATTTTGGATCACTAGATAAAACCCCAATTAATCAGATTTTGCTGTTAAAAGAAAAGCTAGGGTTAAATTTTAAGCTGTGTCACAGATTTAGTATTTGAGTCAAATTAAACAGTGAAACAAAATTAATTTGTTTCATAAAGTCCTTTGCTGACTATTACTTGTATTGTAAGTTAAGATCAATTCGATAGTTGATATCAATTTGATAGTTAATTTCAAATTCGATAGTTGATATCAATTTGATAGTTCATTTCAAATTCAATAGTTGATATCAATTTAATAGTTCCTTTCAAATACAGTAGTTGATATCAATTTGATAGTTCATTTCAAATTCAATAGCTGGTATCAATTTGATAGTTCATTTCAAATTTAATAGCTGATATCAATTTAATAGTTCATTTCAAATACACAGTGTAAAACTAAATAAATTTGTTATATACCGTTTTGTTTAGTTTCAAATTCGTATCGTATCGATTCGTTATTCGGAAGTAGTTCTGAATACGAATTATCAAATTTCGTTCCAAATTCAGAATTTTTCCGAAAGGAATGCACATCTCTAATTTCTATTCAATGTTTTCAATAGTCTAGACCAGTGGTTCCCAACCACGGTCCTCAAGTACATCTAGCAGGTCAGGTTTGCCAGCTATCAAAAGCACAGCAGAGGTGATTCGATTTGCTGCTCAGTGATTGCAGGATTCAGTCTACATTTCCCGTAGGTAATCCTTAATTAAAATCTGGCCTGTTAGGGGTACTTGAGGACCAGGGTTGGGAACCACTGCTCTAGATTAATGAGTAGAGATGTTAATCAGTTCCAATGATTTCTTCAAGTCTTTAGCTGTCACTGTAGGATTACTTTTTACCTTCGATGGCCACTTCTATAGAAAAAGATAGTGGAGATAGCCAAAGAATAAAATAAAACTTAGGTTTTAATCAGAAATGCAGTAAAATAATGCTTTCAAAGCTGTATTGCGGTAGGCAGACAGACGCAGTCGCAGTGCTTACCTAGGACAAACATAACATATACATGTCTCAGCGGAGGCGAGAACATAAGTAAAATACAGGCCACTACAAAAAAGAGGCCATAAGGCAAGCATGGGAGTATGCTAGATTGGAAATACTAGCACAATACTGGACCCTCCCTGGCGACTGATATAGGGAATAAAAGGCATTGTGGAAACATTGCAAGTATCAAATATAATGAATGGAAACAGGCCTTCAAGGGTCTGTGGGTATAGGAAAGTATGAAAAAACACAGGCTTTATGAAGAGCCCCATCAAGAACAAACAGTGCAGGCTTGAAAACAAACCAGAAAAAAACAAAAGCTGGCCTCAGTGCATTGAAACTGAGCTAGTTTTCCTAAATTGGGAGCACTCCCAGTAGGTAAGGAATATTTCTATCAAGCCAGAAAAAAACACAGTTTCCAGAGCAAGGATTAAAGGGTCCCTAAAACATAAAAAACTAAATGGACATCTCTATTGGCTCAATGCGTTTCCCTGGTGTAAATCAGCGGCATCAGGAGCAGAGAGTGCAGCCTAGTTATTGCATTGTGTTGAGAGTAAGAAGTGAACCACTGGCAAGAGCCTTTTTTTTCCATTCAATAGATTGCTTCCTACAATCATCTCGGTACACCCTGCGAGTGTTGTTTTTGATGGCCACATCTAGCAAGAGTAACCACGGTACCAAATCGTCTCCATTTACAGGCAATTTATATATCAGTGGAAAGACGAATATCTAAGCTCTTTGAGATAGTTTTGTAATCCTTTTCAGCTTCTTGCGGTGCAACAATTCTTGATCGTAAGTCTTCTGAGAGCTCTTATATATGAGGCATGATTCACATCAACAGATGCTTTTTGTGTATAGCAAACTCAAAATGTTTGAGTTCTCTTGAAGTCAGCGTATGTATAGCCCATACCTCCAATCTTGTTCTATTACTTGGACAGCAGGTTTGCCAATTTTCAAGTCTAATTAGCTTTTGTTGACTTCGCTAGCCTGGTGTTTTACACACTGTTGCAGCCTATAGTGTGAATATTTAAATGATATATTCAACATATACATGAAAAATTAAATAATTTGTTATTAGTGAAAACAGATTGTGTTTGTCGATAACTGTAACGTAGATGAAGATAAAACCAGCCTTTAATGCAAATTTATGCAGAAATGCAGACATTACTAAAGCGTTCACATATTTTTCTTGCAGGGTTATTCAGAGAACGGTGAAAAGCAGGAGAATGACTGGAGAATGGAAAATTCTAGGTCAAAATAGCCAAACCAGAAAAATTCTCCCATTCATCTCACTTTTCAAATCGGCTATTTTGACCTAGAATTTTCCATTCTCCAGTCATTCTCCTGCTTTTCACCGTTCTCTGAATAACCCTGTTGGAGTACCCCATAGAATATGTAACCAGAAATGTTTGGATGAAAAATGTAAAAAAAAAAATCACTCTGCAAATGATTGAAGTCTGAATGGAACATTTTTTTCAAAATTATTTGAAATAGCGTTCTGACGGTACATGATGTATACACAAAGAAACAATATATTTTGAATCTGCCCATGTTTGCTGTAATAAAGGTAACATTTGCGAGTTTAAACATGAGCAGAAAACAGTCAAAATGAGGGGTGAAATGGCTTGGCAGGGAAGGGCTGCGTTCCTGTCTGCTGCTTACTCATATGGCCGCAGCTTAATACTGTGGAGAGTTGCGGCCGCGATTGAATAGAAGAGAATATCAGTGCAGAGGCCGTGAGTAATAGCAGAGATGAGCAGCCTATGCACTTTGGGGCTGAGTTGCTGCACTATGGGCCTCTGGGTTGTACTTGCCCCCAGCCCAGACGTTGCCAGTCAGTCCTTGGTAATGGCACATTGGGAGGTGAGAAGAAGGAGGTAGAGGCACACCCAACCCTTCCGCTCCAAGCCCATGAAGGCCTTAATCCAGCACTGGAAAGTGCAGTTATTTTACAAGAAGTAGTGCATTATTATCATATGTGATCAAGCTAATCTTTTGATCATGAATACAGCTTTGTCCTTTTATTTAAAATTAATTCTATATTTCTTCCAAAACACAAAATGATAATTTAGCATTCTGAGAAACTGTATTCAAATTTAATTATTGTTTTTAATGTGACTTTCACAGTTTTTGACCTGGAAATATAGAAGATCCAAGGACTTCAAAATATTTATCAGTTAGGTTAAGGTCTAGACTTATTCGGTTTTGGCATGGCAGTGGATGGCTATTACCTTGAGTGAGAAGCATGAGGAAAGGATGGTACTAGTGGTCTACATCTGTTTGAAAGATACTGGCAGTTCTGTTATTTTTATAGCTGTCAGAATTGTGTGAGTATGTGGGCAAAGGGTCGTTTATTGGAGCATTTTGATTTCAGCATGATGTAAAGAATGGTTAATGAGACACTTGAATCTTCACTGGCATCTCACATACTTTTATTGTCAGTAGGAACATTTTGGTTTTATATCAGATTGCAGAGTGAGGAGATATTAATATAAGATGCTCATATATAAAAAAGAAATGAAACTATCTTGCCACTGCTTTGTATAGGAAGTAGAAATGCATTTGGAGTCCATGAATAACAAGTTTCCAAAGTTGCTAATTTTTCATTGGGCGGGCTGAAAAAATGACTACTGTCTCTGAAAACTCTATAAAAAAAATACATTAAACTAAATACATTGGGCCATATTGCATTCCTCGCGCATCGGTTTTGCGCGCACGCAAATGCGCATTTGCGTGAGGACAAAACCATTTGCGCAGAACGTCGTATTTCAACGTTCGCGCAAACGATGCGCTTTATCGTTTAACGCGGATGGACTTGCGCGAGCGTGATGAACTGTGCGCGTCCTATACTTAACATTGTGAGCGCAAATTCGTTACGCGGATGGTATTTCAATAGATGCACAACTTCCTACGAACGACGTTTGCGCGCATAATTTTAACGTCTTTAAAAACCTGGTGTTACCTGGAAATCTGAACGTTCTGGCCAAAACAAAATACACCAGCACGAAAAAAAAAAATACAGAACAGTATAGTTACACATTCTACACATACCCAAACCAAAAAATTGTGAATTCGTGCATATTTTTTTTATTGCTGGAGCATGTATACTCAGATTTATTTTGACAGGCGCAAAAACGTTAGTGAGTCAATTAAGGTGAATTGATGTCAATTAAAGTTCTTAACCACTTGAATGCTAAGGACGCGCTCAGCGCGTCCTCAGCATTCCCGCTGGTGTGCTGAGGACGCGCTGAGCGCGTCCTCACTTTGGGGTCAGCGTTCGGCCGGGTTCCGGCCGATCGCTGGCCCCTCCGGTGCGGGCTGACATCCTGGATGTCAGCCCGGCATCCGGACCAGCAGCCGCCATTATTAGGTGTCATCGCGGGGGCGCGATGACACCTAATTCAGGCGCCCCCCCCCCGCATGTGCGGAGGAGGCGCCTGAAAGGGAGGGGGGGGAGGTCCTTCGGACCTCTCTCCCTCCCGATCAGTGGCTCTGCGGGGCTTAACCCAGGCATCATTTGGAAGGGCACAGCCTGCCCTTCCAAATGATGCCTGGCATTAACCCCTGGGGAGCTGGATCGCGAATCGGCGCTGAAAAGCGCCGGTTCGCGATCCTTTCCCGGAGCTGGCCGACATCTTGGATGTCGGCCAAGCTTCCGGGAACTCCCCCAGAGGACTGGCGTCATCGTAGTCCTACAGTTAACCCCTAACTGCCACCAAGTGTGGAGATAGGGAGTTCCAATGAACTCCCTATCTCCCGATCCGTGGCAGTTAGGGGTTAAATTTTGATATGGTTGGATCGGCCAGAGCATGGCCGTTCCAACGATACCAAACATGAAAGTTAAAAATTTTGTAAAAAAATAAAAAATAAAAATAAAAAAAAATTAAAAAAAAATAAAAAAAAAAAATAAACACTTTTTTTTAATTTTTTTTGGTTTGTTAGTGTAGCAATATTGTTCCCATTTCAATTATAATGTGAACAATGATGCTGCACTAACGATTTTTGTATGCGGTGCGTTTGTTAAAAATAGTGTCATTTTCCCCAAAAAAAAATGTAACGAGACCCCATCTCTAATTTTTTTAACAAGCGCACCCCATACAAAATATAACCGCAATTGCTCGCATGTTAAAATGTGGAAAAAGAACGATATATAATATGTCGGTGTCATATACTAAAATAAGCCTTAAAAACACGTTTAAACATGATGCGCAAAACAGGTAAAAAATGACCTCAGCACAGGGGCGGGAAAAGCCTCAGCAGCGAAAGGGTTAAATCTGATTGGCTGAATCCCGCGAAAAAAACAGTCCGCGCACTGTTTTACATGCGCAACGTTACTGCGCGCGTATTACACTTCGTTTTGCGCGTTTTTTTTACTAACGTTATTTTTTGGCGGATGAGAAATTACGTTTGGATCCGAATATCAATTTAATTTTCGCACGATAACGCTGGACACTGCGCGCATTTGCGCAGAGAATGTAATATGGCCCATTATATTTAAAATATACAACTCAGCCTCTTTACACAGAGCAAAGGACATGGGAAACAAACTGTTATTTGGTGCTCTTCCACCAACACTGCTCAGTCGTTCTTGTGACTTGGCATTGGTCTTCAGTGGGTCATGTGACTCTCACTCATCTCATATACTAGAAGGGGATCTTATGACATCTTTTACTACATTTGTAGGCTTTTTTATGAGATTAAGTTTATCAGTGCATCAGCTTGTGTGTCCAATGGAGGAAAATGCATACTAATTACATTCTAAATGGTAGCTTATTGCTGAAATCCTCTACTGAGAATGGCTGGGGATCGTATAATAGACTCTTCCAGCTGTGTGTATCGTAAGCAGCTGCTGGAATTTAAGCTAGCTATTGCGTATTAAAATGCAATACTTGTGCATATTCATAATATGCAAAATATTGTTTTTTTTATCAAATTATTAACGTGATTTACTTTTAATATATATATATAATAATTGTAGGCACAAGGCGATATATCTTACAAGCTGGAATGAGCTTCAAAAAAGAATGGCATGATTAAATAAGGGTGTCTAAATTTCACTTATAATGACATATTTTCAATATTACACTTGTTATTAAAACAAAAGTTTACAACATGTTATCATTACCATACGAAGTATAACTTAAGGTCAATGTGATGTATTTGCTAGTGATCTATTCTTACTTGCGGTTTTACAGGCAGCTCTGGGACATCATTAAAAGTTATTGGAAAGTAAATTTTATGTTGGCTTTAAAAAGTTGTCTAAAGCACCGTTAAACAATTTCTACGGTCTGTGTTTTTTCAAAAAAAAAATATTGATATATGGGAATTTATGAGTTAAGTCTCTTTTCACAGTGGATTATACAAAGAATAGAAATAGAGACGTGGATGTATACTTACCACATAATAATAATGTAATAATATAAGGAATGCTCTGCCTTCAGGACATCCCCAGACCTGCTACGAATGCTTACAAGCAGATTCTAAACTCTGTCCAGTGACTATATTACAAAAATGTTACTTTTAGGAATGGTGGAGGTAAAAATGTATGATGATGATTAGATATAATAAGTGGAAACACAGTGACACTCCTTTGACATTGTCTCGGTGTTCATAAAATCACCAGTATAAGTAAGCTATATTGTGGGTGTTAAAAAACTAGGGCTCTATCCATAGTTGTTACTATTTTCGAGTCTCAATATGTGTTAGCACTTGGTTTAGTAAGTTTAACATCTGGCCTCGATATTCCATAGTTGACGCTACACTGGGGTGAAATCATCTAGCATCTCCTATACTTAACATGAGGAGCGAAATACATTTTTAATGTCTCGAGATGGGAGGTATTCCAAAGTGCAGGCACACGTGAACGTCAGTTTACAAATTGACAAATTTTAACAACTCCTAAAAGCTGGTGTTAAATGATTCTGCAAATGCAAATTCATTTAACACGCTCTAAATCCCCCCTGAAAATTCCATACTCACTTCTCATCTCTGTCACGGTGGCATTACCACCAGGCACGCACCACCCTATCCTTGCCCTCCGATCCTTGGAAGTGGTCGGTCTGTATATATCCCTATGAATATAACTCGCAGCAAGGTGAGGCCCTGGTTCCTGAGAGAAGCCCCTATATGCAGAGATGCAGTGTAAACTGCAAGGACAGATGAAAGCAACACAGGGTTAACAAAAGACCTCTGTACGGCAATACCAAAGATTCCCTGCACTGAAAGGCCGGTCTTTAGGATAGTCGGATCTAATCTAAAGGAAAGTATTACCTTGAAGCCGTACAGAGTCTTTTGTTGTATACAGATGAGAGGGTTACCTGGAAACGGTACAGACAAGGAAAATACTGTAGAGTAGTCATATAGAGGAAAGCCAAAAGGTCATAACCAGAGAGAGTACGTCATACAGGATATAGGAATAGGAACCAGAAGGGAAGTCAGCCAAGCCAAAATCGGTAACCGGGGAATCAGAATGGAACATAAACAGCAAACCAAAATACAGCAATAGACAGAACTAAATACAAACAAGGAACTGACATAAACTGGAACAGAAATAACAGAGGCAAAAACTAAACAAGGATGAACAAACGGAGGATAACAGGAACACCGCAAGGAGCTCTCAGGACACAAGTCGCAAGGAGACCAGGCAAAGTAAAATGACCCGGCAATGTACTATAGGTACATTGCTCTAATATAGGCAGGGGAAATCAAGGCAAGGGTCAACAGGTGAGCAGCACACAGAACACCAATTAACCACTGGGAGGCCACCCAGGAATTGGCAGCAACAGAAACACAAGGGAAAAAACACAAAATACAAATACAGAGGGCGGGAAGACAGGTTTGGAACGTGGGAATGTGACAATCTTGCAGTGAAAAGGATGGCACATTCCGCTGCTTCTTCTTGCTGGGACCAGTGGTAGACTGGGAAAAAATAGTTTCTATTCTCCTTCCACAATCACTCTGCGGCTCTGCGTGATCTCATGAGAGCGAGCTCGCATCAGGACGTTAAAATCTCCATGGAATCCTATGGACTCCAGGAGCCGATACTCGCGGCTGAACTGCATTGCGGGACCAGATACTAAATTAGCGTCTACCACGGAATATGATGTTAAAGTGACCATTAAAAGACCATGTAGATGTACCAGAAAAAGCCTAATAACTCACACATTGTTAAGTATATTCACTAATCAACACAATTTTACTGAAAAGGCTTGGATTCCCTTTGGGGAGGTATGGTGAATTCACTATCTCTAGGGAAGTTCTACCATGCGTTGCTGTAGTTTTCTCAGTAGTTTCTGTTGCAATTGTTCATCGTCACTTGTAGCATAGTATCCAGCATGGTTTCTTCCATTGTTTCCACCATAGTTTCTGCTGAAGCTGTTCAGAGTAGATTTCACCATTGTTCAATATTTCTTTTACCGTTGTTTCCGTTGGAGTCCAATGAAGAATGCCACTTTGAAAGAGTCAAAGTAATATTTAGCTTTGTTACAAACAATGGCGGAAAAGCAGTGAATAGAGAATAGCATCTTAAGAATAGCAGACTTCTTTTAGAGAAGAATTATGGTGATAAAATTGTTCAGGGTCGTTAACCATTGTTTGTAGGAACTTTGCCTAACATTGTTGAATTTTGCTTCTCTGGATAGTTTAAGTTCATTATAGTTGCAACAATGGAGATTTTTTACCATTATATGCAACTACAGTGAGTTTAGGGGAATCAACATTACAAGCATATCGATCCCTTCGCAATGTATGTACAAACAGGGTGTCTCTAAAAAAGATAAAAAATAGAACACATAGGGTAATACCCCCAATACAATATATATCTAGAATAAAAGCCAATTGGCCACTCTCAAACAATTGTTTGATAGAAGGCAAATCATATATGTCTAGAGAAGATCCTCCAATGCATGCAATGTGTAAACCAGATAATGCATATCAGCAAAATCACCCAGTCCTCAGTACCATAAGATCCATGGCCCAGACAGGTCTCTATAATGGACAGCTCAACGCTTTTTATCTCCCTATAGACTTCATTATATATGACGTGCCTTCTATCAAACTATTGTTTGTGAGTGGCCAATTGGCTTTTACTCTACATATATATTGTATTGGGGGTATTACCCTATGTGTTCTATTTTTTATCTTCATTACAAGTATTTCTACTTGTAGTGATGTATTCCTGGTTATGCACTAGACAGGTAATTGTAATGTGCTTTCTCCTTAAATAACTCATCTTGATGTAAACAATAAGGATGGAATGTAGCTTAGCATAGCATCTGCATTACTTTTCCTTAGGCTGCATTATTAGTGCTTTCTGTCGATTTTATATTTGGCATTGGGTGCAAATGACTTATACTTTTAAGGATGTAGTTTTCTCTTTTAAGTGATCCAATGTATTTTACGTGTTCGGCGTATAACAGAGCAATAAAACTCCCAGCAATGAGTCTCTAAACTGTTCTATAATTAATGTTGGTACAAATATTTCCGTTTAAATACAATATTTAGAATTTGTTCTAAATTACATTTATTGATATAAGTAGCCTCAATAGGTTGAGAATATTTGGGGGAGCCAACAGAATTACATAAGAAAGCAATAAGTCTAAATTTGTGCATTTTACGAATCCTTGTACAAATCCTTGTACCCCAAGTCTAGGTGCCCTTTCTTCTGTACTAGGAGATGAGAGTGTAGGTGATCATAGCTCCACAGATTAGACAACATGTAGTACTGGGACAAAAGATTGAAGCTGATCTTTGCAGTGAGCAACCCAAGCTCGGAACGTCTTTATTCTGGGTTTTCAGGACAGACATTCAAAAGTAAAAGCACGCCTAACGTTTCCATGCTGCAAATCCTCCCAATAGCCCCCCCCCCGTCTACTAACAAAGGCTGTGGAATGTGGCTGGGATATCCAGTCCAAACCAAATACTGGGGGGGTGGGTTGGGTAAAAGCCGAGCAAATGGTTAGATTGTAAACTATCGAGCAGGGTCCTCTCTCCTACTGTTCTGTGTGTTTAACTTGTATGTATATTGTTATTCTGTCTTACCCGTTGTACAGCACTACGGAACTTGTTAGCGCCTTATAAAAACTTGTAACTGTTACATACAGATACACATATGGAAAACAGTACAGTATATCACACACCCTCTACCCTAAATACAGGGGCAACAAAATATTAGAAAATTAAACGCAAATAAACATTGTGGTAGTCGTTCCATCACAGTGTATTTGCCCGAGAGTCCCATGCAAATTATTAATAACATATGGGATTTAGGTTCCTTGTACAGTGTTGTTTTTTTGTGATAACGTTAACCTATAGATAGAAATAAAAGCATACAGATTCTCAAACTTTGTACTGGCCATTGATCTTTGCCTAGCTTATCATCGATTAAGTAACGGGTAAGATACTGCTGCTTGAAAGTGATATACCAGCATGAATTGTTCTTAATTAGTTTTCTTTTCCAACTCCTCAGCATTCACTCAGCAGGAGAAAGTATATCCCTTCTGTTGTGGTAGCAGCCGTCAAAGAGTTAACATTGTTCTTCTCTATGCTTGTATTCGCTGGCTGGACATTCACAATGCACGTCTATGAAAGAAATTCCACATAATGGATTGTTTGCTGTTAGGAGAGTCCCTGTGGATCGCGAGTGCCCAAGACTAGCGATAGTGACATATAGTTTAACTTGCAAACTTGTACATCCAATACTTCAAAGTAACATTAAAACCTAACTAGCTTTTCACAGGAGATTTGGGACGCAGGCTAGAGAAAAAGCCAAACAAAATGACCAAGAAAAAGAAAATAACAAAGCCCAGTTTGTAAAAGAATATATATACATTTTAGAGATTTGTTTTCTAATTTCTACTTTTTTGTTCAACCCTTTATGTCCTAATCATATTTATTGAAGACACCACCACAATGTGATCCATCAAAAACTGACTCCGTTTGAGTTGCCCTGCTTATATTGCAGTGGTTTCTATGTATAGTCTGTGTATGTATCATTAAATTTTTTTTCATATTTAATTTTTTTTATTTGAAATAAAGGTCACTTAAACATCAACATTAGGCCACGCAGGGCCAGAGTAAGTCTCCAATAACAATAAATCTCGGCTTACAAAATAGACAGTATGAATGGTCATTTGCTAGAAATACACTCCAAGTAAAGGTCATCCGCGGTGAGCGCACTGAAATGTAAGGTCATCTGCGAAAAAGTATAAACATCCCCTAATAGGGGGGTCTCTTCTATAGATAAACAGCCATAAACGAAAACAGCAAAAATCGGCGGAACACATCGAGTATACTGAGTAAAAGGGGGAAAAAGGGACAAGGGATATTGGCAGAGGCCAAGACTGTGCCTCCCCTGGTTTATTCCCACACGCCCTAGGACCGCAGGAGGCCAGGGGGAATAATTGGCACTTGGCCCGGGGACTCGGGGGGGGGCTGATACTGGCACCAGGCTACGTCAGCGCACCCCGAAGAAACCCGTGAACGCCAAAAAAGGAAATTAAAAATTAAATTAAGAATTAAGGGGTGTCTTCAAAGAGAGTCCGCACACATTGTCACAAAGGCATAAAGCAATACATACACATCAAGAAGTGGCACTGCAGTATAATAAAAAAAATTAAAAAAATTTAAAGACAAAAAGGAAAAATAAAAAGTCATCAGGACCACTTTAGTCCGTCATATGTGTACAGGGGGAGTAAAAGGAAAAACTACAGCAGCATGGCGCAGCGGGTGGAAAAGGAGATATGCCGGAGCCATAAGCACAGCGGAGCTGGGCAATTCAGCCAGCGTCCATCCACGTGGCGTGGCGGGAAAAACCACCACGCACTGATCTCTCTCGTAGGATCTGGTACTCAGGCAGGGCTCGAGACGATCCAGTCATGATCAGGACCACGCAGCAGGGTTGGGGTACGCACCCGTTCTCAACAGCGGAGCAACCCGCTGTGCCCAGAAGCTCCATCCCCGCCGACCATCCCCGGGGCCAGCAGCAGGCAGCACCAGGGCCACCACCACTCCTTCCAAATGTATCGCTAAATTAGACATTTTAACATGCAATTTTTCCCTCCATCATTTGGTATTATGGTGCTATGCATGTATTTGAAAAGCTTTATGCTTCCCGTGTAGTGTTGGATACATGAAACAAAGGGCTGTATTCCGTCACTGGTGCAAATTTAACCAGAGCTGATGCATATTTAGCTCCATGTTCTTTAATGACTGTGGTTTAATTTACACCAGGGTTGGAATTGAGCTACAAGTCTCAAGTGCAGCAATAGGCGCTTGTTAAATTGGCAAGTGTTCCTGGCTGCTAGAGCAGACATAAGAAAAATGGTGTCTCTTTGGGCCTAGGGACCCGAAGCACCCATATTAAGACCAATCGTTCCTTGATAGCCCATAGCATCCTAGGGCATAATGTAAACATGCAGATATTGGCTGGTTGGGGATCACAGATCTGAGATTCTCCTTAACCTAACCAGTTCTTACATTATTCATGACTTTGATAAGCCTAGTAGAACATGTTTTTTCATACCAGCTCCTGACATGATGTTCTGGCAAGGACAATGTGTGAGGAACTCAGAAAGATAGCAATATGGAGCAACCCCTCTCAAGCATGTAATAGGCAGTGGGGAATCCTGAAGGAGGAACCACTAGGCTTCTTCCAATAAAATGTTTGTCTCTCCCTATTACATCTTCCATTATTTTACATAACAGTTAAGACCAGGTCTATAGTCTCAAGGCCTGGTTTGAATTTTGGAACCTAAGTAGAGCATCTTCTGGATCAGTGTTCTCTACTGAACAGCTCGTTATCAAAAATATATATTTATGAGCTCAATAATATTGTGAACATTTTATTTAAATAATAAACCTAAGGATTACAAGATTTATCATAACACAGGGTTGAAGTCATTGTTGTAATAATTCATAAAGCACTGTGGAAAATGTGTGATTTGTTATTATTATTTAACAAAATATTTTCCACTCAGGTGAGACTATAATTTTTAGGATAAGGAATGAGGTGGAGAATGTAGTGACATAATCAATATCCAAATATCACATTGTCTGTTAAACCAGCTGGAGAGCCTAGATGGCATTTCAGTATCGATCATTCAGCTCTTTCAAGTAAATACCTTTTATTTTACCATACTAAATAAATGACAGTCACTCAACAAGAAAGATAGTCATGTCATTTAATAATAATAGATCATACGTTATTAAATGTTTCCCATGTACTGTGATTCTTTGCGTGTTACTTGTGATCTTCTTTTTAATGTATAAAGACATACCATAATCAGAAAAGATCTAACTGTGATTAGTGGATAAGTCAATGAAATGCAATATTACAATCCGAACAGACCCATTTATCATTCTAAGGGTCACGTCATGTGTTAAATGTCACCAGCATAGCTGAGTCCTTATATTCCTTTATGACAAGTTTGGTTTATTTTGAGGCTTACATATATACAACTTGGTATAATTTTGCTTCAGTGGATGATGTAGTGCAGTTTGTATTTGGCTTTCTACTCTCAGTAGAGTGGTTTACCTTGGTATATTTTGTGAAGTGATCAGGTTTAACAATTCTACGTTGTAGATACAAATCATACCATAGAATCTGATGCAATGATTTGTGACAAATTAAATTTCTTGGCTGCACTGTAATCCACAACCAGCTGGCATTTTGCAAAAGGTTCGTACCATTACTATTGTTTACTTTTGTTCTCATGACAGAATATATTTACCATTTCATTAGTAAGACACCAGTTAATTATATAGCAGTGGATCGACTGACACTGTTATTGCACCAGTTTACCGAAAGATAACATCTTGAATGCTCCAGCCCTCTGAGAGAAGTCTTGCAGCACATAAACATAAAATTTATGATAAGAGAATGGAGGGTGCTCTGTACAGTACAGTAACACTCAGGGAAAATAAACAGTGATAAGCCGAACCATATTTGGTCTCTATGATAGTGTTACTGCTTGATGTCTGAATAAAGTAGTGGATATAGCATGAATATATTTACAGAGTGCATTTCTGGAATGCATCATTTCATGTGTGTGTGTGTGTGTATATACAGTATATTTGAAATTATATATGCAGTATATCCTATACTTAACATGGGGAGCGCCATATCTACTTAGCGTTAGGATAAGTAAGTTATTACAAAGTCCTAGAGCTAATTGTTGCACCAATGGGCTTTTGCAGAATCATTTGGCACCACCTAGCCCCCCTCCCCGAGCTGTAAACCCCCCCCCCCTATAATCAGATACTCACCTCTCATCCCACGGCGAGAACAGTGACACGATCCAGTGTGCTTCTTGCTGCCGAGAGCAGAAATGCTACCTTGAGTGTCGCCGAGGGTAGCTCATCGTTCTGGGGCAAAAGGTGCTGAAGTAGCACCTGCTCTGGAATCTAATGCTAAAATGGATACACTATGGGGAAATCTGCAGGCGCAGGTTTTCCCCGTTAGCATCCCCATTTTAACCTGAAGTTTGTAATCTGGCCCTAAAGCTTTAGTTGAAAACCATTAAAAACACGACACCCAATATTTTGGCTCTCCCTAGTATACAGTATATACGTATTTATACACAATTATTTTGAAATTAGAATGAGTGTATGTGTGTGTTAGAAGTGCATGTATACATATGGGTATGCACTGAGTGGCCAGATTATTCTGACCACCTGACTTTTTTAGGCAAATTAGCTATAATTTTGCGCTGAAGTTGCAAGAGGGCTAGACCATTATAAATAGGAAAGCAGGTTGTTTACCACGACAGTAGAAGTGATTTTTTTTCTGAAGATATGGGTAAACAACGCGATTTAACAGCCTTTGAACGTGGGATGATTGTTGGCACTCGGAGCCATGGAGCGAGTATCAGCAAAACAGCAGAATTTGTTAAATGTTCAAGAGCAGCTGTTGTTAAAGTGTTTAAAGACCGAACTAACAGTTGAAAATCTGGGTCTGAATGTGCGAATTGTGGCCGTCAGCGACTAGTCAATGTTAGGGCAGAACAGAGAGTGGCAAGACTGGTAAAAGACAACAGAAGGGCAACAGTGCATCAAATTACTGCAGATCTTAATCAGGGATGCTCTCAAATAATCTCTGAATGCACTGTTCGTCGTACACTGCATCGTATGGGATATGGAAGCCGAAGGCCTGTTCGAACTCCTTTGCTGTCTGCAGTTAACAAGATAAAACATCTCCAATTCGCACAGGAACACAAGGATTGAACAGTCGAGCATTGGAAAAAAGTAATGTGGTCCGATGAATCACGTTTCCAGTTGCATCATGCAGATGGCAGAGTGAGAATTTGGCGGAAACAGCATGAAAGCATGCACCCCACATGCATGAGTACAACCCTTCAAGCTGGTAGGGGCAGTGTTATGGTTTGGGGCCCTTAAACTCGTGTGTAACAACGTCTGAATAGCACAACATACAGAAGTATCGTTGCTGATCAAGTTCATCCTATCATGTTGATGGCGTATCCCGATGGAGATGGCTTCTTCCAATAAGACAATGCGCCATGCCACTGTGCTCGTATTGTGCAGGAGTGGTTTCAAGAACATGAGGGAGAATTTACCTTGCTTAGGTGGCCCCCACAATCACCAGATCTCAATCCAATTGAGCATTTGTGGGACGAAGGTGAAAGAGCCATCAGGCAGCTGGTTCTACAAACATCAAATCTCACAGAACTGGACAGTGCTATTCATCAGGCATGGTGTCAGATTCCTCGCATCACCTTTCAACATCTCGTGGAGTCAATGCCAAGAAGAATCGCTGCAGTTTTGAAGGCAAAAGGTGGCCCAACGAAGTATTATTATTATTATTATTATTCTTTATTTATAAAGCGCCAGCATATTCCGCAGCGCTGTACAATAAGCACAGTATAGACAGGGTTACAATACATTGAACAACATTTGACAAACAGTACAGGAGGAGATGAGGGCCCTATTCCAGTAGGAACTCACAATCTGGGAGGGTTGGGGTTGGAAACAGGAGGAGAGGACTGCAAAGTGAGAGTGATTGATGGTTGCGTCAGTGAGTTGGGTGGTAGGCTTCCCTAAATAGGAATGTTTTAAGGGAGCGTTTGAAGGAAGAGAAGTTAGGGGAAAGTCTGACAGTACGAGGGAGAGCGTTCCAGAGAGTGGGGGCTGCACGTGAGAAATCCTGCAGTGTATCATGGGAAGAGGTGATGCGGGGAGAAGCTAGGCGCAGGTCACTGTTTGACCTTAGGGAGCGGGCTGGGGTGTATTTGGTGATTAGTGAGGACAGGTAGTGGGGAGCTGAGTTAGTGAGGGTTTTGTAGGTAAGGATAAGGATTTTGAACTTAATTCTGCAGTGGATGGGGAGCCAGTGAAGGGACTCGCAGAGGGGAGCGGCAGAGACAGAGCGGCGGGTGAGGTGAATTAGCCTGGCGGAGGCGTTCAGGATGGATTGTAGGGGGGAGAGGCGGGACAGAGGGAGGCCAGATAAGAGATTATTGCAATAATCGAGTCGGGAGATTACCAGGGCGTGTATGAGTTGTTTTGTGGTGACAGCGGTAAGAAATGGCCGAATTCTGGAAATATTACGCAGTTGGTATCGGCAGGAGGAGGAAAGAGACTTGATGTGGGGGATGAAGGAAAGAGCAGAGTGAAGTGTAACTCCAAGACAGCGAACTTGGTTTGATGGGGAGATGGTGATACCCTCCACCGTGATAGAGAAGTCAGGAGGTGGGGAGGCATTGGAGGGAGGAATAAGTAGGAGCTCAGTCTTTGACATGTTGATCTTTAGGTGGTGGGAGGCCATCCAGGAGGAGATGCCAGATAAACAGTCACTGACTTTTGAAAGGACAGGGGGAGAGAGATCAGGGGTAGAGAGGTAGATCTGAGTGTCATCAGCGTAGAGGTGGTAATTAAAGCCAAAGCTGTTGATGATTTTGCCCAGGGAGGAGGTGTAGATGGAAAAGAGCAGAGGACCAAGGACAGAGCCTTGAGGTACACCAACAGATAGAGGCAATGAGGAGGAGGAGTTACCAGAAAAGGACACACAGAAGGACCTGTTGGATAAATAGGAGTCAACCCAAGCAAGTGCAGTGTCACCGAGACCCAGAGAGTTGAGGGTCTGTAGAAGGAGGGGGTGGTCAACAGTAGACATGTGCACAGCACAAAATTTCGTTTTGAACTAATGCATTAGTACTAAAATGCAATTTATTTAGTTGCTAAAGAAATTCGTTTTCAGTTCTTTAGTATGAAAACTAATTTCATTCATCCGAAAACCAGTGGATACAATACTATTGTAGTGGCTCCTCAGAGGGCTGAGATCGCTGCTTGTTACAGTATCTCTCACTCTCAGCACAATGTGGGCCATATTATATAGCTGGTGCTAACATAACCAGAGCTGTTGTAAACTTCCCAGAGCTATTGTAACTGAAAACCTCCATAGGCTATAACAGCTCTGGTTAAGTAGCACCAACATTGCAATACTGCCCCGTGTCAGGCAAAGCTGTTACAGAACTGACTGCTGCTCATCACAGCGCTCAGAGTTTCAGTAAAACTAGTAAATAATATTTTTATATATAAGACGTTAGAACAATATTATTTTCTTGTTTTACTGAAACTCTGAGCGCTGTGATGAGCAGCAGTCAGTTACTGTAACAGCTGAGCCTGATACATTGTACTGAGAGATAATGTAACAGCAGCCGATCTCCGCGCTCACAGCCACTGGATTTAAAGGGCTAAAAAAAAAAAAAGGCTCCTCTCTGTATGTTTAGAACATCCTCCTGCATTAATTAATACTCCTCTCTGTATAATGTATACAACATCCACCTGCATTAATTAATACCCCTCTCTGTATAATAATAGAACATCCTCCTGAATTAATGTCCCTCTCTGTATAGAACATCTTCCTGCATTGGCATGTGGAGGGTGCAGAACTTCGGATGTTGCGCTCTTCATTGCTGGTCTCCTTCACTCATCAATATAATATCACAAAGAGGACTGAAACTAAAATGTAGTGCATTTTATTTTAGTTTCTTTCGTTTTTTGTACTGAGCAGTTTCGTTTCTCTTGAGTCATACTAAAACTAAATTATCCCAAAATTCGGACTAAATCGCTTTAGTACTAAAACGAATGCACATGTCTAGTCAACAGTGTCAAAAGCAGCCGAGAGGTCAAGCAGGATGAGAATAGAATAGTGGCCATGTTTTTTAGCAGTTAGGAGGTCATTGGTGACTTTGGTGAGGGAAGTACTGATGGGGTGGTCATAATAATCTGGCCACTCAGTGTATGTGTATGTGTGTGTATAAATGCATATATAAATATAATTGTGTAGGTGTTGATATAAGTAGGACTGGAGGGAAGGATTTTGCGGGCACACAGTTAAGCATGCATTTTTCCCACCTCCTTTGTAAACAACTGTATGTATTTATTTGATCAAAGTCCTGTGAGTATGTGTGGTTACGTGGTATGGGAGTTACTGTGGCATGTTTCTAGGGGACCACAGGGCTGGCTGTGTGAAGTTCACAGCTGTGAACTCAGTATAAGTGAGGGATAATCTGCGTGGGATGATAGTGTGTGGGTAGGGTTGGCTGTGTTGGGCGCTGACTGTGTCAGACGGCAGTAAGTGTGGGGTTTGGTGTGTGGGATAGGATTGGGGTGGGCTGAGTGGTATGGGATTGTGTTTTCAGCCCCCTTATCTATCGATGACGTATCTGAGGATGATGTCTCTTACCATGTCATGAGTTCAGATGCATCTTCCTAAGGACTCACACCAGTGAATTGCAGTTTATTTTGTCCAACCTCATAATAAATTATCAGCTTTGTGTATAAATTTGTGAAGCATGTGTATGTTTTCAAATATATTGTTTTCGCAGTGTATCTGAGTGTATGCAATGAATGTGACTGTCTAAATTGCAAACATTTAACAACTTAAGGACCAAGGGTCTTTAAAGTCAATGCATTTATGACGTAAATGTTCCGTCATTGGTCCTTAAGGGGTTAAATAATACCTTCAAAATGGCATATTTTAAATCATCCTTTTTACTATGTTTGATTAAAAAGCCATTTCTGTCTGTATGCTATCAATACGGATCTCATTTGAAATTTGGCAGTGATAAGGAACACCATCTAGAGTTTAATACCTTTCGTCTCATTAAAGGGTAAGGGTCAACAACTAAATTAAAAATTGTCAAATTGATATTATTCCATTCTTTTAACGTTCTGTTAGTTACAGGAAACAATGGCAATTTAGCTTAAAGATTGTTGTCAAGTGCTGTTAACTATGCATCCCTTGTTTTAAATGTATTATAATATTTTCTTAACAAAAATGGTAAAAGCTGGTGTACTTCTTCCTCATTCAGCAGTGCTACTTTGTGCTCTACATATATTAATGTTCTCATTTCATAAGTCATTTTTGTTCTAATGATGCCTTTAATGCTCTTAAAGTGTTTCTTCGTTATGTTGTCAAATATTAAGTAAGTTACATTATCTTCTATTGTTTTGGCATTGAGCTGAAATACAATAGCCCCACAAGTCCATCTTTTTTTGCTTTACAATATCAGTACTTTTTGCTGTACAGTATGAGACCTTAGTGTTCTTGTTTAAATGTGGATAAGCCTAATTACACCAATTTTCTGTGTCCTGGGATAGCTCTGCTGATTTGGTACAAATGATATTTTAAATTTAAACGACTGCCTCTATAGAAATGTCTCTGGATGCACACATTTACTAAGGCAATATTTGCTTCGGAATTTAAAGTGATTTGAGCAAATGTAACTTCTAGAACACTGCACTTTCTTTCACGTCCTGATGTTTGGTTTTATTTGGAATTACATATCACATCAGTGAACAGAGCTCTCAGTAAACATGGGATGAAGTGCATTTCTGATGTTCAGATAGGCTTGCTAAGCATTTAATGGTACAATGGCCTCTTTCCAACATTAGTTTGGTTCAACTAGAACTCAAAGGTTACTGCTGGGTTTTTGCATGCAATATTGGCTTTTATTTTCTTAAAAAATTAAATACCACATATAAAGTTTTCCGATGCATGCATAAGAAAGAAACAGAACTTTGCATGCCTTGCTAAATCTTTTAAGGGTTCGGCGGTGGATTTTTTGTATTTCTTTTCTGTTATCTGTTAGAGCAATTTTAAAGGTGGAATTTCTTTGTGGAATGTGATAAAAACATTAAATATCTGTCACGCATTTCCTCCTCTTATCAACACCATCCTCATATTCTTGAAATAATACCTGCACTTTTATGTTTTAATTTTTTTTATTTAATCATTGTTGCAAGGCTTGTTTTGTGAGGCAGTTAACCCCATTCACAATCAAGTTGTTTTACATAAAACCATGGCCAGGACTCAGTGGATTTATGGAAATTAACTTTCTGTTCCAGATAGCCCTTCATTATATAAATTTTTTGAGAAAGTACACTTATTTGACAGGAAATGGTATAAAAAACAGATCTCCAAGCTGATATAACTGCTGACCTGTCCAAGGCGATGAAAATGTGAGGGTTCATTCTGGAGTCTATTTGCATACAAATCCGATTGTAGTAAAGGAAATTCCTTTGTGTTTTTCCAGATTATGACTAAATCAAGTCTACTTGATGTTAAACTCCTACAGAAGCTTTTAAACATCAAGTATATTCAATCATGGTAATGAGAGGCTTAAGTAAAGAAAATAGAAGCCTACCTATACATGTACAATTTGTCATGGTTAAGCAGGGGTTGCCAGGCAAATGCAGGGGAAGAATGTATAGTAGGCAAGGCTTTGGCGTACAAAGAGTGCAGGACACAGCATATACTAGTATGCAAAGGCATTGGAGCAACATCCTTAAGTAGAAGGTAGACATGTGCACAGCACAAAATTTCGTTTTGAACTAATGGATTAGTACTAAAATGCAATTTATTTAGTTGCTAAAGAAATTTGTTTTCAGTTCTTTAGTATGAAAACGAATTTCATTCATCCGAAAACGAGTGGATACAATTATTATTGTAGAGGCTCCTCAGAGTGCTGAGATCGTTGCTTGTTACAGTATATCTCACTCTCAGCACAATGTGTCAGGCAAAGCTGTTACAGTAACTGACTGCTGCTCATCACAGCGCTCAGAGTTTCAGTAAAACTAGTAAATAATATTTTTATATATAAGAGGTTATAACAATATTATTTCCTTGTTTTACTGAAACTGAGCGCTGTTACAGTCAGTTACTGTAACAGCTGAGCCTGATACATTGTACTGAGAGATAATATAACAAGCAGTCGATTTGCGCGCTCACAGCCACTGGATTTAAAGGGCTAAAAAAAGGCTCCTCTCTGTATAATGTATAGAACATCCTCCTGCATTAATACCCCTCTCTGTATAATGCAGATAACATCCTCCTGCATTAATACCCCTCTCTGTATAATGTATGCAATATCCACCTGCATTAATTAATACCCCTCTCTGTATAATGTATAGAACATCCTCCTGAATTAATGTCCCTCTATGTATAGAACAATCCTCCTCAATTTATACATTTCTCTGTATAATGTATATAACCTCCTCCTGCATTAATACCCCTCTCTGTATAATGTATAGAACATCCTCCTGCATTCATTAATGCCCCTCTCTATATAGAACATCCTACTCAGTAGGACCTACTGCATTGGCATGTGGAGGGTGCAGAACTTCGGAATGCAATGCTTATCCAGCACAGGAGAGGGAACTTTTACTTAAACTTTGCATCTCTGTGGGGGAGAGAGACAGGAATATAAAAGCAGGGGAGAGGGCAAATATTAACATAAATTGGTCTGAAAGCTCAGAGAAGAGATGTCTGGTGCAAATTTATTTTTATAATAAAATTAAGCACTTTAAATCCAGGGGAAACATTCAAATAAATCACACTACCAGCTCATAATAACAGAGTAACTGTGAGTTGGACACTAAATGTATCAGACGTAAAAAACCCTTTATAACAAGCAGCACTGGGAGAGGAGAGGGACTTTATATAAAATGTGTATTATAGAGGGATAAAGGGGGATAGTGCTCCTGGATAATATAAAATGTATCAGACCTAAGCCCCTATTATGCAGTGCGGGAGGGGAGATAACACACATTTTATAAAGTCCCTCTCTTCTCCCAGCGCTGCTTGTTATAAAGGGTTTTTTACTATCCAGCCCTCCTCTGTCATTAGCTTTCAGCGTGATTTATTTGAATGTTTTCCTTCTCCAGCTGCTTTTATCATCTTGTCTGCCTCATAGACATGCAAGGGTTAAGTAAAGGTTTCCTCTCCTGTGCTGGCTGTCTGTGCTGCTAGTGAGTATTCTGGAGCTCTATCACTGTCAGATTTTCGGATAGGGGTCGGGAAGGATTATGCATAAAAATCTTTTCTGTAGCTTTGCGATGTTGCACTCTTCATTGCTGGTCTCCTTCACTCATCAATGTAATATCACAAAAAGGACAAACTAAAATGTAGTGCATTTTATTTTAGTTTCTTTCGTTTTTTGTACTGAGCAGTTTCGTATCTCTTGAGTCATACTAAAACTAAATTATCCCAAAATTCGGACTAAATAGTTTTAGTACTAAAACGAATGCACATGTCTAGTAGAAGGTAATTTTAGCAGTCCAGGAAGCACATATGGCCACTTCTATGTTGGATAACACAAAATCCTGGTGTGGAACTTGGACCTTCCCAACTCCTTTCATGTATCTAGGGCCCTGTCATCTCCTTAAAGCTAATGCTAGTGCCCACATAAATGAGCATTAGCACTAGGTTACTTGAGGTGATAGCATTATGCCTGCATCACCTTCCGATCGCTAATGGGATAAAAAACCTTAGAGAATCGGTATTATGCTTTTTAGCGCAAGCTTACTGTACTTTGCTCTCCCTATGCTTAACATGGGGAGAGCAAAGTGTAAGTAGAGAGTAACTAGCGTTAGTATCACAGAGTCCATACGCTAGTTACTCACAGCTATCGCTAACTCAAAATGTTTGCGACAGCTTAGAGCTGGTGCTAACTGATTCTGCTGCTGCAGAATCAGTTATCACCAGTTGTAAACTCCCCCAAAAATCAAATATTCACCTCTAATCCTGCGGTTCGTCCACTGCTTCTGGCTGCCGGGATCAGAGTGAGACTGGGGTCACATGACTGGTGAGATCCTGCTGGTTGGCGGAGTGATCATGGAGGGAGACTGGAGACTTTTTTCCCCCACTTTCCTGCTCCTGGCAGCCAGAAGCGGCAGATCGGGCCGAGGTTATCGCCGCGGGATGAGTGGTGGGTATTTGATTTTTGGGGGCTTTTCAGCTGCTACTAACTGATTCTGCAGCAGCGGAATCAGTTAGCAGCATCTCAGAACTGGTGTTAACTTTTCAGTTAGCGACATCTCTTTGTAACTAGCCTTTA
This sequence comes from Leptobrachium leishanense, assembly GCA_009667805.1. Lineage (NCBI taxonomy): Eukaryota > Metazoa > Chordata > Amphibia > Anura > Megophryidae > Leptobrachium > Leptobrachium leishanense. Next base: position 207,135,382 of record CM019064.1, read on the forward strand.
GACCTTGTGATCCTAACACTAATTAATCTCTGCTTGCACTTTGCGCTCCCCATGTTAAGTATAGGGAACGCAAAGTACAGTAAGCTCGCAGTTTAAACCGCTAATACCGATTCACTAATGGGTTTTTTAACCCGTTAGCGAATCTGAAGTGATCTGTGCAGAGCACTATCACCTCTATTAAGCTAGCGCTAATGTGAGCGCTAGCATTAGCTTGAAGGAGGTGATAAGGCCCCGTAATATGATAACATATTGAAATGCCGTAATAAATATAGTTACCATTGAAGTTCTTGTAGATCAAGTATGGTCCAAAATTTCACAACTGAAGCAGTGAGCTATACTGTGATCATAAAATGTCGCTGTCGATCAGCAACTTCTCATCCCTTAGGCTGGGTTCACACTTCAGTGTTTTTCAAACGTGCGCAATACGCCCGTTTTTTTACGCACGTATTGCGCATACGAAAAAACGCACGAACGCGCATTGCAGCACGTTCGTGGCTATGTCTATGACCATGAACGTGCTGCTATACGCCCCGAAGAAGCTCCCGTACTTCTTTGGGCGTTGGACGTTTTACAGCGCTTTCCTGCGCGCTGTAAAACGTCCAGGTGTGAACCAGCCCCATAGGAAATCATGGGATTTCCGGGGTTGAGCGTTTTACAGCGCGCTGTAAAATGCTGAGGTGTGAACGGGGCTTTAGAGAATGTGTATAGCATCCACAGGTATGATAGAAGTAATGCCATTGCTTCCATTTACTGAAGGTTATCATCACCAGTTTTGTGATTACTGCTGTGCACTCTGCTTCTGACCATGAAGGCTTGCAGCTGATGGTTCAATAAATAGCAAATAACCTGAGATGTACCTATTGTGTGCGTGCCTGGTGTTCTCCAGCATTAATATTTTCGGAAGCTCACCTGTGAGTTGAAGGCTAGCTCATATACTTACAGTGATAACAAGATATTAACAGTGGATCGAAAAGAATATTGTGTTTGAGCTGTGATTTTCTCTTACTAAATTCCACTATAACTCAGAGGTGAATTTCACCCATTGACAGTTTTGCCAATTGTGCTGCAAAAGTTGTGCAATTTTTCGACTGCCAGGTACCGATTTTTGAAAACTGCTTGACAACAAAGACTGATCCCCTGCTACAAGAGCTTGCCTACTCACGGAAAATATTCAAGGGCACCAGAATTACTAAAACTTTGGCAAAATTATTCTATAAAGTTGACATAAAACATGAACAATAATCTATTAGCATTTTCCATTTATATGCATATTATCTGGAGATAACGTGATCTGAAGTAGGTTTAACGATGACCCTCAGATGGATATAGCAAAATAAAAAAGAATTGTGGATTAAAGTGGTGTGGCAATAAAATTGCTGTAATTGAAACATTTTATACTTAAGAATAGATGCTAGATGAAAGAACTAGGTTCACAGGTGTGACATTTTAAGAGTTTCGGAACTGCATTTTTTATTGAATGAATTATTTACATCAGAAAATAATCTTTCGATGTAAGAAACAGTGTCAAGAAGCAACAAAGAAGGAATGTCTTATTTGAAACGAGTATCTTTTTTTAAATGCATTACATAATAAAGAATAACTGTACATGCTTAGTCTTTCCTTATAATCTATAACAAACATCTATATTTGTCTCCCATTTAACACCTAAAAAACAGTTTCCCAAAGGTTTCGAAAAATAGTATGTTATGATGTTGGAGGTCAGTTGACATGCAAAATACATGATTTAGGTTGCCACAACACCTTTATCAATTTCAACCAATAAAATTTGACATACACTGTATTTGGCTGGAAAATCTTAAAATCTGGACAACACCCACTCTTTTGTAAAGAGAGTCCGTGACTCGAGTAATATTAGGTATTGACCTTAACCCCTTCACTGCCATGATTGTGTATCGAGTTGTGTGCACAGCTGAAATATTTGTTTTGTTTCGTTTCGTTTGAAAATAATTTCATTTGAAACAGAATTCATTTGAATACTGATTAATTTCGTAATTTGGTTTCATAATTTTGTTTGTAATTTGGCATTGATTCGAAATCAATTCAGATTACTTAAAAAAGAAACAATAAATCAACTCCTGCTCAATTACTGTTACACTAGAGTTAAACATGAGTGTTAAAATGCAATCTAGGGTTAAATATTGAGCTGTCTTTTGACCTGTGGTGCTGATACAACAGATTAATTTTCATAATTTCGTTTGTAATTTGAGATCGATTCAAATTCAATTCAAAATCTGTTCGAAATCGATTTGAAATTGATTCGGATCACTAAAAATAAAATCAATCATTCAATCAGCGATTCTCTTGTGAAACAGTGTAACAAATCAATTTAATTACATACCGTTTTGTTTTGTTTTAATTCGGATGAAATCAATTCATTATTTCAGAAGTACTTCCGAAATACGAATTAACAAATTTTCAAATGAACTGAGATTCGGTAAGAAATGAATGCACACCTCTAGTGTATACATGATCTGTATTAGCAGACATGTGTTAACATGATCTGGGCTTATGCTGTATCATTGCAAGTGAATTTCATTTGTTGCAAACAAATTTTGTTTGTATTTGGGCTCCAGAAGGTGCCTTCAAACATTTAGCACTGTGGGCATGATGCTTGAGGTGGTAACACTTTTTAAAATGAGTTGGGGAATGTCTTTAACCACTTGGCTGCTATGGACGCGCTCAGCGCATCCAGACAAGTGGTTCTCCTGTGCTACGGACGCGCTCAGCGCGTCCGAGCACAGGAGGCAGCAATCCGCCGGATTCCGGCGGATTGCTGCGCCCCCCAGGTGCGGGCTAACATCTTGGATGTCAGCCCAGCACTCGGGAGCCTGGCGGGGACATTAGATGTCATCGCAGCGATGCGATGACATCTAATTCAGGCGCCTCCCCGCATGTGCGGAGGAGGCGCCTGAAAGGGAGGGGGGGAGGTCCTTCGGACCTCTCTCCCTCCCGATCGCCGGGGAGCAGGTGGTTAATACAGGCACCGCTTGGAAGGGCACAGCCTGCCCTTCCAAACGGTTGCTGTCATTAACCCCTGGGGAGCCGGATCACGAATCGGCGCTGAAAAGCGCCGGTTCGTGATCCTTTCCCGGAGCTGGCCGACATCTTGGATGTCGGCCAAGCCTCCGGGAACTCCCCCTGAGGACTGGCGTCATCGTGCATAGCACGATGACGCCAGTCCTGGAGTTAACCTTTAGCTGCCACCAACGGTGGAGATAGGGGGTTTTAATGAACCCCCTATCTCCCGATCCGTGGCAGCTAGTGGTTAAAGTTTGGTACTGTTGGATTGGCCAGAGCATGGCCGTTCCAACGATACCAAACACGACTGTGAAAAAAGTTTTTTAAAAAAAATTAAAAATAAAAATAAAAATAAAAAAATATTTTAAAAAAAATTATAAAAAAAAATAAACAAGTTTTTTGTTTTTTTTTGTTTGTTAATGCAGCAATATTGTTCCCATTTCAATTATAATGTGAACAATGATGCTGCACTAACGATTTTTGTATGGGGTGCGTTTGTTAAAAATCGCGTAATTTCCCCCCACAAAAAATGTAACGAGACCCCATTTCTAATTTTATTAACAAGCGCACCCCATACAAAATATAACCGCAATTGCTCGCATGTTAAAATGTGAAAAAAATACACTTTACACGTTGTAAATTATTGAAAATTCATATTTTATTGCATTTTTTGTTATAATATACAGACAGGTCATGATGTATACATATAATAATGACATATTATGAATCTGCCGAGTCTGACGGAAAGAACGATATATAATATGTATGGGTCATATACTAAAATAAGCCTTCAAAACACATTTAAACAAGATGAGCAAAACCGGTGAAAATTACCTCAGCACAGAGGCGTGAAACGCCTCAGCAGCGAAAGGGTTAAGGGACAGCTCCCCAGCTGATCTTGCACAGAACTCAGAACTGTAGCAACTTAGTCTGGACAGCAGATGATGAAATCTGCCTGTCAGTAAGTCAGTCAGTAAGAAATACATTGGGAGTATTCCCAAATATAAAAAAAAAACACTGTTTTTTGCATTTTTGGAAAATCACTTGGTAGTGAAGGTTTAAGATCATTATTATTTGTGAAACTTTGGAAATGTTTTACACAATGTGAACAGAATTTACATTTTAAAAATTCACTATAATTCCAAGTCATTAAGAGTATGTGTAGGAGAACATAGCATCATGAACATAGGTGAATGGAAAATTCTAGCAGGCTTATTCAAAGAGATCCGAATTGTGGCCGAAAGGTAACCGAACAGTGAACTTCAGCATACGGTTATCTTTCCTGGCCATTCGGCTATTCAGAAAGCAGGCAGTTAGCAAGTCTTGGCGAATTGCCTGCACATACGGTGCCTGTTCGGTGCCTGTTCGAGAGCAGTGAAATCCCCATAGAGAAGCAATTCGTCTATTCAGAGAACACAAACCAGCAGGGAAAAGTTGTCAAAATGCCTTGCTGTTCGGTGGTTTAATTAGACAGGTTTATTCAGGCGAATCCCATAGGCTTCAATGTTAAAAATATTCCCGTTTTATTCCAATATCTAATAAACCGTTTAATATTATATTCTGCAGTAAAAAGTGTGTTTATCCATAGATTTTTTAGGATCTGCAAGGCATTTTCAATTTTCCAACTTTCAATTTTCCAACTTTCAAGCATACTGTTTTTTTTTCTTTCACCTCCTTCATCTGCGTGTCGGGTTTTTCCGGCGCTGTGATCAGCGGCTAGTCGGGTTACTCTGGCGTGTTCAGCAGGGTTAATCCAGATGTTTTTGCGGGTTTCGGTGAGCATTCGCAGGCTTTTGCATTGAGAGTTCGTCGGGTTTGCAGCAGCTTTTCCCTGCACTACGATGGCCTTGTGGTGCTTGCTGAATACACCACAGGGTCGCCAAAATAGGATCGCCAAATTGCACCGAATTGAAGAGAATGAAAAGTCACCGAATGTGAATAACCCTGTAGGTCAAAACAGCCAAACCAGAAAAATTCTCCAATTTATCTCACTTTCCAAATCAGCTATTTTGACCTAGAATTTTCACTTCTCCAGCCATTCTCCTGCTTTTCACCTCTCTCTGAATAACCCTGATTGTGTATGCTGTAGTTCAGAGACCGAGATAAATTGTTCAGTTACTGCAATAAATAATATCTAAAATACCGATATGCAACGCACTGGCAGTTTTAAGGTATAATAACCAAATATCATCATCAACAAGACATGCATAACATCTTAAAATTGTTGGTTGGCAGATATATAATTTTCACTTATTTTGATGTCATAAATCACTTGTTCTGTTTATTTTATAAATCGAGTCAACTAGCAAATGTCTGAGATGTCAAAAAAGATACACATAAATTAAAAGTAATGATTGTGTAATGCCACTGACGCTCCATTGAAATGTTTGGCTTGTGTGTACAATAAAATCATTAAAATTGTGCAATTATAGGAAGTTTGAGTCAGATTGATGAGGTGACTAATTATGCAAACATAAATATACTCTTAAAATAGATGTTTTTCATTCACTAATACTATGGTCTTCACAGTAAGGTGTGTCGTATGGGAAAATAATTTCATATACACTCCTGTAAATGTGCAGGGGAAAAATAGACATCTTCTGGGCTACTCTAAGTACAAAGAATTATACATGCAGGAATTAGATAAATAAGTGACAAAACATGAATGGTTCAATCAGCAGTTGCAAAATAGGTATAATTTTGCCCTTTATGGTTAAACTGTAATGCACCAACAAAATGTGGTCTATGGAAATCCCAACCCTGCAAGCAATGAATTTTCCTGTCTAATTAGCCTAATTACTCTAGGTAGCTGTACACAGTCATGACATCATTAAATTATTAGAGCAATTTAGCAACACCAAATTCATTTAACACTAGAGCTTCTGAGTCGGTATTAAGTGCAGAATGCGGGCTTGAGCCGAGAAGAATGAGCTGTGTTGGAATAGCTTTTTCTTCCCTGGCTAGCCACAAATTAACCCATGCTTTACAATGTAAGAGCCATTAATTTACAGTAAGGAGTCGCAAGCAAAGTGTGTGACTCTGAATAGTTACAGTTACAAGTATTTATAAAGTGCTAATAAATTCCGTAGCGCTGTACACTGGGAGAGACAGAATAACAAATATACATACATGTAAAACACACAGAACAGTAGGAAAGAGGACCCTGTTCGAGAGCTTACAATCTAGGAGGAGAGGGGCGACACACTAGGTGATTGTAAAGAGCTGAACATGTGAAGTAACAGGTGCGTAGGGAGCAGAGTGTGAAGATGGCACAAGAAATGACAGTGGGAAGATCAAGGTGTGAGCTGATAGGCTTCTTTAAACTAATGTGTTTTCAAAGACTTCTTGAAGGACTGGAGAGATGGGGAGAGTCTAATGTTGCGGGGTCGAAGTTCCACCGATATAGGGAAGCTCGGGAGAAGTCTTGAAGGCAAGAGCTGGGGGTGTGGGTACGAGGAGCTGATAGCATCAGATCTTTGGCAGTGCGAAGTGGTCAGGACAAGTTGTACCTGCTGATAAGGGAGGAGATGTAGGCAAGGGCATGGTTATGGCGAGCTTTGTAAGTGAGCACCAGTATTTTGAATTGAATTGTAAGGGAAACAGGGTCAGTGTAGAGATTGACAGAGAGGAGAGGTGTGAAAGGTACGGGAGGTAAGGTGTATGAGTCTGGCACAGGTGTTCATTACAGACTGCAGAGGGAGAATCTGGGATCTCTTAAGGCCAGAGAGGAGGATGTTAAGGCGTGAGATAATAAGAGCTTGGATGAGCATTTAGGCAGAGTCCTGATTTAAGACAGGGACGGAATGCGTGCAATGTTTTTTAGGTGGAATTAGCTGGATTTGGTTAGCGACTGAATATGAGGAGTGAAGGAGAGATCAGAGTCTAATAGCAGCTTTCACATCCAAAATATGTATACGCGTTTTTGCATAAAAAAACACTGAATTAAAGTTAGGATTCGAAGAACGCTCTGCATGCCTCTTTTAAAACCAGAATTCCTAAATTCTCATGTAGATCTTCTGTCACCCTTTGTTACTGTAAAGAAGTCACGGTCAACAAAAATGTCAACAAATTTTTTGTTGTATTTCAACAGCCAGAGAGAGGGAACAATATAGGAAGGGCTCTCTACTGTACAGGGATAAGATACAGGTGGTTATAATGGCTGAAAGTCATGTACTGTACAGATGCAAGGTGTTACTGTCATTTTCATATACCAGCATTATGTCACATGCAGACATTATCTTTATATTCTGTTGGTATTTCTTGAATTTGCATTTCTATTAATCTCATGATCACTGCAAATCCCCTTAAACAGGCTTTCTGACGTTTTTATTATCCTTATTTAATGTACTGTATTGAACACAAGGACCATTTCTGCCTGTATGCTGATAATCCAGACAATTTTTTTCAAACTATGTAAAGTAAAGGACATTATCTAGAGTTGAGAATACAACATTATTTCTCGAAACAATGAATGAATAATTAACAGATTAAAAAAGGGCAAATTTAAATTATCTATTTTTTTTAACTGTCTCTGAATGCAATCTATTCAAAATTGCCTTTTTACCAAACATATATGGGTTATTTGGTTGTAAATTAATGTTGTGATAGTTTTATTTTAAAAAAAGGTTAATGGTAGTGAAAGGGTTAAGCTAATAAGAGTAAACATAAAATATATTGGCCCCAGTTGTTAGCTTAGCTTATTTAGAATAGGGCCCGTGCCGTGATGTTATAGGTAACCAAAACTGTTTTGGATTAGTGAAAGCATATAGTGTTGCATTCAATCACCCACAAGTATTTCTGGATTGACATAATATTGGTATTCTTTTTATTTTAGAAGATTTTTTCATAGTATGTGTCATGCAGATTTGTACATGTGCCATTCATCTCCCATTGACTGATATAAATATATATATATTATACTGTTATGCCACTGATAATAAATTTAAGAGGCTTCATCTGTGATTCTGTCTAGAATGTACTGATGAGAACATAATAATCTATGTACTTTGTGCACATTTGTCCCTTTCCATAATAAATTTGTATTTTAATTCACTCTCAATTCTTTGTGTTCTAATTTGTGGTGTCCGTAGTTTCAGAATTGTTGTGTGTACATTAGTAACAATTAACCCTTCCACTACCAAAAATGTGTATACAGACTTTTGCTTTGAAATACAACAAAAATCAAAAAAATATATAAAAAAAACCCTATCTATATAGCTTTATAATAAATAAAATGAACCCCTTCAAAACCAAATGATTATGCAAAAAAACATTATCAGGAACCGGTGGTTTTTTGAAAAGTCATTTTTAATTAATTCTACAGAAAGAAGTATTTGGGAATATTCCCAGTGTATTTCTCACTGTAATACCCTATTTGTCAGGCAGATGGTGCCATCTACTGGCCAAAAAGAGTTACAGTTATTGAAACTGCAGCTCGTTGTTCCCTGCATTGGCTGCTGAAAGCCCGAATGTCAATTCAAGTATTACATAAGCATCCCATTTTTCAATTAAATACCTCAATAAAAATACCTCAATAAGTTGCATTGTCTGGCGAAGTTGCAAACACTGGCAAAAATCGTCAGTTATCATGGACTACAATGAAGAATTAAAATGGTTATATAAAATGTAATTTGCACACCTTTTTAGTACAAGATTAGTATTCTCACTGGGTAGGATCTAAAGACTCTGAGATCTCACTCCTGTCTTGAGATTGCACCTAGCTCTCTAAAGTCATTACATCAAAACTACTCTACTTGACATGTCATCATTCCAGTCAATCAGGGTTATTCAAAGAGAATCGAAAAGTCACCGCACATTTGGTGACTTTTCATTCTCTTCCATTCGGTGCGATTTGGCGATCCCATTTTGGCGACCCTGCGGTGTATTCAGCAAGCACCACAGGGCCGTCGTAGTGCAGGGAAAAGCCGCCGCAAACCCGACGAACACTCACCGCAAAACCCAGACGAATGCACACCGAAACCCGCAAAAACATCTGGATTAACCGTGCCGAACACGCCGGAGAAACCCGAGCAGGAGCCGATCAGAGCACAGAGCAGCCGCCAGAAAAAGAGCACAGAGAAGCCGCCGGAAAAACCCGACACCGCAGTCAAATGGAGTGGAAAAAAAAACAGTTCGCTTGAATGTTTGAAAAGTGAAACGCTGTTTGCAAAGAAACTACAGAACGAAAATGTCTGAAATTTACATATAAGGACCAATGAATGAGAATAAAAAGGGCTGTTACAGAAAAAAGAAAAAAACTTTAAAAAAAAATTAAAAAATCGGAAAAATTTGTTTTGCAAAAAAATCCCGAAAAATGCCTAAAAGATCCTAAAAATTCTAAATTTTTCTAAATAACTAAAGAGACTTTTTACTGCAGAATATTATAATAAACGATTTATTATTTATTGAATTAAAACGGGAATATTTTTAACATTGAAGCCTATGGGATTCGCCTGAATAAACCTGTTGAATGGCAGGGCATTTCGGCAACTTTTCACTGCTGGTTTTTGTTCTCTGAATAGCCGAAGCTATGGGGGTTTCACTGCCCTCGAACAGACACCAAACAGGCACCATATGTGCAGGCAATTCGCCAACATTTGGCGAACTGCCTGCTCTCTGAATAGCCGAATGGCCAGGAAAGGTAACCGTACGCTGAATTTCAGTGTTCGGTTACCTTTCACCAGCAATTCGGAGCTCTTTGAATAACCCTGAATATTCAATTAAGAGCACCTCTGGAAAAAGTGAAGCATGACGATACCCGATAACAAGGTTACATAGGCTGAAAAAAGACATGAGTCCATCAGGTTCAGCCTTTCACACATCACCTACTGCTGTTGTTCCAAAAGAAGGCAAAAAGCCCAGTCTGAAGCGTTCACCAATATGCAACACACTGGAAAAAAAATCCTTCTTGACTCCAGAATGGCAGTCAGATTTCTCCTTGGATCAAGAAGCTTTTACCCACATATTAAATATTATGACCCTTAATATTCTGTGTCTGCAGGAAGTCATCCTGTCGTTTTTTAAAAATCTGTACAGTTTCTGACCCAACCACCTCAACAGGCAGAGAATTCCACAGCTTTGTTTTCAGTGTACAATAACCCTTCCTATGCTTCAGGCTGAATTTCCTTTCATCCAGTCTAAATGGGTGACCTTGTGTCCTGTGTATAGTCCTGTTAATGAATAGGTTTCCAGATGACAATGGTTGATAATGGCCCCATCTACTTTTATATAAGGTTATCAGATCCCCTCTAAGGCGCCGTTTCTCTAAACTAAACAGGTTTAAGCTTGTTAGTCTTTCCTCATAACTTAAACCTTCCATACCCCTTATTAATTTAGCCGCCCGTCTCTGCACTTTTTCTAGTGCTATAATATCCTTTCTTAAAACAGGTGCCCAAAATTGCACGGCATATTCAAGGTGCGGTCTTACCATTGATTTATACAGTGGCAAAATTATGTTTTCATCCCGAGAGTGAATACCCCCTTTAATGCATGCTTTTAATACCTTGCTGCCCTTGGCGACTGCTGTTTGACATTGGGCGTTGTTACTTAGTTTGAAGTCTATGATTATTCCCAAATCCTTCTCCTGTTTTGATTTCCCTAACTTAGTACCATTTAGAGTATAAGTTGCTTGTGTGTTCTTCACTCCAAACTGCATAACTGCATTTATCTACATTAAATTTCATCTGCTATTTAAGTGCCCAGTCCCCCACTCTATCTAAATCCCTCTGCAGCGAAGTATTGTGTTACTTTTCCTAGTTTTGTGTCACCTGCAAACACTGATACATGGCTTTCAATGCCTATCTCGAGGTCATTTATAAATAAATTGAATAGAATTGGTCTTATAACAGACCCTTGAGGGACACCACTTACCACTGATGTCCATCTTGAAAATTTATCATTTATGACCACTCTCTGTACCCTATCTGTTAGACAGTTTTCTATCCAAGAGCAAGTATTTGCATCTAGAGCAATTTTTCTCAATCTAAATAGTAACCTCTTGTGTGGAACTGTATTTAAAACTTTGGCAAAATCCAAGTAAATTACATCCCATGCGACCCCCTGATCTATACTTCTGCTTACTTCCTCATAGAATTCAATTAGGTTAGTCTGGCATGATCTGTTTCACAAAACCATGTTAATTTTTGCTAATTACATTATACCTCCCAATATATTCCTGAATATTATCCCTTAGTAACCCCTCAAATAATTTCCCAGGTACTGATGTTAAGCTCACAGGTCATACATTTTAATCCCTTCTTGAACATAGGGACCACATCAGCTTTTCTCCAATCCTCGGGTATGATTCCTGAAAGAAAAGAATCTTGAAAAATTAATATCAATGGTTTACATATTTCAACACATCGCTCCCTCCGTACTCGCGGGTGAATTCCATCCGGACCTGGGGCTTTATTCACATTCATTTTGTTTAAGTGCTGCAAAACCTTGTCTTGAGTCAACTAATCACTTTTTATTAGTAAGTTTTTATCAATGAATTGCATAACCATAATGGTTTCTTCTCATGCAACCTTTCATAATTTCTTATAATTACAAATATTCCTATATCTACAAAGACGTGTACATGTGTGAGAGGAGTGTTTTGAATTGGTACAGGTGATATAAATCAATCAATACATTAATTATACATTTATACAGTCTTAAAGAGTCACTATCACTTACAGAAGCTGTAGCTTGATTACTTGTGCATTACAGACAAAAGCTCATTATAAAACACATTCTCCTGTTTTATTTAGTTGCTTGAAGTAATTGCATGTGTAGCGCTGTAGAAAACTCTGTTGCTGTATTGCTCAGGTTTGGCCACCAGAGGGAGACAAGCGCAATGTAAACTATACTGGACACAATGGGACTATGTTTTCCAGCATGCTTTGGGGCAGAGACAGGAAGTGGGTGGGGAAGGAGGAAAGGACATCCGCAGCCTCCAGTGAAGGAGAGCCAGTGTGAGCCGAGCGGTGAACAGAGTAAGACGCACGTGAGACTGTGAGCGATTGTTACCAGGCCAGAGAGCAGGCGCTGCCTTGCCGACGCTGGGGATCGATACAGTGACTTGCCAGAGACCTAGTAATCCACCGATGAGAGGTTTTGCACAGACACAGAGTTCCAGATTGGACCCCGAGTAAGGAGACCGCGATGATCCACTGGGAGTGCAGGCGGTGGGCCGTAGATCTTGTTGTAGAAGACGGACAAGCAAGAGAAGCGGATCCGGTGGCACAGGGTCCCAGTATAATCCAGTGGAGAGACGTCCTTGATCGGGCAGCGGAACAGATTGTCTGGCGGATGGGTGAGAGGCCTTCCAGGCCACAGTCAAAGTTTAACGAAGCACGCTGCAGTATTGCTTAAATCTACAGGGCCCCAACGTGACTAGTCGAAGATTTATTAAATCCATTCACTGGCCAGTCGAATATAGTACCCGGGTACCTGAGCTCACACACACACACTTTTTGGGATATAACCTGCACGGGACTTACACTCCAGAGACGAAGGGGTTAAACTTTTCTTTTACCGCTGCGCGTTTCTCGCATTCCGAAATCCTGTTTTCTATATACCGTGCTTACATTATATATGCCGCTTTATTGAGACCAGTAAAGTATATAATTTATAAAATCCACAACAGTGCTGGTGTATATTTATTCCCTAGTGCGGAGAGACTAACCCGAGGTTAAATTCAGCGGCTCCTCCGGGAGTGAGCGCTACACATGTAAAAATGAAAAATAAATTTAGGATTTTTACCTCCTGTTTCCATTTTGTGGATTTTTCCCATGATGCAGCATTTTCGGAAATCTGTGCGATGGAACTCTTTGTGGCTGTTCTTAATCCTATACAGTATTTAACAGTTAATGAGCTGGATGAGGGAATGTTTAGATAAGGCAGATGGGTGTATGGTGTTCTCCAGGTTTCTCAAGATAAGAGATGACACTTGAATTAGATAAACCAGGGGGATTCAAAGACTTCTAATCTAACCCCTGGTGATGTCCTTTGAATACATACCACATAATACAATGATTTGAGTCCGTGATCGACCCATAGATTCCATTCTATGGCCAAAGCCACCCAGTGAGGAGCAAGTGATGTATGACAAGATACAGGTGGGGGGGGGGGTTTACAACACAGAAGGTCAAAAAATGAATGCACCCAGTTCCACTTATAGAGTAAAATATTTTCTGAACCCAACATAAGTGAAAAACAAAGCACATGTAAATTATCAGCAACATAAAATAAGGACATTTCATTTTATGATGGTAGTGTCCCTCTAAATTCACTGACACCTTGTTCAACTCACAACTCTTATTGAAAAGTAGGCTGAGGGACATTTACCGTTTACCAGGGATTCTGGTATATTCTGGAACTGACCATGGCTCTGTCATGGTGGCCCATGTCCAGGGAAGTGTTGCGCCTTCGACCCATGTCCAGGGAAGTGTTGCGCCTTTGACCCATGTCCAGGGAAGTGTTGCGCCTTCGACCCATGTCCAGGGAAGTGTTGCGCCTTCAACCCATGTCCGGGGAAATGTTGCGGTCGTCACAGCAGCTGATATCCAGAAAGCCTTATTCCAGGGTACTGTGTACTACAGGACAGAGAATGGTGCTGCCCGCGAATCAGACGCAGCATGCAGGAAGGACAACCAATCGCAGCACATAACCAGTGATCCTATAGCAGAGCAGGGCGTCTCCTCTGAGCACCAGTAGGAAGTGCTGTGGTTCCATTTAAAGGGCTTCCTTTCTCATAGCAAGTTGCCCTAGCGTGGTTCCAGTTACGCCTAGTGCCTTGTTGTTACTGCTGCATTCCTATCTGACTGATTTCCTGGTTAATACGATCCTGGCTTGTCTCGATTTCCCTGTATTCCGGCGCCCTGAATTTTGGCATAGTATAAACGGACCTCTATTTCCTTAACCCCTACCTATGTGTGTTTTTGTTGGTCAGCTCTGCTTAACCCGACCATTATTAAGGACCGGCTAGCTAGAGCACTGTGGGTTACTTCATTCTGCAGTTTGTTTTACTTTGCACTCCGCCACTTTCTTTGGGTTCGTCATTCTCAGTATTACTGACCATAACCCGGCCATTACTAAGGACCGGTTGGTCGGGGTCTGTTGGCTTATCACAGGCTCCTCCCATAGTTACGTCACGCGTAAAGGACATTTTACCTTTTTTTCTGTTTTTTCTCCTCGTTTCTGTATTTTCGTGTTGCAGTTGTGGTTGTTTTGGAGCTGTTAAGCCGGTTATCGCGCCTCCTCCCGGGTGCTGTGTGTTCAGGTCGAGAAAAGTCTTTCTGTTTCCTACTGTATGATCTTGGACAGAATATCCTTAATAAGGTGGGGGTCACCTGAGAAATCTGAAGGCAATCTACCCACACGTCTGGACCCACTCAGAGTCAGTGCTTGGGCTCTTGACTTGTGAGTGGGACATCATTTGTACAGTTTTAATATTTTCAACACCTACTGTGTTGCACTATTACTGTTTATTGTTTCTCCTATGTACATGCGAGATCCCAGGACCCCAGAGAGCATTATTTGCGCCGATTCAGGTTATATATTCTATATTCTGTTGGCTTATCGTCTGCAAGCCGGTTTACTCATTCCTGCAAGGCTCGAAGTGACTGCCTTCCCCCATGAAGAGATGGAGATTGGATAGGCTAGCATTCTTTATGGTGGGTGCCAGAGAAGGGCATCCAGGGTCTGATAAGGTATAGTGAAGATGAAGCTAGCGTGTGACGCCCATTATATGAGAGGACAGTCTTGTTAGTCACCACCTACTTTGTTGGTTTGGTCCTCCTTTTTCTCCAAGGTTGCCTAGGTACATTATTAGGAACATTATATTTTTATAATGTTCACCACTTCAATTGATGCTGTATTGGGTTTTTTTTTAAATCCTCCTGGGTGTACACAATGTTCTCTTAAGTTCCTGGACTTTGCAATTCATTAGGAAGTGAGTAGTAAAGGAACCTGTGGATGTTTTTGGTTAACTTTTCTTTTTGGAAACAAACCTCTATCTTACTTACCATTAGTTACAAAACAAATATTTAACACTTGTCTCTTGCCGATGCTTCTCGATAACATCAATGATTAACTTGGCTGTACCATAGGGACTCAGTGCTTCCCCCTCTGCGAGCCAGCCTGCTTTGTTGGAATTATCGCTGCTCTCAGGAGAGATCCTTCTTGGTGAACTTTTGGTTCTACTTCCCATGCAACTGTATCGCCAGTGCAACTGTATCTGGTATGCTAATGCTTGAGCCTGCTCCCTTCTCCCATTGCAATGTTTCCCCGATTCTATACTCCCTGTTGTAGCTACTCTTTTCCAACTTCACCAATCCCTTACTCCAACTCCCTTGTCTCCTCCCAATTCTTCTGCGTCTTGCAAGTCCCCTTCCGTTCCTATATCCCTCTAACGCTCCTTTTCTATAGCATTCAATGCTCAGCTCTTCTCTCCAACATCCCTCTCTAATGACACTCGTCTCCTGCCCCTTTCTCCAGGCTCTATCCCACTCCTCCTTCATACACTCTTACCCACAAGCTTCACTCTCAGACTCTCTATCTCAGTCCTACAAAAACTCTTATATTCAATTATGCACACTGTATAAATCAAAGGAAAATATGTGATGTAAAAATGTTGTGTGCATGCATGTATGTGTGAAACATGTAGCAAATGCAAAATCACTTAACACCAGGGTCTCTGAGCAGGTATTATTTTTTGATTAGAGCTGAGAATAATTAGCTATTATAGAATAGCACATTATTTTCTGGCTTGCCAATAGTAATGTAAAGAATAGGAATCGTTAACTTACAGCTAGTAGTTTCTAAAGCCAAGCTGCAAATAAAACTTGTGACTTTGCTGGAATAGCAACTTGAGATTTAATATTACGGCTACAGCCATGATTTTAACTGCTACAGTGGTATAAAGCCTCAGCTTCTGATTAGCAAAATTCTAAATTCTCTTTGCAATTCTCCAGTTTTCCTGCTTAACAGATAACACCCGGCGATGTATATGTGCTAAATTATACTAGATGTACAATATTGAAATTACATCTTCAGGGAATTTAGAGTAACATGTAGAAAGTAAACCAAATGAGTCAGGGTAATGTTTACAAAAGGTCCCTGCAGCAAAAGATACTGGAGCAGATCTGCAGGTTTCCGGCAATGCTGTCAATGGCTTCCAGAGTGCTCAGACAGATTTTGCCAGAGCTCTGTCTCATTCATGCTGCGAGTTAAATAAGGGTAATAGCCTCAACAGAGATTATAAATGCTGCATGACTTATTGCAGCTACGGCAAAATGATGGCATGGCGGGGGTGGAGTGGTAATAAAAACCTAAAGATAAAGAAAAAACAAAACAAGCTGCATACCTCAAAGTGTTGGCAGTGAATTAAACAGCACGCATATTCCACTGTTGTGAATATTATTATTTTTTTCCTTTTGGCATGAACGTGATTGTATTCTGTACATTATTACTGTCTTGAGATGCTTTAAAATCGACACAGAGTTTTAAGAATGTATCCTTGTGACTTCCCAGAAAAATAAATAAAACTAAACCATTTTTTAACCTTTATACTGCAGTGTTTCTTAACTCCGGTCCACAGGACCCACTAGCCGCCAGGTTTGTGGGATATCTGTAGCACAGCACAGGTAATATAATTAGCTACTCAGTGATTGCAGGCCTGCATTTCCCCAAGGTGATCCTTAAAATCTGGCCTGTAGTGGGTGCCGAGGACTGGAGTTGAGAAACCTTGCTTTGGTGAAGACAATGAAAATATACCTTAATCCAGTCAGCAAACTTGGCCAAATTACAATCTTGACGCCAACGTTAACGCTCACCTGCGTGAGCATTAACGTTAGCCGCGGTGTCTACCGCATATTACAAGTAACCCGTTTGCGTTTGGTACCTTGCGCTTTTTAGTGTGAGGTTACTGTATTTTGTGCTTCCTATACTTAACATCGGAAGCAGAAAATGTTAATCAGTGTTAGTATTACAAAGTCCTAATGCTGATTAACGTCCGGCTCTGGTTAGTGGAAAGTTAACCAGAGCCAGGACTTGGTGTTAACGGATTCTGCTTCTGCAGAATCCGTTAACACCAGCCAAAAATTTTTTAAAAAAAAATCGTATACTCACCTATAGTCCCGCGGTGAAGACAACGGCTCCAACTGCCTCCTCCATCCGGCGGGAGCAGGGAGAGACTGGGGGAAAAAGTTCCTCAGTCTCCCCCTGCGTATCACTACGCGGACCAGCTGGATCTCGCGAGGTCATGTGACCGCCGGCGTCTGGCTCAATGGAGTCCTATGGACTCCATCGAGTGAATGCTCGCGGCTGCGCTCAGCGCTGCCGCGAGCATCCAGGGGCTTTGTGCGCGGTAACAATGCAGACAGCTTTTTAAGCGCCTGTATTGTAATTCCACGCTAAAACGGGGCGGTAGGGAGAAAAATGCAGGCGCTGGCCCCAGATGTATTGGAGCTACATTTCTAATGAGGCTCAGCAAACCTAATGAGTGGTTGAACATCATTGGAGATACCATTCCAATGGCGGAACTACCGCCATAGCGACCCATGCGGGCGCTATGGGGCCCGCAGCCGAGTGGGGCACGGTGAAGAGGAGCGGGCCCGGACTGACCCGTCGGGCCCTCGGGCGCCGCCCAAGGACCCTCAGGTTGAGGGGGCCCTGATGCCATGCAGGGGGGTGCCCGGTCGTGAATAGCGTGAGAGTCCGTGTTGAAGGGGAGGCGGCTGCGTGCTGAAGGGGAGGCGGCTGCATAAATAAGAATTCTGATACACTCACACACACTGCACATTGCTGGGGGTTTATTGCTGTGGATTCTGATACGCTGACAGACACTGCACATTACTGGGGGTTTTATTGCTGTGGATTCTGATACGCTGACAAACACCACACATTGCTGGGAGGTTTATTGCTGTGGATTCTGATACACTCATACACACCGCACATTGCTGGGAGTTTCATTGCTGTGAATTCTGATATGCTGACACACACTGCATATTGCTGGGAGTTTTATTGCTGTGGATTCTGATACACTCATACACACTGCACATTGCTGGGAGTTTTATTGTTGTGGATTCTGTACCCATGCACCCCAACCATGACTGAGTTATATTGTTGTGGATTCTGTGTCCATACACCCCAGCCATTACTGTGAGTAATATTGCTGTGGCTCCTGTGTATACTCCTATGCCTATTACTGTGAACGTTTAAGGCTGTGGATTCTGTGTATGCTTATACCCACACACTGCCCATTTCCATGAGAGTTTATTGCTGTGCAGCTCCGTGATACGCTCATACACACCACACATTACTGTGAGTTTTATTGCTGTGCAGCTCCGTGATATGCTCTGTGATACTGTGTTGTTCAATGGCATTAGTTCATTTTTTTTGAGTGTGGGGGGTAGACTGCGGGGGGAGGTGTTAGGTTGCAGGCGGGGGGGCATTTTGCATAACATTTTGCTATGAGGCCCTGTGATTTCTAGTTACGCCCCTCTACCATTCCAAAACATTTGGGGCCTTATCGCCTCCTTCAAGCTCACGTTAGCGCTAGCTTAAAAGAGGTGATAGCGCTCTACACAGATCACCTCCGATAGCAACTCAGTGTTAGCGGTTGTACCGTCAGCTTACTGTACGTTGTGCTCCCTATACTTAACATCGGAAGCGCAAAGTGCAAGTAGAGATTAACTAGCATTAGGATCACATGGTCCTAATGCTAGTTCCTAATAGCTGTCACTAACCGAAAAAGTTAACAACAGCTCAGAGATGTAGGTAACGGATTCTGCTTCTTCAAAATCAGCAACAGCTGAAAAGCCCCTTAAAAAAACAAATAATCACCTTTCATCCTGCAGGGAGAACAATGGCCTGATCCGCCGCTTCTGGCCACCAGGAGCAGAGTGAGACTGGGGGTAAAAAGTCCCCTGTCTCCCTCCGCGATCACTCCGCAGACCAGCAGGATCTCGTGAAAGGTGAGATCATGCTAGTCATGTGATCTGGCAGCAGAAGCTTCCATGGAGTCCATAGGCACTTTAGTGTTGTTCCGAGCATCCGCGAGCCTAGAAGCTGCTACGGGGCAGGCTGCTGAATTTAGCGCCTGCCTCGTAATCTGCTGGTGAAACCAGGATGCAAAGGGAAAATTATCGAATGCTAATTTTTCCTTTCAACGTCCTGGTTTTAGCTTAGGGGACCCCTTGTGCCGGCTGGGTGGAGTAGAGGTAACATCCCTGCTCTATAACTGTGGAGAGAGACTGTGAAGACACAGGTTCAATCCCGGCAATAGCACCTCTAATAGTAAGTGTCCTTGGGAAAGACACCTAACGGTACATACTTGCCACCCAGGACATTCTTGAAAACGAGAGAAATCTCAATGTATCCTTCCTGGTAATATCCTTTCTCAAAAAAAAATAGGGCCTCTGGAGGGCCAAGGTTGCTGACCCCTGCCTTAATCAGTGGACTAATGGAGAATTGCAAGGAAATTGTTAATTTTAGGTGTATTGTAGTTTGAAGAAAACTAATGGGAAATTGGACTGGAAGATTTTTCCTATGCAAAATCAGCTATTTTTGGATCTAGAATTTGAAAATTCCTTCCAATTCTCTACCAGTTCATCAACATTAATGTTTTCATATGTAAATATATTAAACTAATGAAAGATATTTATACATTCTTACAGTAATAAATTATATATTTTTTTGAATATACACATATCTCCCATTTTTAACTGTCTCTTATCACAAGTCCATTCAGTGATATTGGTATGGATATCATCTATAAGTGGAATAGTTTATTTAGATCATGAATTTATATTTGGTGAAAAAAGATAAACAACTGACTACTGATATATGTGACAAATTGAAACAAACAATGATGTTAGGAGGATAAATAATACTCAGCTTTTGTACTGAAGTTGACTCCCAGGATGTGGTCCACTGCTCCAGAAACCATAAATTGAAGAAAAACACGGAGGCTTCAGTACTTCTCGAATGACACTGGTGTATATGGTCAGGGAAAAACCAATTGCTCGCTCAGGAATGATTCAAAAAATCCAAATCATTTAATGGATCTTTTATTCTAATAAAACAACATAAAATTATTCTAAAAGCCTGACGCGTTTCATCTATAAATTAGACTTCCTCAAGAGCAGTATGTTATACAAGCAGTCAAAAAATAATCGGATACAACATTTCCCGTCATTCCTTTATATAATCCTTAAGCATCTCTGATTGATTCCCATTGTCTCTCTGGCGTTATCCTTATATGGTTACTTCCTGTATTCCCTTCTCTTTCCCATAATTCCATATGTCCAGTCTCCAGTGGTTGCCTACATCCTTTAAACATCGTTCCCACTTCCTTCTTTGTTGTGAGTACTTTCATTTCTAATGTTCCCGGCGTCTTGCTTGCGACATGTCACATCCGGTTAATTACTTCCGGGATTTCTGTGTGATAACTCCGGTTCGCTGGCATCCATCGTTCAGCCTTTTGTGCGTCTTTTACTTTCGGTTTCGAAAAGCCTTCCCCATGGAACAATTACTGCCCACCACCAGTTTTCATGATGCTAATAAAGGAGAAGTACAAAGAAAAATAGAAGAATCGAGAACAAGTATATTAAAAAAGAATCTCATATCATTTTTATGAGTGATTTCAAAAGCATGTTACGTCTAGTTCCTCATTCAAACCCCCTGGTGACATAGTCTTCGGTTTGTATATCCAATAGGATTCGCGCTGCAATAGTCTCTTATTTCTATCGCCACCCCTCCAGTCTTGTTCCACATGTTCCAAACCTATGTACTCAAAATTCCCTACATTAAATAATTTACAGTTATTACAGTGTATGGGTACAGAATGTTTTGTAAAGTTCTTTCTAATATTATTTTGGTGTTCTAATATTCTTTCTTTTAATTTTCGTACGGTCTTACCTATATACTGTTTCCCACATCCGTATTTTAATATATACACTACAAATTGAGTATCACATGTCATTGTTTGTTTGATCAAAAAGCTTTCTTTTGTTACTGTACTGATAAAAGTGGTCACCTTGTTCTTTTTCAGATGCTTGCAAGCTTTACACTTTAAACATTTATAAAATCCGTTGGACTGTGTATTTAATTTTTTTCCATTCGGTTGGAATGTGGCACTTGGAGCAATGATGGTTTTGAGATTTCTAGCTCTTCTGTAGATCACTTGAGGTTTTTTTGGTATAAAAAAAAATACCATAAAAAGAATAGGGTCTTTTTGCAAAATAAACCAATTCTTTTGTAAAATGTTCTTAATTTTATGATGTTGGACATTGTATTTGGTAGAAAATGAAAACTGGAAATCTTGCATATCATTCTGTTTTTTCTCCCAAATACAATTAATTTTCTTCAATTACTGATATATGTGACAAAGAATTCTCTCTTCAGTTGTTTCACAAATATCCTATATATGAATAAATGGACAGACACGCAGAGGAATAGATAGATATGGAAAATTACCTGTCTGGGATGGAGGTGAGCATGAGAAGTTTATTATAATTGTAGCAAAACACAAAATAATGGAATAGGGCATTTAATTACTTAGGACACATATTATAAGGTATGTCTTATAATTCCATTTCAACAGATTTCAACTTTTTCTTAAACATGATATCTGCCATTTCAACTTACCCAATAGGAAAACAGAAAGCATCAAAACAAACAGTAAACATATTGACACCTTGCTGTCAATAACTACTACAAGTACGTCTTCAACCATAAAGTAATTCCCAATGGTGCTGATGGCATCCTGAGATATACGGTTCATTTGAATGCTTCCACTGAAGAAATGTTCATGCAGATTGTTTGGTCAATTACTGTATGTCAGGTCCCATGGTAACTACTTTCTTAAAAGCTATGTTTTCCCACATATATCAAAAAAGGTGTTATATTTTTTATGTACAAGGTAGAAAGGAATGCATCCCTTATCACTTTTGTCCACTTTTTTTTTAAAGCAAGAGTAAAGACAAAGATGTTTTTGCTTGATTGAATGACAACAGGTTCCAGTGGCCAGTGACCCCACATCAAAGAAACAAACTACCTTTCTTCAAAGAGTAGTCTGACAAAGTGTGTTTCTCTTGATAATATGAAATAGTATACTGTTCGACATAAAAGACCATTAAACAAAAAAATAAAGCAATATAGTGACAAGCAAACACATGTAGGTATAGTGTGCAAGGTCACAAAGAAATACTTAGGGTTAGATACCAGGCCGTTAATGGGGAGCCACTAATGGAAAAATCCTGCACAAGCCATTTGCAGCGCACCATTAATGGCTCTATTGTAGCCAATCTGCTTTATCAGTGGCTCCAGCAAGAATATATTTTAGCTGCTGGTCGATACCGGCAGCTCTGCCAGTGGCATCAACTTCTGTAGTCCACTGGACTCCATGGAGTAATGCACGACCCTGCACAGGCTCTGCACATACCCGTGCAAGTGGAGTCATGCAGGAGCATGGCTCTGCAGTAAATTTTAACTGTTTTGATATGTTTAACTCATTCATTCCTGAGATCTTCAAAAGCACCATCTGGTGCCCAATATCGAGTTATCTCGATCCAAGTTGAGCAGGGCAAAAGCAAATCAAATTCATTTGCTGCAACAACAAAAATGTTTGCTTTTTGGGCTGCAGAAGGTACCCCAATAATTTTAGTCCTGTGTGCATAATGCCCAAAGCGCTAAAACTGTTTAGAATCAGCTAAGGAAGTTCCTTTATTGGTCTTTCTCCAGCCGATCCACAGAGCCGCAAGCTGCAGTTCACACTGCAGTAACTCCATTTGGCCAGAAGATGGAAGCATCTGCCTGTCAATAGTTTATTACAGTAAGAAGTACATTGGGAATATTACCAAATATTTCTTACAGTATACTTAATTAAAATGATTTTTCGGAATTATCACAGGTTCCTAACAGTGTTTTTTTTAATTGAAAAATCGTCTGGCAATAGAGGGGTTATAAAGCGTAATCAAATAACACCAGGATTTCCATTTAATTCCATTGCATAGGCATCCGTACTACAGATCCATATAGTTTGATGCATATATAGACAGTATTGCACTATGTTTTATTCTCTGTGTCTCTCTTGAGGTTATCTGAAGGCCCATCTGAGAGTCAGTAATATAAGTATACTTTTTTTGTACTATACCACAAGGTGATGGTAACCACATGCACAGAGCATATATTGAATTTCGCTTAAGGGAAGCTATATTTTAAACTGAATAGTCACCATAATAATGCCTAAATGAGAAGGCTATCATTTCTCAAATTATATATATGTAAATACAGAATATCTAAATTATCTGTTTAGAAATACCAGAATTTCTAAATAGGGTTCATTTGGTCTGGATCGGAAGCCCAAGACGATAAATGATTATTAAGCCTTAACATTTAATATTATTTTTATCATGTAACGTTAAAAATATATAAAGAACACATACACACTTTGATTTGGGAAGAAGACGTGAGATTCTATTCTCAACAGTAGACTGTCTGTGCCATTAACAATACTATGCAATACTGTGATCAAAAGATAGATATGAGAACTATATAATTGAGTTGTACACCCTGATGTCAGACTCTATGTTATAATGCCATTCCGCACATTGAAATTTAGTCTATTGACATTCTGCGGAAGTAAAGATCAGGAGCTGTGCTTTACAGGATGTTTTAAGAATGCTGTTCCCAACAGAAGCAGCTACTTGACAATTTCAAGCTGATCTTTAATGCAGCTGTCTAACAATGCCATCTGACGTCATTATACCATTATAAACCATTTCATTTCTTTGAACATCTTTTTGATACAGTGATGCCTCTGTCAATATGAAAGTTTTAATGGTTGATGCGGAAATCTTTTATTTTAATGCACTACAAGCATCAAGTACTTCCATCAAGGCTACAACTAGCAACAGGTTTTTATATAATATATACAGTATATATATATATATGAGAGTGTGTTTCTACATATATAAATGTTTGAATATATATATAATGTGTGTGTGTTTATTATTGCAGAAGCCACTTGCACATCACAGCAATTCAATGAATTGCATCCCAGAGCTCCTGTGCCACATTCCCCATATGCAGCAAGGAATTCTGGGTAGGATATGCAAATGACATCTGTCTCACTTTTATGCATCCTGGATCTGTTATTACACAGAACCCTAAAATCAATGCTATGCCACACTGTGGCTTTCTAGCAAAGATAAGGTTATGCAACTGGTCAAAGTCACTCCTAGGACAGCGCTGTTTCAGGTTTTTTGGACCCTCATCAGCTAGGAGCTAGGCATGACCAATTGCAGTGGATGCTTGGGACCCATAAGCAAATCAGTATCTATTATGGTTGTGGTGGAGGACAAAAAGTGAGATAAAAAGCCTCCACACTATAATAAGTGTGTTTATTATTGCAGAAGCCACCTGCACATCACAGCAATTCGATGAATTGCATCCCAGAGCTCCTGTGCCACATTCCCCATATGCAGCAAGGAACTCTGGGTAGGATATGCAAATGACATCTGTCTCACTTTTATGCATTCTGGATCTGTTATTACACAGAACCCTAAAATTAATGCTATGCCACACTGTGGCTTTGTAGCAGAGATAAGGTTATGCTTTATATATATATTAGATAGGCCGTGTTAGTTCAAATGCCAAAATCACGAGTATGGTAGTATGTAGTGATTCTTTTTTTATTGGACTAATGTTAAATTTAAAAGACATTTTCGAGAGTATTCCTCTCTTCTTCAGGTCTGGAAGCTTTACTGAGCAATATCCTAGAATTGAACATTAAGACATTAAAGAGCACATGGGTGGGGGGTTAGATGTCATAAATAGTGAGAGTCAAATGGTATGGTCAAAACAGGAAAATAAACACATGACAGATCTTAGGCTCATAAAAACTGTGAAAAGATCATGACAATTTGAAAGAACAAAAAAAAAACAGAAAGCAGTGAAGGCAGAAAAAGAAACAGAAAAAAGAAAACAAGAAAAAAACAACACACCAGCCAGAATCCTGAATGTTATGTGAAGTTATGATAATGGGCTAAAAAGCCATATATTTATATATATATATACATGTATATATATATATATATATATTAAATCACAGCGTAAAGAGACACAGTTAAATTCGTTTTGCAATCTTACCATTGTTCTGTGCTTCGATACTCCAATGGCAACTAGCCATTAGAAACCATCTGTTTGGTGCAGAGCATTTACATATTGAGTCCCGATAGAGTTCTTCTGTAATGTTTTAGATTTTCTTTATGTTGAGATTGAATAATTTATGTTCTCAAAGGACGTATAAGGAAAAATAATTGAATGAGTACAATTAACCCCTTCCTAGGCTGAAATACTGCAAACTGTTATAATCGACAATAATCAACCAGCTAATCCTTCCAAATTGTTACAAAGGTCAACCATTTAGATATCACTGGGTACCCAAAAGATTAATGAATCTCAGATCACGGGACTTAAAAAGAACAGCATATATATCGACAATGTTAAAATAGCACATATGTTAAGGGAATTGTGTGTGCTTAAGAAAGACACACATTTCAGGACAGATATATCTGAGAACTGTTAATGTAGATATGGTAGATTTCACAATGCAGGGTCAAGTCAAGACTGTGGCCTAAAGAAACATCATAATGTCACGAAAAACTTTCATTTTAGCCTGTAATTATTTTATTTGTCCAATCCCATAGTTATGGCCAATTCATAAAAATAGAATACTGCATAAAACGATAAAAATGTTTTCACCCTGAGTTAAATTTGATGTACAAGGCGTCCAGTCTTGTTCTAGTGGAGTCTAGAATAAATCAACTATGGACATTATACAGGAGTATGGTTAAACTGAACTGTAACCTGTACTTTATAGGAAGAAATGGAGGGTGACCTACTTTAAACATGTAGATATTTAAATTTAAATTCACACTATAGCAGGAAATGCTTTAAGGATAGTAATTAAGATTGTAATTTGTAATAAAGGAGCAGGCTTCTCGTTGCGAAGTATAATCATCCTGTTATAATTTTAATGAATATTAACATTAAAGAATAACAATAACATAAATGTAACAGATCTCCGTACCCCAACTGGGTCACATCTGTTAATGCTGATTCCTTGCCGGACCCCTGTTCTCTCAACAGCAGTCTTTCGTGCCTTTTTCCAGCCCTTAGCCAAACCTTAAGGACAGGTACACGCAAAGAGCCTAGATAGCATTCCACAGAAATGAGATGATATGCAGATCTGGAAGATTAGTTGTAACAGACAGCAACACTTTGCTCAGCTTTTAATGAACTTTTAATGAATGTACGTCTTGCCCACGGGTCTCCCTTAGACCCGCGGACATACGTAGTACGTCAGCGGGCTTCTAACCTCCCTCCCGCCGATACTCACCTCCCTCGCTCATTCCATTGGCGTTTATGGCAGCTTCGCCATTTCCTGGGGGGTGGCGGATCCGATGACATCATCACGCTGCTTGTTGACGTCATCGGCAGGCGCCGGTAGTAGAAATTCAGGAAGGGGAGCGGGGGCTCCTTTGGAGCCCTCTATCTCCGCAACCATGCAACGTACAGTGATGCGTTTTGCACCGCTGGACAGGGGAGAGTCTCCCCTTTTCAGTGGTGTATAGCATTAGCATTTTAGCTGCTGGATCACGATTTGGCGCTAATCGGCGCCAAAACCCGATTCGAACCTGGAGGGGGCTGACATCTTGGGTGTCAGTCAAGCCTCCAGGTCCCCCCCACACACTGACAACCTCACCATATGTGTGAGGATGTCAGTGGGCAAGTTAACCCCCTAGCTGCCATGTGCAGATAGGGGGATCCTTTGGATCCCCTTATCTCCCGATCCGTGGCAACTAGATGGTCATATTTGGATCATGGCCTGATCATTGCCTTTCCAATGATACCAAACATGACCAGGTTTGGTTTAAAAATAAAATTTTAAAAAAATTTAAAATAAAAAAATTATAGAAAAAATAAAATTAAAAAATGTTTTTTTCTTTTAAAAATTTTTTTTGTCTTGGGGGGTTTAGTTAAATAGGACCTAGGCTGTCATCTAAAAGTAATTAGCACAAAACGGAATTAGCGCAGCGCACATAGGTGAACTGGCTCAGCAGTGAAGGGGTTAAAAAGCAAA
Source organism: Leptobrachium leishanense (assembly GCA_009667805.1). Lineage (NCBI taxonomy): Eukaryota > Metazoa > Chordata > Amphibia > Anura > Megophryidae > Leptobrachium > Leptobrachium leishanense. The sequence goes on from CM019064.1 coordinate 207,162,554, forward strand.
AACATGTAAAAATTGGGTATTTTCCAATTTTGAAACTATTTAGCCGGGGTCTTTTTTGGTGGTTGTAGATTTTGGGGATTAAATTACAAAAAAAGTGTGTTTTTACAATTTTTTCATCATATTCCATATTTTTTTTATAGTACATTATTCGATATGATGGAAATAATGGTATTTTTAGAAAGTCCATTTCTAAAAAACAGTGTATAATATGTGTTTGTTGAATAAACGCGTAAGAGGAAAATTTGACCTAAACACTAACAGCGCAGAAACGTAAAAACAGCAGCTGTCACTAAAGGACGGATTTGTGTAAAACCGCCTGGTCACTAAGGGGTTAAGGATTCTTATATGATACATTACAGTGGTATTTTGCAATGTTGGATTTTTGCCCATAGAGCTGTAGACAATAAGTGACCTTCAGCTAGTTTTGCTGCATTTTTTGTTATAACTTGATGTAACAGAGTCTTTGTAAAATAAAAATAAAGTATAACAATAAAGAGGCACATCTTGTCTAATAAATGGTACCAAAGTCCATTTGTTCAACGTCCACCGCCACTAAAGGGGTTATTCAGAGAGCACCGAATTGGCCACGAGATTGCATTGAACGGCCCATGATAGTGGCATAAGTCTCCACATTGCATGCATATATGGTATATATCCTAGATGTGATCAAGTCTGCAAATCTTTACTGTTTTGGGCTTTTTAAGTGCACAAGTTTTGTCCTCCTGTTCAGGTGTTGTATTTTGCCACCATTACAGACTGCCCCATACATGGAGTCATGTTTTATTCCAATGGATCATTATGGGCCCCACATCAAGGAGGCAATAAGATTTGCACACGGCATTAAACTAGGTGATACTAGCTGAGAGTATTTAACCATCGATATCACGCTTTATATGACTGGAAAATAACATAGGGAAACCACATTATATGGAGTTACAAACTCCGGTTCATATAAGTGATTTGACATGTCACCTGTAATAAATTTACCCTCACTATCAAAAATGGATGGCTCTTTTAGTGCAGTATCCCTGAGCTGTAATTTCTGCGCCTCTGGTCATCATTACATCTAGATTTTTGGTCTTATAAGAGTGTGACACTAATTATTAGTAAATCATATAGCTCCTGAGTATTACAGTACTGTGCTATTACGCTGATCACTCATTATTATAGGATCTAAGAGGTTCCCCTCCTGGTTTTGAATTGGTTTTATTGAGTGTGTTACATATTTCTAATAAAGAATCATTGTTTATTTTGTTGTGTTGTCACCACATGATTATGCATGGTTCTCTAGCATAATCCTTTTGCTCGATATGTTTGTAATTAGTCATAAGGGTTATCCCCTAATTGTGGTGGTTTTGCTTCCATAAAAAGTTGATTATCAGGCTACACAGCTAGGGATATTCTTATGTGGATTTTTTTTTTTTACCCGTGTTCGGCGGCTGGTCAGATTGTTCTGCCAGCTGGTCGGATTTTTCCAGCGGCTGGTCGGCGGTCTGTTCGGCGGGTCGTCGGATGCATTCGATGGTTTTCTAGATCGATTCGGCGCTTTCTCTATTCGTTCAGTGCTTTTGCGGCGCTTTTCCGATACGAATCGGCAGTTTTGCGGTGTTTTTTTCCGATGCATTCAGCAGGTGAATGCTATAGTGAATGCTGAATTCACCGCAGGGTCGGTGAATTTAACTCGGTTTAACTTGGGTTGACTATATTTGGAAACGTGTCAGGTGGGGAGGATATAAATGCTATCATGATTTAATATTCGTTTGACTGTAAGATAATGTATGGGTGATAAGATTATGTATATACTGAGTCCCACTCATCAGAAGAATGAACATACTAATATCTAACTCCAAAAGGCCCCAATAGCAGCAAGGCTAAACCAAGAAAGGAACTGCAAGAATTTGTTCAGTAGTTGGACTTTTACATTGGTCATGCATGCATTCATAGACTGGTGATGCAAAACAATAAGTTGACTGTAAATGAATAAAAATATTTTATTGGCTGATTTAAATTGCATATCAGTAAATTGCATGTAAGACATCTTAGTAATTTCAGAATTCGCTTATGTTACAAATATTAATTCCAATAAAGAAAGAAAAAACACATTAAATGCATATATATTCACTTTAAATTTGAAACTATTGATCCTTGATGTATTGATCGAGTTGAAATGGGGAATGAAATGGTTGAAAGGAAAACATACCCTACCATTTACCACCTTAAAACAGGTGCATAGAATCTATGCCTAATGTAGATGTATTATTCATCGCACACTGGCTTTTATAAACATGATTAACTCAACAGAAGATGCTGTGTGCATTAACATTGTAACCCAGTGAAAGACTGTCTGCAGTCAACAATGAGCCCAGCATCTTTGTTGGCAACTGATACTCTTCCATACATAACACACTGGGTATAAATAGTTTGTCTGTATATTTTCAGCAACATTTAGAGTTTGTTTTTTTTAAAACATATTTTTATTCATCCTGGATCAACTTACAGAAAAAACATACAGAGAGACATCTTATAATACATCATTATCAAATATTCAACTAGTGCAAATATGTGGCATCCAGCAGTTAATGTAGAAGTTATTGTACAACTCCCATTAGAACCAAAGAAGACAATTCCCAAGGGTGAGTGGGTCAATTAAACGTGGGCATCTACAGGAGTCGAGGGGGAGGAAACTAGAAAATGGGATAAGGCGTGGTCATGGGGATCTTGAGGGATGGGTGGGATACCCCGCAGCATCTGTAGCGAGTACCAAGGGGTGCAGAAAAAGGTATGATGTAGGGAGTCCTTGCAGGGTTATTCAGAGAGCCTGAAAAGCAGGAGAATGACTGTAGAATGACTGGAGAATGAAAAATTCTAGGTCAAAATAGCCAAACCAGAAAAATTCTCCCTTCTCACTTTCCAAATCGGCTATTTTGAACTAGAATTTTTCATTCTCCAGTCATTCTCCAGTCATTCTCCAGTCATTCTCCTGCTTTTCACGCTCTCTGAATAACCCTGTTGGTTTCGCATGGTAGGGTGCGAATAAGGGGGGTCCAATTGGTAAAGAAGGACTGAGTCTTCTTTTCTTGCTGCATTGCAGCCTCGGTCCAGTCCGCCAACATTTTGAGTTTTTAACCCCTGAAGGCAATAGGCACAAAAAATTTAATTTGCACAGGAGTAGGAAAACATTGTCTTTCTGATAAATTATATCTACTACTGTGCTATACAGATGTATACATGTATGTAGATTTTATAGTTTGTTGAATGAGAAGATTCTCCTATGTAGGGTTCCTCTGATCCACCCTTACTTACTAGATGTTGCTATGGAAGAATTATCAATAGGTCCCTAAACTCTAAAGTAGTGGTCAGCAATAATTACATTTACCATACGGCTCAGACACTTTTTGGGCTGACTAGTCATCATGAGATATGTAATTTCAAAACATCTGGGTGGCCAAGGTTGCTGACCCCTGTTCTAAACCATCCCTGTAAACTCACCATTTCATAAATGTTACGAATGCCGTTTTTTGACTAGTTGCCCAGCCTAGAAAGATAAATAATTAAGAGAAATTGTCTTTGCATTCTTGGGATTATTGCTAGCTACCCCTCTTCTTCCTCTTGTTCGTGGTGGATGGGGTGACTGGTAAGGAGGTTACTAGCTTTATGGACATAATATGATCCATTCTATACACTTTGTTTCACATGTGGGACCAGCGTCATTTTTGTTGTAGGTTGTGTAACAATGTTCTACTCCTTGCTTTTGGTATAATTGTAGTTTTGGAGAATTTAAATAAATTGATTGAAAAGAAAGCAACCCCCTGGAACATTCTGGAAGGGGGGCATGACTGCTGGCCTGGGACAGTCAATTAAGGTGTGTTCAAGGTCATTGGTCAGAAAAAAATTATGTTAATGAGGTGGAGTCCTATATATATATATACACAGGTGTGTGTGCTTACCTGTTCCATGTGTTTGTGATTAGAAGAGGCTGCATGCTCCCGCCCGCCTGCCCTGTTGAAGGTGGTTCCCTTTGTTTGCTATGTCACAGCTTGGCGGTAACCCTGGCCAGCGAAGAAGAAGTGTATTGGATAAGCTGCCGAGTAAGGCACTTGTCAGACGAGCGCAGTGTTCACGTCCGTGTTGCCGCACATTTGTACGTCTGTGGTAGCATAGCATTCTGACCAATGGAGCCCCACACACGAAGTACGTCTGCACGGAAGTGCGGATGCATGACGGACATGGCAAACGGACGCAGGTTAGGCAAGAACGTAAAACCGCTAGAACGGACGTGCGGAGTGCGCCACGTCCGCATAGCTTTGTGTGTGAGTGATGGAACGTGGTCAGACAGACTGCATTTTTGACGTCCAGCATTTTTGACGGACAAAATTTTTTTTTTCATTTTCATTTAATTTCCCATCTACAGCAGTCAAAAATAACGTCAGTCACAAAAACGGACCATGTGGTCACCACTGCGTCTTCCGTCAGAACGTGCGTCCGTACTGCACGGACGCACAGTCCGTACAAAATGCGCTCGTCTGACATTAGCCTTAGGTGGGCTCTGGGGGAGACGTGCTCTGTTCCTGTTAAGTCAGGCTGAGCAACGAGCTCTGGGTTAAGTCATAATATCCTCCAGCAGGTTAGTTTGCGGTAGGGTCAAATCTAATTAGGTGTGTGGTGTTGGGATATATATATATATATAATTTTGTGTAAATTAAATGAAGCTGTGGCCTATGTTCTTTTCCAAAATATATGGTTTTCTCTCGGTGGTGTGTTTATTTCAGGGCATAGGCATAGCCATAGAGGATCCAGGTTTAAGCAGTCATGCAGTTTTCCTAGCCATTACACGATGCATTTTATCGTATAAGCTGTCATGCTCCTTAACATATTCTCCTCTATAATGATCTCCATCAAGAGCTGCATCTCTTTCATTGATATTGCAGATTTGAAGAAACCTGTGTATAAATGCTTCAAGTCCAGTACCTATATTGGAGTGTAATTTGTCACGGCTTCTTTTGGAATTAAAAAAACCTCTGTGCCTTCAGAGCACACCATTAAGTAACGCTTAATTATTCCTTAAAATGACACAAAGAATAAATAAATACCTTTGGTGTAAGCTGATTGCGTAGTACTTTCAGCATTGCAGAGCTCTCTGATCCTTTAACAGAAGTCCCAGCTGATGAATAAATGAACCCCTTCTCACAAACACATTCATTTTAATCTGTATCACTGTAACTCAAGCAAACCAAAGGTTCACCTTCATTCTCAGTCACTTTATCAAACATCAATTATCTTTACATTAGCTGGTCAGCACGACCAATCAATAGCTCATAATTTGAAGCCCCTACTGAAAAGAAGTTGGCTTTATTTTTGTAATTCTGCCGAGCCTGAAAGTCCCCTTTCTAATCTGATTATACACCTGGACCATACATATTGTGATTAGCTTTTTAAACAACGAAGCCAAAAAACATGTGCGAAAAAAAATGTACTGCAACAAGAGAGCACTGAAACGACCAATTATAAATTAAATAATGGCTTTTAAATTACTGGCACGGCTTTCACATGTGCAGATTTTTTGGAAAGACGGAGGGAATGGAGAATGATTTGTTATGTTTGTAGATTTCTGCCATCTGTGACATGTCTCTTTTTAGTTGTGGATTTAGGCTGGGGTCAGACGAGCGCAGTGTTCACGTCCGTGTTACCGCACATAAGTACGTCCGTGATAGCATACAATTGTGTTAAATGGAGCCCCACACACGAAGTACGTCCGCACAGAAGTGCGGGGGCTGACGGACGCTGCAAACGGACGCAGGTTAGGCAAGAACGTAATACTGCTAGAACGGACGTGCGGAGTGCGCCACGTCCGCAACGTCCGCATAGCTTTGTGTGTGAGTGATGGAGCATGGTCAGACGGACTGCATTTATACGTCCAGCATTTTTGACGGACAGAATGTTTTTTCATTGTAATTTATTTTTCCCTCCTACATCCGTCAAAAATAACTTCAGTGAAAAAACGGACTGTGTGACCACTACTGCGTCATCCGTACTGACCATGTCCGTACTGCACGGACGTACAGTCCGTAGAAATCACGCTCGTCTGACCCTAGCCTTAGCCTTGGCTATGCAGCAACGGCTGTCCTGCACATAAATAATAATAATATTACATAGACAGTTTCTTCTGAAACTATGTATATGCATTTATAAGCAATTACACAAGGTACATGTGAAGTCTACAGCATTTGCGGCTTTTCCTTCTACAATGAACATACATCATGCAGGTCTTTTACATTCTACACTTGGATAGGTGACAATCACACATTGGCATAACATTTGGATCCTATCTGTCACGCTGCTCCTTTTGGATACTGCAGCAAGGACCCTTGATGATGACTTTAGTGCAAGCACCAATTTGTATTTCATAATTGTTCATAATGCTTCAGTTGTAAGGAATCTGTTTGGAGGTTCGGCCAGTAGACATATAATCTGGACAACTTCATGATCTATTGACAGCCATATATGTTAGGCTTGTGCACCGATTTTTTTTCGGTTCGATTCGGTTCGATTTTTCGGATTTTTAAACTTTTCGATTCGGCTCGTTTCGACCGATTTCGGTTTCGATTCGATTCGGTTCGGCCCGTTTTTCAGGTACATTTTTTTTTCGGAATATCGACCATTTTTCGTATTTTCGTGTCACTGTGCTCGGTTTTTGTATCGACTTTTCGTAATTTCGGAAATTTTCGTTTTTCGGAATTGCACATTTTTCGGAATATCGACCATTTTTCGTATTTTTCGTGTAATTTTGCCCGTTTTTTCGAAAATTTTTCGTTTTTCAGAAAATTTTCGTTTTTCGGAACATCTGTTCTCCTCGTTTGACACATTTCAAGCCCATTCGAAAAATCCGAAAATATTTCGTTTCGGCTCGGAAAACATTTCGGATCTGAAATTTTCGGATCTAAAATTTTTCGGAAATTCGGCCGCATCCGAAAACACGAATCGGGAAATTTCGTGAAAATTCCGAAATTCCGAAACCCGAAACGCACATCCCTAATATATGTAACTTAAAGTAAGATGTTAAGTAAGACAAGTAAGTTGAGTAAGACTGTGACAGAGCTCTGTGCCCCGTCAGGGTCACATCTGCCAATGCCGCTTCCTCGCTGGACATCTCGTGTTCTCCTCGTGTCTTCCATGTCTTTCTCCAGTCCTTAGCCGTAGCTTAAAGATGGGTACATGTAGAGAACCTTGCTAGCATCCCCCAGAAATAAGCCAAAGCTGTTAATCAAATATTTACACCTTCCCGAGAGCATGCTTACTGGAAGACTAATATGATCAGCAGATTTACAACCCATTTAAATAGAAACAGATAAGATACACAAGACCAGACAATATACAGAGAGTTTTTAGCATTCTTGCATAATCACAATTATACCAACATTCTGCACACAAGAGAGGGCAATGGGCTAATATTGATTATGAGTCCTGCACCCTACAAAATATGCCTTTTTGCCCATACATCCGAAGTCCAAAATGACTTGCGTCACAAAGACCAAATCATTTTATTTAAAGAAATGCTGCAAAACAAATTTCTAAATAACATAACCCCAAAATGATGTCTTGTATTTAAAATATGGTATGCTTTAGGCTAGGGTCAGACTAACGCATTTTTCGCGTTGTCCGTGAAAAAGTGCGTTGAACAAATGGACGCATTTTTTCACGGAATACGCAATAGCGGTCATACGATGCGCATTTTCGGCCGTGATTTTGTACGGATCATCAATAAAACACTTTTTGTGTCTGGACGTTATGTTGGCCGGACATTAGCAGCGTCTGACGTCTCCTAATCACACACACATGCCGCTAGCGGACGCAGCGCACTCTGTACGTCAGTACTAGCGGTTTGACGTTCTCTAAAAAATGCGTTCGTTTGCCACTTGCGTTGCGCAGCCGCACTTTTGTGCGGCCGTTCTTCGTATGCTGCCCGGCATTGGACGTCATTTGCTGCTAGCACGGCCGTGATTTAGTGCTGCTAAACGCACGTTAATACTGCGCTAGTCTGACCCTAGCCTTAATGAGCATCAAGGCCATACAGGGATTTTATGGCATAACAAATGTATGAAAAGAACAATACAAACAAAATTCTACGCTACTTTAGAGGCTACTTTAGAGGCTTTATCTTATTAGGCGGCTAACAGATGATCAGATAACATGGGAAAATAAACTATGTCCAAATACCTCATATGGCTCTTAGTTTCAGTGTTTTAATGTCTGCCCCAGCCCTGCTCCCCACAGGAAGGAAGTGTATTAGTCCTTCTGCTTAGGGTGTTGTGGCTTCTATCTATCTACAGCAGGGATCTCAAACTCAAGGCCCCCCAGATGTTTTTGCCTACAAGTCCCAGAATTCTTTGAATGCATTAGATGGCTAGGGAATCATGGGAGCTGTAGTTCAGAAACATCAGGGGGGCCAGAGTTTGAGATCCCTGATCTACAGCTCTGTGATCCATCCGAAAATTAACCCATTGCTAATGAGGGAATGATGTTGCAAATACACTCAACCTATTCCAATATGAAATGAGTGTTCTCCTAGAGATGCCTGAAACTGTCTGCATAATTTTTGTGAACAACTTTGAATTGGTCTGAGAGTTGGTAAGTTTCATTCCCTGGTTGTCTGATTGACAGGACATCTGGGTATAGCTGCACTCTCAATTTTGAAGCACCTTCATCTTAAGCAATTTTTTTTAACTGACTGCAAGAACAGGATTCTTGCACCTTAACTACTTTTAGCAAGCTGACGTTGCTATGGTTACTAGAGGTTCATAATGCTGAATTTTGTTGCATACTAGCAAAATAATTACAAAATGCAAGGATTTATGAGCTAACAATTGACGACAGATTATGAATTCTGATTCTTGGAGTTGCTAACGAGAGAGGAAAAAAATCAAGCATATTGTATACAAACACTTACAGTATGTGATCCCTTTGCATGTGTTGGAGAGATGATCTGTGGTAGAGTCCACTATCTTGTTCCTTGTTTTTTACACTATAAATATTACAGTGATGATGATTATTGAGCTTGAGGTAAGCATACCTACGTTACACAGCTTCCCCAAATGCTAGGTCGTATAGACATATAAAGTATAAAATATTTACAAAAACACCTGTAAATATTTACTGTAAGTGGAGGTTGCTGTTAAATTCAGAACAAAGTAAAAATATTGAACTAGGTGCTTTACATTTAGCTCTTTTCTTTATGTCATCCAGCTTTTGACATGTTAAATATGACAATTCGTCCTTATATCTCTATATTTGTATAAAACATGCATGTGTCTACATAAACTAACCGCTTGGCTGTGGACGACAAGCCCAGCCGTCCTCCATTTTCCACTTGGTTACGCTAATCTGGGTGTTCTCCTGGTGCCCTGCCTCAGAGACCTCCTGCCGCCCACTGACGTCATGACTAGGGATGAGCTGTTCGGGTTCGGACGGTTCGGGGTTCGACCCGAACTTAGCCTGTTCGAGTTGATCGCGAACACCGAACATTTCCGGGTGTTCGCCGCATGTTCGACCGCAATGGACCACAATGCATTTTCCCACTAGCCTGAAGCTCGTAATTGGCTACAGCCTTGCACCTGACCACAGGTCTGGTGCAAGACTGGTTCAACACTATGCCAATCACCGCTCAGAGTCCTGATTGGGCAAATTTTGCCCAATCATGGGCTCACAGAGCTAAGTCCCGCAGCTCACTATATAACGTTTCCACGCAGCGCTTCTGCACGCATTTCAGAGGAGGTTTCAAAGGAGATAGTTGTGTCTTGTTACTGCTGGTCTGCCACACTACTGGGGGGGTCTGGGGGGGTCTAATTTCTACCAAATATCAGGGAATTTAGGTGATGTGTGTCTTGTCACTGTGCCAGCAAGTTTTTTTGGGGTTTACAACTTTCTTTAAAACATTTGTGAATTGAGGTGATTTTCTGGGTCTTGTCACTGTGCCAGCAAGTCTTTTTGGGTCTCATTTCTACCAAATATCAGGGAATTTAGGTGATGTGTGTCTTGTCATTGTGCCAGCAAGTTTTTTTGGGGTTTACAACTTTCTTTAAAACATTTGTGAATTGAGGTGATCTTCTGGGTCTTGTGACTGTGCCAGCAAATCTTTTTGGGTCTCATTTCTACCAAATATCAGGAAATTTATGTGATGTGAGCTTTTGATTGGGTAACAAAAATAACAGACACAGGTGGTGCAGTAGACATTGCTTATTTAGATTTCAGTAAGGCTTTTGATACTGTTCCCCATAGAAGGCTTATCAATAAATTGCAATCTTTGAGCTTGGATTCCAATATTGTTGAATGGATTAGGCAGTGGCTGAGTGACAGGCAACAGAGGGTTGTGGTAAATGGAGTTTATTCGGCGCAAGGTCTTGTTATCAGTGGGGTACCTCAGGGGTCAGTACTTGGACCCATTCTATTTAATATTTTTATTATTGATATTGCAGAAGGTATTAATGGAAAAGTTTGTCTTTTTGCTGATGACACAAAGATTTGCAACAGGGTTGACGTTCCTGGAGGGATCAGCCAAATGACAAATGATTTAGGTAAACTAAAAAAATGGTCGGAGTTGTGGCAATTGAGTTTTAACGTGGATAAGTGCAAGATAATGCACCTGGGACGTAAAAACCCAAGGGCTGAATATAGAATATTTGATACAGTCCTAACCTCAACATCTGAGGGAAAGGGATTTAGGGGTTATTATTTCAGAGGATCTAAAGGTAAGTAGTCAATGTAATAGAGCAGCAGGAAATGCTAGCAGAATGCTCGGTTGTGTAGGGAGAGGTATTAGCAGTAGGAAAAGGGAAGTGCTCATGCCACTGTACAGAGCACTGGTGAGACCTCACTTGGAGTACTGTGTGCAGTACTGGAGACCGTATCTCCAGAAGGATATAGACATCTTAGAGAGAGTTCAGAGAAGGGCTATTAAAATGGTGTACGGCTTGAAGGAGAAAAGTTACCAGGAAAGGCTTAATGATCTTAACATGTACAGCTTGGAAAAAAGACGAGACAGAGGAGATATGATAGAAACATTTAAATACGTAAAGGGAATCCACAAGGTAGAGGAAGGGAGTATATTTAAAAGGAAACAAAGTAGCAAAACAAGAGGACATAGTCTTAGATTAGAGGGGCAAAGGTTTAAAAGTAACATCAGAAAGCATTATTTTACTGAGAGGGTGGTGGATACATGGAACAGTCTTCCAGTTGAAGTGGTAGAGGCTAAAACAGTAGTTGAATTTAAGCAGGCATGGGATAGGCATAAGGCTATCCTAAACAAAAGATAAATCCAGGTAAAATATCCATGTAATTGGGCAGAATAGATGGGCCGAAAGGTTCTTATCTGCCGACATTTTTCTATGTTTCTATGTGTGTCTTGTCACTGTGCCAGCAAGTTTTTTTGGGGTTTACAACTTTCTTTAAAACATTTGTGAATTGAGGTGATCTTCTGGGTCTTGTGACTGTGCCAGCAAATCTTTTTGGGGCTCACTAATTTCTTTAAAACATTTGTGAATTAAGGTGATCTGTGTCTTGTCACACAACCAGTACCACGCAGTATTTTGGGGCTCACTCATTTCTTTAAAACACTTGTACATTAAGGTGATCTGTGTCTCGTCATACAACCAGTACCACGCTGTATTTTGGGGCTCACTAATTTCTTTAAAACACTTGTGAATTAAGGTGATCTGTGTCTCGTCACACAACCAGTACCACGCTGTATTTTGGGGCTCACTAATTTCTTTAAAACATTTGTGAATTAAGGTGATATGTGTCTCGTCACACATCCAGTACCACGCTGTATTTTGGGGCTCACTAATTTCTTTAAAACATTTGTGAATTAAGGTGATCTGTGTCTCGTCACACATCCAGTACCACGCTGTACTTTGGGGCTCACTAATTTCTTTAAAACATTTGTGAATTAAGGTGATCTGTGTCTCGTCACACATCCAGTACCACGCTGTATTTTGGGGCTCACTAATTTCTTTAAAACATTTGTGAATTAAGGTGATCTGTGTCTCGTCACACATCCAGTACCATGCTGTATTTTGGGGCTCACTAATTTCTTTAAAACACTTGTGAATTAAGGTGATCTGTGTCTCGACACACAACCAGTACCACGCTGTATTTTGGGGCTCACTAATTTCTTTAAAACACTTGTGAATTAAGGTGATCTGTGTCTCGTCACACAACAGTACCACGCTGTATTTTGGGGCTCACTAATTTCTTTAAAACACTTGTGAATTAAGGTGATCTGTGTCTTGTCACACAACCAGTACCACGCAGTATTTTGAGGCTCACTCATTTCTTTAAAACACTTGTGAATTAAGGTGATCTGTGCCTCGTCACACAACCAGTACCACGCTGTATTTTGGGGCTCACTAATTTCTTTAAAACACTTGTGAATTAAGGTGATCTGTGTCTCGTCACACAACCAGTACCACGCTGTATTTTGGGGCTCACTAATTTCTTTAAAACACTTGTGAATTAAGGTGATCTGTGTCTCGTCACACAACCAGTACCACGCTGTATTTTGGGGCTCACTAATTTCTTTAAAACATTTGTGAATTGAGGTGATCTGTGTCTCGTCACTGGCTGCCAGCTATCAGTGTGTCTCACTGAGTTATACCAGAGTTCTTTAAATCTTTATACTAGAGTTGAATCAGAGTTCTGTATATATTAATCTATAAATCACTCACCATGTCTGAAAGAACAAAAAGGACAGGCAGACGCTCCCAGACACAGATAAGAGGGCAAGCAGCCCCTGTGTCGGGAGGCTGTGTCTCTGGTCGTGGTGGACGTGGTGCATCCTCTGCAGGGGCACGCTTGTCTTTTCTAACTGGTGCTGGCCGTCTTAAGCAGCAGCAACATACAGAGCACTTGGTGGATTGGCTAACCAGGCCATCCTCATCCTCCGAGTCCTTTGCCAGCCAGGCTTCTAGTGCTTTACAGTCCACCTCAGCAGCCAAAGCATCTAATGCAGCCTCCATGTCCACAGCTACTCCTGCCGTAGCCTCGCTATCACACATGGAGGAGTCAGCTGAATTGTTTGACTACAATGAGAGTGACATGCTGCTTGAGGATGCACAGCAAGTACAGTGCTCTGATTCAATCTCTGAGGTTGAGCAAGGGAGTATAATCAACCTAGAGGAAGGGGGTGCCAGTGATGACACACAAATAACTGGCACTCATGTTGCCCCAGCAGCTGCAGCATACTGCCAAGTTGGCTCCAGTGACGAGGAGATAGGGGGTGAAGATGACATTGATGATGAGGTTACTGACTCCACCTGGGTGCCAGATCGAACTGAGGAATCAAGTGAGGAGGAGGGGGAGGAGGAGGAGGCACAGCAAACACGAGGCACAACATCCTCTGTGACCAACCGTAGCACTAGCCAGTCCAAGGCATCACATGTCAGAGCTGCTCCGGTGCAGAGCGCTGTTGTCTCAAAGAACACATGCAGGAACTCTGCTGTCTGGGAGTTCTTTAAGAAATGTGCAGCAGACCCCACTGTTGCTATTTGTAATCTATGTCAGATGAGGCTGAAGCGTGGGATAAACACCGGACACTTGGGTACCATGTGCTTGAGGCGACATATGAACAAGTGCCACACATCCCGTTGGCGCAAAACTTTGCGTAGGTCCTCCTCCTCCTCATCTGTCTCTACCCACAAAGTATGTCCTGCCATGTCATTGCCTACAACCTCCACCGACAGGGATGATGCTACAGTAATGGATGTACCAGCAGGTCCTTCCTCACAATGTGACATCATCCCAGTAGCTGAAGATTTACGCAGTAAGCTTACATTGCCGCAGCTGCTGCAGCGAAAGAAAAAATATAGTCCCAACCATCCCCAAGCACAGCGTCTAAATGTCAGCTTAGCAAAATTACTCGCATTGCAGCTGCTGCCTTTCCAGCTGGTGGACTCTGCTCCCTTCCGTGAATTTGCTGAATGTGCTGTACCACAGTGGCAGGTTCCAAAACGCCATTACTTTTCACGCAAGGCCATTCAACCACTATACCAGCACGTGGAAGACAATGTTATCCAGTCATTGGGAAAGGCAGTCAGCAGCAAGGTGCATGTCACTTTAGACACGTTGTCCAGCAAGCATGGACAGGGTCGTTACATTTCCTTCACGGCACACTGGGTAACTCTGATCGCAGCTGGGAGGGATCCAAGACGGGGCTCTGTGCTGGAGCTTGTTCATCCACCACGCCTCCAGAAAGCTGCTTGTATGAGGTCTGTCTGCTCCACCACCACCACCTCTTCCTCCTCCTCCTCCTCCTCCTCTTTCTCTGTCTCTGGCGAAGTGGCAGTTAAACCGACGCCTGACAGGGTCTACGCAATGGCTCAAGCAAAAAGATGCCATACTGTGCTTGAGCTGGTTTGTTTAGGGGACAGGAGCCACACCGGGCCAGAAATTCTGTTAACACCATGCCAGCTTCAGCTGGGAATGGTCGTCTGTGATAATGGCAGCAACCTTCTCTCCGCCCTACGCCTGGGTAAGTTGACGCATGTACCATGCCTAGCACACGTTCTACATCTGGTGGTACAGCGTTTCCTAACCAGGTACCCAGGACTGGCAGAGCTTCTCAGCCAGGCCAGAAAAGTCTGCAGCCACTTCAGACGGTCATTCCCAGCAAGCGTTCGCCTGGCAGAAATTCAAAGAGAATTCCACCTTCCCACAAACCATCTGATCTGTGACATGCCCACCATGTGGAACTCGACATTAGCAATGCTGCAGCATCTGCACAAGCAGAAGAGGGCCATCAACGAGTACCTGTGTGAGTATGGCACAAGGACAGGTTCAGGTCAACTTGGATTCCCCCCCCCACAGTGGCTAATGATCAAGGATGCATGCACTGTACTGTCACCATTTGAGGAGGCAACAAGGATGGTGAGCAGGGACAGTGCATGCATCAGTGACACAATTCCTTTAGTGTTCCTCCTGGAGCACACTCTGTGGGGAATTATAGATGTGGCTCTAGAGGCAGAGCAGTGGGAGGAAGAGGAGGCCTTCCCTAGCTCTCAAGGCCCCAGTCTTTCCGCAGACAGCATTCCAGCGGGTCCTACTCAGATCAGACAGGAGGAGGATGAGGAGGAGGCAGAATATTTAAGTAGTGGGGGCATTGAAGGTGGGGATTCCTCAAGGGAGGGTTTTGTGTGCCCAGAAACACAAATGCTAGTGCGTGGCTGGGAGGAGGAAGTGCACGATACGGTCATCCTCATTGACCAGGAAGACTCGGAAGCTAATGCCAGCTCCAACCTACGCTGCATGGCCCTTTTATAATGCAAAGCCTGCTAAAGGACCCCAGGATTCGTGCTATCAAGGAGAGGGATCATTACTGGTTGGCAACCCTTCTTGATCCACGATACAAGGGTAAAGTTGCAGAGCTCATCCTGCTTGCACAGAGGGAGCACAGGATGAAAAAACTTGAGGACGCTCTAAAGCGACACTTGTGTAACACCTTTCCAGGCACTGGTAGATTACCAAGTGCTGACACACGTGCTTCTGAGGCTGCGGATGATCAGAGGAATAGTGGTGAAGGCCAGGGCCGCTTGACTCATGCATTTTTAAAAAATTTTAGTCCTCGACGCCCAGGGACGTCAAATGTAGGCACCCATTGCCAGTGTCTTCATCATATGGTGCAGGACTACCTAGGGGCAAGGGCAGACCTGGATACCTTTCCAGCAGATGATCCACTGGCTTACTGGGTGTTGAGATTGGATCACTGGCCAGAACTTAGCCAATATGCTATGCAGCTACTAGGTTGCCCTTCATCTAGCGTGCTTTCCGAAAGGACGTTCAGTGCCGCTGGAAGTTTTGTCACAGACAAAAGAGTGCGTCTGTCCACCGACTCTGTAGACCGGCTGACATTTATACAAATGAATCAGTCCTGGATCAGCAGCTATCAATCCCCTGATGCTGAAGTAATGGAATAGATCGGGGATGTCCTCTTCTGCATTCACAAAACCTCCAGCACTGAACTCTTCCACAATACCACAAAAGGGTTACGGTGTGAAGGCACTTTCTGCCATGAAAGGCACAATATTTGGCTGCACTGACACTGACGCCTATATTGCCAGATTTATATAATTTTAATTTTTTGGACCGCAGGGTCCAACCCGGCACTCTTCCACAATACCACAGAGGGGTTACTGTATGATGATACTTGCTGGCCTGGCATTAAATGCACAATATCTGGGTGCACTGACGCCCATTACCAGATAAAAATCTTTTCAATATAGGAACACATGGTCCACCCCTGCATTCTTCCACAATACCACAGAGGGGTTACTGTATGATGATACTTGCTGGCCTGGCACCAAAGGCACAATATCTGGGTGCACTGACGCCTTGACCAGAATCATATCTTTTCAATATAGGACCACATAGTCCACCCCTGCATTCTTCCACAATACCACAGAGGGGTTACTGTATGATGATACTTGCTGGCCTGGCAGTCTTGCACCAAAGGCACAATATCTGGGTACACTGACGCCCATTACCAGATAAAAAACTTTTCAATATAGGACCACATGGTCCACCCCTGCATTCTTCCACAATACTACAGAGGGGTTACTGTATGATGATACTTGCTGGCCTGGCATTAAAGGCACAATATCTGGGTGCACCGACGCCCATTACTAGATAACAATCTTTTCAATATAGGACCACATGGTCCACCCCTGCACTCTTCCACAATACCACAGAGGGGTTACTGTATGATGATACTTGCTGGCCTGGCATTAAAGGCACAATATCTGGGTGCACTGACGCCCATTCCCAGATTCATATCTTTTTAATATAGGACCGTATGGTTCACCCCTGCCTTCTTCCACAATACCACAGAGGGGTTACTGTATGATAGTACTTGCATGCCTGGCACTAAAGGCACAATATCTGGGTGCACTGCCACTGACGCCTGTATCAGATTCATATCCTCAGAGGGGTTACGGTGTGACGGCACTGTTGCCGACGGTAAAAGCCCAATTTTAAAGCACCTATTGTTACTTTCATCCAAAGCCTGCATAAGTTTCACAATAATTTAGCCAAAAAAATAACTAAACTTTTTCTGCGTGTCCTATGTCTTTTCATACAGGCTGCCGCCCCAAGCAGTTGTTTATGGATAGATTAAAGGAAAAGCATTTACCGTCATATGAAACGTCATTTTTTTTGTTTTTAAGTGTTTCTATACATCCTAGAAATCCGCCACTTCACGGGCAGGTTATGGGGACCTCCTAGGCACGATATTTGAAGGAATTTTTGGTTTTTATTTTTAACCCTTATTTCATGGAAAACTCACTATCCCTTTAAAAACTTTTTTTTTTTACTTTTTGTCCTTGTTTCCTGTCCCCCAGGGCACTACCCGGACTCCCATACACCTTTTATGGCAAATATGTAGCATATATGCCCTCTTGGAGGGCACTCTAAAAAACTGAATTTTCAGCCCCATTGACTTGCATGGGGTTCGGGTTCGGTCCCGAACAAATGGGAAGTTCGGGCTCGAACCGAACTCGGGGAGTGTTCGGCTCATCCCTACTCATGACACGATGACAACAGGAATGTACTTTCCCTCAGCAGGGAAGGGAATTCATAATGATGGAGATTCAGGGATCCTTAGGGCCACTGTGTCTTGTGAACAGTGACAGCTACAGGGACATGCATCATTGGAAAGGCCAGAAAATGACCAGGCTGTATGTAAAAATAGTTTAAAAATGAAAGATCAGAGTTTAGCCTTTCCAACGATATTGAATATGACCATGTACTGTGTAAAAACAGAAAAAAGAAACAAATATATGCAAAATTTACTTTTTTTTCTCTGTTCTTAGACAGTGGCATTATGTCCTTTTACTTGTAAAGAATATAGTGCTGTGGCCCTAACTCACCTTCTCATTTCTCACGCCGGGACCACATGTGGAGTTGATGGTGCATTGTGTTATTACCCCTTCACTACCGATATCTCGGGCTTCAAAGGCACCCTCTGGTGCCCCATTATCGAGATATCTCGGTATGGTAATCTGCAGCCCAAAAGCAAATGAAATTCATTTGGGGAAAACCAATTTTGTTTGCTTTTGGGCTGCAGAAGGTGCCCACAAAGATTTAGCCCTGTGTGCATAATGCCCAAAGAGCTAAAACTGTAAAATCAGCTGCTCAAAGCTCTGAGCTCTGAAATATCGGGCTTTCAGCAGCCAATGCAGGGAGAAAGAGAAGAAAATAGACCAGCCACTAAACCCTCTAACTCAGTTTGGCAGTAGATGGCGCCATCTACCGGCCAAAAATATGTTATTTACAGTAAGAAATACAATAGGTATAAACTCAAATATTTATTAATGCATAATTAATTAAAATGATTTTACAAAAAAACACTGATTTCTGACCAAATTTTTTTTAAATCGCTTGGTAGTGAAGGGGTTAAGCATTGGTCCATCTAAAACACAAGCCACTTCACTGCTGTGTGGAGAGTAGGGGTACTTTGGACCATTGTATTTCCATTCTTTACACCCCACATTGTCACATTAGGTGTCATTGGACAGGTCAGAGTCTGACCTTTCTAATGATACCAAACATGACCATGTAAAATATCATGGAAAAAAACCCACAAATATAAAAGATTTTAAAAAATATATATATATTTATTTTTGTTTCACAGCAATGGCATTGTCCATTTGTCATGTATAAAATGAGAAATACCACTACCGTTACTCACCTTCTCATTTTCCATGCCGTTAACAATCTCAGGGCCACATTACACTGTTATCGCTAACATTAACTCTCACCTGCATGAGGCTCTGTCCACCTCCTCCGGCCGGCGGGAGCAGGGAAAGACTGGGGGGAAAAAGTCCCCCCAGTTTCTCCCTGCGTATCTGTATCACTATGCTGACCGGGATCCGGCAGGTCATGTGACCGCCGGTGTCTCGCTCAATGGAGTCCTATGGACTCCATCGAGTGGATGTGCTCAGCGTTGCCGCGAGCATCGCGGCGGTCTTAGGCTAAGGTCAGACTAACGCAGTATTAACGTGCGTTTAGCGCACTAAATCACGGGCGCGCTAGCAGCAAATTACGTCCAATGCCGTAATGCATACGAAGAACGGCCGCACAAAAGTGCAGCCACGCAACGCAAGTAGCAAACGAACCCATTTTTTAGAGAACGTCAAACCGCTAGTACTGACGTACAGAGTGCGCTGCGGTGGTATAGCGGCATGTGTGCGTGATTAGGAGACGTCAGACGCTGCTAATGTCTGGCCAACATAACGTCCAGACGCAAAAAGTGTTTTATTGATGACCCGTACAAAATCGCAGACGAAAATGTGCATCGTTTGACCACTATCGCGTATTCTGTAAATGTGTCCATTCTTTCGAACGCACTTTTTCATGGACAACGCGAAAAATGCGTTAGTCTGACCCTAGCCTAAGCGCGGGCTAACAATGCAGGCAGCTTTTTAAGCGCCTGCAATGTAATTCCATGCTAAAACTGGGGCGGTAGGGGGAAAACTGCGGGCGCAGTTTTTTCTCCCTACCGCCCCTGTTTTAGCGTGGAGATTGTAATTTAGCCCTCAGTGTTTCATTCATAGTCAAATTATTCATAAGGCACAGTGTGGCAAAATACAAATGAAAAATGTTGGGTTTTTTTCAGTTTTAGTTAAAATTGTGTACTTTCTCAGAAAAATGCAGTAACAGGTTCCCATTTCTATTTTTTTTAACAAGAATGCCACATAGAATATATAACCACAAAGGTTTGGATGATAAAATGTGAAAAAAATTACTTTAACTGTAAATGATTGATCTCTGAATGCAAATCTAATTTTTTTTTAAAATTTTGTTACAGCATTCTGACAGGACTTGACGTATACATATAAGAACGAGTGATATATTTTGATTTTGCAGAGTCTGCTGAAAATAAGGATATATCATTTGTCTGGGTCCTACAATAAAACACGACTTCAAAACTAGTTTAAACATGATGAGCACAAAACTGTCAAAATCAGCTCATCGCACTGGGGTGAAATGGATCAGCAGTGAAGGGGTTAATGTGCAGAAAATACAAAGCATTTAATTCCTTTACCCTGCCGAACTTCCTTTTCTAGTTTTCTCTCTGTTTATTTATAGCGTACTGTATATTCCCCAAAACCACAGCATGATTGACACCCTCATGTAAATGCTACCCTTGTTCAGCTAAACCTTCGCTATCAAACTCCCATCGCCTCATCTCACGTCCATCCTGCTCTATGAGGAGAATTTCAACAAGGCTCAAGGTTAATGTCTTCCGACCTGATTGGTCACAAATGAGACAACTTCAGACTTAGAAGATAATGCTGTGGAGGTTTGTTTTTGGAAATTACAATTGTCTTTTCCGACGGGGAAATTATCAATCCTCTTGCCTACTATCTATCTCCAGTCAATCAAGGTCAAAGTTTGTATCGAACAAGCTTTTAAGGTGCATTTTGTTTAACTCTTTTGCTGACTGGGTTACTTTCTAAGGAAATGTACGTTACAGTGGAAGAAGAGATATGGATCTTTATGCTTTCACATTGTGTAAAACCTTAAAGCATTTGATATTTGACCTTCTTTTCTAGCCTTTATAGCAGATGCTTATCGGAACTATTGGCTTAAAACGTGATTTGTGTCTAGACCTCTAGGCCAATGTCTTTTCTGATTGTCTGGCATGAAATTGTTTAACTTTTTCAATTTCATTAAAAATACCCTTCGGTGTGGGGCTGCTTTTTCTTATTATTTTTTCCCCATGGAGCGCAGAGTTGCAAATTTGATGCCTGTGTAATGTTGTACTCCACTATGATATGATTTGGAGGATAGTAAAACTACTATATTTTAATGTCAGCTCTGGTTTTCTGCAATTAAAAATATCGGACTTGGACTTGGACCTGTGCATGTAACTGATTATTTTGCTAGTTTAACCACTTTTTATAGCATCCAGCAAGGTCATGTTGGTCGCTCGTCCATACCACATGTTCGTATTGCCCCTAATGGAGTATTTCATGTAAGACTGGGATCCCCCAGATGTTTTGGAAATGCATTTCCCATGAGGCTCGGCTAACCTAATTATTAGTTGGGAATTAAGAGATGTGTAGTTCCATCTGGTGGACCAAGGTTGCCGACCCTTGGTATAGGGTTTAAATATATGCCATCACTTAGATCCTGAGCTCAAAGAAGGCAGAGGAAATACAGTTCATTTTAAATTCTTAAAAAAAAAGGAAAACCCACCTCTAATATACACTTATAATATGCAATTTTATCTACAGGCATTTTATTCCCCCTCCCCCATACAGTTTTGGCATGCTTTGTTTTTCACAGTATATTACACCCCACCTGAAGGAGATTTGCCTTGACCTGGGCATGTGGGCTTTCTATCAGGGTTATTCAAAGAGAATCGAAAAGTCACCACATGTTCGGTGACTTTTCGTTATCTTCATTTCGGGCCGATTCGGCAATACCGTTTCGGCGACCCTGCGGTGTATTCAGCAAGCACCACAGGGACGTCGAAGCGCAGGGAAAAGCTGTCGCAAACCCGACGAAAAGTCACTGCAAAAACTCGGCGAATGCACGCTGAAACCCGTAAAAACATCTGGATTAACCTGCCGAAGACGCCGGAAGAACCCGAGCAGGAGCCGATCACACGCAGTGCAGCCTCCGGAAAAAGCCGACACCGCAGACGAGTGAAGTGAATAAATTAGCAAAACAGTTTGCTTGAATGTTTGAAAAGTGAAATGCTGTTTGCAAAGAAACTACTGAGAAAGAATGTCTTAAATTTACATCTGCAGCTATTGCCATGTAAAGCATCTTCCATAGCCCACACAGACAGGATTTGAATATCTCACCTGCCAGGACCAAACATGTTAGGAGTGTGCGAGGTTAGCTGGCATGAGTCCATGATGCAGAAATACAAACTTGGGGCAGACAGGTTGTGGGTAATAACAAAGGGACTTGGCAAAAATATAAACGCACAGGATATTGGGCCAGATATAGTGGATGGCGGGGCACGGCAGGAATAGGGCTGGACAGGGGCTACACATAACTCCAAAACTCAGGATACAGACACAAGGATGAGACAGGAAGAGAGCTGGACGCAGGCAGACAAAGGGAGAGAACACACAGGGCACAAGGAGAATCACAGAACACAGGAAAGGCAGAGGCGAGCATGGATAAGGGCAAGACAATGGGACTGGTGTAGCAGGGATTTTGAAGGCAGCAGGGGATTAGCTGGGTTCACAGGAAGGAGGGTGATGGGACTCATGAGGTGCAGGCTTGGAAGCTGGCACACTGCAGGCTTGGATGCTGACATGCTTGGATCCTGGCACGCAGGTTACTGGCAGACAGGTCAAACAGGAACAGACTCCAGAACACACTGCGAGACTTCTTTGTTGAAGCACTGACTCCAGGACGTGAGTCCCTTTCAGGAAGGTCAGTAGGGTACTCTCAATGACCACACATGTGGTGGGAGTGATCAGGGACGTTTTGGTGTGGATTCCTGGGAGCCTGGATGACACACAAGGTAAAAGGTAATAGCTGGTCTGTACCAGTCTCTCCTGAACTGGTGTTACGTCCTCAGCCCCCGCAGCGCTGCCTGGGGTGTCTGGACTCCCGGCGGTGTCACTGGCTGGTCGAGTGCCAGCAGTTGGTAATGGCCGATCCGTGTCTGAGGGGGCGGGGCCTGGTGTGGTCACGAGGAGCCACCAGGTTTAAAGCAGGGCGCGAGAGATTGCTCGTCGTCCTGACGTTGAGTTTAGTTCCAGCATCTGCCTGCTGTCTAGCATTATTACGATTGATTACCCAGTTGCCAACTTGCTTGTGTAGCGCTCACTCCCGGAGGAGCCGCTGAAAATGAACCACGGGTCAGTCTCCCCGCACTAGGGAATAAATATACTCCAGCACCGTTGTGGATTTTATAAATTATATAGTTTACTAAAGTAAAAGGCATATAATGAGACACGGTGTTCGTAGATATATTTACAGTATTTCGTATCGCGGTAAACGCGCAGCGGAAAAAGAAATACGAGGCTTCGTATTTCGGGAAAATGAGCAGCCGAACAGAAAAAAATACAATGCTTCGTAATTTGAGAAACGCGTAGCGGAAAGAGAATACAATATTTCGTAATTCGGGAAACGCGCAGCGGAAACCAAAATAATATGCGAATCTTTACCCCTTTTTGGGATATTAAGGAGTGAGTCCCGCACAGGTTAAGTCCCGGACTGTAAGTGTATGTGTGTGTTATGGTACCCGGGTACTATTCAACTGGCCAGTGAATCTCTTAAACGATGTCTTCGACTAGTCAAGTTGGGGCCCTGTGGGTTTTAGAAATAAACAGCAGCGTGCTTTCTTGACTTTATAAACCGGCCTTGGAGGCCTCTCACCCATCCGCTCGATCACCAAGGTTCCTCTGACCCAGGACGTCCCTCCGCTCGGTGCCTTGCTGGGATACTGGCTACTGGATCCGTTGTCTGGCTCTCTTTGCTCCGACAGTGGCTGGTCCAGCTACCGCCTGCTCTCCCATCCAATGGACCTGCGGTACTCCTCACTCGGGGGTCCTCCGCTTCCTTGACAGCAGCTTGGGTAATGCCTGTGGATCACTGGGTCTCCTTCTTGAGAGGCTGGATAACCCAATCTGGAATCCCGGTAGGCCCCACCTGCGCTCCGGCCTAGTCGCTGTTCCGCTCTGCAGTACTGTGTCCTGTCTCATGCACTCCCTGGCGCACTCTGCCAGCTATCTCCACGAGGCTCAGGATGTACCTTGGCGTGTCCCACCCACTTCCTGTGTCCGTTCCCAGAGCATGCCGGGAAATGTAGTCCCAATGTTCAGTGTCTCTTATCGCGCTTGTCTCCCTCCAGTGGCCAAAAATAGGTACTGCCACAGTAAGGATTTAAACACAGCGCTACACTCTCCCCCTCCTAGAACTCTTGGGTCTCTCCAAGGAGGTACAACAGTTACATTTACATTTCAACACATTTTTAGATAACATATACAGGTTCGGCAGCAAACATACAGTGGGTTAGATACACTTCTTCAAGTTGACTCATGTTTTGTGCTACCTCAGCTAACATAGCAGACACTTCGGGCAACCTTTGCACTGTGGTGATGGCTTCTTCAGTGCTATGTCCCGGTGAGTCGTAAGTGAGTCGCTGGGGCGGTCAAACAGAGCGTTTTGGTTCTGGCTCAATCAGTTCCTTTTCAGGTGGAAGTACTATAGGTGCTGGCTCAGTCCTTCTTTCTACCACTGGAGCAGACATTTCTTCCACTCGGATGAAATGGGAGCGTCCTTGGGGTAGAATCTTTCATCTGGAATCTCTTTATCCACTCCCCCTCTTAAATCGGTGGAGAGGGGCGTAGCGGACTCTACTTGCCCGATAGGCATTCGTGCTTTAAGGACTACTGGAGAATCAGACACATTGCACACGCTGACTGAGACTCTTCCTCGTGTTCTTTTCAGAGCTTTAGTGGAGATTATTTCAGGGATTACTTCGACTCCGGCTTCACTCCCATGATTAAAATCGGTTTCCAGCACCACATAGGGACCTGGTTGCGACCTGTTCAACTTGACTGAAGCCCAGAAACTCGCCACTTCTCCTGCTTGCAGAACCCTCTCTGTTCCTTCTAATCTCCATAGGCGCCCCACTTCGGCAGGTGCCTTCTGTTCTTCGACCATCCTCTGATAGACTGGACGTAACATTGGGTGTACTCCTTGAGTAGAACCTTCTTCCAATACGATAGGTGTCAGGAGACGCCGCACCAAATCAGTATTTGTCCCCACTATCATGGAGCTTCTGTTTGCACCTGAGGGTCGAGGACACACAATGGCCAATGCATCACAACCTCCGGACTGTCCGATGACTTCGGATCCGATCTCCAACTTCACCTGTAGATACCCGTCATAAGGAAGTTTCTCAGTTCCGATACCCCAGATTTCCAGATCCTTCAATTTCTGTAGAGGAATGTGCTTCAAATGTTTCTTGTAGAAGTCTCGGTAGATCAATGTCACTTGAGCCCCTGAATCCAACAGAGCTTTAGTGTAGACTCCCTCCACTTGGATTGGCACAATAGGAGAAGGACCAATCAGTTGGTCAGGAAACTTGGTGGCGGTATCAGGACACTTAGACCCAGTTTGTTGTACCCTGGCCTTTTTCTTGGCCCGTGTAGGTTTTGGGTGTGCATTGCTTCCCCATGACGTAGGTCCGGATGCTAAGGGAGTGACTCTTTCAGTCCTGGCAGGCTCAGAAGTTGGCCCGACTTTGGGCCCTCTCGCCCTCTTAGTCCTGGCTTGATTTTTGGAGCGGGGTTCAACCTTCGGGCACCTAGGTTGCTCCTTCACTTGTGCCCTCTGGCGTTTCCCGCCGGTGAGGTAGATAACAGTCCTTCCAAGGCTTTTAACAGCTCCTCAACTCTATTCCTCTCAGGCTTTCGGTCTTTGCATTGTGCGCGGAAGTGGCCCATTTCTCCACAACCGAAACATCTCTTCTTAGAAAGTGGAGACGCAGTCGCCTGTTGTGATTCAGTTAAAGGACCTTGGCTAGACGCCACAGCAACTCCGGTTGTCTGCATGCCTGTAAGGAACTTCTGCATCTCTGCCTGCATCTCTGTCACCTTCATCAATACTTGGCACAGTTCCGCGTGCGCCTGTTGCAATTCAGCTTGAGCTTCCTGTACTTTCTTAACAGTTTTGTACAACTCACCACGTTCAGAGAGGTGTAATTCTTTGGCAGGTGCCTTCTCTGTGGATTTAAAAGCGATCAGGTGCTCTTGCTCATCCACGTCGGATCCGTAAGTATCCAGCGAGTCGCTTTCAGGCTGCAGACCGTCGTTATGCCTTACAGGTTGTGCGTAAGCTCTTTCCCCTCGCCTGAAGGATTTTTCCTCCAGCAAAGCCACCTCCTCTCTGACAGCTCGGATCAGTTCCAGGTACTTCAGTTCTTGATTACCTGCTCTGCTTCTCAGCTGCAGCATCACTGGATATAGAGGTTGAGAGCCCCTCAGGATCTGTTTTAGTCGGATCTTATCCACTTCGGCCGGCTCGGCCCCTTTCTTGAGGAGTATCTGGTGCAGAATCTTATCTAGGCGCCTCATGTATTCAGTCATTCTCTCACCTTTCCGCTGGTAGGTGTGTTCATACTGATATACAAGCTCTGCGGCCTTTTCTGTTCGCCCAAAAACTTCCTCCAAAATGTTTAAATAATCTAAAGCAGTACAGTCTTTTCTACTCAGTTTTAGGTTTCTCACCGCTTCTGACGCAGGTCCCTTTAAACTCTCGGTGATCCTTTGCTTCTTCTGAGCTTCAGGGACGTCCCACTCAATCAGAGCCTGCATCGCCTGTTCCACCCATTCCTAAAAGGTTTCTTCTCCCGCCGGAGTTGGTACGTTTCCTGTAAAATTTCTCAACCGTCGATAACCGAAGTTAGTGTGCGGAGAGCTTGTTCTCTGACACTTAGCCAGCAAATCTCCAATAGCCACTATGAATTCAGGCCTGATCATGACCAACGGACTGGGCGCGGGAACACTTGCGGATTCGCCACGTGGCGCACTTGGCTGAATCAGTTGTACTTCCACCTCATCGGTCAGCTTCATGCTTGCGCCCTGAAAACACACTGGAACGCCCTTTCTCCATTCAAAAAGAACATACGTGTGAGAGGTATCTGTGTTCTTTTTAATGTCCAGGATTAACCCCCGATGATCTGGTGTCAGCGCGGCCACGGCCTGGCGAATCTGATCTTCGGCCCAAGTGTCTGCGGGAATATCCATGACTATACAACATTCTAACTGACTACTGTGCTCCTCACACCATTCGGCAACAGTGTCTGGATCCATATTTAACCCTTTAAATGCTGTTTTTCCAGAGACTGGATCCCGGACAAGCCCCCACGTGTAGCGCTCACTCCCGGAGGAGCCGCTGAAAATGAACCACGGGTCAGTCTCCCCGCACTAGGGAATAAATATACTCCAGCACCGTTGTGGATTTTATAAATTATATAGTTTACTAAAGTAAAAGGCATATAATGAGACACGGAGTTCGTAGATATATTTACAGTATTTCGTATCGCGGTAAACGCGCAGCGGAAAAAGAAATACGAGGCTTCGTATTTCAGGAAAATGCGCAGCTGAACAGAAAAAAATACAATGCTTCGTAATTTGAGAAACGCGTAGCGGAAAGAAAATACAATATTTCGTAATTCGAGAAACGCGCAGCGGAAACCAAAATAATATGCGAATCTTTACCCCTTTTTGGGATATTAAGGAGTGAGTCCCGCACAGGTTAAGTCCCGGACTGTAAGTGTATGTGTGTGTTATGGTACCCGGGTACTATTCAACTGGCCAGTGAATCTCTTAAACGATGTCTTCGACTAGTCAAGTTGGGGCCCTGTGGGTTTTAGAAATAAACAGCAGCGTGCTTTCTTGACTTTATAAACCGGCCTTGGAGGCCTCTCACCCATCCGCTCGATCACCAAGGTTCCTCTGACCCAGGACGTCCCTCCGCTCGGTGCCTTGCTGGGATACTGGCTACTGGATCCGTTGTCTGGCTCTCTTTGCTCCGACAGTGGCTGGTCCAGCTACCGCCTGCTCTCCCATCCAATGGACCTGCGGTACTCCTCACTCGGGGGTCCTCCGCTTCCTTGACAGCAGCTTGGGTAATGCCTGTGGATCACTAGGTCTCCTTCTTGAGAGGCTGGATAACCCAATCTGGAATCCCGGTAGGCCCCACCTGCGCTCCGGCCTAGTCGCTGTTCCGCTCTGCAGTACTGTGTCCTGTCTCATGCACTCCCTGGCGCGCTCTGCCAGCTATCTCCACGAGGCTCAGGATGTACCTCGGCGTGTCCCACCCACTTCCTGTGTCCGTTCCCAGAGCATGCCGAGAAATGTAGTCCCAATGTTCAGTGTCTCTTATCGCGCTTGTCTCCCTCCGGTGGCCAAAAATAGGTACTGCCACAGTAAGGATTTAAACACAGCGCTACACTTGTATGAGGACCCTGTTTACGTTTTAACCCGGCTTTACATATTGACGATTCTCTTGCTGATTCCCTTGGTGTTTTGTCTGAGCGGCGTTCAGTATTCATGTTTATGTTCTACCGCTTGTGTGCAGTTTGGAGGTCTGCCCACCCTTTTGGTAAACTCATCTCTCGCCCAAGGTCCCTGTTGACTAATCAATCTGGTTTGAGTCCTAATCACAAGGCTTCCGATTGTGTGTCTGCCAGCCAGATCGAGAGACCTAGTAATCGCTCCAGCTGTCTGTTATATGTTCCTTATGTTTGAAGCCATAACCACAAGTTCTCTGTGTGACTGCCCTGCAGGCTGCTCAATTCACCAACCTCGCCAAAAACAAATCTACTATTCACAACACTTATCTTATACCAAGTCATGCTCATGTATCCATGCAATGTATCTATGTGAATAGATTTCTTGTGTTTTCACTAAGCAGCCTCTTGGTCTCGAAACCAATTGGGCTTAAGTGGTATTCAGGATTGTGTATAACCTCCCTGGCTTGGGAGACTTGGTAGTACAGTCCTCATTCCTTTTCGTGTTATAGAAATCTGTTCATTAAGATCCAAAACACGCTGACCCGGGGTGAGCGCAGTAGCGCTCGTTACAACTGGACAGGAAAGGGGTTGCCGAAGTCAGGTCAGAACCACACCAGTACAGGCCTTGACGCAGTTTTTGTTGAGCCCCGGACAGATCATATCAGTGCGCTCTGAATGCTCTGTAGCGAGAGTTCTGGGAGACAGAAGATGAAAACTGGTGTAGCACGTGTGCACAGCAGCAATCCATCGTTCTGAGGAGGAACTATGGCAAGTATGCAAGTGCCAAGTGATATGCAGTTCTCGCTAGAAGTTGCAGGGACCTTCGCCTTTCACACTCCCTCTATTAAAATCAATTGAATGAAATCTGCCCAAATATTTAAGGGGCTAAAAAGAGGGGGTATTTATTTTAGTATAATGTCCCTTTAAGAAAACTAAAAAACATAGCTGTTTTATATTATGTTACTTTACTTATATAAAATATAGGATGTCATACCTTCTCACTCATACTTAGATATCTTATTTGACTTGTGAGAAATAGAATTTCACATCCTGAAACAGTATTCGAGCATTAGATGTTCATTCCTTTGAAAGATATCATCATTTTTCCAAACACTGGGGTCTACTTAATTTCACTTTCAAATGAACACATATTTGAAATCACCTTCCTCGGGTTAGTTAAAGTACTCCTGCCATCTCCATGAAATATGGATAAAAAAAGTACCCTTAAGATAAATCTATCAATTAAAGCCGGGATTATGCTAGCAAAACCTATAATAAATGTATGGCTTAACAGATGTTCCTAAACATGGTGTTTACTGCCTCTTTCAGCTACCTGTCACAATTAAATGAAGCTTGAATCGTCTGAGGGCAAAGGCTCCAAACAGTGTTGTTTTTAAAAAAATATTGCAGCAGCTGATACATAAAGATTAATTTAAAATATATAAGGGGTTATTCAGAGAGCACGGAAATGTCACGACAGTTCTGTGCTCTCTCGTTTCCCGCGCTTCAGGGAATCAAATTCCCTGACCCTGCGTGAATTCAGCATTCACCGCAGGGTCCCTGAAGTGCAGGGAACGGATCTGAAAAACCACCGAAAAGCTGCTGAAACCCGCCAATACGATCCAAAAAATCGGATCGATCCGAAGCCCTGCAGAAAACCCGCTGCAAACCCCCCGACCACGTCTGAAAAAAGCTGCCGATCCGCCGAACACAGCTCCGACCAGTCACCGGAAACAGCCGACAAGCCAACGACCAGGGTAGAAAAAACCCAAAAGCGATTGAAACTCAAAATTTCACTTCCCATATGTACAGATAAAATGTTTTTTTTGCTGCTGCCCCTCTTCTGTGTTTTTCTTTTTATCCCAAAGTGGAATGGTCTGTGGTGAGGGTATAAATGTGAACCCTCCAGTCATGACTGAAAAGCAGCATGAGCATGTGAGGTTGCTTAGAAAGCAGCTGGGTTTCATAGGTAGCTCTCACCTGTCCAGAGGGACCGTGACGTGGCAGGTCGGCTTACACTTTAATCTATCCAAGTAAACTAAAACCTCTGATTGCGTTTTGTTTTGCATGGAGTTACAGGAGTGAGCGCAAATGACAACTTTTTTCTTGTTAATAACATGTTTGACTCACAATTTCAACATTCTAGCCAAAATGATCAAATTTCAGGGGGGTAAGTTTGTGCAAAAACGTCTATTTCTGTTCCGATAACATAGTATATAGGAAGTAGGAACATTTTCTTCTCCCCCTCCTAAATATGCCAGAGAAATCTCAGTGACGGAAGCTTTTAGTCTATCGGCCTACACATTGCTGTAAATTCACCCTCTCTGTTTATGTCTGTGTAGTGAAGAGAGATGGAAACTTTGGTTTTCTGAAGACAAAGTGAGTAGGTGTAAAGGAAATGTCACTAAAACAATCCAGCACCACAGTTTGTGATGGATTACGAGTTTGACACTGGGATGAGGTACCCAGAAATAAATGCGAAATGCTGAATTCAGGACAATGTACCAACCAGAGAGTATAAGTGAGGATGTAGATGCAGACCTCAAATATCAAATAGTCTTGATCCTGCATATTTCCATTCAGCATTCACAAATGATGTGCTTTTCTTCCCTTACCCCCATAGTGCAAGCTATTATGCATACATCTGCTTGTGTCATAAATAGCATTCTGCATTATACAGCACAGCCCATGCATAGCAACGAAGGTTTTCTTAATGCGCGTCTGACATTCTGACACCACATGGAGTTTTATCTCCTGCCAAACTCCAGGGTAAATTCTGAGCAGCATTTCACTTATTTTTACCCGGAAGGAACCGTAATGGAAGAGGAAAAAGATGCTTTTATCGGCTACTTTGGAAGACTGTACGACTTCCAGATATCCCAGCAGGAAAGGGGCCCATTTCATTAGAGAAAGCAGCAGTTCTGTATCACCTCCCTGCTGATTTTCCCTTTCAAGGAGAGAATGGATTCATCAGACAAGGTTTAAAGATACAGAGCTTGTTGGACTTTTTTTCTAAACGTTTTGGTTCCAGAAAGCAATGAACTGAGGAGCTATTTGTCTTTTAATTGAGGAGACTATCCGTTTCCTGCTATAAAAACATTTATCCCAATGTTTTATTTGCTGAAGAATTTCAGCGGATGAAAATAGAGAGGCTGTTTGAAGAATAACTCTCAAAAATACTCCAATACTTGTGTGCAATGTACAGAAAAAAAAGCTCAAGGTTATAATTATGAGAATCTGTGCATCTGATTCATAACGTGTCCATCAACTCCCTGTTTGTTTCAGTGACAATAACTAAAGACATAATGACAGTGATCAAGTGATCAACAGTGATTCTCGTATCGCAATACATCGTACATTCTTCTAAAATACCGACTTTATGATGAAAGGGATTTAATCACCCATTTGCAGTGTGAAGCCCACACTATTTTACATTATATTGATCCTTTACAGAAATCTTGGGTCTCCGGATGTTTTGGAACTACATTTCCCATGAGGCTCAGACAATCTAAAGAATATTGGGGAAATGTAGTTTCAAAACATCTGGAGGGCCAAGGCTGCTGTTCCTGCTTTAGACATTTATGGTCAAAATATTGTCATGATATCGTTGTATTCGTTTATGACTTAAAAAATGCATTGCCTAGCAGCTCCTGCACCTTACTTTGAATAAAAGAACTGAACTCTATGCGTTTCAAATTTAATAGAAAGGAATTATATATTATGCTTATATGTTATATATACGGTATCTCACAGAAGTGATTACACCACTCACATTTTTGTAAATATTTTATTATATCTTTTCATGTGACAACACTGAAGAAATGACACGTTGCTACAATGTAAAGTATTGAGTGTACAGCTTGTATAACAGTGTAAATTTGCTGTCCCCTCAAAAGAACTCAATAAACACACAGCCATTAATGTCTAAACCGCTGGCAACAAAAGTGAGAACACACCTAAGTGAAAATGTCCAAATTGGGCCCAAAGTGTCAATATTTTGTGTGGCCGCCATTATTTTCCAGCAGTGCTATAACCCTCTTGGGCAAGAAGTTCACCAGAGCTTCACAGGTTGCCACTGGAGTCCTCTATGGCCTGGTCCATAATTTAAGGTCTCTCTTACAGCTGTTTCCACTTCTCTCTCTAATTACCTTTACTCAGCCCAACCTTCTGGTCCTTCCCATGCAATCGCCACAACATTTCTTTTAGCAACCAGCTTCACCTTCCCTCTGCTCCCATCGGTTTCACTTGCCCCATCCCTTAGATTGTAAACTCACGGGATGTCTTGCTGAGCACTTGGCTTAAGTGCTGTATCTCCTAGACAAGCTATCTTATGGGCAAGGTTGTCTTTTCCTTGTGTATCATGTATGTCTCATGTTTGTGCTCCCCCATTGTATAGCGCAACGGAAGCTGTTAGCGCTTTATAAAAACTTGTAACTAACTCTTCCACTCCTCCATGATGACATCATAGAGCTGGTGTATGTTAGAGACCTTGCACTCCTCCATCTTCTGTTTGACGATGCCCCACAGATGCTCAATAGGGTTTAGGTTTGCTTGGACAGTACATCACCTTTACCCTCAGCTTCTTTAGCAAGGCAGTGGTCGTCTTGGAGGTGTGTTTCGGGTCGTTATCATGTTGGAATACTGCCCTGTGGCTCAGTCTCCAAAGGGAGGGGATCATGCTCTGCTTCAGTATGTCCAATATGTCCGGGCATTCATGTTTTCCCAAGTGCCAGTAGCACTCATGCAGCCCCTGACCATGACACTCCCACCACCATGCTTGACTGTAGGCAAGACACGCTTGTCTTTGTACTCCTCATCTGGTTTTCACCACACACGCTTGACACCAGGGCCGGACTGGGAATAAAAATCAGCCCTGACATTTTTTTTTAGCCCAGCCCTATAGCGCTAGGTTAAGTGACTTTAACGCATGCCCCATATTACAATCCAAACGCTAACGGGCTAAAAAAAAAACACAAACCCTTAGCGCATTGGTGATTGAGCTCCCTTCTGCGAGCTTACTGTACTTTGCTCTTCCCACGTTAAGTATAGGGAGCACAAAGTCCTAATGCTAATTACTGCACTGATGAGGTAACCACAGCTAGAAGCTGGTGCTAACTAATACCATTTCTCCTGAATCATCACCAGCTAAAAAAAATAAGAAAATAAAAAAATCAAATACCTCTCATCCTGTGACGAGAATGGTGGGACAATCAGCCTCTTCTGGCCGCCCGGAGCAGAGTGAGCCTGGGGACAAAAAGTCCCCAGTCTCCCTCCACAAATCAATTCACCTGCAATTGACCTGCAAGATCTAAAGAGATGCGAGATCCTGCAGGTCACGCGGCCTGGCAGCACAAGCCTCCATGGAGTCCTATGGACTGCAGAAAGAGGTACTTGCAGTGGTGCTTCGCATTGCTGTGAGTATCCCGGTGGTTAATGCTGCTTTACAGGGCAGGCTTCTGAATCAGCACCCGACCCATAATATGGAGCTACAGTTATGTTCAAAATTATTCAACCCCCACTGAAATTGAGTGTTTTGGCCAGTTTGACATTGATTTTGATCATTCAGTCATCTTGCTTACAATTAAATCAAAGAGGCACGTGTAGGTCAGACAAATATAACATAACATTTATAATGAAATAACCACAAATGTCTTTTCTGTGCTCACATCATTATCAGTTTTATTCAACCCCAAGTGACATTCAATCTTAGTACTTAGTACAACATCCTTTTACAGTTATAACAGCTTTTAAACGTGAAGCATAGTTTGACACAAGTGTCTTGCAGCGATCTACGGGTATCTTCGCCCATTCGTCATGGGCAAAAGCCTCCAGTTCAGTCACATTCTTAGGCTTGCGCACTGCAACGGCTTTCTTTAAGTCCCACCAGAGGTTCTCAATTGGATTTAAGTCAGGTGACTGCGATGGCCACTCCAAAATGTTCCAGCCTTTAATCTGCAACCATGCTCTAGTGGACTTGGAGGTATGCTTGGGATCATTGTCCTGTTGAAAGGTCCAACGTCTCCCAAGCCTCAGGTTTGTGACGGACTGCATCACATTGTCATCCAATATCTCCTGGTACTGAAGAGAATTCATGGTACCTTGCACACGCTGAAGCTTCCCTGTACCTGCAGAAGCAAAACAGCCCCAAAGCATGATTGACCCCCCGCCATGCTTCACAGTAGGCAAGTGTTCTGTTCTTCATAGGCCTTGTTCTTCCTCCTCCAAACATAGCGTTGATCCATGGGCCCAAACAGTTCTAATTTTGTTTCATCAGTCCACAGAACACTATCCCAAAACTTCTGTGGTTTGTCCACATGACTTTTGGCATACTGCAGTCGACTCTTCTTATTCTTTGGAGACAGCAAGGGGGTGCGCCTGGGAGTTCTGGCATGGAGGCCTTCATTACGCAGTGTGCGCCGTATTGTCTAAGCTGTAACTTCAGTACCCACATCTGACAAATCTTTTTTCAGTTCCTCAGCAGTCACACGGGGACTTTTCTCCACTCTACGCTTCAGGTAGCGCACAGCAGTCGAAGTCAGCATCTTCTTTCTGCCACGACCAGGTCGCGTTTCAACAGTGCCCTTTGCCTTGAATTTTTCGAATGATGCTTCCTATGGTCTCTCTTGGTATGTTTAACATCTTTGCAATCTTCTTATAGCCATTGCCCTTCCTGTGAAGAGTAATCACCTCTTCTCTTGTCTTCCTGGACCATTCTCTTGACTTCACCATGTTTGTATCCACACCAGTAAATGTCTAGAAGGAGCTGAGTATCACAGTCATTTTAAAGCTGCCTAATTGGTGCTTATTATGCTTTATTGCTGCTCCGTGACATCCACAGGTGTTTTCAATACCTGATTGAAAACACTTGAATGAACCTCTGTTCTTCAGAGTGGTAGTCTTTAAGGGGTTGAATAATTGTGTCAATGAAGAATTCACAAAAGAAACATTTACTACTGTATTACAAAACCAATTGATGTCATTTTAGTTGCATATGGTTCTTTAAAAAGTCCTTGTAGGATTTCATTCTGAATACAATTACAAATGTACACTAAATTCCCTGAAACCCTTTACAGCATTGGGGGTTGAATAATTTTGAACACAACTGTAAAACAGGGGCACTAAAGAGAAACCAGCAGGCGCAGATTATCTTCCTTTTTTTTTAACATATTCAAGTTTATTGAAAAGCAGATGACACAGTTGTGTCTATGAAGTTACAGAATGAAAACATACCATAATATATTATATATCATATCATAAAATGTAAACAATATGAGAGCCAACCGTAGTATTGCGTGCATCTAGTCTTACAACATAAGCATAGCAATAACAGGCGCACATTATCCACCTTTGCGTCCCTGTTTTCGCACAGGGCAAGGAAAAGTGCCGACAAGCTCTTATGGTGAAAGAACAGGAAAAATAAAAGAAGAAGCAGGAATAAAATCCTGGTATATAACATGGAGGAGACATTCCATAATAATAAAATAATAATTACAGCTCTCATTACTGACCAGTCTATGTGTTAGGCAAAACTCCCACATATAGTACAGGGTTATTGAGAGAGAGTCGAACTGGCCCGGAAATTACACTGAACAGTGAATTTCCCTGTATGGTGACATTTCGTGTCCATTCATCTATTCAGAGAGCAGGCAGTTCACCAAATTTTGCCGAATGCCAGCAAATGCGGTGCCTGTTCAAGAGAAGCAATGGTTGATCTATTCAGAGAACACCGAACAGCAGAGAAATGTCAGTGAAATGCCCTGATGTACGTTGTTTTCATTCGACAGGTTTATTCAGGTGAATCCCATAGGCTTCAATGTTAAACATATTCCTGTTATTACCCATTTTTCTGTCAATTTGTTTTAAATAGCGTTTTTTTTTACGACTAGCTAGACAAACCACTATCAATAGGGATTCCCTGGGATACATTTAAGATGGGCATTTAACTATATATAATTAAATATATATATATATTACGTATATACTTTCCACTGACAGGCACTCTTCATTAGATACAAAATGTCAATATGCCACAGTGCACAAAGTCCTCTTCAAAATATATCATAATGAGCTGGACGCACTTGTGTTCTTGATAAAATCACAAATTTTATTATATATCCATTAAAAATGTCTGACGTTTCTGTTCACAAAACCAATCCATGATAAAGTGTTCTCACATGGGATGTCAAAATAAGTACAGGAGACATTTTGATTCTTTCAAGATATGTTAATCAAAATCTACATTTTAGTCCAATTTGCTTATTTCTGCTTGAAATGTCCCAAAGTCACTTACTGTGCCTCTAGCTTTAGAGATTATACCTATCTTGATGTCTTAATGACTGTCCAAGTCAGTATTTTGCTTGTCACTTGTACATCTGCTCTAGGCCTCAACGTGTCTCGAGTGATGAAAGAGTAAACAACCAGGGGAATTTTCCATCAGCGGTTTGTGCATGAGTTTCTTTGACGGATACAGCTTTGTAATCCGTGTTGTGGGCAAGGATTAGACAACAACATAATTAACGATTTAGACATTCGCTACACTGCTTATCTATATGGCCGTCTTTTAAACCTCTCCTTATCGGGAATAAGTGATGCGTTGTCTTGCGCTCCTTTGCTTTACTTGGGAAAATGTTAATGTTCGGGGTGGTTTATACTGACAAACAAGATAGAGGATAAAGCTGCATTTTGTGATTAATGTACTAAAAGGCAAACAAGCAAATATTTCCTCCCTAAACATTTGGATTAACATATTCAAGGATCTTTATTAGCCTATTAGCTCTGTTTGAGGTTTTATTGTGTCTTTGTATGTATAAGCATCATTGTATTCTGATGTGATCTGCTTTGGGTGTCAGTGCTATTTGTTAAAGGCAGTCAAAACTGGTGATTTTTTAATTATGAGACCAGCTCCGCTTAGGGGTTATCAGTAGATACTGAACCATGTTGGATGAAAAAAAAAAATGTTTGGTAATTTTTAATGAGGCCCATAGCTAATTGACCAATGGCAAAAGAAAATATTAATGTTACCAGTAGTGTATGAAAATAAATTATTCCTTATCATCCTTTCTTTTG
Source organism: Leptobrachium leishanense (assembly GCA_009667805.1). NCBI lineage: Eukaryota > Metazoa > Chordata > Amphibia > Anura > Megophryidae > Leptobrachium > Leptobrachium leishanense. The sequence continues at coordinate 207,199,656 of CM019064.1, forward strand.
TTTTGTGTGATATCGGGTAGGATTCAATATGTGTGGGCTGGATGGAGTAGAGGTAACATCACTGCTCTATAACCGTGGAGACACAGGTTCAATCCAGGCCAGAGCACCTCTCCAGTAAGTGTTCTTGCCACCCAGGACTTACTTGAAAACGAGAGAAATCTCAATGTATCCTTCCCGGTAAAATACTTTCTCTAAAAAAAAATAATCTGAAGTTGCAGTAGGGGAAGATTGAAAAAGGTGAGTCCACGGATATGTGGCAAAGTACATGTATTCAGAGAACAAGGACAGCTATGCGGAGATACAAAAAGATTCAAAAATTCATCGCCAAGCAAAAACATATATCCTTGAAAGGGGCTTTCAAAATCCATATGTAAATGTGATCAAGTTGCCCTTGTCAGTTGGATAGCTCAATGGCAACGAAATGTCACCGTATGAGGAAATTTCCTGTACAGTGCCATTTCGGGGCCAGATCGGCTCTTTGTGAATAACCCTGTTAGAAAAAAAAAATGGATCCCAGTCTGTACAATGGCAATGCAGTAGTGCTATTTGGCAAGGAGATGATACCAACTGCCTTTCAAATAATGCATACATTTGGAAATGTGCTTTTGGTATTTGAAGCTGTATTTGCAGCTCTGTTTCAATGTATGTATTATACTATTTTATTTTTCATAATTCTAGTGGATTTTTGGAAAGCAACGTGGGTTAATGATGATTTTGTGTCATGGGCTTGAAGTTCTGGAACATCTGGGTTGCTAGGGTTCACCATCACTGGCCTACGACAATCAAAATGAGAGGAGCAGCCTTGAAAAGTCACAGTGTTGTTTTGTGAAGCTACAACTGGAATGTGGGACCTGTTTTTTGGCAACGTTGGCAGTATTTTTGGCACTTCTCACTTTATGTAAATATCCTGTAAGGAGGCAGTTTACAAAACGAACTATCACAAAAGGGATGCACAGAGTGACACATATAGAGTAAAATATTAGGCTTGTGCACCAATTTTTTTTTTCGATTCGATTCGGTTCGATTTGTTCGGATGTTTAAACTTTTCGATTCGGCTCGTTTCGACCGATTTCTGTTTCGATTCGGTTCGGCTCGTTTTTCGTGTACATTTTTTTTTCGGAATATCGACCATTTTTCGTGTTTTCGGGTCACTTTGCTCGTTTTTTGTATCGACTTTTCGGAAATTTCGGAAATTTTCGTTTTTTCGGAACGTCTGTTCTCCTCGTTTCAAAGTGTCTACGATAATTCTGGCGATTCTATCGTGTTTTTTTTTATTAAATAAAGATCCTTTTTTTCTTATGAATAATTGAATATACATTTCACAACTTTATTTAATCATATTAAAATGGTATGAAAGCCAAGGAACAAAAAAAATGAACAAAACGATTTAAAAGACGCTAAACTGACCCGAATGCCACAAGAAACAAGTGATACGCATTTACAAATACAAAATTTACAGAATCAGCGATATAACCGATAATAGTTAAATATACGATTTCCAGAATTACCGAAATGGAACCGAAATCACGAATGGAACCGAAATCATGAATAGAGCAAAAATAAATTTCGATTTGACACATTTCAAGTCCATTCTAAAAATCCAAAAATTTTTCGTTTTGGCTCGGAAAACTTTTCGGATCTATCGGTTTTCGGGTCCGACCCGATTCGGAAATTTGGCCGAATCCGAAAACACGAATCGGGAAATTTCGTGAAAATTCCGAAATTCCAAAACCCGAAATGCTCATCCCTATAAAATATTTCCTAAACTAAACAAGCACTAGGAACACAAAGCACATGTAAGATACCAGCAACATAAAATAAATACAATAATATTTCATTTTTTGATGGTAGTGTCCCTTTACAGAAAAGTGCTTTAGGGAAAGACTAGAGAGGTTAGATGCCAAATTTGCCACCGAATTGCACCAAACGGTGAATTTCACCATATGGTGCAATTTCGTGGCATTACAGCTATTCAGAAAGCTGCCAATGTTGCAAATATTGGAGAATTGCCAGTGAAATACGGTGCAATCTGGTGACCTTCGGCGGCAGTGAAATTCCCTACAGAGACGTAATGGTTAATCTATGCAGGGAATGCTGAACTGCAACGAAAAGTCGGCGAAATGCCCAGATTTCAGTGCTTTTGTTCGATGGGTTTAAAAAGGCGAATCCCATGTAAAAATAATTCCAATGTAAAAATAATTCCCCCTTTTTTATTATTATTATTATTTTTTTCAACCACTTTTCATTTGCAGCAAAAAGTCTTTTTATTAATTTATTTTTCAGAATTATTTTAGGCATTTTTCTGGGGGGGTTTTTGGTGACATTTTTGGTTCCGATTTTTTTTATTTTATGACGTTTTTTTTTCTGTAACAGACCTTTTTATTATTATTCATAGGACCTTATATATTATTTCCATGCACTTTCATGCATTGTTTTTGCTTAAAACGCCTTTTAAAATTGTGTTTTTTCTTTCTTATTTTTCTTTTACCCGTCTGACAGTTGGTCGACTTTTTTTGGCGGTGATCGCGACTGATCAGAGGCATTCGGTGGATCGTCAGCTGCGTTCTGTGATTTATCGGATATGTTCTGCAGTTTGTCAGACGCATTCGGCGGTTTATCGGATGCCCTTGGCGGGTTTTTCGACAGCGTTCGCCGCAGTGTCGCTGAATGGAACACGCCGAATCGCACCAAAATGCACAGAATGAAAAAGCACTGAAATGTTGTTGTTTTTTTAATAACCCCTTAGCTTTATTCCTTCTAGATGTTTTGGATTTCATCCTTTTTTTGGATCTAGACCTTACCATTATCTGTAAGTCTGATTGTCGCTGAGAAAGAATGCTTTTGTGATTGATGAAAACACGTTTAAAGTGTATATTTTCACACAGACAAGTGTAAGTGATTTAAGCTTTTATTACTTCAGTGTCATAGCACTTTGTGATAGCAGAACGAGTTTTAACGTCCTTAAAGCATTTGCGACTACATGCTCTGTTTTCTCGAAAACCACATTAGCGTGTTTTGATTAAGGGTAATTAGAGGCATATTTTCGATACATTACGGAATTTGTTTTGTAACTCCCAGCAAAGACATTACATCGAATTTAATTAGTTTACAGTGTGTTATTAATGACTGTAATTGGCTGCTAGATCTCACAGCATAAATTGTCTGATCATGCTCCCTGACTCCTTATAACCATCCTTAGAATTGATGCTAAGATCTTTAAAGGTAAGAAGCTGTGCTTACTGCTTGATTGCAGAAACGCTGCACAGGATTCCACTGTTAAAGGACTCTTGCATGCTTTTAAATGTCTTGAATATTTTTTTCATGTTTTTTTTTTAATTTTTTATTTTGTTTAAACAGTGTTTAAATAATCCAGGTTTATAATTTAATAACTAATTTTAAATAGACTTTCTGCATGTGTAATAAGACCAATATTCTGTGTTTACTGCAAGGCTCTAGGGCACAAAAGGCTTTCTACCATATTAATTTTTACACGGGGACATAAATCATGTTGTTGTGACTGATAATTCGGGATTTGTTTGAACTCTTTGCAAAGTGGCTGGCAGCATAAAACAAATGTTGGCATATGCTCTGTCAACCATGCAAATTTTAGTCATACGTCTTTCCTTAAAATGTAATAATATAGGGCCCTATTAACAATTAGCAATTCTCTGTAAGGAGCAAATTGTTGTTATTGAGAATTGATAAAGGGAACTATCCCGGAACGTTTGTTTTATGCTCCGGAGTGGGATTAAAACTGAGTGGCACCAGTGCACTCCAAGAATCAAGTGCAGCCTCCCATGCTCTCTTTTTGTATTGCACACAGGGGCGGGCTGACCGGTCGGGAAGATCGGACATGGACCAAGGGACCGGGCCTGGCAGAGGGCCCGGCCGGGGCTTTGCATTCCATTAGCCACGATCCCAGAGATCATGCAAGGATTTGTTAACAGCTTGATGGATCGTGACCGAGAGTCCGAGAGCCGCACTCATGCACTGAAGCTGGTGGCTGCTCGTGGTTCTGCGTAGTTAAATCACAGAGCAGCCGGCTCGAGGCCTCAGATGCCGTGGCCAGCTTCTGAAAAAGGAAAGAGCCACCCTCGCTAAAATGTGTCTCTACAAAATTCATAAAATAGGGGAGGAAAAGATGAAAAAATAAAATAGGGGAGGAAATGAGGCAGAAAATAATAAAATAGGAGGAAATAATTATGACGCACTGCACGTTACTGTGAGGTTTATTGCTGTGGAGCTCTGTGACACGCTCATACACAGCACATTACTGTGAGTTTTATTGGTGTGGAGCTATGTGATGCGCTCATACACACCACACATTACTGAGTTTTATTGCTGTGGAGCTCTGTGATACGCTCATACACACCACACATTACTGTGAGTTTTATCGCTGTGGAGATCTGTGATACGGCCATACACACCACACATTGATGTGAGTTTTATTGCTGTGGAGATCTGTGATACGCTCATACACACCACACATTACTGTGAGTTTTATTGCTGGGGAGATCTGTGATACGCTCATACACACCACACGTTACTGTGAGTTTTATTGCTGTGGAGCTCTGTGATACGCTCATACACACCTTACATTACTGTGAGTTTTAGGCTGGCCATCCACTAGCACCGTATTTGTGCGATGGTGCGATCATCCACTATTGTCTGAAGTCGTCCGAACGATCCTACAACATGCAGGTGAATCAGCCCTTTTCCACTGCATCCGACCACTGTTGGACGATTTGAGATGAATTTTTGTGACTACAACAGACTAGAAATCTTTCCCATTTCAATAGGATTTATTGAACAATGCTGGGATGACCTGGTACAAGTTACATGAAAAAGATGAATTGATTAGTGCCGCGGCAGGGAAAACGGCCATAGAGAAGTGATTCAGTGGCCATAGGATTCAATGTAAAAAAAATATTTTTGTTTCTATTTATTTTTTATTCAACCGTTTATATTTTTTAATCCGCATCATCAAGCCTTTTTATAGATTTTTTTTTTTAGAATTTCTTACGAATTTTTCAGAAATTTTTAGGCGAAAATTTTGCGTTCCGATTGTTTTTTCTGAACAAGACAAGGCTTTTTTTCTCTCTCCGAACGCGTCTTTTTTTTTTTCTCTTGGAGTCAGCTACATTCAGCGTTGCTGTCCCTGGTGCTGAAACCTATTTCCGCTGCAAAGACAGTTTTTTCCGTCCCTGCAGCAGGGTTTTTTTTTTATTTCGTTCGGCGGCCTGCTGTACATCGGCTGACCTGGGTCATCCAGACACTTCCAATGGACAACCCTGATCGGCCGATGGTGTTGTCTGTAGTTTTACTTGGTCACTCGAGTACAGTGCCAGTGGACTGCCAGCCTTATTGCTGTGGAGTTCTGTGATACAGTAATGTGCTGTGAGTATGAGTGTGAGTTTTTTTGCTCTGGAACTCTGTGATATGCTCATACACACGGCACATTACTGTGAAATTTACTGCTTTGGAGCTCTGTGATACACTCATGCACACCACACATTACTGTGAATTTTATACTGTTCTGCTGCATCCCTGCTGCATGCTCCTAACCAAACACTTGTGACTATGTGGCTGCTGTGATTTCATAAATTTTCCTTTCTTATCTTATAGATAGTATCCTTTGTTGCTTACACTTACAGGGCTGGTCTAAATTTTTTTTTTCCAGGGCTGCTTTTTATTCCCACTCTGGCCCTGCTGAGACCTCCACAAATATTGCAAGTCATGATGACTGCAATGCAGGTGCTGAGCTACACTATGTGGACTTTCTTAGCATTTATTATTCTATTATTATTCTTTATTTATAAAGCGCCAGCATATTCCGCAGCGCTGTACAATAAGCACAGTATAGACAGGGTTACAATACATTGAACAACATTTGACAAACAGTACAGGAGGAGATGAGGGCCCTATTCCCGTAGGAACTCACAATCTAGGAGGGTTGGGGTTGGAAACAGGAGGAGAGGACTGCAAGGTGAGAGTGATTGATGGTTGCGTCAGTGAGTTGGGTGGTAGGCTTCCCTAAATAGGAACGTTTTAAGGGAGCGTTTGAAGGAAGAGAAGTTAGGGGAAAGTCTGACAGTACGAGGGAGAGCGTTCCAGAGAGTGGGGGCTGCGCGTGAGAAATCCTGCAGTCTATCATGGGAAGAGGTGATGCGGGGAGAAGCTAGGCGCAGGTCACTGTTTGACCTTAGGGAGCGGGCTGGGGTGTATTTAGTGATTAGTGAGGACAGGTAGTGGGGAGCTGAGTTAGTGAGGGTTTTGTAGGTAAGGATAAGGATTTTGAACTTAATTCTGCAGTGGATGGGGAGCCAGTGAAGGGACTCGCAGAGGGGAGCGGCAGAGACAGAGCGGCGGGTGAGGTGAATTAGTCTGGCGGAGGCGTTCAGGATGGATTGTAGGGGGGAGAGGCGGGACAGAGGGAGGCCAGATAAGAGATTATTGCAATAGTCGAGTCGGGAGATTACCAGGGCGTGTATGAGTTGTTTTGTGGCGACAGCGGTAAGAAATGGCCGAATTCTGGAAATATTACGCAGTTGGTATCGGCAGGAGGAGGAAAGAGACTTGATGTGGGGGATGAAGCATAATACATAATTCGCTTTACACAAAAATTTACATATGGGTGTCATATGTATGTTGACGATGCTGAATGTGGATGTGGCCTGTGTATGTTAGGGAGGCCCTATGCTGTCCTATTGCCTGGAGGACCCATCAGTTGTCAGTCTGCTCCTGACTGTACTTTAGGAAAAGCAGCACTACTGGTATCAGCTTCTGGAGTTCATAGGACTCCATAGAGCCTTGTTTACCCCTGTCAAGCTCTGCACAATCTCTTGATTCTTGTGTCGCACTAACGCTGTGTAAGGACTCTAGGAACTATTTGTTCCCAGTGTTCTTGTCAAGCCTTACCCCCATGGCGTGGCCGAGGTGTCATGGCGACCGTCCACGTCCTCCGAGGTGGGGGAAGTCAGACATTGGGAACTCCTTTGCCATAAGTCGCGGTGCCTCTTCAGTCCAGCGCTGGGGTTCCCCCGCTGCCTCTCACTCCCTTCTGTCGGCATCCCGCGTGGTTCCTCATCACTCGCGGGCACCGGGGGGGGGCACGGTCCTCCTTCCGGGTCATGCGAGTAGACTCTCAGGTCTCCATGGGATCTGGGGGAGGCGGCGCCTCCCGACTCGCCTTCAGGGCGTGGCCTCTGCGGGTTCCAGATGGAACCTGGGGAAACCCAGTGGGTAGTGGGGACAGGGGAGGAGCCACTCCTCGGAAATGGGCAGGGCCCATTACCTGTGCCTCATAAAAGCTTATAACCACCAAAGGAAAGACGCTCAGTCGTCAGCTCCCTGTTGACACACTAAGCTTCCAAGTTCCCTGTAACCAAAACGATACCTTACTCTCTATCTGAATCCCTGTTAACGAACCTTTTGCTTCCAATTGACCACGTCTCCAGCTTACTCCATTGTACCGCGCTTTACCCTGATTGACCTCCCGGCTACCGACTCCTGGCTTCTTCCTTCACTCCAGAACGAACTCTGCCTGCATCGACCCTTTATTTGTTCCTGGCTGCTTCTTCCTGAACTCTTCCTACAAAGTCCATATCTACCATACTGGACTTCAAACAAACCCACGGTACTAAAGCATGACAGTTCTCCTGCATGTGGCCAGAGAATACGGTTGAGTGTACCACCCTCTGCACCATGGGATCAGTGGTAATTACAGATTTTTTTTCTACATATATAAAAAAAGTGCGCAGTGTACACTTTACAAAATATATAAAACAAATCAGTGTACAACAGAGTGTGGACTTGAATGGGACATCGAAAAATACAAAAAGTGCTGCTACCATAAGCCCCAAAAGTGCTAGATCTTCTAAAGCACTACATGAATGACTTTCTAGAACTAAAACAAGTGTCTCAGAGCGCACCAAATAAATAATTTAACTAATAGGTGATATTACAAAACATGTATCACATTAAACATGTGCACCCAACAGTGATATAATGTAAAACAGTACTGCAGTTCAGGGGCATCTATAAATTTTTATACACTGAAAGAGAACACAAAAACAGTGAAAAAGGTAATCACGTTATAAGTTAATATACCAACAGGGTTATTCAGAGAGCACCGAAATGTCATTTCAATGCTCTCCCATATCCCGCACTTCAGCTAGTCTGATTCACTGACCCTCCAGTGAATTCAGCATTCACCGAAAGGTCCCCAAAGTGCAGGGAAAAAGCCACCAAACGAATCCTAAAAAATGCCGCAAAACTGCCGAATCGATCGGAAAAAACACTGAAAACCCACCAAAACGATTAGAAAAACCAAGATAAAACACTGAATCGATCCGAAGAACCACCGAAAACCTGCCGAACGCATCTGATGATCCGCCACAAAACCGCTGAATTGATCCGAAAAAAGCTGACGACCAGCCGCCTGAAAAAGTCAACAAGCCGACAAACGGGTAAAAAAAAAAAAAAATCCCAGCAAATTTAAAAGGTGTTTGCAAAAAACCTCTGCACAAAAATGCCTGGAAATCATATATAAGGTCCAATGAATAAAAATAAAAAGGTCTGTTATAGAAAAAAAAAAGCCGTTTAACCCTTTCGCTGCTGAGCCATTTCACGCCTGTGTGCTGAGCTCATTTTTACTGGTTTCGCTCTTCATGTTTAACCGCGTTTTGAAGCCTTATTTTATTATATGACCCAGACATATTATATATCGTTCTTTCCGGCAGACTCGGCAGATTCATAATATATCATTATTATATGTATACGTCATGTCCTGTCTGTATATTAGAACAAAAAATGCTATAAAATTTGTAATAATTTACAATGTGTAAAGTGTTTTTTTTCACATTTTAACATGCATCATTTGCGGTTATATTTTCTGTGGGTTGTGCTTGTTAAAAAAATTAGAAATGGGGTCTCGTTACATTTTTTTCGGGGGGAAAATTATGCGATTTTTAACAAATGCACCCCATACAAAAATCGTTAGTGCAGCATCATTGTTCACATTATAATTGAAATGGGAACAATATTACTGCATTAACAAAACAAAACAAACAAAAAAAGTGTTTATTTTTTTAAATATTTTTTTTATTTTTATTTTTTTCATTACTTTTTACATGGTCATGTTTGGTATTGTTGGAAAGGCCATGCTCTGGCCGATCCAACGATTTCAAACATTAACCCCTAGCTTCCATGGATCGGGAGATAGGGGGTTCATTGGAACCCCGTATCTCCAACATTAGTGGCAGCTAGGGGTTAACTCCAGAACTGACATCATCACGCTATGCACGATGATGCCAGTCATCAGGGGGAGTTCCCAGAAACTTGGCTGACATCCAAGATGTCGGCCAGCTCTGGGAGAGGACCACGGTCCGGCGCTTTTCGGTGCCGAATCGTGATCCGCCCCCAAGGGGTTAAAGCCAGCCGCCGTTTGGAAGGGCAAGCTGTGCCCTTCCAAACGGTGCCTGACTTTCACCGCTGTTCCCCGGCGAACAGGAGGGAGAGAGGTCCAAAGGACCTCCTCCCTTTCAGGCACCTCCTCCGCACTCGCGGGGGGGACGCCTGAAATAGATGTCATTGCGATGACATCTATCATCCACGCCGGGGTCCCGGAGTGCCGGGCTGACATCCAAGATGCCAGCCCGCACCGGGGGGGGGGGGGGCGCCGCAATTGGCCAGAATCCCGCTCAGCGTGTCCATAGCACAGGAGGAGCACTTGGTTAAAAAAATTCATCCAAATAATCCTGAAATATACCTGAAAAAATCCTAAAAAATAAATAGACTATTTGCTGAAAGTGAAAAGAATAAACAGTTGAATAAATATTTAATAAAAATGTGGGTTTTTTTGGCATTGAAACTTATTGGATTGGCCAGATTAAACCTGTCGAATAAAAAGCACCGAAAATTGGTATTTCACTGACATTTCTCTGCTGTTCGGTGTTCTGTGAATAGATGAACCATTACTTCTCTATGGTGATTTCACTGCCACCAAAGATCAGCGTGTTTCTCTGGCAAGTCGCCAATATTTTTGAATATCTGAATTGGCACGAACTTGCACCGCACGGGGAAATTCACTGTTCGGTGCAATTTCGGGGTCAATTCAGCTCTCTTTGAATAATCCTGCCCTGATGTCCGTGGTTTCATTCGGCAGGTTTAATCAGACAAATTCCATAGGTTTGAATGTAAAAAATATTCCCGTCTTTATGGAATATTTATTAAACCGTTTATTCTTTTAATCTGTAACAAAAATTTTCTATTTATTTAGTTTTGAGGATTTTTTAGGCATTTTTTCTGGATTTTTGCCGCAACATTTTTTTTTGCGATGGTTTTAATTTTTTAGTTTTTTTCTCTAAAAGACCTTTCTAGTGTTATTCGTAGGACCGTATATACTAATTCACGACATTTTCGTCCAGTAGTTTTTTTGCAAACAGTTGCTGTGGGTTTTTTTTACCCCGTTTATCGGCTTGTCGGCTTTTTCCAGCAGCTGGTTGGTGCTCTGTCTAGGGGATTGTCTGCTTTTTCAGCGGTTTTGCAGTGTCTTATCGGACCACATTCAATGTTTTCGGCGGTTTTGCATTGGTTTTCCTCTCCAATTCAGCGGTTGTTCGGCGGATTTTCCCTGCACTTTGGGGACTCTGCAGTGAATGCTGAATTTGCCGCAGGGTTGGGAAATTTGATTCCTCGAGTCTGGGGAACGAAAGAGCACTGAAATTCTTTGAATAACCTTGATAGGTAGTGTCCAACCATGATCCATCTCATGGGACACTCTCTTTGGGTCCTCTCCTACTCTCCTTCTCTCCTCCATGTGGTTTGGGTTCTCAGAAGTAGAAAGCAAAACCAAAAACTCTAACCTTCGAGAGACGGTTTTCCATGAAGAATGCCATCTTGACCTGGTAACAGCGAGTTACCATGAAATAGTTTTCTGTCCTCATACTAAGCTAATATTAATGACTCCCATACAAAGTATAGGTGTCATTAATGTACAGTAAGGTGCCGCGAAGATTGTGGCATGATTAGAATAGCTTTTTTCTGGAGCTGATATGTATAATGACTCCAACTGTTAACACTTAAGATCAGAACATTGCCGGTAATGTTTCTCAGCCATTAATAGACACAGGCAGTAGCACGCATGCTGCTGGTATCATACCCTGGTCCATGGGACTCCATGAAGACTTGCTCAAGCCCTACTCGCACAAGATCAATAGAAGGACACTTGAGAACTATTTGTTTTCTATTTGTATTCTTCTGTTTCTAATAGGAGCAGCCAGTGGATTTCACTGTCCATTTTTTAGCAATTCCTTTGTAGGTATTAAGTGATTTTCCAATTGCAAAGTTACCAACTTTTAAAATAAATGCTTTTAGAAATACTGCAAGCAGGAATAACATGTAACCTTAGCATCGCTTGTTATTCTTTGACTGCCTCTACATTAGTATTAACTATATTACCAATTTGGAAGAATGTGTATTCATTGACGTATCCACCAATCACAACATCAACATTTTCAGAATATTACCAAAGCCAAAACTGGTGGTTTATAGATTGCCTGAAAGGCAATGAATTTATCATGTGCTAATATTCGGTATCCCTTAGGAAGCACACAAAGCTGATAATAAATTCACCCATGGCCATAGCGTGATCCCAGTGAATTGCTGAAGATGGTTACTGTAGCAATGTTGGCCAGAGGCTGATAGTTTTTCATTATTACATTTAGTCTGGAGTTTATGAAGGACTTTTCAATGCAGACGGCAGCCAGGGGAGATGTATAAAGCTGTTACCACTGACCAAGTAACATGTGCCAGCTTTGTAATTTCCAACCAGCGAACTGAATATGAGATTAGCAAACAATGACATTATGAAACTGTAGAGAATTGAGTCTCTGGCATCTGCTTACACAAAGGGTGGTCTGAAAACAGAGAGAGGTCTGACAAGCAGGCTGCCCATAGCTAAAACTTATTAGACTATCATTTGCATGCATTTTGCCTCACTTACATCAGCATTGCTTTCATTGAGCATGTTGGAAACAATTATAAACATATTAGAAAGCCTGAATTATAGCTCTTCTAACTGGGTGTCTAAGTGACTTGTTAGCTGCTAATTGGCCTGGTAATTATGCAGAAAACAGTATGGGATGCAGTACAAAATGATGTCCTTTTGCCACAATGCCATGGGAGGGGAAAGCCACAGGACGGGTAGATAGAAAATGAGAAAGAATAAAAAAATAAAATGAAACAAAACAAACAGGCACAGTTTTTTTTTTTATGAATCATGCATCAACCATTTCTGATATATTAACTTTATTCAATTCAGCTTCCCCATCTTTGCTTCATGGATTTCATTTAAAAGCCAGCACTAGTGATTTTTATGTTCTACCCCCAGGAATACACTGGAGTTAGAGAGTCGGATGCTAGCAGAAAAAACAAAGTGATAAATAGATTTAGTATGTTGTTTTTCATTTATTTTATTATTATATTTTTTTATATTTTATTCACACACAGAAACTGGTATTTATATTTCATTTCTACGCAGTTGCAAGCAGCTAGGTGAGAAATGAGTATTTGTGGGAGCATATATTGAGTATTACTTTTTCAATTTCTAAATGTTAATGGAACATTTCAGTGTGACGTTTTGAAGCGTAAAGAAAAATCACTGCTGAACACTTATGGTTCCACTCTTTTGGACCCAAAGGCTTATTTTCTAAAGAAGTATTGTGCTTTATTTCTCACCCTAGGATGATACTGTGTATTCTGGCACAGACCAACGCAAAGAGAACTTCATTTCTATCTAGGAAAGGAGTATGTGTCTATGGGCTGTGCTTCTTGGTAAAGATGGAAAGATGGATTGGAGATTGCACTAATGTCTAATATTTCTCGGACTGTAGCTTAATTTAACTCTTTTTGTCTGTTATTTGGAATGTATCAGCAAGTTTCAATTTTTTCGGCTGATTATGTAAAAAAAAAAAAATTTGGAGTCAAAAACTAAAAAAATGACAGTGGTCCAAAGAAAAGTAGGTCAGTAAGATGCCCGAAAAAACATGTTTTCGACCAGCAACATATCGATCTCTGCTTTTAAGCTCTCTATTTTTAAAAATTTGGGGCCCTATTGCGTGCCGCTCGCTAAAACTGGGAAGCTAAGGGGAAAGATTAGCCATCGCTAATTTACCCTTTCAGGGCTATTCAGAGAGAGGTGAAAACCTTGAGAATGACTGGAGAATTGAAAATTCTAGGTCAAAATAGTCAAACCAGAAAGAATCTTCCATTTGTCTCACTTTCCAAATTGACTATTTGGTCTAGATTGTTCATTCTCCTGCCAATTCTCAAGGTTTTCACTTCTCTCTGAATAGCCCTGTTTATGTCCCGGTTTCACCAGCAGATTATGGGGCAGGTGCTGAATCCAGCAGCCTGTCCCATAGTAGCCGCTAGTCTCGCAGATGCGGGGGGCAGCGCTAATGCACTGTCCCCAGTATCTGCTCCATGTAGTCCATAGGACTCCATGGAAGCTTCTCCTGCCGGGTCACATCACCGGCAGGATCTCGTCTCTCGCAAGATCCTGCTGGTCGGCGTAGGACCAAGTGTTCCTAACGCTAGTTAATCTGTGCTTGCACTTTGTGCTCCCCATGTTAGGTATAGGGAACGCAAAGTACAGTAAACTCGCGCTATTGGGTTGATCGCTAATTAACGCTAATGGGTTTTTAAGCGATTTGAAGGTGATCAGGCCACAGCTCTATGACCTCCTTTATGCTAGAGCTAACGCTGACGCTATTGTTAGCTTGAAGGAGGTGACAGAGCCCATGATGTTTTAAATAAGGTTTCTGATTTTCTCATTTTCCCAGCCTAAAAACCCATTTATCAACCTCATACAGCACTAGAAATTTCCTTTAGCAAGTAAAGTCATAAGTGCCAAAAATTGAAGTAGATACAACTGTCGGTTTTGGCGATCTGGCCGAATTAAATTGAGCCCCAAGTTGGGAGTGTTTGAAAACATTTTAGTGCAAATAATCTTGTGGAGAACGTTGTCTTAAATTTCCTTGTTAAGGCCAAGTTTGGGAAAAATAAATGGTGTCATCTTTCACTTCCACGGACCTATTGATTTTGTTATTTGATTGCATTTCCACTACAAATCATATATATTTGATCATATTTTCATAATTTTTCCTATTGAAATAGGATAATGTTGACTAGTAAATAGGGGCGTTTGGGAGTATTGCTTTGCTAATTGCTATAAATAATAATTATTGAGAAAACAAACAGATAACTGTTTATTTTTTCCCAGTGTGTAGGGTTATCTTCTAAAAAGAATATCAAGTATACACATCCAATGTAAGACAATGTGACGTATTTGGCTAATTAATGATTACAGTCCCTTACAGGTCTATTCAAAGAACGGTGAAACGCAGGAGAATGACTAGAGAAGTGAAAATTCTAGGTCGAAATAGCCAAACCAGAAAAATACTCCCATTTATCTCACTTTCCAAATTGGCTATTTGGTCTGGATTTTTCTCTTCTCCTGACAGTTCTCCTGGTTTTCACCTTTCTCTGAATAATCCTATTAGTTACTTGTCTTCCTCGGTGGTTGTTTATCTAGAGAAGCTCTTTGGAGCAAATAAAAAACGGGGGACTATTTTTTTTATAAAACAACACTATTTAATGTATCTTTGGGCATAATCAGTGTGCCCCTAAAAGGGATCTGTGACGTTGCTGGCTCACTTTGCTATGTGACAGCTGAAACCGATGACCTTAAAAGAGGCATTTGTTGTACGGTCACATCTGTTATAAAGGAAAATGTGTAAGATTCGATTACAGTAACACTGTGTGTCATATAAATTGACTTTAATCCCTTTTCATTATCATTAATATTAACTCTCCTAGGCTAGCATATGATGATATATAATACTAATTATTCTCAGGAATAGATATCTCTTTTGTCTTTCTAACAAAACATTGTCTTGTTCATGCACCAAACATCTTAGTATATGTAATGTATGTATACAATAGATATATACTTAAAATATATTGTATATATACATAGCTACACATACTGTATATGCACATTCTCTTTTAGCGAGTCTTAATGCTTTATAGTCAGTGTCCTATTTAGATGTTTTTCATTAGGCATTTCCTTATCTGTTTTCCATCATGTCCAAGGACAGATTCCCGGCACTGTTATTAAAGTCAATTCATTAAGTTGTTTTCTTCAGTCTTTCTATTATCCAGGTGAAGGGAGTGTTTCCCCGAAAGCCTCCATATCTTGTGCTAGATAAGCAGTCAACATCTTATTATTTTATCTAATTGGAATTTTCTTCTTTGGGTCATGCTGCCCTTGTCTACTATCTGAACTTTTTTCTATTTACAAAAATAATTAAACTTGAATTTAAATACCTTCATACATGTGCTTTACAAATACATACATGTTATATTGTATTTAATTAGCTGAGATAACTTTTTTCTCAACATGGTGCAATACATGCTTAAAAATGTTAAGATAAATAAGTCAATAACGGTATTTAAAGTCCAGTTAGGTCCAGTTAGAAAGAAATTAGAGTCTCAGTCAGCTCTACGTATTTGTTTTATTTCCATGGGTCATTCTTTCCCATTTATAAGTATACCTGAGATTCGCCATTTATAAGTATACCTGAGATTCGCCATTTATAAGTATACCTGAGATTCGCCATTTATAAGTATACCTGAGATTCGCCATTTATAAGTATACCTGAGATTCGCCATTTATAAGTATACCTGAGATTCGCCATTTATAAGTATACCTGAGATTCGCCATTTATAAGTATACCTGAGATTCGCACAATGGAAAAATGTATGTAAATTATTTTTGTAATAGTTAAGTCATACAGAGTATAGAATAGCCTAGCTGTATAATAACACTAAAGTCATAAAAAAGGTAAACTTTAGGTACTTAACCTACTTTTCTCAATTTCAAAATCATTGGCCAATTGCACCAATTTGTCTTTTACTGTCTTTCAGGAGAGCCTGCCATGTTTTGTATTAATTGGTCGTGGAATAGTTGTTACTATTATGCATTTTTTTAACCATATATATTTTTAAACTTTTGTATCAAATGTGTGTATGTTACTCCACACAATTTTTCATGATGACTAAATATTCACACTCTCATGAGTGACTTAAAAAAAACATTTTTTGGAGTGTGCCCCTCTATTAGGGATGTGTGTTTTGTTAATTGATTGACATGTAGATAGACTGATAATAAATTAATTCACAGAGAGACGCACAAGTACGTTTTAATGGATATTTATTGTACAATTACAATTAGCAGTGTACATTTTACTTTAGGCACCACATCCACTTACACACAACTTAAGTACACATATCTTATACATTGTAAAACTTAATCTATTGCAGAGAAATACTC
Organism: Leptobrachium leishanense; assembly: GCA_009667805.1. NCBI lineage: Eukaryota > Metazoa > Chordata > Amphibia > Anura > Megophryidae > Leptobrachium > Leptobrachium leishanense. The sequence goes on from CM019064.1 coordinate 207,216,052, forward strand.
ATTTATAACCTGCCTGTCTTCATGCCACTTTCTTCCCAACATCATATAGTTTATTATTCTCCTTAAACCAATAAACTACCAAGCACTTTTTGTTAAAAATATATTATCATAACACTCATTTGCAACTTGGGCAAGAATTAAATGTAAGTTAAATGATGTAAATGTGCACATTTTTAATTTTACACGTATTCATTTAACCTTCACAGAAATATTGCTGGGATGAAAGGTTCTACGTTCTAGATGTCGTTCCTTATCTTGCACAATTACACATGGTGCCTATATTACTAGCACATTGGCAGAAATGGCCTTTATATCCCTGATTTCTGCCAACTCCCTGGCTCTGCTAATGTTGCAGTAAACTTTATTAAACTTTCACAATGAGGGTAAAGGCTGCTCCTTGTAGTGCCTTTATAGTAATACAGAATGACAATTGTGAGATTTCACAGATATTGATCATTTCTCCTTAGGGTCACACTAATCTTGGTGTAAGAAGATATGCAAAAGGATTTTTGTATGCTAACTTTTGTTTTTCTTTGTATAAGAAGGCATAATTAAGTTTACATGTTTTTGGTACTGAAAGCCTAACCTTGTTTTTCTAAATTTGCTTAAGATACAACAATAGATAGTGCAAAAGAATGTTCTCCATTGTTCTGCAGTAAGAGTCCCATGGCATTGGTACGACAAGCACAGCCTGGCTGTAATTTCGAGTTCTATTCATCTGGATCGGCTTAGCTCAGAAAAACATTGGCGTATTCTGGAGCATTAGCCAAACCTATGTTGACCAATACAACTGGGCAATTATTTACAACATACTGTAGTTGCATTTGCCGGCATCTCTAGTTGTAGTTTAAAAGGTACACACCACTGAAAGGTGGAGGTCCCTTTTTTTTTACCTTAATCATTTTTTTAAAAAATTTTGGTCCAATTTACTCACCTTTTGTCCCATGCTGGACACGGCTCCTCCTCTTTGGCTCAAGGTCTCCAGAACCCGGATGTCCCAGAGGCTTTTCTGTGCAATTTGCGCTCCCTGCACTACTTGTGTAGCGTAGGGAACCCAAATTGTGCATTGCAACAGGACTTGCAAACTTTACGTATGTCCCATAGTGCCTGAGCAGAACGATGGATTGGACCTGCGCACGCGCGCACGCACGCACGCACGCACGCAGCTTGATCCATCGTAGCCTCTCTGAGACTAGTTACCAGTATCCCATTAGTAACCGTCAGCCAGGAAATTCAATTTCTACGGCTGCTCATGGCACTGAATAGGGTGGAGGAAACTCTACACCACTACACCCAGCATTTAACCAAAAATAGGGGGCTATGAGGGGGGAGAAGGGGCGCTCCTCACATCCTGACCACTTTATAAAGGTAAAGTGGTCAGGATGAGTAGAATGTTCTTTTAATGAACAGCTCTGAGTGTGATGACAAAACTAATTTATTGTACTTGTTCTTTAACCACTTCAATGCGGAGGACGCGCTCAGAGCGATGAGCGCGTCCTCCCTTTGCAGCCAGCGATCGGCCAGATTCAGGCCGATCGCTGTACCCCCCCGGTGCGGGCTGACATCCTTGATGTCAGCCCAGCATCCGGGACCGCCACGGGCACCAATAGATCTCATTGCGGAGGCGCGATGACATCTATTGCAGGCGCCCCCCGCAAGTACAGAGGAGGTGCCTGAAAGGGAGGGGGGGTCCTTTGGACCTCTCTCCCTCCCCTTCAGTTCGGGGCAGCGATCAAAGCCAGGCACGGTTTGGAAGGGCATAGCCTGCCCTTCCAAACAGTGACTGGCTTTAACCCCTTGGGGACCGTATCGTTATTTGTCGCCAAAATGCGCCAGATAGTGATCCTTTCCTGGAGCTGGCCGACATCTTGGATGTCGGCCAAGCTTCCGGGAATGCCCCCTGATGACTGGCATCATCGTGCATAGCGAGATGACAACAGTTTTGGAGTTAAACCCTAGCTGCCACCAATGGTGGAGATAGGGGTTCCAATGAACCCCCTATCTCACGATCCGTGACAGCTAGGGGTTAATTGACAAAAATATAAAATTAGAGAGATATGTGGCGCTAATGTTGTGGTATACAGTTCTGCAGCTCAAAGAACACCCATGCATACCCCATACATATAATCAGCATCAAAATGTCATTCCTATACTTGTCATTCATTTACCCAAACGCTATTGGTGCAATAGCGTTTGGGTAAATGAATGACAAGTATAGGAATGACATTTTGATGCTGATTATATGTATGGGGTATGCATGGGTGTTCTTTGAGCTGCAGAACTGTATACCACAACATATCTTTCAACTATTAGGTTATGTCGAAGTTGATTCTCTAATCAGGAATAAGCAGAATCACTATTGAAGTTTCTTTTGAAGCTAGGGGTCAATGTTTGTTATCGTAGGATGGGCCAGAGCATGACCTTTCCAACGATATCAAATATGATCATGTAAAAAGTTAAGAAAAAAATAAAAATATAAATTAAAAATATAAATAAAAAATAAATAAATAAATAAACAGGTTTTTTTGTTTTGTTTTTGTTAATGCAGCAATATTGTTCCCGTTTCAATTATAATGTGAACAATGATGCTGCACTAACAATTTTTGTATGGGGTGCGTTTGCTAAAAAGCGCGTGATTTTACCCCAAAAAAATTAAACGATTCCTCGTTTCTAATTTTTTTAACAAGCGCAACTCATAGAAAATATAACCGCAACCGCTCGCATGTTAAAATGTAAGAAAAAACACTTTACATGTTATTAATTAATAATTATTGAAAATTCAAATTTTATTGCATTTTTTGTTATAATATACAGACAGGACATGACCTATACATACAATAATGATATATTATGAATCTGCCGAGTCCGCCGGAAAGAACGATATATAATATGTCTTGGTCATGTAACAAAATATGGCTTCAAGACGCGTTTAAACATGATGAGCGAAACCGGTAAAAATGAGCTCAGCACACAGGCGTGAAATGGCTCAGCAGCGAAAGGGTTAAAGTGTTATGGGTCCTATTCTGGGTGTGAATCCTCATAATAAGATTTAATATATTTTTTTCTACACCAGCCAAAACTCTTAGAGAAAGGAACATACACAGAACTAGAGAGAGCTGATGTTGCTAAGGGAAATGAAACAGACAGTGTAATGTGAGCATGTTTATGTGAACAACAACTCCATTTACTAGAAGCACTAACAGCAAATAGATCCAGCAGTCACTCGTCTACGGTCAGACAATTCCCTCCAGCAATGTTCCTGTTAAACTCAAACTATCGGACACTCAGTGCTACAATGTGTCACTGATTAGAATGAGTTAGACCTTTCAGTTTAAGTAGATAGTTTAATTGATTTCCTTTTTAAACGGTGACTTTGAATTTCCGTGCTTATAAAGTGCAGCCAAATCAATGTTTGGATCGTATTGTTAATGCTGCTTTAAAAAGAATGGGCTTGTCACAACTATGCAAGCTCCAATCAAGTAAACCAACTCTAGTGGGAATCTGTTTGATTATACCAAGTGCACACGTTCAATAGTCTGCTTAGGTGTAATAGGTCACACCACTATTTGAGCTGACAAGCTCCTTTGTCGGAAGGATGATCATGAGTACTATTTTATCACATATGACATCTTCTTATTTATGTGTACTAGTTATCCTGGATTTCTACCAGAGTCATTAGCTGAGCATTTATTGCCTTAGTATTCTAGAAGCAGAGTTACTGTTGCAGTCTGCTGGAACTCATACCCTATCTGATGCTTATGTAACACTCTTTAATATGATGTACTAAAGGCTGGTCCTGTAAATGGATTTGTGGTTAACAGTGCTGAAAGACAGTCTTCAGTTTCTTTCAAATTAGTTGTTAGAATGGAAATGGTCATATAAGTTTCCTCTGATTTAAAGGCACCTCCACCAGTATGGATTTTCTCAAACAACTAGTTAATTTTATAATATCTAATTAAGTACCGTAGATACTCGAGTATAACGCGACCCGAGTATAACGCCAGGGGTAGAGATTCATTATGGAAATAAGAATATTACTCCAGACTCGAATATAACACTAGGAGCAAAATTATGAAAGTATAAATTTTCCAAAACACGACAAAAGTCTGTTAAATTACTGTTGTTCCATGTTTTCATTTCATGTTCATTCCACCCCACTCTCACCCTCGTTCCAACCAATGGTTGTTAGAAAGCAGGGGTGCAGAGTGAGAGGTAATGCATTATCGTGGCTATTTTAGAATGGTGATAGATGTAATTGAGCGTTTTGATTGCTTGGAATATAATTCTCTTATGATAAAGTTCTGCACATGAAACTAAATAAATAAAATCCGTAAGTGCAGGTATGGCATAAGGGCACATTTTTTAGATTTAATTATTGCAATTGCATTTAATAAGATTCTATATATATATATATATATATATATAATGTTAGGAACCTATGCATATACTCATGCACTACAAAAAGACACATTTTGAAATTGATAAAAGCTTGCTTTACCTTGAAAAATTTATATTATTTATATGAAGCAGAGTATATGATAAATTGTGACATACAGAAATTATTTATTAAAGGGGTTAATGTTACTGTTTTTTATTGCAAAGGTTAATGTAGGTTTTTGGATTGAAGGGTTAATAGAGGGCTGAATAGTATTGGAGATGTTTTGTACAGGGGTACTTGAGGGCTGCAGTCATTAAGGGTTAATGGTTAAAGTCAGGGCTGCAGGGTTAAATTGGGATTCCAGAGCATTCACGTGTCAGACAGCTCCTGGAAGCAATCAGATCTTCATTCCCTCTCAACTGTCCCGTGTATAACGCGACCCCTACAGTTTTAAGCTTGATTTATTGCTCAAAAAACTCGCGGTATACACGAGTATCTATGGTAATGGCTTAATATATAATCATTAAAATAGTTCTCTTATGAAACATGAGCAACTATTGACAATGTATACTTAAGGTATCGTCTCAAAATTGTACATGAGCAAACACCTTTAAACCTTTGATTAACAGCTGTTAGTGTAGTATTAACCATTATATATCACAAACGTTTAATGATATTGATTGCCATGGACAGGGAAGTGTCCTTGAACAGCTTTGGTCCTCTGGTAGCATAGCAGGCATCAACAATGTATATTTATCACACAGTTTATTATAACTGTATTTTCATTAATGTTCATTGGTGTCATACAAGAACTACGTTTCTCTGGGTTTGCTGGTTTATATGCCAAAACAATGACCCAGAAGGCATAAACAGGATTGGTGTATTTTACTTCTAAAAGTAAGTCACAGTTACAGTCGTTTACAGTTGTGTTCAAAATTATTCAACCCCGAATGCTGTAAAGGGTTTTAGAGAATTTAGTGTACATTTGTAATTGTATTCAGAATGAAATCCTACAAGGACTTTTTAAAGAGCCATATGCAACTAAAATGACATCAATTGGTTTTGTAATACAGTAGTAAATGTTTCTTTTGTGAATTCTTCATTGACACAATTATTCAACCCCTTAAAGACTACCACTCTGAAGAACAGAGGTTCATTCAAGTGTTTTCAATCAGGTATTGAAAACACCTGTGGATGTCACGGAGCAGCAATAAAGCATAATAAGCACCAATTAGGCAGCTTTAAAATGACTGTGATACTCAGCTCCTTCTAGACATTTACTGGTGTGGTTACAAACATGGTGAAGTCAAGAGAATGGTCCAGGAAGACAAGAGAAGAGGTGATTACTCTTCACAGGAAGGGCAATGGCTATAAGAAGATTGCAAAGATGTTAAACATACCAAGAGAGACCATAGGAAGCATCATTCGCAAATTCAAGGCAAAGGGCACTGTTGAAACGCTACCTGGTCGTGGCAGAAAGAAGATGCTGACTTCGACTGCTGTGCGCTACCTGAAGCGTAGAGTGGAGAAAAGTCCCCGTGTGACTGCTGAGGAACTGAGAAAAGATTTGTCAGATGTGGGTACTGAAGTTTCAGCTCAGACAATACGGCGCACACTGCGTAATGAAGGCCTCCATGCCAGAACTCCCAGGCGCACCCCCTTGCTGTCTCCAAAGAATAAGAAGAGTCGACTGCAGTATGCCAAAAGTCATGTGGACAAACACAGAAGTTTTGGGATAGTGTTCTGTGGACTGATGAAACAAAATTAGAACTGTTTGGGCCCATGGATCAACGCTATGTTTGGAGGAGGAAGAACAAGGCCTATGAAGAAAAGAACACCTTGCCTACTGTGAAGCATGGCGGGGGGTCAATCATGCTTTGGGGCGGTTTTGCTTCTGCAGGTACAGGGAAGCTTCAGTGTGTGCAAGGTATCATGAATTCTCTTCAGTACCAGGAGATATTGGATGACAATGTGATGCAGTCCGTCACAAACCTGAGGCTTGGGAGACGTTGGACCTTTCAACAGGACAATCATCCCAAGCATACCTCCAAGTCCACTAGAGCATGGTTGCAGATTAAAGGCTGGAACATTTTGGAGGGCACATCGCAGTCACCTGACTTAAATCCAATCGAGAACCTCTGGTGGGACTTAAAGAAAGCAGGTGCAGTGCGCAAGCCTAAGAATGTGACTGAACTGGAGGCTTTTGCCCATGACGAATGGGCGAAGATACCCGTAGATCGCTGCAAGACACTTGTGTCAAGCTATGCTTCACGTTTAAAAGCTGTTATAACTGTAAAAGGATGTTGTACTAAGTACTAAGATTGAATGTCACTTGGGGGTTGAATAAAACTGTTAATGATGTGAGCACAGAAAAGACATTTGTGGTTATTTCATTATAAATGTTATGTTATATTTGTCTGACCTACACGTGCCGCTTTGATTTAAAGGGATACTCTAAGCAACATGACCACCTAAGCTATTTTAGGTGGTCATGATGCCCGGAGTATGCCGCCCTTTGTCCCCCCTCCCTCCGCTCAGCCGATCAGCTGAAAATGCTGAAAACAGCTGAGAGAGGCGGAGAACTTTACTCCGCCCTCCCAGCTGTCAGTCAGCAGAGCGGGAATCATATTTCCCGCTTCTGCCGACTTTTGCCGAGTAGGAGACGTCATCGCGCTTTTAGCGCGATGACGTCTCCTACTCCCCGCAGAAGCTGGCGGCTCCCTCTGAGGGTTAGTGTTGCGCGCATCTCTTGCGCGCAACACTAATCCTCAGAGGGAGCCGGGAGGAAGCCTGCCGATTGGCTGGCTTACGTGAGAGGCGCGCATGCGCGCTTCTCACGTAAACCAGAAGCCAAGACGCAGCAAGAAGAAGGACGGGAGCGGAAGAGGAGGGAGGTGAGTATAAAAAAAAAAAACGCCGCTGGAAACCAGAGGATTTTAAGGTAAGTATTGCAGTTACAAGAAAAGAAAAAAAAAAGAAGGTTTTATTAAGGGAATAGGGATAGGTTAGGAAAAAAAAACGGGGGGTGATTTTTTTGTTGGAGTGTTCCTTTAATTGTAAGCAAGATGACTGAATGATCAAAATCAATGTCAAACTGGCCAAAACACTCAATTTCAGTGGGGGTTGAATAATTTTGATCACAACTGTATACAGCGCCAGCATTTTCCATATTACTTTATATTGGGAGCGGACAGACATGCGACGTACTTGATAAATGAGGAAAGACAACTCTGCCTGTAGGATATCTGTCCAGCTTAATAATATGCTTGATGTATAAATGTATTTATTTTAAAATGATACAGTCCTCGACGCAAGCCAAAGAAGGCTGAGCCTGTGTTTTGACTTTTGGAACCTAAAAAATAGAAATGTAAATGCAGACACTTGAATTGCATCTCTGAATAACTGACCTTTGTGAATAAACTTCCTAAATATACTTAAGGGGTCATTCAGAGAGCACTCTTTCAGCTACCTGTCACGGTTAAATGAAGCTTGAATCGCCTGAGGGCAAAGGCTCCAAACATTTTGTTTTATAAAAAATATTGCAGAAGCTGATACATAAAGATTACTTTAAAATATATAAGGGGTTATTCAGAGGGCACCGAAATGTCACCGACATTTGTTTCCTAAGACTTCGGGGAATCAAATTCCCCGACCCTGCCACCAGGGTCCCCAAAGTGCAGGGAAACGGACCTGAAAATCTGCTGCAAAACCGCCAGAAAATCACCGGAAACTGCCGCCGATATGATCTGAAACTTCGGATCGATCCGATAACCTCCGATAAAATCCCGAATGCACCCCACGATTGGCCGCTGCCGCCAACCCACCATACAGCCGCCAAATGCAGCCGACAAGCTGCAGAACACAGCACCGACAGCCGCAGAAAAAAGCTGACAAGCAGCCGGACGGGTAAAAAAAAAAACAACAAATAAAACAATTGAAAGTGTCAAATTTGAAACACTATTTGCAAAAAACTACTGGATGAAAATGTCTGGAATTTACATATAAGGTCCAATGAATAATAATAAAAAGGTCTGTTACAGAAAAAAGAAAAAACGCTATTTTAAAAAAATCTGAAATCATTTTTTTGCTAAGGCTAGGGTCAGACTAGCGCACTTTAAATGTGCGTTCTGGCGCACTTAATTACGGCCGCACTAGCAGCAAATGACGGGCAATGACGGCCAATATACGAAGTACGGTCGCATGAAAGTCCGGCTGCGCAACGCAAGTGGCAAACGAACGCATTTTGTCGAGAACGTCAAACCGCTACTACTGACGTACAGCGTGCGCTGCGTCCGCTAGCGGCGTGTGTGTGTGATTAGGAGACGTCAGACGCTGCTAATGTCCGGCCAACATAACGTCCAGATGCAAAAAGTGTTTTATTGATGATCCGTACAAAATCACGAACGCAAATGCGCATCGTATGACCGCTATCGCGTACTCCGTGAAAAAATGCATCCATTCGTTCGAACGCACTTTTTCACAGACAACGCGAAAATGCGTTCGTCTGACCCTAGCCTAAAAAAATGCCTAAAAAAAATCTTAAAAAAATAAAGAGACTTTTGCTGCACATTAAAAGAATAAACAGTTTAATCGATATTGAATAAGAACTGGAATATTTTTTAAATTGAAACCTATGGGATTCGTCTGATTAAACCTGCCGAATGAAACCACCGAACATCAGGTCATTTCACTGACATTTCTCTGCTGCTCAGTGTTCTCTGAATAGGTTACCCATTGCTTCTGTATGGGGATTTCACTGTATTTTGCTGGCAATTCACCAAAATTTGGCAACCTACCTGATTTCTCAATAGCTGAATGGCCATGAAATTGCACCGTACGGGGAAATTCACTATTTGGTGCAATAATGGGCCCAGTTCGGCTCTTTCTGAATAACCCTGTTAGTTCTTATGCATCGTAATGGAGATGGACACCAGATTTATTAGAAGCAACTCAAAAGTGAGTTCTGAAGTTGAGATCCCAGCATATAATGGCAAACCATAATTTTTTGCTCATGTAGTTACTTCATTACAGGATCAGATTATCTAACACAGTCGCATTAGTGCATTTCTCTATTTCTCTCTCAGCTCCTCTTTCAGAAATGTACATTAAATGCATGCATGGATACCTGTATGTCCTGCCAAAACTGTTCTCACATATTAAAAAATAAATTTATTTAATAATTAAAAAGAGTTCGATTCAAATAGAGGGTAATATTTAATAGTGAATAAATTACTTTATTCTCCAGGTTGATTCAGTAACTCATAAAAAAACGGCAGTACCTTGCTCCAGTGAAGCATGAAGAAGCATCAGCCCAGGCTGAAGATTAAACTAGTATACATATTTTTTTTCTAATTCTCATCTAATGTAGTTTTAAAGATGGCCACAATGTAGTTAATTTTTTTTAATGATTCTTTTTATAAAGTCTAATAGCAGAAGCTTCATATTGACATTGAAACATTTTGGAATACTGGGCATATTGTGCTCAATCCTTTTTGTTCTATCCAACAACACCTTTCCAAAGCATCGCTGTCATTAGCAGGACCAGCGATTTATATACCAAACAAGGGCAATCAATTTAGTGTATAATTAAAAGTAAATTGAGGTGTAATTAGCATGGTGATGTGATGACAAATGGGACTAAAGAAAAGAAAGGTGGAAGGAATAAAATGGCTTTGGCTATGTCAGTTTTAGACCTGAATATTTAACATTAAGATAGTAATTAAAAACAATCTAAATTTGCCACATTACAATTTTAATATAACCATAAAGAATAATATAACTATAAAATAATATGCTAATATAATATTAAAACTTGTAAGTTAAAATTAGAAAGCAACTGTGATTATCCTACAGACTCACAGTGGAGAAATCCATCGAAAGCATATCCTACTTAAAAATAGAGAAGAGTAAAAACCTGTTTGTATGAAAATAGCGTTGTGTTAGTGGTGTCCCTAAAAACAGCTTTCTCTTATCACTTTCAGTCAGACAAGGTGTTATACAGTATGTAACATAATTCATAAACAAAGTGATGCTACCCCATGATACAACATTAGTCAACAACAAAAACAAATAATGGAATGAACAATACACCAATGCAGGCTGTTGACATGCCAAGTTGGAGGGGCGCCAGACTGGAAACATGAATGTATTTAATCATTAATAGGAATACGTCTATATGGCACTAGTTCCCTCAAAATGTGTAGGTGATCCCATATAACAGTGATAGCAAACCTTGGCACCCCAGATGTTTTGAAACTACATTTTCCATGATGCGCGGCTAAGCATCATGTAGTTCTGAAACATATGGAATGCCAAGGTTGGCCATCACTGCCATGTACAGTGGATAGAAAAAGTCTACACACCCCTGTTAAAATGTCAGGTTTCTGTGGTGTAAAAAAATGAGACAAAGATAAATCATTTCAGAACTTTTTCCACCTTTTAATGTGACCCATAAACTGTACAACTCGACTGAAAAACAAACTGAAATCTTTTAGGTAGAGGGAGGAAAAATAAAAAAATTTAATAATATGGTTGCATAACTGTGCACACCCTTAACCCCTTCCCTGCGGAGGACGTTCCCCACACGTCACCCGCAAGCAGGAGCCTTGGCGGAGATACTCACCTCTCTGTCCAGGGTCCCGCGGCGTTCTGGCTTCAGGGAAACCAGGCGCTGAAGATAGGCTGGCCCCCGACATCTGACGTCATCGCACCATGGGCGATGACGTAATTTCCAGGCGACCCCCGGCAATGCCGGGAGATCACCTGAAAGGGGGGGGGGATCCTTATGGATCCTTCTCCCTCCCAATCGGGAGGGTTTACAGTAAAAAAAAAACACCGCTTTGAATTTAACCCCTTACGTGCTAGATCGTGATCTAGCTCCAGTGGGAGCCACCATCTCGGATGGCGGCTCCACCTCCAGGTTCCCCTTCACCTCCTGACGTATCGCGCATAGCGCAATGACGTCAGATAGCCGGGGAACCCCTAGCTGCCCAGGGATTTCCCAAGGAAATCCCCTGGTGGAGAGAAGGGGCTCCTTTGAACCCTGATATCTCTGCAGCTAGGAGGTCATGGAGGATGTCATTCGAAAGGCCTGAGCATGGTCTTTCGAATGATACCAAACATGACCATGTTCAAAGTAAAAAGAAAATTAAATAGAAAAAATAAAATAAAAACATTTTTTTTTGTGTGTTGTTTTTATTAATGCAGCAATATTGTTCACATTTCAATTATAATGTGAACAACGATGCTGCACTAATGATTTTTTTTCTATGGGGTGCGTTTGCCAAAAATCACGTAACTCCCCCCAAAAAAATTAACAAGTCCCCATTTCTAACTTTTGTACAAGCGCACCCCATAGAAAACATAACCGCAAACGCTCATGTGATAAAATGTGAAAAAAAAACACTTTACACACTGCAGATGATTAAAAATTCAAATTTTATTGCATTTTTTGTTATAATATACAGGCAGAACATGACGTATACATATAAAAATGATATATTATGAATTTGCTGAGTCTGCCAGAAAGAATGATATATAATATGTCTGGGTCGTATAATAAAATTTGGCTTCAAATCGCGTTTAAACATGATGAGCAAAAGCAGTAAAAATTAGCTCAGCACACAGTGGTGAAATGCCTCAGCAGTAAAGGGGTTAAACTAATACTTTTTTGAAGCACCTTTTGATTTTATTCCAGCACTCAGTCTTTTTGGGTATGAGTCTATCAGCATGGCACATCTTGACTTGCAAAAACACTCCAAATCTGTCAGATTGTGAGGGCATCTCCTGTGCACAGCCCTCTACAGATCACCCCACAGATTTTCAATCAGATTTGGGCTTTGGCTGGGCAATTCCAAAACTGTAATATTCTTCTGGTGAAGCCAATCCTTTGTTGATTTGGATGTATGCTTTGGGTCATTGTCATGCTGAGAGATGAAGTTCCTCTTCATGTTCAGCTTTCTAGCAGAAACCTGAAGGTTTTGTGCCAATATTGACTGGTTTTTGGAACTGTTCATAATTCCCTCTACCTTGACTAAAAAGACACCAGTTCCAGTTGAAGAAAAACAGCCCAAAATCATGATGCTGCCACCAGCATGCTTCTTTGTGGGTATGGTGTTCTTTTGGTGATGTGCAGTGTTGTTTTTGCTTTTGAAATTATGGCCAACCTTGGTTTCATCAAACTGTAACACATTTTCCCACATGCGTATGGAAGACTTCAGACGTGTTTTTGCAAAATTTAGCCAGGCTTGGATGTTTTTCTTCGTAAGAAAAGGCCTCAGTCTTGCGACTCTACCCCATAGCCCAGATATATGAAGAATACAGGAGATTGTTGTCATATGTGCCACACGGCCAGTATTTGCCAGATAATCCTGCAGCTCCTTTAATGTTGCTGTAGGCCTCTTGGCAGCCTCCCTGACCAGTTTTCTTCTCATCTTTTCATCACATTTGGACGGACTTCCAGTTCTTGGTAATGCAACTGTTGCGCCATATTTTCTCCACTTGATGAGTGTCTTCACTGTGTTCCATGGTTTATCTAATGCCTTGGAAATTCTTTTGTACCTTCTCCTGACTGATACCTTTTCACAATGAGATCCCTCTGATGCTTTGGAATCGCTCTGCAGACCTTGGCTTTTGCTGTTGGATGCGACTGAGAAAATGTCAGGAAAGACCTACTAGAACAGCTGGACTTTATTTAGGGTTAATCAGAGGCACTTTAAATGATGACAGGTGTGTACTGACTCCTATTTAACATGATTTTGAATGTGATTGCTTAATTCTGAACACAGCTACATCAACAGTTGTAAGAGGGTGTGCACACTTATGTAACCATATTATTTTATTTTTTTATTTTTACTTCCCTCTAACTAAAAGATTCCATTTGTTTTTCAATTGAGTTGTACAGTTTATAGGTCACATTACAGGTGGAAGAAGTTCTGAAATGATTTTTCTTTGTCTCTTTTTTACATCACAGAAACCTGACATTTTATCAGGGGTGCAAGAGAAATAGGAAAACTGTGGCACTTAGGATAAGGAGAGGAAGAAGAGACCTCAGGGTCGATCGCTAGAACACCTAGATAGGTAGATCCCAAACTACCAGAAGGAGAATCATGTAAAGAAAAAATACTGGTGCAGCGCTCGTAATAAATAATCCACCTCCAGTGAGGACAGGATTATGTAAGGAGTAACACTTACATAAAAACAGGGTATGTCGTTATGGACCAATTCAATATATTCACATGTGTAAACAAGAGAAAAAAATAGAATCTCATAGTGTAAAACAGTAGGTAAATCGTATTGTATTCTTTAAAACGTATAGTGTACCACTCACATTTCAAAGAGCGTCAAAACGCTCTATGGGTTCAGCATACAGACATTTTTTTCGGGCATGCCTGTCGACCTCAACAACATTGAAGTCTCACTCTGTCTCCGTTTCTCAGAAATAATCAGAAAAAAAAGGGAAGATAGTGCGGAACGTTAATATATACAGTTTCAATATGTAGATGAAAAAAACGCACTCACCCCGTTGGAGCCTATAACCAGACTCGGAGTGTAGTCGCTTGAGGTTTATGGTAAACCTGTATACATGCAGTAGGCCGGCAGAAAATTCCTACTGGAGCCTATAACCAGACTCAGAATGTAGTCACTTGGGGTTTGCGTTACACCTGTATACATGCAATAAGCTAGCAGAAAATTTTGACCCAACCAGTAATTCAGAAGAAGGAGGAAGGGAATGAGAAATTTTTTAATCCTGGTTGTCCAAGTAAAATCACATAGAACAAAAAGAGGAAGGCATCCTTAATGAACAAGAATACAAATATTTGTGTATGATTCATCCTAAAGTGCCAGTAATATATATATCTCTCTCCCTCCCGATCGCTGGGGAGTAGGAGGTTAATCCAGGCACCGTTTGGAAGGGCACAGCCTGCCCTTCCAAACTGTGGCTGTCATTAACCCCTGGGGAGCCGGATCACGAATCGGCGCTGAAAAGCACCGGTTCGTGATCCTTTCCCGGAGCTGGCCGACATCTTGGATGTCGGCCAAGCCTCCGGGAACTCCCCCTGAGGACTGGCGTCATCGTGCATAGCATGATGACGCCAGTCCTGGAGTTAACCCCTAGCTGCCACCAATGGTGGAGATAGGGGGTTCATTGGAACCCTCTATCTCCTGATCCGTGGCAACTAGGGGTTAATGTTTGATGTCGTTGGATCGGCCAGAGCATGGCCTTTCCAACGATATCAAACATGATAATGAAAAAAGTTTAAAAAAAAAATATATATAGATATATATATTTAAAAAAAAATCTAAAAAAAAAATAAACAATTTTTTTTTTTTGTTTTGTTAATGCAGCAATATTGTTCCCATTTCAATCATAATGTGAACAATAATGCTGCACTAACGATTTTTGTATGCGGTGCGTTTGTTAAAAATAACGGGTCCCCATTTCTAATTTTTTTAACAAGCGCACCCCATACAAAATATAACCGCAAACGATCGTATGTTAAAATGTGAAAAAAACACTTTACACATAATAAATTATTGAAAATTCTAATTTTATTGCATTTTTTGTTATAATCGATTATTCGATTCGATTGATAAGGCCTGCAGATGCAGGCGAAACGCGTCTTGATTTTATGAATTAATAAATCTTTTAATTTTATTGCATCTCCTAATTTTTATCTTTGGCCATATACCCAAGAGGCACGGAATTTGTTTGACTCTTCAAGAAGGTCAGAATTCATGTAATTCCCTGGAAGAAGTTGGTAACTTTCGGGGTTCCTATTCCGATGCTTCCTGGATCTTCAATGTGGCACTTATGAGGTGGGACCCCCTCAGATGATAAGAGGTCCAAGGCGTCACTACAGAACCACCCACCAGTGGAGGTTCTGAAATACGAGAAAGTGTTTGAAGAAACCTAATGCGGGTACATGGGCACCTGAACACTCTTTGAAGACCCATAATCGCTATCCATCCTAGAGCCAAGGTTAGGCTCAACTTTATCACGGCTAACGAAAAAAAAAGAGTTGTCACGTAAGTTTCAATTTCAGACACATCAAAATTTCACTTTGCGTGCCTTATCCTTTGCAAATTTTCATCATGCGTATATATATATTGCCCAGGCCAGCTCACATCATGCGTATATATATATTGCCCAGGCCAGCTCACATCATGCGTATATATATATTGCCCAGGCCAGCTCACATCATGCGTATACATATTGCCCAGGCCAGCTCACATCATGCGTATATATATATTGCCCAGGCCAGCTCACATCATGCTCACAGTCACAGATGCGCCATCATGCGTATATATATTGCCCAGGCCAGCTCACATCATGCGTATATATATTGCCCAGGCCAATCCGCTGGTGGAGATAGGGGGTTCATTTGATCCCCGATATCTCCAGGCATCTAGTGGGTCATGGAGGGTGTCAATCGAAAGGCCTGAGCATGGCCTTTCGGATGATACCCAACATGACAAGGTATAAAGTAAAAAAAAATAAAAACATGTATTTTTTTTGTGTGTTATTTTTATTAATGCAGCAATATTGTTCACATTTCAATTATAATGTGAACGATGATGCACTAATGAATTTTTTCTATGGGGTGCGTTTGCTATAAATCACGTAATTCCCCCCACAAAATGTAACAAGTCCCCATTTCTAATTTTTGTACAAGCGCACCCTATAGAAAACATAACCGCAGACGCTCATGTGCTAAAATGTGAAAAAAAAAAACACTTTACACACTGCAGATGATTAAAATTTTATTTTTATTGCATTTTTTTCATAATATACAGCCAGGACAGCACGTATACATATAAAAATTATATATTATGAATCTGCGGAGTCTGCCGGAAAGAACGATATCTAACATGTCGGTCATTTAATAAATGTGTTTAAACATGATGAGCGAAAGCGGTAAAAATGAGCTGAGCGTGAGCACACAGCGGTGAAATGCAGCATATTAGAAGAAGTTTTAGGAGGGAAATTAACACTTCTCACTCAGAAGCAGACACCACCCCACCCCCTCAGTATAGTCTACATACATACATACATACATACAATGTATCAAATTCATTACACCCGACTAAAAACACCTGTTGTTATGCCATTTGAAAAACACAGGTCATTAAGGCTAGGGTCAGACGAATGCATTTTTCGCGTCGTCCGTGAAAAAGTGCGTTCGAACGAATGGATGTATTTTTTCACGGAATACGCGATAGCGGTCATACAATGCGCATTTTCGTCTGTGATTTTGTACGGATCATCAATAAAACCCTTTTTTGCATCTGGACGTTATGTTGGCCGGACATTAGCAGCGTCTGACGTCTCCTAATCACGCACACACGCCGCTAGCGGACGCAGCGCACTCTGTACGTCCGTACTAGCGGTTTGACGTTCTCAAAAAAAATGCGTTTGTTTGCCGCTTGCGTTGCGTGGCCGCACTCTCGTGCGGCCGTACTTCGTATATTGCCCGTCATTTGCTGCTACTACAGCCGTGATAAAGTGCGGCTGCACGTGCGTTCGCACTGCGTTCGTCTGACCCTAGCCTTAGAGGTGAGAATCTTTGCACGTACACATTAGTTTTTAATTCAATATCTAATAAACCGTTGCTTATAATATTCTGCAGTAAAGAGTCTCTTTATTTCTAGATTTTAAAGTATTTTTTAAGCATTTTTTATACTTTTTTTTAAAAAAAATTGCGAACTCGAACCGAACACACCCATAAAGTTCGAAGTTCGCGAACGGCCAAAGTTCGAATCGAACTCCTAACTGATCGAACCGAACAGCTCATCCCTAGTTGTGATGTGATGGGCATGTACAACTCTGCTGGGCATGATGGGATGTGATGGAAGTGAAACTCTGCTGGGCATGATGTGATGGGCATGTGAAACTCTGCTGGGCATGATGTGATGGGCATGTGAAACTGCTGGGCATGATGTGATGGGCATGTGAAACTCTGCTGGGCATGATGTGAAGTGAAGTGAAACTCTGCTGGGCATGATGTGATGGGAAGTGAAACTCTGCTGGTTGTGATGTGATGGGCATGTACAACTCTGCTGGGCATGATGGGATGTGATGGAAGTGAAACTGCTGGGCATGATGTGATGGGCATGTGAAACTCTGCTGGGCATGATGTGATGGGCATGTGAAACTCTGCTGGGCATGATGTGATGTGAAGTGAAACTCTGCTGGGCATGATGTGATGTGAAGTGAAATTCTGCTGGGCATGATGTGATGTGATGGGAAGTGAAACTCTGCTGGGTGTGATGTGATGGGCATGTGAAACTCTGCTGGGCATGATGTGATGTGATGGGAAGTGAAACTCTGCTGGGTGTGATGTGATGGACATGTGAAACTCTGCTGGGCATAATGGGATGTGATGGGAAGTGAAACTCTGCTGGGCATGATGTGATGGGAAGTGAAACTCTGCTGGGCATGATGTGATGGGTATGTGAAACTCTGCTGGGCATGATGTGAAGTGATGGGCATGTGAACCTCTGCTGGGCATGATGTGATGGGAAGTAAAACTGTTGGGCATGATGTGATGGGCATGTGAAACTCTGCAGGGCATGATGTGATGTGATGGGCATGTGAAACTCTGCTGGGCATGATGTGATGGGAAGTGAAACTCTGCTGGGCATGTGAAACTCTGCAGGGCATGATGTGATGGGAAGTGAAACTCTGCTGGGCATGATGTGATGGGCATGTGAAACTCTGCTGGGAATGTGAAACTCTGCTGGGCATGTGAAACCCTGCTGGGTATGTCAGATTCTGGGCTCTGCTGGGTATGTCAGATTCTGGGCCCTGCTGGGTATGTCAGATTCTGGCCTCTGCTGGGTATGTCAGATTCTGGGCTCTGCTGGGTATGTCAGATTCTGGGCTCTGCTGGGTATGTCAGATTCTGGCCTCTGCTGGGTTTATCAGATTCTGGCCTCTGCTGGGTTTATCAGATTCTGGCCTCTGCTGGGTATGTCAGATTCTGGCCTCTGCTGGGTTTATCAGATTCTGGCCTCTGCTGGGTATGTCAGATTCTGGCCTCTGCTGGGTATGTCAGATTCTGGCCTCTGCTGGGTATGTCAGATTCTGGTATGTCAGATTCTGGGCTCTGCTGGGTATATCAGATTCTGGGCTTTGCTGGGTATATCAGATTCTGGCCTCTGCTGGGTACATAAAATTCTGTGAGTTTAACTTACTATTAGCAGTACAACTATGAGTATAAAAATCTAACACTGTGCAGCGCTGTTGTTCACTGGCGCCCGGTTGTCTGATTTACTAGCTCAGTTATACACACACACCTCACATTACTGTATCACAGAGCTCCACAGCAATAAAATTCTAATGTACGGTGTGTATGAGTATTTGAATTTTATTGCTGTGGCGCACTGTGATACGCTCATACACGCTGCGTGTTTTTTTTGGGGGGGGGCAGCATTTCTTCCTTAATAAATAATTACACACAGAGATATTGTGTTTTTACAGTATGTGTAGGATGTGTAATTGTAAAAAAAAAAAGGTAAAATATAATGATTTAGTTGATTTTAGTTTTAGGAGACAAGTCTATGTGTGTGGCTTTTTTTTTGGATGTTGGAGTGGAGAGCAAAATTTCAAGGGGGGGCCCCAAGAAAATATTGACCCAGGGCCCAGTCAATATTAAAGACGGCCCTGAGCGTGATACTTTGCAAGTTGCCAATTAAGTTATTCTATTTTGTTTATCAGGAATGCAATTTGAATTCAGAAAACTTTAATTATAAACACGCAAGATACACAAATAACTGAAGGAAAGCAGAGTACTTTTGATGTCGATTAAATCTGCAAAATGAGTCTCATCAAAACAGTTTGTCACAAATTGCAAAGGTTTTTAAGTCCTAACAGATCTAATAATGAGCATCGTGATGGTGTAAATTAGCTCTTAAAACCTCACTGGCGTCTCTGCCATGTATAATGAAAAGGTTACAGCAGCTCTGAACGCGATTACATCTATAAAATAACCCTTCTTGTTTCATAAATAGTATGACAACAGCTCCTATGATAAATCCATAGGTCTGATAAATCTCAGAGGTCAGTTTTATGCAGTATTAGATTTTGTGGCTTATTTGATTCTTTTCTCCAAAGCTGATTGAAATTGTATTGATTTGTTGGCGCTGGGCCATGCATATTATACTTCACACTCTCTTTACCTTTTAACAGCAAATTAATGTGGTGGGGAGTACGATGCCCAGATATCCATAAGCCACAGAGCTAATTCAAAGTTAAGAATTCCAATATAATTTATAATTATGGCCAGATCTCTACATATAGATGGGAAATTTGTGACTCTGAATCTTAACCCTTTAGGTGCTTTGATGGATGGTGCTTTAGCCTGTGCGTTTTTTTCATGTGTTGATGAAAAAATTACTATTTTCATTGCTGAATGGACAAAGAGGTGTTTTTTTAAAAGCATTTGTGACAATTCAGTTCAATTAACATATTATTGAAGTTACAAACATATAGTGAACCTTGAAAAATATGTCGAAAGGTTTAGAAGAGCCTATTACTAAGTGATGACTTAGAAACAGTCAATATGTGACATGAAATACGGTTCATTTTATTCTGTGCATACACAGAGATTGTATTAAACCCAGATGTAAGAACAGCCTAGTTGGCCTGATCAGATACTGCCCTTGATTTATTAACTACATTTCCGTAATCTATGGAATTTTTTTATTTATCTGATTGTGCAGGTAGGCAGGCTTAGTTCTCACATTCAATTTGTGTGATATCCATTATGTAAAGCCTTGCACAAGCCCACTCCGTGCACAGTTCTCAAGATTATTTATGATCATATATAGCTCTACAGCTGTGGTTTCCCAAGTGGTCATCCATAGATTGCCATCTAGCAGGGATCCTTTATCATTCGATAGTGCATGCTTTCCATAATAACAATGCCTTCTGACATCATCGCAATGCAATATGCACCGCTAGCATGTCTCCTGTTTTATCCCATCTCCTCTCTTATTCCAGATCAATACCTGCCAATATGAATGAAAGATCATTATTATTTACTTCGTAGCTCAGATATAATAAGGTCTGCAAATAATTTGATATAGAAGTTGAGCCCTTGTGCACTTTGCAGGTGATGGTCTGTTCTGATGGTTCATGGCAGGTGTCAACCAGCTTGGCATTACAGATCTTCTGGAATTATATCTTATATGATGCTCATCCACTCATTAACTTGGCAGAGTCTCATGGGTATTGTAGTTCCAGAACATTTGGAGGGCCAAGGTTGCTGACTCCTGGTTTATTAGTTTGACCTGGGTAAAACTACTAAAAAGCAGTAACTAGATTACTTGTGCATTACAAACAAAACCACCTTATGAACCACATGCTGCTGTTTTTTTTTCTTTGAGCAAAGTAATTGCATGTAAAAAGGAAGCACAATGATAGGTTTTCCTCTCTTGATCCCATTTTGTGGATATTTTTCCATGATTCAAAATTTACCAAAATCTACACTTCTACTAGTGCAATGGGCAAAACCTAAATCTTGATGTTCTGAGATACACCCTGCTCTCTTACTGGCTGCTGTGTGTCACTAGAGAGCAGAACCAGGCAACACTGCAGCCTGTTGTTTTTGTTTGTTTGTTTTTTCACATGTCTTCCAACATTAAGTGCAGCCTGCATATATATTATGGATATCTGTGTGTGATAGGAGCTGCATTGTATCTGATATAGCCCTCACTGCAGACTGCAAGCATCAGATACATTGTTGCTGCTATCACTCACAGGTATACATTATCAGGGTTATTCAGAGAGCGTGAAAAGCAGGAGAATGACTGGAGAATGACAAATTCTAGGTCAAAATAGCCGATTTGGAAAGTGAGATGAATGGGAGAGTTTTTCTGGTTTGGCTATTTTGACCCAGAATTTTCCATTCTCCAGTCATTCTCCTGCTTTTCACCGCTCTCTGAATAACCCAGTAAGTGTATGTAGCGATGTCTTGTTAAGACTATAAGATAGATGTTAACTGCAGCCTGTGCTTTGCAGGACGCTGGCAGGGCGTGTGAAGCTGGGAGGGCATGACACATTCAGGCTGTGAGGGCTGGATGTGGGAGTTGCTCTCGGTTTGGGAGGGCAGTGTGCTGAGAGCCAGGAGTGACATCAGAGGAAGGGGTGGCTCTAGTGGCAGTACCAGGAAGACAGCACAGAGAGAGGATACAAACAGTGTGTGTCATGGTTCAGACTGTGATTGATGCAGCAGGTGCGGTAGTGAGCCCAAGATGCAGTGAGGCAGGTTTGCAGAATAAACAAAGTTTATTAAATAATAAACACCAGAACATAAAGATCTGATCTGAATCTGAACACGACAATAGAGGAGACTGGGCACAATGGGGAATAGCTATAGGAGGAGGAGAGGAGATGCAGGAAAAGGAGGTTGAGGCCAAAGGGACGCCTGAGAGTAGTGGGAAGGGAGGTTATGGAGAACAGATTATGAGAACAGTTAGAAAGCAGGAGAAATGAGGGATAGCAAGAGGAGATTAAGATACTGGAGAAGTGAGCAGAAAGAGACAAAGGGAACTTAATAAAGGGGGGCAGACAATGTATAAAGAATAACACTAGACAATAATACAGACAACAGATACACTGGCAAGGTACAGATATGGATAATGCAAAGGAGTGGTCGTTGGCAAAGCAGGGGTCTGGGCAAGGGAGCAAGCAGGGTGGTCAAAGTCCAAAATCAAGGGGTCTGGTAGCCAGGGGTTCAAGATGGGGGAAATCAGGAAGCACAGGGGGGGTTACCGGATTGCAGGGTAAATGTCCAGGGAATAGACAGAGTCCTCTCAGGAAGGTCTGGATTAGGAGAGTTCAGGATTCAGCTCTGCAATGCAATACAGTCTGGGACTTCAATGAGGAAGTCCAGAGTAGAGGGTGTGACTTCCTTAAATGCAGGACTGATTAGGGAGGATGAAGGGCAGGTGAGGTTCCAGGGTGAGAATGTCAGAGTCCAGGAATGTGTATAGTCTGATATAATGTCCTGGAACCTGCATAGGGCATGCAGGATGTGGCATGAAAAGGGAGCGCCAGGGGGTCAGGGCCTCCAGGACCTGACAGTGTGTCTCCCCTTGTGTTGACTGCTGCAATAAACGTATGTTGAACCCAGCCCGCTGTGTTTTTTGGATATCATGAGATGGTGTCAGAAGTTCTTACCTGTGCATCTGTTATGATCTGTGAAGATGTCTAAGTTCACCCCACAAGGGCCTTTTCATTTCTCCCAGCCTGCAGCATGACCTACCTGCCAGCAGAGGTTTGCATGCTTCAGGATTACTTCTAAGCTAGATAAGGAGAGTGGTGAAGTACAGGTTAATTCTCTTTTCTTTTCTATGTGGAGTCTGCGTACAATATGTTTACATTCCATGAAGGGAAAGAATTTGCCTTTGAGACAGTCATTGATAAGCTCAGCACCCATTTGCCCAGGAGGAATGTGATTTATGAGAGAAGCTGTTTCCACAAGCGGGGGTCAGAAGCGGTTGGATTCTACAGGCTCATTGGACGCTGTAACTGCGCTCATGGAATGAAGATGCTATGTCCTGCTAAAGACAAGAGGTGCAGGAAGTGCAATAGAGTCAACCATTCTGAGATGGTTTGCAAATCGGAGTCTGTTAAAAAGATGCATCTGGACAGTGACCAGGAGACCCAAGAAGTGTCCTTTTTAGGGTCTGTGATTAACCAGTCCGGCTCTGAAGAAGAATGGCGTATTACACTCACATTGATGGGTGCAAGGATTGCTTTTAAAATTGATATGGGAGTGCACATTACTGTTATTTCTTTTGCAACGTTCATGAAACTGCCACGATGACCACGGCTTGAGGAAGTTACGTTAAAAGTGCACAGCCCTGGAGGCTGCATCGATTGTGCAGGGAGATTTCTTGCTAGCAGTGAGTACAAAAAGAAAAAAAATTACTCTGTGGGTGAATGTGATCAGAAGACACTGTGTTAATAACCTATTGAGCTGGAATGTAGCCTGGGCCTTGTTGCGCAAGTGCACGAGATCACAAAGGATATGTTTGGAGACCTTAGACTGCGGAATTGTGAGCCGGTCCGAATAGAGGTAAATGATGATGCTATCCTGTACAGTATTGCTGCACCTGCGTAGGATTCCATTTCCACTTATGCCCCAAGTTGAGGCTGAACTTTTAAGAATGAAGATTATGGACTTTATTGAAGAAGTCACTGAAGCTACTGACTGGTGTGCTCCTATTGTACCTGTTGCTAAGAAGAATGGAAAAGTTCGTATTTCTGTAGATTTGATATGCCTGAACGAAGCTGTAAAGAGGGAGAGATTTGTACTGCCGACATTGGAAGACATAGCTCCGAGGTAGTCAGGGGCTAAATTCTTTTCCACGCATGATGCTTCCAGCGGTTTCTAGCAGATACCCCTTGACCCAGAGAGCTGTAAGCTGACTATGTTTATTACTCTGGTAGGTCAGTTTTGCTTCCGCAGACTTCACTTCGGTATATCGTCCACCCAGGAGATCTTCCAAAGGGAGATGAGTTCCCACCTGAGGGACCATGAGGGCACGGTGGTAGTTATGGACGACATCCTCGTGTACGGGCCCACTCTAGAAGAGCACGATCAGCAACTGCAGCGTTTACTGCAGACCGTAAGAGAGTCAGGACTGAAACTGAACAAAGATAAATGCCACTTTGGGATAACAGAACTGTGCTACTTTGGCCATATTATCAGCGGAGATGGTATTAAGCCAGATGCTAGTAAAGTTCTCGTTATTGAGCAATTGAAAAGCCCTTCAGATGTTAATGAACTGAGACAAATACAGGGCCTTGTGAATTATTTGGGCAAGTTTCTAACAGAACTGTCTTCAGTGTTGCATCCTATTATAGAATTGTTGAAGAAGGTCGTTGCTTGGACCTTGGGACCTCCACAGGAGGAGGCCTTTGCACTTGTCAAGTCCATGTCTGGTCTACTCTGGTGCTGGGGTTCTATGACCCTTCTAAAAAGACTGGTTAGCACGGATGTGCTTTCAGTTATAGATTAGGAGCAGTCCTTCTGCAACTGAACGATGGCAAGCTACTGCTCTCATACACTAACTGCAGCAGAGGCAAAATACGCTCAGATAGAAAAGGAGTGTCTGGCTGGAGTTTGGGCCTGTGAGAGCTTTTAACATAATCTGGTGGGCTTGGAAAGGTTTAGTCTGGAGACTGACCACAAGCTGCTGGTTCCATTGATAAAGGTGCCTTGTCAATGTCATAGGAGTTTGAGATGCCAGAGACTTCTGATGCGGCAACTCAGATTCAATGTTCGGACTGTGCATGTGCCGGGGAAACAACTGGTGGTGGCGGATGCACTCTCCAGGCTCCTGCTGACTGCAGCTGAAGAATTATCGACAGAATCAGATTAGAAGATGTACGTGGATTCAATTTTGGGTCCAAGTCCTTCTCTTCAGGGAAATTGGAGCAGAGAAAGAGAGAGACACATCTAAATACTAATCTCCATGTGGTCATAAACTACATAAAGAGCGGCTGGCCCAAGAGCTGAGCAGTTTGGATGCCGCTGAGTGGTTTCCAGTCAGAGAGAGCGCACCTTACTGAATTAGAAGATTTGGTGCTGTTTCAGGGCCGTATCATGGTACGTAACGGTATGCGTCAAGAAATGTTAAGTCATGATGGTCATTTGGGAATTTCTAAATGTATAGAGAGAGCTGCCTCTGCGGTGTGGTGGCCTGGGATCAGCACTGATGTTGCAGAATATGTACCAAGATGTGCCTTTTGCTGTGAACATCAGCCTACACAGAGAAAAGAGCCTCTAATTTCTACCCCACTGCCTGCGGGCCCTTGGCAGAAGATTGCTTCTGATTTATGTGAGCCCACCAGGAAAAAAAATCTGGTATTTTGAGATTGCACCATTAGTTGAGACGACCAGCATGGCCGTCATCACACACTTAAAGAGCATGTTTGCAAGGTGGGGTATACCTGCTGAGTTGGTGAGCGACAACGCAATGCAGGTCGCTTCTGTGGAGTTCAGATCCTTCAGTGGAAAATATGATTTCCTCCATTCAACTCCCAGTCCACGTTACCCCCAGGCCAATGGGATGACTGAAAGGGCAGGACAAACTGCAAAGTTCATTTTGAAACAACCAGATCCTTATTTGGCCTGCCTATCTTATAGGGAAATGCCTATTTAGGCCATGGGATGTAGCTCTGCTCAGTTAATGATAGGAAGACAGATTCGTACCATGCTGCCGTTGGTGGGTGCATTCCGGCTTTCCTCCCCGTTCTGTCAGAGAATGATCAGAGGAGGGAAGAGGAAGCTAAGTGGAACTACAGAGTCTATTATGATAGGAGACACTCTGCGTGCCCTCTGCCTGAGCTCTACCTGGGGACAAAGTGTCAGAGTCAAACCGGATGATGAAAGAATGTGGAAGACACCAGCCATAGTTGTAGGGTGGGCTACTGAGCCAAGGTCCTATGTGTACCGCACAGAAGGAGGGACTGTTGCCCGCTTCAATAAACGTCACCTTCAGCCGGTTCCTGAGCAGCTACGTGCTGAGAATTTGCAACTGCAGCCGGTGGAGTCTCCGGTCTTAAGAGGTGCACCGCCCAACAACGGGATTCTGGCAAGAATACATCACTGCCTCCATTGGAGTCACAACCACTCTCACACGTATCTGGAGAAAGTTATTGCAAAATGACTTTGAGTGGTAGAGTTGAGAAGCTTCCAGCATGCTACATAGATTAGCACTGTAGTCAGAACAGTGGCTGGAAGAATGGGCAGAATAATTCCATAGTCACTGTGGACTAGGGTAGTCTACCCCGTTGTCCAAGATAGCATTGTACATTTATTTGTGTGTTGTATTTGTGTGTGCTTCTGTTCATTTGTATTATTGTCCGTTTAAGAAAAATGTATTGTTATTGAAAAAGGGGATAGGTGTTGAGTCAGAAGTGACATCAGAGAAAGGGGTGGATCTAGTGGCAGTACCAGAAAGACAGCACAGAGAGAGGATGCAAGCAGTGTGTCTCCCCTTGTGTTAACTGCTGCAATAAACACATTCCGGTGGAATTTTGGTGCTCTTTGAATAACCCCGATAGAGTAAAATCGTTCCTTAACTAATACATACAAAGAGAAAAACAAAGCACATGTAAGATATCAGCAACATAAAATATTTAACATAAAATTTTTCTTTTTTTGGTGGTAGTGTCCCTTTAAGAGGTAACGCCTCATGATGAGTGGTGGAGATGACAAAAGTTATAAACCTCACTTAAAGGAAGGTTTTCTAATAACATTTGTGCCAATGTGATTGAGACATAAATTAACACTAATTGAAAGGACAAAAAACATTTGTCTTGCAAAGCAGGATGGCATTCATAAACTTGAGAGTGCAAAACAACACAATCACATGAGTAACAATCCTGCAACAGTTGTTTGTTTACTGTTAATGAACTCTTGTGCTTGCCATTGGAAAACAAGATTCTGTAGAGAGACTCCAATCATTAATTCAGAACATCAAAAGCTATTGTACTTAAGATACCGTTGACACTAAAAAAAGATACCTTTAGGAATGCTGAAAGAATGTGAGCGACCTTGGTTTTACCTTCAGTAATAGACACTCATTAGCAACATAACATCATCCTGTTCTCTTTTCATGTTTGCTAAATCTGTGCCTTGCTTCTGAACATGCCTCTGTTTCTAGAAGTCGGAAACCTCTGTTTGCTTATTTTCTCCTATCTCCTGCTAAATGATCCACAGGGGAGAAAAAGAAAACACTGTAAGTCTTTAAAGTTTAATGTTAAACTGCAGTTTAGTAATGTTACCAGTGAAGTCACTAAACAACATTGTACCTTTAATTATTCAGGATTATCTTCACAAAGGGGTTTTCATAGATTCGCAAAATTGGAAACCCTTGTGTGCAAGTCATATATTTAATCAGATGCTGCTGAAAATATTGAGATTTAAAACACTCATATTTGGAATTAAACATGTTAATAATTTAGATTTTGTGTGGAACATCACAATGAAAAGCTGAATGCAAGAACCTCACAGGGTATTCGTGAAATATCATTAATAATAAGAAAACAAGAAAAACTGTTTGACTAACTGGAACACTTTATAGGATGCTGTGCTAGGAGATTATTCATGTAGTGGATGGTTACTAAGAAATTAAAGTTTTTTTTATACTGTTGTCATTTTACTGTTCACAATAATGTTGTTATGTGGTAAAGTAACACATAAGGGGTTATTCAAAGAGAGCCGAATTGGCTCCAAAATTGCACTGAATGGTGAATTTCCCCGTACGGTGCAATTTCGTGGCAATTCGGCTAGTCAAAAACTGTCAATACCACAAATATTGGCCAGTGTAATATGGTGCGTGTTCAACGGCAGTGAACTTCCCATAGAGAAGCAATGGTTAATATATTCAGAGAACACCGAACAGCAAAGAAATGTCAATGAAATGCCCTGATTTTCGGTGCTTTCATTCGTCAGGTTTAATCATAGCTTCCATTGTAAAAAATATTCCTGTTTTTATTAAATATCTATAAAACGGTTTATTCTTTTAATTCGCAGCAAAAAGTCTCTTTATTTTTTTCAGCAAATTTTATTTTAGATAGCGTTTTTTTTTCTGTAACAGACTTTTTAATTATTATTCATATAAATATTAATTCCAGGTATTTTTGTGTAGTAGTTTTTTTTGCAAACAGCTTTTAAAAGTTGCAGTGTGTGTGTGTGTTTTTTTTTTTCTTTACCCCGTTCATCGGCTGTTCGGCGGATCGTTGGCTGTTTTCAGGTACATCTTTTGAAAGCCATTTGTCACTTCAAGCAAATGTCACAAAAAAGTGTTAGGAGGGCACATGCATTTTAATGGCGGGTTTCACACAGCAAATAGTGGCCACCAACTCCTCCAAATCCAGTGAAAACAATACTGTAGGAAATCTGTAGTGTTGGTTGAAGTAAAACAATGCTTTGGCTCTGGAACAGGAACACACCGGGTTCCGTCCAAAACTCCAGGACCAGAAACAGCCCATTATTTCTCCGTCCCAGAACCACGCCAGGAGACCCACAGTCACCTACCAGACTACCCGACTCATAGCCCTGACATTGCAGAGAAATTCTCCAGTGAAGCAAAGTTTCCTCACACATCACCAGTGAGACGTGATCTTTAGTAAAAGCAGGAATAGACTGACTTTATTTACAGGGTCCCCAGTTGCAAAACCAGACATGGGGAATGTATAGAAAAACAATGGAAAGCACGCACCCGTGTTTCCATGCTGTAGAGCCTTTCAATAGAATAGCCTCCCCCTCCCACACATACACAATGTTGAAACACAGTCTAAAGCATTGGTTCTCAAACCTGTCCTCGGGACCCTCTAACACGCCAGATTTTGCAGATCACCTTAGGGAAATGCAGACTGAATCCTACAATCACTGAGCAGCAAATCATATTAACTGTGCTGTGCTTCAGATATCTGAAAAACCTGGCCTGTTAGGGGGTCCTGAGGACAGGTTTGAGAAAAACTGGTCTAAAGCAAGGGGGTGGGGAGAACTAGTTTAAGCCAGTTCTTGGGGGTGGTTAAACTAATATAAACAAACAGCTCCTAGAACTGCAATATTTTTAAGTTTTCATCATTTGGAATCCTAGAGGGTCATTAGGATCCTCTTGGTTCAGGTTTGGCCTCTGTAGCCAAGTCTTTTGGAGCCCTGGTGCTCCACATGTTTTTTTGCGATGTTATATGCTTTATGTATACGGGTCTCGATGTGTGTGTAGCGGTTCACTGGCGCGACCCTTTGGTACAGGTTGCGCTTTTATTATTATTTTTTCTTCCCTTTTTTTCCCACACAAGTACCCCCAAGGTTGGGGTCTCATTCCCTGCTCCGTTATGGTGGGGCGGAGCGTCCGACGTAGTATGGATGTGGCGCCCCGTAGGAAATTGATGACGACACCATATCACTGGAAAAGCGGATGTAAACGCATGCGTTCCAGGATGGAACGCGGAAACGGATGTTGGCAGAATTAATGCGTTCCACTGTGGATCACGGACATGGGTCTCCATACACACTGACGGATTTACTGATAGCCGCACCTGCTCCCACCCACCTGAAATGAGTGGCGACAATCAACCACTTAGAAAGACCAGATGCCTTCCACACTGGGTTATAAATACCAACCCTATTAGGGGGAGCGCACCTATATTATTGTATTTTGTATTTTTTATTATTTTGTATTTTTACTTTATTCTTATTTTCCTGACAACTGATGAAGCCCTAAAGGGTGAAACGCGTTTTGATATCTGTTATTTTATTGTTTCTGTCCTTTATTTTATGTTTAAATAAAACGTTTTAATAGTAGGACAGAATTTTTTCTTTCACTCATTGAGTTTTGTAGATTTCTACAAGCTAAGATAAGCCACGACCTGTGAACATCCAGGATCCCAAAGGAAAACTTTGGAGACTATAGGAGAACCTATGGACAACTCAGGATCCTGAAAGGACACCAAGGCTGTGAGACGGGTCTACCCCTGTGAGCTACTGGGTGAGCTACGTAAACACCCACAGGCGAGGTGATCGAGCCTAACGAGGCTCTGGAAAGTGTGAGTGGATCCATCTCCCCCCTTTTCTTTTTCTCTTTTTGTAACTGGACTTCACTATTATACTTTTTTTCTTTTTTAGGATCATTTTGACGAACTTTGAGTCATCCCACACAGCTACTCATATTGTATGGTACTTCCTCTCTGAATCATTTTATGCCTACCCCCATTTACTTTTAGATATCTCCCCTATACCGCGTACGCGGACACGCCGAACACCGATTTTCCCCTCCTTTAAGCATCAGTTCAAGCATATGTGATATTTAAAAAATAGACCTACAACCATTGAAATCATTATTAAATAACAAAATGTAGTTACAGTTGTGTTCAAAATTATTCAACCCCCATTGCTGTAAAGGGTTTTAGGGAATTTAGTGTACATTTGTAATTGTATTCAGAATGAAATCCTGCAAGGACTTTTTAAAGAACCATATGCAACTAAAATGACATCAATTGGTTTTGTAATACAGTAGTAAATGTTTATTTTGTGAATTCTTCATTGACACAATTATTCAACCCCTTAACCCTTTCGCTGCTGAGGCTTTTCCCGCCCCTATGCTGAGGTCATTTTTACCTGTTTTGCGCATCATGTTTAAACGTGTTTTGAAGGCTTATTTTAGTATATGACCCAGACATATTATATATTGTTCTTTCCGTCAGACTCAGTAGATTCATAATATGTCATTATTATATGTATACGTTATGTCATGTCTGTATATTATAACAAAAAATGCAATAAAATATGTATTTTCAATAATTTACAATGTGTAAAGTGTTTTTTTCCACATTTTAACATGCGAGCAATTGCGGTTATATTTTGTATGGGGTGCGCTTGTTAAAAAAATTAGAGATGGGGTCTCGTTACATTTTTTTTTGGGGAAAATGACACTATTTTTAACAAACGCACCGCATACAAAAATTGTTAGTGCAGCATCATTGTTCACATTATAATTGAAATGGGAACAATATTGCTGCATTAACAAACCAAAAAAAATAAAAAAAAAGTGTTTATTTTTTTTTTTTAATTTTTTTTTTAAATTTTTTTTTTTTTTTATTTTTCATTTTTTTTTTTTTTACAAAATAT
The DNA here is from genome assembly GCA_009667805.1 of Leptobrachium leishanense. Classification (NCBI taxonomy): domain Eukaryota; kingdom Metazoa; phylum Chordata; class Amphibia; order Anura; family Megophryidae; genus Leptobrachium; species Leptobrachium leishanense. Next base: position 207,247,087 of record CM019064.1, read on the forward strand.
TTCACTTTCATGTTTGGTATCGTTGGAACGGCCATGCTCTGGCCGATCCAACGATACCAAAATTTAACCCCTAGCTGCCACGGATCGGGAGATAGGGAGTTCATTGGAACTCCCTATCTCCACAGTTGGTGGCAGTTAGGGGTTAAGTCTAGGACTGGCGTCATCGTGCTACGCACGATGACGCCAGTCCTCTGGGGGAGTTCCCGGAGGCTTGGCCGACATCCAAGATGTCGGCCAGCTCCGGGAAAGGATCGCGAACCGGCGCTTTTCAGCGCCGATTCGCGATCCAGCTCCCCAGGGGTTAATGCCAGGCATCATTTGGAAGGGCAGGCTGTGCCCTTCCAAATGATGCCTGGGTTAACCCCCTGTGCGCCGCCGATCGGGAGGGAGAGAGGTCCGAAGGACCTCCCCCCCCTCCCTTTCAGGCGCCTCCTCCGCACATGCGGGGGGGGCGCCTGAATTAGGTGTCATCGCGCCCCCGCGATGACACCTAATTCTGGCGGCTGCTGGTCCGGATGCCGGGCTGACATCCAGGATGTCAGCCCGCACCGGAGGGGCGAGCGATCGGCCAGAATCCGGCCGAACGCTGACCCCAAAGGGAGGACGCGCTCAGCGCGTCCTCCGCATACCAGCGAAGTGGTTAAAGACTACCACTCTGAAGAACAGAGGTTCATTCAAGTGTTTTCAAGCCGCATAGAGTTGTCTATTCCTTCTTTATTTCTTTTAATTGATTTGTTGATTGCATATAATGTTAGCCAAATTTCCATGTGTATAGTGTAGAATCACATCGTGCTCCTTCAGACTGATGTATGAGGGCATTATTCCAATTCTGTTTAATCTAGATGTACAGTTGTGTTCAAAATTATTCAACCCCCACTGAAATTGAGTGTTTTGGCCAGTTTGACATTGATTTTGATCATTCAGTCATCTTGCTTACAATTAAATCAAAGAGGCACGTGTAGGTCAGACAAATATAACATAATATTTATAATGAAATAACCACAAATGTCTTTTCTCTGCTCACATCATTATCAGTTTTATTCAACCCCCAAGTGACATTCAATCTTATAACTATAAAAGGATGTTGTACTAAGTACTAACAGCTTTTAAACGTGAAGCATAGCTTGACACAAGTGTCTTGCAGCGATCTACGGGTATCTTCGCCCATTCGTCATGGGCAAAAGCCTCCAGTTCAGTCACATTCTTAGGCTTGCGCACTGCAACTGCTTTCTTTAAGTCCCACCAGAGGTTCTCAATCGGATTTAAGTCTGGTGACTGCGATGGCCACTCCAAAATGTTCCAGCCTTTAATCTGCAACCATGCTCTAGTGGACTTGGAGGTATGCTTGGGATCATTGTCCTGTTGAAAGGTCCAACGTCTCCCAAGCCTCAGGTTTGTGACGGACTGCATCACATTGTCATCCAATATCTCCTGGTACTGAAGAGAATTCATGGTACCTTGCACACGCTGAAGCTTCCCTGTACCTGCAGAAGCAAAACAGCCCCAAAGCATGATTGACCCCCCGCCATGCTTCACAGTAGGCAAGGTGTTCTTTTCTTCATAGGCCTTGTTCTTCCTCCTCCAAACATAGCGTTGATCCATGGGCCCAAACAGTTCTAATTTTGTTTCATCAGTCCACAGAACACTATCCCAAAACCTCTGTGGTTTGTCCACATGACTTTTGGCATACTGCAGTCGACTCTTCTTATTTTTTGGAGACAGCAAGGGGGTGCGCCTGGGAGTTCTGGCATGGAGGCCTTCATTACGCAGTGTGCTCCGTATTGTCTGAGCTGAAACTTCAGTACCCACATCTGACAAATCTTTTCTCAGTTCCTCAGCAGTCACACGGGGACTTTTCTCCACTCTACGCTTCAGGTAGCGCACAGCAGTCAAAGTCAGCATCTTCTTTCTGCCACGACCAGGTAGCGTTTCAACAGTGCCCTTTGCCTTGAATTTGCGAATGATGCTTCCTATGGTCTCTCTTGGTATGTTTAACATCTTTGCAATCTTCTTATAGCCATTGCCCTTCCTGTGAAGAGTAATCACCTCTTCTCTTGTCTTCCCGGACCATTCTCTTGACTTCACCATGTTTGTAACCACACCAGTAAATGTCTAGAAGGAGCTGAGCATCACAGTCATTTTAAAGCTGCCTAATTGGTGCTTATTATGCTTTATTGCTGCTCCGTGACATCCACAGGTGTTTTCAATACCTGATTGAAAACACTTGAATGAACCTCTGTTCTTCAGAGTGGTAGTCTTTAAGGGGTTGAATAATTGTGTCGATGAAGAATTCACAAAATAAACATTTACTACTGTATTACAAAACCAATTGATGTCATTTTAGTTGCATATGGTTCTTTAAAAAGACCTTGTAGGATTTCATTCTGAATACAATTACAAATGTACACTAAATTCCCTAAAACCCTTTACAGCATTGGGGGTTGAATAATTTTGAACACAACTGTATATTGTACGGAAAGTCTATTATATATAAGTTTTATATATTTTATATAAGAAAATGGTCAATGGTTCTTTCTTACTTGGAAGGTTCTGGGATGCAGTCAGAAGGATGTTTTTTTTCTGTGCACAAACAAATGCAAATGTATTCTTTCACATTTCAATAAGTGCTTTGCTAAAAATACCCAACACTTTGGGACGAAATCAATATTTTCTGAAGCTGCCAACAGCTGAAGAAATCTTGTTGATATGAAAGCTGGTTTTTGGCCACTGCCTGTACTACTGAATTAGACTCTTCTTCAACAGGGATCATAAGATGAATGATGCTGTTATTCAATATTTAAATGTTTATCCGTGAGATCTACAGCAGGGCTTCCAAAACCATTACGTTCTCACATCATTTTGTGGATTATTATCTACAATGTCTTGAGGAATTAAGAATGATTGCTTACAAGAATTTTATAATGGTAAAAGAAAGAGTTCCATTATATAAAGGTTGCATTATGTTCATTAGAAGATTGTAACCCTGTAGAGGTTAATTTTATTCTGCTTATAATTCCAATGGACTGTCTACCATTGAAACAATTATTAGGAACATAAAAGCATAATTTTGTAAATGGGTCTGTGCCATTTTAATAAATTTATACCAACTGTTAGATATTTTTTGTTGTTGATGTTTACATTTGATTGACACCCACTGGAGCATTATTGGGTTTAGACCGGCTTTGGATATGTTATTCAAAGCTAATTGTCCAATGTTTCTCAATGCAGAAACAATGAGAAGCATCTGGCTGGTTGCTGTCACTCACACACCTTTTGTCAGAGCGATGGCTTCTGTAGCCCCCTGGTAGAACTCATACGGAGACTGCAGTGCAAAATGGAACAAAAAACTCAATACCTCATTCAGGATTGTATTTTAATATGTGCGTTCATCCTGATAAGGTTATTCCAGGACATTTAATTTTTCTGTAAGAACACCTCTGCAACTCTTGTTGACAATCTTTGAGGGCTAGTGTCATGCATGTTGGATCAACATACCTCCTTTGCATGGATGTGCATTAATCACGATGCAAATTGATTTCAGTGGCTTTTTCTCTTAACCAGAGTGAAAATATCCTCAAATAATAGTCCACTGTTGGCTTTCAGGGACAGATTTAAACCACAATGCAATACAAGCGTACTTTACTACATGGTAAAATATATTAATTTGGTGAAATCTTTATCTAAATTGGAATAATAATAATAGTTAAAACAAGGTCTGATCTGTTACAATTTTATATCTCAATATGAAGTAATTCGTTATGACCTTACAAGAATGACCTTTACTGCTTACCCCATAATAGTTCCTCATTTGAAATGCCTTAAAGCAGTTCAATGACCCAAATCTCTGCTTTTCTCTTTAAGGAGTCTTGTCAGAGAAAGAAAAATTAATTATTTTGCAGCATGAGACTCAGCAATGGCATTATTTGAGATGCAGATATAGATCTATCTCCTCACAATGAATTTCTGACTCCCTGGACCATTTATAGTTTAATTGGAAAGTGAGTTCCCTATACAGTCTGGATAGTGCGTTCAAATTGGATTTGACATGTGTTACTCGATGAAGGCAGAATTTGCCAAGCTATAGTACAGACTAAATTCCTATAGGCACTATCTACCAATAAGTGGGAGAATTGACCAGAATATTAGTCCTAAACAAAGGAAAAACCACAAAGACACCCAAAATCACACACATATAAACCAACATAGTAACATTAATGCTCTATAACCGTGGAGACACAGGTTCGAATCCCGGCAAGAGCACCTCTCCAGTAAGTGTCCTTGGGCAAGACACCTAACAGTACATACTCGCCCCCAGGACGTACTTGAAAACAAGAGAAATCTCAATGTATCCTTCCTGGTAAAATACTTTCTAAAAAAAAAAAAATGTTATGCTAACTTTTCCTACAAAGATCCTCAGTATTCCATCTACTACATTGCACTCTATAACGTAATCATGTGTAATTTAGGATTAAAATGAGATAACGTTTAAGAGTTATATGTATGCAATTCAGTTAAGTCCCATTCGATGTTCGGCCCAGTCATCGGAAATTCAAATCGATCAGAATTCCGAATCGACTATAGGGGTTATTCAGAGAGAGCGATCTGGTCCCCAAATGGCACTGAACAGTGAATTTCCCCTTACGGTGCCATTACGGGGCCATTCAGCTATTCAGAGTGCAGACAGTTCGGCAAATTTTGGCAAACTGTCAGCCAGTACGGTGCCTGTTCAAAGGCAGTGAACTTCAGTGATAGAGTGGCAGTGATAGAGAAGCAATTGTTAATCTAATCAGAGAACACCGAACAGCAGTGAAAAGTTGCCGAAGTGCCCTGATGTTCGGTGGTTTCATTCGGCAGGTTTATTCAGGCGAATCCATAGGTTTCAATGTTAAAAATATTCCTGTTTTAACTAAATATCTAATAAACTGTTTATTATATTAATCTGCAGTAAAAAGTCTCTTTATTTATTGATTTCTTAAGGATCTTTTAGGCATTTTTCGGCATAAATTTTTTCCTCTTTTTTGTTAAAAGCTTTTCTTCTTTTTTCTGTAACAGTCCTTTTTATTATCATTCATGGGACCTTATATGTTAATTTCAGCTGTTTTCGTTCAGTCGTTTTTTATGCAAACAGCGTTTAAATTTTTACACTTTTAGGTGTATTTTTTTTTTAACCCGTTCATCAGCATGTCGACTTTTTCCGACAGCTGGTCTGCGCTGTGATCGGTGGCTTTTTCCAACGTATTTGGCGTGTTTTTTGTGGCGGTTTCGGCGGGTTTGTGGCGGGTTTTCTCTGCACTCCGGGACCCTCCGCGAATGCTGAATTCTCCGCAGGGTGGGGAACTTTGATTCCCCAAAGTGGAGGGAAGTGCAGGGAACGAGAGAGCACCGAAATGGGCGGCAACATTTCAGTGCTCTCTGAATAAACCCCTATATCTAAACCAATCGTTCTCCGAATAAAAATTATGTACCCTGAATAGATCCAAACTGATCATGGTTATAATTGTTTCGATCTGAATATACTGGGATCTAAACATATGAATCCAGAATATTATAAATTATTGAAAGAAATGCTAACACCGCTCTATGTCTCTATTGAAACCTATGTAAGAAATTATGACCCTCTTACGGGGTTTACTGTTTGGGGATTGTGGACAAAAAATAACACTCAGGCAAGTGTAAGTAAAAATAATAAATTGATATTATTGTATGTAAAACAAGCAAATCACAAAAGAACAAATAATTCACATAAAACAATATAACTCAATGTTATGGACAATATCTAACAGGAAAGTTTAAGGAAAAATCTGCAAAGAATCACAATGCACCAAAACATAAAAAAAAAACAAGAAGCAATGTTTTAGTAAATTGTTAAGGCTACAATGAAATAATAGTCTACCACAACAGTCCTAACACTCTAGCTTGCATTTACCACCATGTGAATTTAAGTCTTACCCTAGGCAATACACAAGGCATTATTCAATACACTCCAATAGACAGACATCAGAGGGAGAAACATTAATTACAGTATACTTACCATCCAAGCCTTACTGCAGTAGTTCAGTCCCAGAAGTGGCCTCCTTGGATCTCCCCCCTCAAATCAAAAGGTCTCTTATACAGATGATACCCCTTGATCTCCGCCCCCCAGCTATTCTAGAAAATTCTAGTAGTGAGAGACCAGTTGGGGAAGACTCTTACAGGGTTATTCAGAGAGCGTGAAAAGCAGAAGAATGACTGGAGAATGAAAAATTCTAGGTCAAAATAGCCGATTTGGAAAGTGAGATGAAAGGGAGAATGTTTCTGGTTTGGCTATTTTGACCTAGAATTTTTCATTCTCCAGTCATTCTTCTGCTTTTCACGCTCTCTGAATAACTCTGTTAGAGATACTAATCATTTCTTTTGTAGTCCGGTCTTGAGACAGGTGTTGTTTACCCTTTCTGACTACTCTTAGGTGTTGTAAAATGTAAACAGCTCTCTGGACCCTTAACCCCTTAGTGACCGGGCGGTTTTACACAAATCCGTCTTTTAGTGACCGCTGCTGTTTTTACGTTTCTGCGCTGTTAGTGTTTAGGTCAAATTTTCCTCTTACTCGTTTATTCAACCCACACATATTATACACAGTTTTTCCCGCCATTAAATGGACTTTTTAGAAATACCATTATTTCCATCATATCCAATAATTTACTATAAAAAAAATATGAAATATGAGGAAAAAATGGTAAAAACACACTTTTTCGTAATTTAATCCCCAAAATCTACAACCACCCAAAAAGACCCCGGCTAAATAGGTTCAAAATTTTGTTCCGAGACTAGAAATACCCAATTTTTACATGCGTTTGCTTTTTAACCCCTAAACTGCTGAGACAGTTCACCTATGTGCGCTGCGCTCATTCTGACCATTTTGTGCTAATTATTTTTAGATGACAGCCTAGGTCCTATTTAATTAACCCCCCCCAGACAAAATTTTTTTAATTTTTTTTATTTTATTTAGAAACATAGAAACATAGAAAAATGTCGGCAGATAAGAACCTTTCGGCCCATCTAGTCTGCCCAATTACATGGATACTTTACCTGGATTTATCTTTTTGTTTAGGATAGCCTTATGATTATCCCATGCCTGCTTAAATTCAATTACTGTTTTGGCCTCTACCACTTCAACTGGAAGACTGTTCCATGTATCCACCACCCTCTCAGTAAAATAATGCTTTCTGATGTTACTTTTAAACCTTTGCCCCTCTAATCTAAGACTATGTCCTCTTGTTTTGCTACTTTGTTTCCTTTTAAATATACTCCCTTCCTCTACCTTGTGGATTCCCTTTACGTATTTAAATGTTTCTATCATATCTCCTCTGTCTCGTCTTTTTTTTCCAAGCTGTACATGTTAAGATCATTAAGCCTTTCCTGGTAACTTTTCTCCTTCAAGCCATACACCATTTTAGTAGCCCTTCTCTGACCTCTCTCTAAGATTTTTTTATTATTATTATTATTTTTTAAACCAAACCTGGTCATGTTTGGTATCATTTGAAAGGCCATAATCAGGCCTTTCAAATGATGTCAAATATGACCATCTAGCTGGATCGGGAGATAAAGGGATCCTTAGGATCCCCTTATCTCTACATGGCAGCTAGATGGTTAACTGGCCCACTGACATCCTCACACATATGGTGAGGTTGTCAGTGGGTGGGGGAGGGCCTGGAGGCTTGGCTGACATCCAAGATGTCAGCCCCCCTCCAGGTTCGAATCCCGTTTTGGCGCCAATTGGCGCCGAAACGTGATCCGGCGGCAAAACAGTTAATGCTATACCCCGCCGAAAAGGGGAGACTCTCCCCTTTTCAGCGGTGTAAAAAGCATCTCCCTAGCTGCAATGGTTGGGGAGATAGAGCCCCCCCTCCCCTCCATTGCTTTGCATGGGGACGCCTGCTGATGACGTCACCACGCAGCGTGGCGACGTCATCAGCCTTGCCTGCCCATGTAAATCACATGGGCAGGCTTCCTCCCTCCCGAGGGATCCAGCGAGGGGAGGGGGATTAGGCGCCGCTGATGTACCCTGTACGTCCGCGGGTCTAAGGGAGACCCGAGGACAGGACTTACAGGGTACGTCAGCGGCCCTTAAGGGGTTAATTATATTTACCTGAAACCTTTTGAATTAGCACATCAAATGACCAAGACTGATAATGCCCATAACATTTATCAAAAACAGTTACAGATTTATATAAATTTGATTAAAACAAAGCTCAATTTCTTAAACCTATGCATAATTATTTACGTCATTTCTGAGTTTACTGTCATTATTTGCATCATTTTCATGTCCATATTTGCATCATTTTGAAGCATGTGTTCCATTCTGTGCATCAATTTGGAGCATGTTTGTTGTTTTTCTCTGTCATTTTGAATCATATGCTTCATTCAGTGCATCAATTCGGAGCCTATATGTCATTTAGAACCATTCTTGAGTCATTCTGTGCATTGTTATTTTTTGTTTAAACTTTATACAATATAGAGCTTTAATATCGTAATACATTGCAGTCCTGAATATTGGAAACGGACAAATATATCAGCTGCTTCTGCTATTTCAAATCAGTCTGACACCAAAACATTGGACGTTTCCTATATTCCAAATTGTCTGCTTCCGATTATTTTCCATACTGAAATTTTTGCCTGTGGACATGTCTACTAGGAGGTAATTCGAATTGTAGAGTCTTTCAGTTAGGAGGAACGCACTGTTATCTGTCTCCTTATATATACTATACTACTTACTCTGTGTGCTATGCCACATTTACAACCGTATGTTCACTTAAGCGCTTGGTCCTCTTTTCCTATCGTTCTCTGTGTGTTAGAGTTATTTGGTTATATTACACTGGGGAACAGCATTTTTGTTGAGTTAGATCTGACACTTGTTTTTGTCTAACTGGTGGCATCTGAATACAAAAATGACCCCAGTTTTTCTCTATCACATCAATTTTTTAAGGTACAGGATACCCTTCCTTTATCTCAAAAAACATACAAAATGTGCACAAAATGGAAAATAATGAAAAAATTACCTGAATGTCAAATTCAATTTTAACCTAAAAGTCCTATTGGGTGCAAGTAGTCAAGATAGGTAGCACTTGTCAGCCATCATATGTTCATCCCATCTACCCTGATACCATTCCTCTATGACCTTCAAATCTTGGTGGAATCGTACAGAAGTAACAGTCACTGGAATGATCTGTGGGCTCTGGCCAAATCAAAGGTATATCAAATGGCAACTTATCACGTGTTCCCTTCGTCCACTCTCGACTCACTGCTTGCACACCTTGTGATGGGCCCAAGACTTATCTTGATCACCAAGTTTTACTTTGAAATACGCAACAAAGGCTTGCCTGACCAATGAGCTGATGTTCACCCTTTGACTGGGAACGGTGAAACTGCCACAGATATAACAAAAGGAATCAGGGCTGTTTTGGCACTTACGACGAGAAATAGCAGAGGCAGACATGATCTGAAGGAAAGGAAATACGTGTGCAAATAAAAAAATAATTCTGCTTACTCCTTGTATACAGACTTTCGAAATACAGTTATAAGTATTTATGAAGCGCCAATAAATTCCCTAGCGCTGTGCAATGGGAGAGACAGAATAACAAATATACATACACATTACACACACGGAAAAGAAGGAGGGAGGACCCTGCTCAAGAGCTTACAATCTGAGAATACGATTCACTAAATACAGTTATACACACCCTCTCACCCCACTGTCTCACGTGTAACTGAAATGCAGAGACAAGTAACATCCGGTCACCAAGCTAACCCCCCCACCCCTCCCCACTCGAGGGAGGTCCACTCTCGACGAATAGGAGAGCGCTTGTGCTCCCATACATCCCGGGGGGGTAATTGCATTCAAATAAGCTGTAGAGAAAAAATCTGACGTGATAAAAGAAAAGTAACTGCAGTTTTGAAATCAGCATGCCTTATTTAGTCTGAAACAGCTGAAACATCGAAATCAACAGAATATATGTTCCAAATTGTTCCTCAGTTTTATTTTTGTTTTGTACCACCTATTGTACAATGCTGCAGAATATGCTAGTGCTTTATAATTAATTGTAATTGTGATATAACCCGGCTTCCACATTCACCAATTGATGTTACAGTTAATTATCGAAGCCTATCTTATTGGCTAACCATAACTCATAAATGTCTTCCCTGAATACATGCAACCACAAAAAAAAAAAAAAAGAATTCCGTAACTTAACTCGTTGGCTTTTACCATATTAGGATATTACAAGTCATGTTTCTGCATTGTATCCTCTTTTCAAAGAAAAGTTTTCACTCTTATAAGCTTGAATTGTGAATTGACTGCAAGACCAATAAATAAGAAAATGTTACTGTATTATATACTGCAAAAAACATGCAGTCACTACAAGCAGACAGACTAAGTAATAAATGTCTTTAATGTCTTGATACAAAAATGCTGCCGTAAAATACTTTCTCTGTGCTCTGTTAAATCTTCATTGGCTTCCAAATAGGCAAAGATGATTCATAAATCAGAAAGTTTTGCATTTTAAACATATCTCAGTCCAAAAGATTTGTTCCCTTGTATTTATTGGTATTTTCATACTGTACATTCAGTTGTTGTTTTGAAAATATGAATGACAGCATAGCTTCTTAATATATTTTATTCTTTGGTGGATAATTTGTCTGATTCATGCATCATACATGGGTTAAAGGAGTTTTTGTCATCAGGGATTGATGTAAGCCCAATAGTCCCATGCCCAACGTCCAGGATATGTTGTACACAGTTTTATGTTCAATAAGCAGCGACCAAGGAGAAAAAAATGCGTATCAAATTGCAATTAACTAAACATCAGGAAGTCTGCTTTGAGTTCCACAGGAGATCTGTAAAAGCTTGCCAAACCCCATCTGCCGGGGAAGTTCCGTAGATGGTCACTTCAAATGCTTTTAATCTTTCTTACTTCAAACTTGGCATGGTTGAAAGTATAGAAGGACATTATAGGATTTCTCCACATATCAGGCTGAATTAAGCCACGGTGTAGTAAAGTGGTTGAATTTAAGAAGGTCAGTGCAACTTGGCAATTGCATCTAGTACACATTCTAAGCTTCCACTTAATCGCAGCAATACAATTTGACTAATTTAAAATTAGCTGAGGCCATCCAGTTCTTTTTACAATGAACTCAGTTGACCCCAAACTAGTGTAACATAGGTAGATTTTACTAAGAACGTTGCGTATGCCTTTAGTGAGCAGCCAGTTTTGCATCCATAATACATGTATGTGTGTTAAAATACATTCATTACCATAAATGTTATATAGTAATATTGCAGGGTTTCTTGCTAAGTAACTACTCATGTCGAGGGTATGTTTTCAGGGGTTATTCAATCAGCTCTGATACTTGCCGAGCTTGTAAACAACAATGAAAATCCCAGTGAACAACTGCGCTGTTTGTTTATCTTCGTTGCATTTGTTCTTGTTGCGACAACAGCGATTTTCCTCATTGTTTGCAACTTTGGCAAACATCATCAACATTTAAATAACCCCCTTATTATCAGTAGTAATCTGTGAACCCTTGCTTTTTCTCTCTTGCTAACTATAGTACATGTTCTTACCTTCTTTTTCTGGGTGGTTGTGGTGTATCCACTCTAGAGCATAGCACTCTTTTGTTTTCTTTCTCACGCTAACTTTTCTAGATATTTTTTCCTACTAGATGGCTTCACATATGCACTCTTTGGGCTCTATTGCGCTCCTCGCGCATCGGTTTTGCGTGCACGCAAATGCGCACTTGCGCGAGGACAAAACTATTTGCGCAGAACGACGTATTTCGACGTTCGCGCAAACGATGCGCGTAATCGTCTACCGCGATTGACTCCGCGCAAACCCAGCACGAGTGCAAGTCCGTGCGCGCATCCTATACTTAACATTGACAGCGCAAATGCACTCTTGCGCTGGTACGCGTATGGTATTACAATCTTTGCGCAACGAAAGTTTGCGCGCTCATTTTCGTAACATCTTTGAAAAGCAGGTGGTAACTGTAAATTTGATCGTCCTGGCCGAAACTAAATACACCAGCACAAAAAAAATATCCAGCACAGTACAGTTACACATTCTACACATACCCAAACATTAAAATTTATAAATTGTGTCATTGTTAATTTTTTCTTTTTTTGGCTGGTGGTTGTTAATTTTTTTTTCTCCTTTTTTTAGTTTGTAAATATTTTATTGGAAATGGATGATTGATGTTGGCTGATTCCCGTGACAAATCCCATGACAAAACAGTCTGCCCACCGATTCCTGCACGCAACGTTCATTTGCTAACGGCTTTGCGCGTCGGATTTGCGCACAAAAAATCTTGAAGGAAGAAAAAATGCGCTCGGATCGGAATACCACGTTAATTTTCGCGCGATAACGTTTTTTTTTCGTGCGCAAAAAAATGGCGATTGCAATTGCGCAGAGAATGTAATAGGGCCCTTTAGGGCACTACTACATAGTGGTATCTTTTCTCTTTTTTGTTTAACCCTCTTTTTGGTGTTTTTATTTGTAAAGACGATTTGATGGCCAATTGATTTTAAATTGTTTACGTCTTTTAATTATGTAATTCTTTTTTAATCAGCTTAATTAAATGTATTTGTTTCTAATTATGTGTTAATTTGTTAGAATTTAGCTATAAAATGTGACTTATGCTTGTATTACTTTTCTTGAAAAAGACTGGTACCTGACCCGAAACGTGATAGCGTTCATGTAATAAAGCTCCTTCATGGTCTATCCCGAGTGCCTGGTCCGCTCTGTTTTCCTGTCCTTTTTCAAGTCATCGCTAATGATCCAGAACATAGCTTCGAGACATCAACCAATCGCCACTATATTCCAAGCGGTATTGTTTTTCAGGGATCTGTGACATAATGACTGGAGTTATTATTGGGATTATCATTCCCATAGGTATTCTTTATCATTAACTATGTAAGTAGTGATTTGGTGCCTTTATAGGCAAGTGCCTTATTGGTATTTGCATTTTTTATCTACGATTCATTAAGTATAATCCATATGTTATCATATCTTTCTACTTTATTTCTGCTCTTTTTTGGCAATCAACACTCCCCAGAGAACCTGTAAATTGAAAATATGCCTGTCTGGTGAATATCAGTGAATGTGATTAGACGTCGAAATTTCATTAGGTATTACATTTTAAGGAGCCAATTAAAGACCTCAACAGTAAAGCTGGAACTGTGATCTTATTTCCAATGCATCAGCAAATCTTACATGGATTTCAATTTGGTTTATATTATTTTTCTCATTTGTTTAATATTACATCATATCAATGTCTATCCTTATCCTCAAATTGTGCTCTTCTATTCATGGTATTGAAATTTAAATTAATACTATATCAAATTAGTTTAGACTGGGATAAAGAGAAAACTTTATATGGTATATAATAATTAAGTAACTTTATTAACATATGATTGTTTGTGCATAATACTTGAGCCTCATCGGAGATGCCCAGGAACTCTTAGGTATTTCAACGTACAATATCCCCTCATGGATTGGTTTTCATTTACTGAACATTTCTTCTATTTGGTTCCTGAAGTTTCAGTGTAAGTAAAGGGACACTTTAGCCACCATGAACATAGCTCCAAGCTGTTCTTGGGCTCTGTGGCAACTCATAAACTCTTTCCTGAACCCTGAAGGCTGTCAGTCAGCAGCCTTTGGACAGTCTTCCAAGAGTATTTATTTATTTGCAAAGTATTTTACCAGGAAGAATACATTGAGATTTCTCTCGTTTTCAAGTATGTCTTGGGTTCAAGAACATTGAAATTTTACAGTTGTTACAGAAATACAAAGTAATAAATGCAAGATATTAAAAACAAAACACAAATATACAGATTAACACAGAAAATAAATATGTAAGTAATATATTCACTATGTTATATGTTAGCAGGGGCATTCTGTATCGAGGTATGTTAATAGGGAGCTCTTGAGTGACTTAAGACTGGGGGAAGATTTGATGGCGTCTGGGAGGTTATTCCATAACTGCTGTGCTCTGTAGGAAAATGAGGATCAAGCCACTTTCTTTTTGTATTGTGTTACTGCAAGTAAGGTGCTGGTCCTGGATAGAAGGTTATAGGATGAGGAAACTGCTAGGGGAAGCAGCCTATTCAGGTAGGGTGGTAGCTTCCCAGAAAATCTCTTAAACACAAGGTTGGAAAGGTGAAGAATGCGTCTAGATTCCAGCGATGGTCAGTTTAGCTCTTTTAACATGTCACAATGGTGGGTCATGTAGTTACATTGTAGCACAAAGCGGCAGAATGAGTTATACAATGTAGTAAGTTTCTGAAGGTGTGTTTGCGGGGCAGCTGCATACACTATATCTCCGTATTCAATAGCCGGCATAAGCATTTGTTGCACAATCTGCTTTCTTACCATGGGGCTCAGGCAGGATTTGTTCCTGTACAGGGCATCTAGTTTAGGGTAAAGTTTAGATGAGAATTTTTCGATGTAGGGGCCAAAGGATAGATTTGGGTCTAACCACATACCTAGATATTTAAGAGAAGTGACCGTGGTCAGCGTGCCATTTGATTTTGTCCTGACACGTAGATGGGGATTTTGCAATTTATGTAGTTTAGGTGCTGTTCCAAAGAGCATCGTTACAGTTTAGTCAGTATTTTAAAAAAAAAGTTTGTTATCCGCAATCCACTTTTCTACCTCTGTGAATAATTCTTGCAGCACTGCCTCCAGCTGCGGGAGATTTGGTTTGCTGGTATAGATTACAGTGTCATCTGCATACATGTGTACAGTTGAGGCTTTGCAGACATTGGGCAGATCATTTATGAATATTGTGTATAGCAGGGGGCCGAGTATCGAGCCTTTGGGTACTCCGCACGTGAGGGAGAGGGAGGAGCTGCCATAAATGGACACATGTTGCAATAGGTCGGATACATAAGATTCAAACCAGGTTAGTGTGCGATCACCAATACCAGAGTTTTTAAGTTTTTGTAATAAGACGCCATGGTCTACTGTGTCAAAGGCCTTGGCAAAATCAAGGAAGATGGCTCCAGTTAGGTCTTCTTGTTCCATGCCAGCTTGGATATCATTGCAAAGTTTTAAAAGGGCGGTTGTAGTTGAGTGATTTGGACGAAAGCCGGATTGATCTGGGGTTAAATAGTTTGAAGGTTGATAATAATCAAGAGTAGGGTTAGTATGGGTTGATCAACTAGAAGGACCCCAGATTCATCTTAATGCTTTTGATTGCGAGTCATGCATGTGCCTACCGTCATAAAGTTGATACCATTCTGCTTCCTGCAACAAGTACCAGCTAGCTGAAAGAGCAATGAGAGATCATGGGCTCTATTCTGTTAGGAGCGATAATCTGTAAGTGGAAGCTTGCAGGACTCCCTATAACCTGTTTGCACGAGCAGGTTAGCACAGCAATTCCTGTAAAAGTGTAAGGCATTTCATGCCAAGCGCTACTACTCTTAGATTGTAAACTTGCGAGCCGGGTCTTCTCACTCTTACTGTTCTGTGTGTTTAACTTGTATGTATATTTGTTATTCCGTCATGCCCATTGTATAACGCTACGGAACTTGTTAACGCTTTATAAATACTTTAATTGTAACTGTATTCTGAGCAGTGACAGTCATCACTCACATGATACATTCTGTAGTCCGTAGGAATTACACAATCATTACCGCACCTAATGGAACTGGGCCCCAGAGCTTTGGAAGATGATGAGATTAGGGTGGGAGTCCGGTGGGGTTAATAATTATTAACGCAATTGGTTTTCTCCCCATGTTTATTGCTTTAGTGGTTTGGAAACATTGCTGCATATATGGCCTACCTTTCATTTTCTTGACTCACATGAAGCCATGAAGATATTTAATCGGTTTCACTCACGCCTTGGGTAAGTTTTATATTCCAGTTCCCATTACTTCACACATATTTTATTAGTTATTGGTATAAGTGAAACAGTGACATTTTTCTTGTCCCTAGCAGGCAGAATGGAATCTTCTAACTGAACATCATTGTTTCTGATTATATTCCTGGGCAGTCACAGTATATCGTTCCGATTTGATTCACCATGGTGCAATACATGTAATCTCACCTCAATGTGGCCGCCAATAATGTAACCACAGTGATGTTGAACAAGGACTTTGCAGCATAATTGTATGGCCCCATCAAAAAACAAAACAGTAGGGACAGTGACTGTGCTTTTGATTAAGATTACATAGAGTATGTTGCTGAATTTGTGAGTCTCTGATAACCACATGGGGTTATTACTTTCCAGCAAATTATTCTGGGTACTTGAAATGTTCTTGTTTGCAAGCACTTGTTTGAAGAATTCTCCATTTGGGCAAAGAACTGCTGAAATTAGAGTATCTGCTGTTCCTCGGCACATGCTGTTTCTACGTTTACTGCTTGTCTGATTGCAAAAACTGTAATCAATAAGTGGCAGGCTGTGAGAGACGCTGCTACAAAGTCCCCACTGCGAGGATGAGCTGGGAAACAGCACAAGTTCTGTGCTGAGACACTGGACAAGAATCAGCTACCCGCAATCAATAGCCACTGTGATCATGTATATTGGACAGAGAGCAAGGCTCTCGACGTGTTTACGGATTTCACCGCTGATGGAGAGAAAATATGCGGATTCTCATCAATGTATGCAATTGCTGACGCTGTTCGGTGTGAATTTCTGCCATTGGGATAAGTGAAAATTATATGGTACTGCTGCTTCATAGGTTTGCAAGGCAGTGAATCGGTTAAGCAAAATCGTGATAAAGATTTTCAAGATGATATATCTCTGTTACAGAAGCTCACTATTTTCATCTATGCATTTTTAGGCATTTGTCTCTTTTTCTAAACAGTCAAAGTTACATATGCTGGAGTTAGGGCAGCCATCAGAAATCTTGAGGCCCCTTGCAGAACGTCAAGGTGGCCCCCTCCATGCCCTCCCCACACCTTTAAGGGCTCCCGTCTATTTTTCTCTGCCACCTTCCAGAATACAAAATAGCAAAGCACCAAAATGCAAGGCAGTCCAGTCCATATCTTTGGTCTATCCAGCACAGACCTCAGCTGCTCCCGTGCAGTGCTCTGGCACTGAGTGAGAGCACAGGCATTCTGATGGCATGTCCATAGACCCACTCACACAGGACCTGAACCACTCACATGCACTCAAACAAAACTTCAATCATCCACAAAGAACCTGAGCCACTCACACAGAACCTGAGTCACTGACATGCACTCACACAGAACCACTAACACAGAACCTGAGCCACTCACTCAGAACCACTCACACATGCACACAGAACCTAAGCCACACACATACACTCTCACAGAACCTAAGCCACTCACATATACACAACCTGCGCCAATAACATGCACTCACACACAACCTGAACCACTCACACAGAACTTAAAACGCTCACAGAGCATTCACCCAGAACCGCTCACACAGAACTTAAATCACTCACAGAGCATTCACCCAGAACCACTCAAACAGAACAAATCACATGCACATCACTCACACAGAAACACTCACATGCACAGTACTCAGACCATACTACTCATATGCACACGCATTCACACAAACCACTCACACGTACAGCACTCACAGAGAACCACTCACATGGACAGCACTCATACAGAACCAGTGCTGGATTTACATCTCAGGACCCTATAGGCATAAGAAATCTGGAGCGTCCATACTCCCCCAACCACCCAAAAAAGTGCAGAAACTACTATTATATTTTGGGGAAACTAAAAAAAAAAGTAAAAATATTTATTTATTTGTTATTATGTTTTTACATAAACCGGATCCTGTTTAGAATCATTTGAGAGATCATAATCTGGCCTTTCCCACGATACCTCAAATGTGCCTCTAGCGTGTAGGGCTCCAAAGATAGAAATCGTAAAGTATAATGACTTGGTTCTCCACAGTCATAGGGTAGAGATGTTACCACTGGACTCCACAGCCGATATTGGGCCATATTACAATGTTGGTGCTAACTTAACCAGAGCTGTTGTAAACTTAAAACCTCCATAGACTATAATGGCTCTGGTAAGTTTACAACAGCTCTGGATAAGTTAGCACCAACTATGTAATATGGCCCATTGTATGGTAGGCAAGTATGCACTGTTAGGTGTCTTCTCCAAGGACACTTACTGGCTCTGGCTGGGTTCGAACCTGGGTCTCCACGGTTATAGAGTGATGATGTTACCACTACGCCATCCAGCTGGTGCACTCGTCTGCACACACTCACACAGAACCACTCACATGCACAGAGAACCAGTTGCGTGTACACGGACTCACGCAGAATGACTCACAAACACAACACTCACACAGAATCACTCACGCACAGAAGCAATCACATGCACAGCACCTCACAGAACCACTCACATGCACACGCAAACTCAGAGTCATTCACATGCACAGCACTCACACAAAACCACTCAGACGCATACCACTCACATGCATAGCAGTCACACAGAACCACTCACATGCACAGCACTCACACATAGATACTTAAACACAGCATCAACCCCCCCCCCTTGCTGTTTATGGTGCTAGGAGGACTCTCAGTCTTAAAATCTGACCAGCTTCCTGGTCCTTGCCCCTGCAGGGAAGTAGAACTAGATAGTTATTAACCCCTAGTAGCCCTTCTACGCCTTCTAATGTCTTCCCTACATCATTTTTAGGTAGAGAATGTCTTAATATTTGCCATTTCTTGCTTTGCTGCATTTTCTATGTTCTTTTGGACTGATGGTGTCTGCTGTTGGAAACAGCGTGCAGCCATTCAGATGCCTCTCAATGAAAAAGCAAAGGGAGGCACTTGATCTGCCTCTGTAACTAAACTGTAAGATGAGGTACCTTAGACCAGTGCTCCTCAGGGCCCACTAACAGGCCAGGTTTTAAGGATTACCTTTGGGAAATGCAGACTGAATCCTGCAATCACTAAGCAGCAAATCATATCACCTGTGCTGGGCTTCAGCTATCTGGCAAACCTGACCTGTTCATGGGCCCTGATCACCCAGGTTGGGAAACACTGCTTTAGACTATCTGATAAGTCTAAATAGACCTGTACTCACACAATGAATCTCAACAGACAGCAACAACTCAGCAATACTGACATGTAGAATGGGTATTTCAGTATAAGTTTCATTTTCAGACAATCCTCGAAATGTGTACTGCGATTCTGCGACTATCGTAAGTCAAAGAAAAAAGCATGCAGGTTTAACTGAGATACTCAAAGAACCAGGGAATATAAATAGCTCTGTGTAGATGTACATGGGTTTTCTAAAATACATATTGCTCCCAGGGTAACATTTATAAAATCCAGGCTCTCAACCAACTTTATATTGAAAGGGACAGTTCTCATGAGAAGGACGTAAGCCCAGTAATTTGCTGCAAAATAGAAACCTGCGCATGTTATATCTTTTTTTATACCCTGTCTAAGCAATTTATGACATGTATGTTCCACAGCAATTGAACTTATATCCTCCTGTTACGACTTTATATCTTAACTGCTTAGATGTTTCATCTCTTCAGCATTGCCAGGATCTGAATCATCTTTAGATTCCTGAATGTGATTCTCTGGAGGGGAGAATTTACAGTAAAATAAATACGGAATATGATTTCACTCACAGACAAGTAATGAGATTAGTTTTTATTACACACTTAAAAACTAAAATCCACCGTCACATTCAAACCAGTATAGGCATCCTACAGGCAAATATTTCCATCTATGGACCTGATGTTTGCCCACTTATTGGAAGGGTAATCAGGTAGTTACTCTGAATTGTGACTATTTCAGGAAAAGAATAATTGAAACTTTAAGATACAAATATAAACCAATCTCATTTTTTATTTTCTCCTAACATTGCTATCATTGCTTCTGACTGAGATATTGCAGACTGCACCTACTCCAGTTCCAGTGACGGCCACCAACATTCTTCATATCTGCAGATGGAGCTGTATGATAGCCATTGCACACTACTTCACGACTGTCCCTCATCGGAGTTCTCAACACGCTATTCAGCATGACGGCTTGCAATCAGGTGTGAGGAGTCAGTGGTGACCAGTCCTGTAGTACAACTCTTCTAATCACAGCTGTCACTCACTCCTGTGACATGCCATCGGAAGTGAGTGACGGCAACACTTTGATAAGGAATAATACAATATTTGCCATTATTTGTGTAGCAAAAAAAAAATGGAAATATATGTATAGAGCAAGAGTCCCTGTCAAATGAGGTCAACTTAGGCTAGGGTCAGACGAACGCATTTTTCGCGTCGTCCGTGAAAAAGTGCATTTGAACGAATGGACGGATTTTTTCACGGAATACGCAATAGCAGTCATACAATGCGCATTTTCGTCCGTGATTTTGTATGGATCATCAATAAAACCCTTTTTGCGTCTGGATGTTATGTTGGCCGGACATTAGCAGTGTCTGACGTCTCCTAATCACGCACACATGCCGCTAGCGGACGCAGCGCACTCTGTACTAGGGATGTGCGTTTCGGGTTTCGGAATTTCGGAATTTTCACGAAATTTCCGATTCGTTTTTTCGGATGCGGCCGAATTTCCGAAAATTTTTAGATCCGAAAATGTCAGATCCGAAACGTTTTCCGAGCCGAAACGAAATATTTTCGGATTTTTCGAATGGACTTGAAATGTGTCAAACGAGGAGAACAGACGTTCCGAAAAAACGAAAATTTTCTGAAAAAACGAAAATTTGCCGAAAAAACAAAAATTTGCCGAAAAAACGAAAAGTCGATACAAAAACGGGCAAAGTGACACGGAAAATACGAAAAATGGTCGATATTCTGAAAAATGTACAATTCCGAAAAACGAAAATTTCCGAAATCACGAAAAGTCGATACAAGAACCGAGCGCAGTGACACGAAATACGAAAAATGGTCGATATTCCGAAAAAAAATGTACCCAAAAAACGAGCCGAACCGAATCAAAACCGAAATCGGTCGAAACGAGCCGAATCGAAAAGTTTAAAAATCCGAAAAATCGAACCGAATCGAACCGAAAAAAAAATCGGTGCACAAGCCTACTCTGTACGTCAGTACTAGCGGTATCACGTTCTCGAAAAAATGTGTTTGTTTGCCGCTTGCGTTGCGCGGCCGCACTTTCGTGCGGCCATACTTCGTATATTGCCCGTCATTAGCCGTCATTTACTGCTACTACGGCCGTGATAAAGTGCGGCTGCACGCACGTTCGCACTGCGTTCGTCTGACCCTAGCCTTATTTGGACTTGGCAGGTACACTTTAAGATGTTCCATGCTTTTGCGGGCTATCTCAATCTGGTTCCCAATTTCTCAAATTCTTCCTCTTATTAGCATTTAATTTGCATATTAATAGGATGCAGTCAAGAAAACATTACATATTGTAAGATTCCCAGTGTAATTTATTAAAGATTGAGACTCCATGAAAAGTTACAGAAAAACACATCCCCTATTTCTAGTACCGTATCCATTTTACTTTATAAATTTTTTAGCAATAACACTTTAAACCTAGCTTTATTCATTCTTCATGGGCTCAATGAATGTACCCAGTAAATTTCAACCAATATTGGGAGAGATTGTGTGTGGTTTTAATAAAATACAACCCCATTTGTGAAAAAGTTGGGACAGTAGGGAAAGTGCAAAAAAACAAACAAAAAGAGTCAATTGAAAATTATTGAAAACACATCATTAGCACCTTATTTGAAGTTTTACTTTGTGAATTCATTGTATTTGTGAAAATATACACTCATTTCAAACTGATGACTGCAACATATGCCACAAAAGTTGGGGCAGGGACAATTTAGGTCTAATAATGTTGTTGAATTAAGAAGGTGATGTGAAACAGGTGAGGTAATCGTACAATCAAAGTATAAGGAGCTTCCAAAAAAGGCCTAGTCCCTCAAGAGCAAGGATGTTTCGAGGCTACTAGTACTGAGAGGCAGGTTGCTGAGCCAGAGTCACTAGTGTCAGAGCGGGGTGAGGCTTCTCCAGCTAAGCTCCAGCCCCTGGTGGGGTGACACGATGGTAGGTGGGAGGCATATACAGAACATGGCGCAAGCGCTGTGTGCTGCAGTCCTGCCCCTCCTCTGAATGCGCCACTCCGCCGAGGGGAGGTTGGATTTTTCCAACTCCAGTCGCTCAGTGCCGCATCGTGACGCGGCCTGAGCGAGGGAGATGGAAAAACCTGAACACACTGAGCGCGTCTCGATGCCCGGCAGCCTACAGGCGCTGCGCGTAGCATCGCGCTCAGTGTATCTCAGGCTTAACACTGCCCAGAAGAGCTGCCGATTTCTTTGGGCTCAGTCTCATCTGAGATGGACAGTAGCACTGTGGAATTATGTTTTGTGCTCCAACGAGTCAACATTTCATATAGTTTTTCTGGACAAAGCAGCAGTCGTGTTCTCCGCTCGAAAGAGGAAAAGGACCATCCAAGCTGTTATCAGTGTCCGGTCCAAAGCCATCATCTGTCATGGTATGCGTGTTTGTCAGTCCGCACGACATGGGTAACTTGCACATCTCTGAGGGCACCATAATGCAGAAACATATGTACACATTTTAGAGCAGCATATGCTGCCATCCAGATATTGTCCTTTCCAGGGACCTCCCTGCATCTTCCAGCAGGACAACGCCAAACCATATTCTGCCTGGATTACAAGCAATGGTTGAATAAGCAGGGGGTACGGGTGCTAGCTTGGCCTGCCTGCAGCCCTGACCTGTCTCCGATTGAGAATGTGTGGCACATTATGAAGTGCAAAATAAGGCAACAAAGTCCCTGTACAATGGCACAGCTTAATAATGGATGGATGGGGGAACATTCTGCTGGCTAAACTTACCCAACTGGTGTCTTCATTGTCTTCACTTAATAAGTGTTATTAAAAGAAAAGCTGAAGTTACACAGTGATAAACAGTCAACTGTCCCAATTTGTGTGGAGTGTGTTGCAGTCATCAGATTTGAGTTGCGGTATATTTAAAAAATTCATTAAATTCACAACATTAATCCTCAACTAATGTGTTAATAGTGTGTTTTCAATATAGTTCAGGGTAAAATGAATTTTCAATTTTTGTTTGCTTTTTTTGCATTTTCCATACTGTTCCAACTTTTTTAGAACTGGAGTTGTAAGATTAAGAAAGGAAATCTTAATCTGAATATTATTTTTGCTAAGTGAAAAAAGTTAAAGTTTATGTTAAAAGGTTAGACTTATTTTTCAATCATTTTTAACTTTTATTGTTATCTGAGCCAATAGAAATGCAGGGATTTATTCCTATGGTTAAATCAGTCATTATTGTTATTTCAAAAGTTTTTTTGAATTATAACAGAGACTTTAAGGCTGGGGTCAGACCAGCACACTTTTAACGTGCGTTCTGGCGCACATAATTACGGCCGCACTAGCAGCAGATGACGGGCAATGACGGCCAATATACGATGTACGGCCGCACAAAAGTCCGGCCGTGCAACGCAAGTGGAATTTGAACGCATTTTTCTGAGAACGCTGAACCGCTAGTACTGACGTACTGAGTGCGCAGCTGCGGCATAGCGGCGTGTGTGCGAGATTAGGAGATGTCAGACGCTGCTAATGTCCAGCCTACATAACGTCCAGACGCAAAAAGAGTTTTATTGACGATCCGTACAAAATCACGCCAGAAAATGCGCGTCGTCTGACCGTTTTTGCGCATTCCGTGAAAAAATACGTCAATGCGTTCGGACGCACTTTTTCACGTTCGCGGGGAAAAATGCTTTTGTCTGACCCTAGCCTTAATAACCATTGGATGGGAGCAGACAGTTTTTTGTTTGAAAATAATTATTTCACAAAACGTGATTATAAATTCATGGAGTGAGATACACGATCAGCAGTAGCAGACACAGCAGTCTATGCTGTATGACTGCAAAAGAAATCATTTGTTGCTACCGAATTTCATTTGCTTTTGGGCTTTAGAAGGTGCCCCCAAAGTTTTGCCATGTGGGCACAATACCCGAGGTGCCAAAATTGGTTAAAATCAGCTTGGGAATGTCCTGATATATTGGCATCCCCAGCTGACACAGAGTCACAAGCTGTGTCTCTATCTGCAGTAACTAAATGTGGCTAGTAGATGGTGACATCTGCCTGCCAAATAGGTTATTACAGAAATAAATACCTTGAGAATATTCCCAAATATTTCATACTTTATATATAATTAAAATTGATTAAGGAGCGGAGCTGACTGCCGGTGTGTGAGGTCTCATTATGTGAAGCTCTCTGGCTAGTGTTCCCTGTAGCTGCCTGTATGGAGGTGATGTGCTTGTGGGCGGTGCGCCTGGGCATTTGGATGTGGACGGAGATGTGGAGCGATGCCCCGGGAGAGGGGACCCAGGCATGATCCGGCAGTTGGATGTCTTACCTGTGGAGCCTGTGGCATCGGTGGGATCCAGCCCCGCTGGGATAACCTCTGCTGCCTTCCTTGATGTGCAGCTGGTCCTGCTTTGTCCGACGACGGCGAGAAGACCGCCTGCGTTGCTGATGAAGATGGCACTGCCTGGGCCCATCGCTCCAGCTCTTGTAGCTCTTGGAGCTGAGCATGTGCTTCCCCAGTGAGCTGGATGATGGAGAGGGTGCTGGTGTCCACGCTGCTCTCGACCTGCGAGCTTATGTCTTTACCTGCGAGCCTGGAGGCCCTGTGCGTTCTGATGCGCTCCTGTCTGAGGGTGTCGCGGACCCTGTGATTCTTGTGGACACTGGCTGAGGGGGTTTGCCAGCTCACCCTTTGTGGCCCAAGCCTTCTGTTTTACCGGCTGTCTTGTCATTCCCGTTTGATAAGTACCCTCTCCCTGTTGAGATGACCCTCCCGTTTTCCCTTTTACTTTACTTTTACCCCCCTTTTTTTTTTTGAGTGGAAGTTGATGAGCGGACTTTTGCGGAGAAGCTCTGCCTGCTGTGAACTGTTTTTGTCCGTCTCTTTTTCAGATGACACCCCCCCCCCATCGAAACTTGAAGAGATTTCTTGTTGTTTTTGCCTCCCATCCTTCCTCCCTCCCCATGGGAATTTGTTTTCCATTAACACTTACCCAGCCACTGATGGTGTACCCCCCTCATTCGGGCTGCCCAGGGTACGCCACTGTGGCTCTCACCATGGCTCTGTCTGTCATACCTGTCCCTCGGGCTCCCAGGCCTCGTGACATTGCCCTTCCAATGCCTCCTTCGGGAGTGAGCCAGAAATGTCACAGAAAAGACCTCTGCCACTCCCCCTTCCCATTTCTCTTTTTTTTGTTCAACATCTTCTGGTCTGCGGTAGAAGTTGTGCACTTTCCCCCCCTTCCCTATTTTCTTTTTTCTGTACCTCTTGCTGTTCACATTTTTGATGTAACCCTGCGGTCACTTGGTCCTGCGTGGCTACTGACCCTGCGTTGTCTTTTTGTGCCCGTACTTTCTTTGTATCTGTTGTAACACTGCTGGCTTTTCAAAATAAAAACACTTTGTACAAAAAAAAATTGATTAACCTCCCTGGCAGTCCGATTCTGACATATTTTACATGTCAGAATCGGTCCAATTTATCTGTCCCCCTAGCGGTATTAGTGTGGCTCGGGGGTTAACTTTCAATACTGAAAGCGGTATCCGAGCCACACTCGGGCCGATACTTACATGTCCTACGCTCCCTCGCTGTCCCCGCAGTCACACTGCACCGAAATGTAAGTATCCAGCCCGAGTGTGGCTCGGGGATACCGCTTTCGGTACAAAAAGTTAACCCCGAGCCACACTCGGGAAAACCGTCAGGGAGGTTAAAAAAAACAAAACAAAAAAAAACACTTCCTGACAGTGGATTTTTTAGAAAATCACTTGGTAGCAGAGAGGTAAGGGAGTGAGTAATTCAAGGTTTAAATAATATCCAGCACTAAAGTGAATTTAATAACAAATAAATGATACTCAGAACAACAATTTAAGAAAAAAATATAATGCAAATTAAGTTATACTTTAACTACGCTTTCCTCGTAGGACATTGCCCTCAGTTTCATTGGTTTTTATCAGTGCTGTAAAGTTAAAAGGCACGTGCATGCTGAGCACAGGAAGAAAAGCAGAATCCGTATCTAGCAGGCACATATAACACACCAGTGGTACTCATGCACAACCAGAAGTTGACTAGTGATTGCTTATTTCTTTGTGCAGACCAGTGGTCTGCAAAGTGGTGTCTTTGATGATAACATCATCCTTTCGTCACTCAGCAACCTGTTCATCTCTCCCAACAGGTTGGTTGCATTACCTGACCGTCTGAATTCATGAAACAGCGGTCTCCACTAAGCAGGTCTTTGTGTGTTGGATTTGTACAGATAATACAGTTTACCACCCTTGAGTTCAGCTTGGGAAAAAAAAATGTTTTTGCCGTGAAATGCTTGTTAACCCCTTAACTGCACCTCAAGCTACTGGCTGGCAAGTCTCATTTATCTGCGACTTGTCACCATTTCTAGCCATGCCCCCGGGATGGAAGATGCATGTAATATCTGTTATAAAGACATCGATATTAGGATAGATTGGAATACAGGTGGAGCACTTCTGTGTCAGTGGTTTTTCTTTGTAATTTGTTATTGATTGATATAGAAGCTGAAATCAATATAAATAGGAGCTTTCAGGCACACTTTTCCTACTTGTGAATTTTTTTTTGTTTTAGTTCTGTTTATAGTTCTTTAGCTCTGTTTTAGTTCTGCTTATAGTATAGTGGACTTGTGCACAGCATTTATTTTTTTTGTACCCGAATCTTTCGTCCTGTTATTTTTTCTCTGTTTCAGGTGATTTCGGGCCATCTTAAAAAAAAATAATTGTTTCGGGTCATTCGATATTTCATCGCGATTTGTAATTTCGGCCCGATCCAAAATATCGGATCGTCCAATATCGTTTTCGGATCACTTCGGTTTTCAGATCCAATAATTTCGGATCCGATTCATTTATCGGATCTGAAAAATTAATCAGATCGGTTCCAATTCATTTATTGGATCGGATCAGGATAATGGATCGGATCTGTTTCATTATCGGATTGGATCCGATTCATTATCATTATTGAAACGCTGCTTGCAATAAACCTTTGAACGGAAACTTTAAAAAAAAGTTAGGAAACTTAAAATTTCACCCAAAAAATCCTGAAAAATGCCAAATAATCCTAAAAAAATAAATAAACAAAATGGCTTATTGCTGCAAATGAAAAAATAAATGGTTTAAGAAATATTTTATAAAAATGCGATTTTATTTTGTACATTGAAACCTATGGGGAAAAAGCCTTTTTTCTTTTAAAAAAGTTAGAAAACCTAAAATTTCACCCAAAAAAATCAGAGAAATGCCCAAAAAATCCTAAAAAATAATTAAACAAAATGCCTTATTGCTGCAAGTGAAATTTTTTTTTTACGATTTAAGAAATATTCAATAAAAACTTTTTTAGCATTAAAACCTATAGGAGAATCCTAAAAGTTGCAATGTTAAAAGAAATCCCTGTTTTTATTACTTTGAAATCATTTTGTTTCATTTTTTTTTGCTTTGTGTCATTTTCATTGTTTTTTTATTTCGGAACATTATGTTCCGTTGATATCGTTTCGGATCATTTTAGAATTGTTTGATATCGTTTTGGATCGTTTTTGAATCGACCTTCAATCATAATATTGGCCGTTTTGTAATATCGAACGGCCGATATTACATTTTTCTGAAACCAAAAAAATAACAAAAAATACAAATCTCGTACGAAAACGAACTTTTGACGATACGAAATGCATATGTCTAAATTATAACCTATATCAAGTTTGCTAAGACAATAGGCTACACGCATTGTTAGTATTCACTTGATCGCTTGCAAAGTTTAAAAAAATGTTCATTTCAAAACTTTCTTGAAGCAGACACTTTTTAAAAAAACATGCTTGAGTGAGTTCTATTGTACTTTCATAACATCTCAGAATCTGGACTATTTGCTTCTTTAAATTATGTATCCCTTTCATTACTATTTCTCTTTTTATACAACCCTAGAACTCTAAACCTTCTGATAGATTTTGCTTTTGCTATAATGTTTAGATTTCTGATATAAGCTTCTCAATACTATCCGTCAAATCTATTTGCCTGTAGAACAGTTGAAGTGGTGTTCTCCATAACGGACAACATTTACAAAAGGCCACATTTACAGCAGTTAATTCCACCCAATGAAATGACATTTGGAAAGACAGAATGACTTAAAGCACTCCCAGAAAATTCAATATAATAATCAATGTACAAGTACCTCAAAAACAAAGACAATACTGTATACACTTTTATATGCTGCAAAATGATATAAATGATGTCACTTTTGAGCTGAGGAAATTGTAACCCAACCAAGGTGCTAATATTACTGTGTATTGAAATGCAAGCCATTGATTAGCCGTGTGTTCAATTAAAAGAAGACAGAATGACAAGTATTAACATTATCAGATCCTGTTTCAGTCTTCAAATACGTCTAACACAGTTCTATCAAAACTACAACAAAGATTGTGTTTACAGTCTTCTTTAACCCCATAGTGACCAGGCGATTTTACCATTGTCTGGTTCAAAAGTACCCGCTGCTGTTTTTACATTTCTGCATTGTTTGTGTTTAGCTCTAATTTTCCTCTTACTCATTCATGGAACCCACACATATTATGTAACGTTTTTCTCGCCATTAAGAGGACTTTCTAAAGATAGCATTATTTTCATTGTATCATATAGTTTACTAAAAAAAATTATGAAATATGATGGAAAAATTAAAAAAACTCACTTTTTCGAACCTTAATCCCCAAAATCTACAACTGCCAAAAAAGACCTTGGCTAAATAGTTCGGAAATTTTATCCTGAGATTCGAAAAACTCCACTTTTTCATGTTTTTGCTTTTTAAACCCTTTGCTGCTGAGACATTTCACCTCTGTGTGCTGAACTTGGACCGTGTTATGCTCATCATGTATAAACGTGATTTGTAGTCCTGTTTTATTATAGCCCCAGATTTTTTTTTTTTTTAAAAACCCACCTTTTTAATATTTTTTTATTTTTTACTTCTTTCTTTTTTTAAAATTTTTATACCAAACATGATCAGTCCTTTTCAATGATACCAAGCATGACACTCTAGCTGCCACAGATCGGGAGATACGGGGGTCCTAAGGACCCCCCTAGCTCCACTAGTTAGCTAGGGGGTTAACTAGCCAACTGATCTCATTGCACATATGGCGGATATGCCGGGAGCGGATTGCGATCTGGTGTCGATTGGTGCCGAAACATGATCCAGTAACTAAGGGGTTAAATAGAGGCACCACTGGAAAGGGAAGACTCTGCCCTCTCCAGCGGTGCTCTTTTTTTTCCCTGTGCACTCGTTTGGGAGGGAGAGGGGTCCAAAGGACCTCCCCTTTCAGGTTCCCCCCTGCAGGTGCTGGGGCAGCCTGAAAATAACATCATCACGCCCGGCGACGACTTCATTGTGATGGCCATACAACCATCAGGCCGACTTCAAGGAAGCCAGTCTGACGTGGGATGAGAGAGATGAGTATAGGGAGGGAGAGGGTTAAAGGAACATGACGTGCATACTACTTCCTTGGTCCTTAAGGGGGATTTTCCCCAGGATGTACTATGTATGTCAGTGGTTCTTATGGTGTTAAACATCCCAAATTTTAAAAGATGAGACATGTTAAAGATAGGTTTGGTAGGTGTTTATAGCATGAGTGTGCTCTCAGGGTGTGAAGTATTAATATTACAATGCCACCATGTGAACGTCGGAGGAAAGGTTGCTGTTTTAGGCTAGGGTCAGACGAAAGCATTTTTCCCCGCGAACGTGAAAAAGTGCGTCCGAACGCATTGACGTATTTTTTCACGGAATGCGCAAAAACGGTCAGACGACGCGCATTTTCGGGCGTGATTTTTTACGGATTGTCAATAACACACTTTTTGCATCTGGACATTATGTAGGCTGGACATTAGCAGCGTCTGACATCTCCTAATCACGCAAACACGCCGCTATGCCGCAGCTGCGCACTCAGTACGTCAGTACTAGCGGTTCAGCGTTCTCAGAAAAATGCGTTCAAATTCCACTTGCGTTGCACGGCCGGACTTTTGTGCGGCCGTACATCGTATATTGGCCGTCATTGCCCGTCATCTGCTGCTAGTGCGGCCATAATTATGTGCGCCAGAACGCACGTTAAAAGTGCTCTGGTCTGACCCCAGCCTTAATGTTTTTACTAATATTAGGGTAAAAAAGTTGTATTTCAAGCAAAAAAAACATTAACTTGTGCTATATTTTCAGTAAAACAGCACCATTCTACCATACTTTAACTGATAGTAAAATGCAAAATCAATGCTGGTGTTAGTTTTAGGGTTAGGTTTACTGTTATGGTTATGGTTAACCCTATACTTAACTCAATTTTTGCTTAATTTTTAGGCAACTGATACTGCTCTTTTTACTTTTTTATGAAAATGGAGCAGAATCTGTTAACCATAACTCTACCACAAGCACCAATAGTAACCCAAGTCTTAATTACTAATCCTAACCCCAGCTTTGAATATGCATCACACCGGCATCAGTAAACTCACTAGTATGGTGCTATTTCACCAAACAAATAGTGCAAGTGTGCTGTTTTTTGGGTAAAATACAAGCTTCCTAATAGTAGAAAGAGTGCAGATTTGCTGTAGAACACTGGTGCTTGGTCTGCCTAGGATGAAATGTACACCACAACTCTTTGCTCTTATGCCCCAACATACACCAGCGTGTTAGCTTTAGAGAAAGAAAAAAAGCCGCTAGGTTTATGATGGTTGAGTCTTAAGGGTATGATCATGTGATTAGAACTGAGGGACAGGTAGATAGTGACACAATCTATCAGAAATGGGGAGAGATCATTTAATCAGTGTCTTTTATAATTTTGGAAAAATGTTATGGGAATATAATAAACATAACCTGCCTATACTTTGTAGAAATGGAAAACCTTTCCCAATGCAATATTTTCCACTGGCTGATAGACATAGGACCTTTTTTCAAACTTTAATATGTGTTAATTAAACCAAACCACTTTGGTTAATTATGTGATAGAGCTGTCACTTGTGCTCAAATATATTTATATGCACCGTCAAAATTTTATGTAAGGCTTCTCCAATATGTTAATAAAAATGACATCATACAGATGTCATAATAGCTGGTACATGTTAATTTTGTGTGATTAATGCCCCAGCAGGCACAGTCTGCATAAACAATGCTATTCAGAAGTAAATTAGAAGGAAGGCCTAATTATCCAATAAGTCAACAATGTGGCACCCCAGTGGACATATAACATCTCTAACATCTGTGAAATAAATTGATGTTATGCTGGATTTCTCTACGCATAATAAAATAAAAGAGGGTGATAAAAATAAATAAAAATTAAGGTTACCTTTGACAACAATTCATTTATGAAGTCTATTGTTAACATAGGTTGGGCAGGGGGTTGTTGGTATCATCGGCCCAGCTTCCTCCCAAAAGGAATTTTAAACATTAGTTTTATTTCGGTATACAGTTACAAAGCAAAAATATACACACTGTACTGATTTACCTAACCTTTATTGTATAATTAACACATGCTCAATGGCTCACTAATGTAATGAGCTGCACATGCCAGTTTCAACCCTCTAAAGTAGTCATTCCCAAGCCTGTCCTCATGGCCCATTAACTGGCTAGATTTGCAAGATATCTAAAATCTGATGGAAAGGGCCTGAATGCTGAATAAAGCATAACTTGTTTTGATTGCAAGACATTTTGTGGGGATTTATGAGCCAAATACTCAACATCCAGGCACATTATATAGCAACTTTAGAGGTATCTGCATTCCATAGGTAACAAAATAACTCCTTTCTCAATCAGCTATGTTTTGCCTGTCTAGAAAATAAGGGTTTCAGTTTAATCACTAAGCAGCAATTTAGTACTTGGCTGTCTGTTTATTTGTAAATAATATAGTCCACTAACGTTCTCCATTGATAATAAGTGAAATTAGTTGAGTATTAGGTTGTGTGTCCAGCCTACCTAATCACACATTTGCTCAAATCTATTAGATTAATAGCCAAAACAGACTGTTATACAAGTAGACAAGATGCCGTGACGGACAAATTCTGCTTACTATTTAGGACTAATAAAAGGAAGTCAACGATTGCCTTTAAACTCAGTGTAAATGATTGCTTACAGTCCTGAAGAGTGAGCTAAACAATCACTCACAGTGGAAGGTCTAATAAGGTTAATTCTTAATAAGTAAAAGCAAAAATAGTACTGTATGACAAAAATATATTCTAAAACACAAATGATAACTTCCAAGATACTCTCCACCTTCGAGATCTGCAGTGCATCAGGTAATGGACAGCCATTGGGCGGAGGGTTCCGTAGACTGTACAGTATATACATGGGATGAGTGTTTCAGGGACAGCACATGCAACCTGAAGTATTTAATTTATACTTTGCACTATTTGCACACCTTATTTGTGAATCAGCATTTTTATTTGGATTTAAGGACCTTTATTAAATGGATTTACGCTCTGCATTTATTTTTCTCTTTTAGAATTGTATGGCATTTCTGCTACTCCAGCAGACAGACACATACCTCCAGACTTGCTTAACTGTAGTACCAGTCTCTTATGTTGAGTTTCTTTCCAATTATTTCACAATTGTTTTTTTGGAGGTTGACTCTTCAGAATGAAGGAGGAACCACACTTAAATTGTTACCCATTCAAATCAACAAATTAAATCCAGTACAATTTTCTCATCATCTTAAAACCTTCCTTTTATTTAACTATTTTAATCCTTTAGGGGCCTGGTGATTTTGACCTTGTCTGTCCAAAAGTACCCACTGCTGTTTTTACATTTCTGCGCTGTTTGTCTTTAGGTCTAATTTTCCTCTTTATGGGTTTACGGAACCCACACATATTATATACCGTTATTCTCGCCATTAAATGGACTTCCTAAAGATAAAAATATTTTCATCATATCGTATAATTTACTATAAAAAAAATATGAAATATGAAGAAATGAACACACTTTTTCGAACTTTGACCCCCAAAATCTACAAACAACAAAAAAGATCCTAGCTAAATAGTTTCAAAATTTTATCCTGAGGTATAAATTCCCAGTTTTTACACGTTTTTGGTTTTTACACGTTTTATGGTCATTGTGTTTAAACGTGATTTGAAGGCTTATTTTATTAAAACCCCCAGAAATTCTTTTCAACGGAAATCCACTTTTTTAATAATTTTTTTTTTCACACCAAACATGGTCATGTTTGGTATCATTGGAAAGGCCATGACCTGCTAGCTGCTACAGATTGGGAGATACGGGGGCCCAAAGGACCCCCCTAACTCCACTTGGCAGTGAGGGGGTTAACTGGCCAACTGACATCATTGCGCATATGGCGATGACGTCAGTGGGAGGGGGTGACCCCAGAGGCTTGGCTGACATCCAAGATGTCAGCCACTTCTGGGATCAGATTGCAATTTGGCACCTAAGGGGTTAAAGAGAGCCACCGCTGGAAAGGGCAGACTGTGGCCTTTCCAGTGGTGCCCCTCTCTCTCTCTCTCTCTCTTTTTTTTTTTTTTTTACTGTTTGCTATTCAGAAGGGAAAGGGGTCCAAAAGACCCCCCTTTCAGGCTCTCCCTCGGTAGTGCTGGGAGGGGGCGCCTGAAACTGATGCCATTGCACCCGGCAGCTAAACAAAACATGGGACCCCAGCCAGAGAGGTGAGTATAGGGAGGGAGGAGGTTAAAGGAACATAATGTACATAGTACGTCCTTGGTCCTTAAGGGGAATTTTCCCCAGGACATACTGGGCCACATTACAAGCTTGACGCTAACGTTAACGCTCACCTGCGTGAGCATTAACGTTAGCCGCGGTGTCTACCGCATATTACAATCCAAACGCAAACGGGTTGTTAGGACCCGAGGGTTGCGTCCTCCTCGCGGCCCCTCCTGGTGTCCTATGCGCGCGGGCCGCCGCCGCTTCCGGGTATGAGGCTTCCCAGCGGCGTGACGTCATCACGCCTCCACCGTGGTGCCTCCTGTGTCAGGTGATCCTCTTGGCCAATCGGGAGGCAGGGCGCCTGATTTAAACCTGCTTTTTGCTTTTCTCTGCGCCCTTTCGTGGTTTTAGCTTGCTATACCCTTTGGTGCTGTATTCCAGACTCTTATTTGACTTACTGTGCATGACCTGGCTTTTGGCAACCGACTCTGAGTATCTCTATATCCCTCTGACCCGGCTTTTGTGTTTGACGCTGCATTTGGTTTCTCCCTGTGTACTGAACTGTTTTACTACTCGCTATCACTTAACCCAGCCACCACAAGGACTGGTATTGTGATTAGATTTCGAGGTTTTTCCAGTTACCTGTGTATCCACCTAACGTACCCTTCGACTTGCGTGTACTAGCTTGACGTACACTCTCTGGCACTCCGTATTGTCTTGTTTCTAGACCAGCCATCCTTAGGACTGGTTTCTGTCCTCTTTGCCTACGTCCCTGCCTTATAGGTTCACTTCTAGCTACTGCGTAACCCAGCCAACTACAAGGACTGGTATCGCATTTAGGGTTCCACCCTCCTGTTTCGCCTTAGGGCTGACCATAGCTACCTACGGGTACGTGTGTCCGCCTGACATCACGAAAGGGCCATGGACCTTGCAGGGACCGCTCAGCAACTCTCTGGCTTGGAAAGTCGTTTGGAGGATCAAGATCATCGTCTTGATCAGTTCGCCCAGGCTCTCCAAACCCTGCTTAACCGCACTGCCCCTACCCAGGTAGAGGTTTCCCCTCCAGTCAAGCCGCCTCCTTCCGAACCATTTTCTGTGCCTACTTCGTATCCTAACTTGCTACCTCCGGTACGTTACGGAGGTGATCCTAACGCTTGTAGAGGTTTTTTAAATCAGATCTCTATTCACTTTGAATTAACCCCGTGGTCTTACCCTACTGATCGTGCCAAGATCGCCTTTGTTATTAACCATCTTACCGATAAAGCGCTATGTTGGGCTAACCCTCTCTGGGACACCGATAAACCTATTGTGTATAATTATCGTGAATTTATGTCGGCTTTTCGTAGAGTGTTTGACCCTCCGGGGCGAAAAACCAATGCTGCTAAGTCCTTGTTGCGCTTACGTCAGGGTACGAAGTCCCTGGGTGATTATGCACTAGAGTTCAGGTCTTTGGCCTCAGAATTAAACTGGAATAATGAGGCTTTAGTAGCCGTGTTTTCTGAGGGGTTAAACGATGAACTTCAGGACGAAATAGCAGCCAGAGATCTCCCAGAAGAGCTAGAGGATTTAATAACCTACCTGTCTTTCATAGATGAACGTCTTCGCCATCGTAGACATACCAAGGAGAGGTCGAAAAAACCACTTCTTAGGACGCCTCCCCGGTTTTCTGTACCTTTGCTCCCCGAGTCACACCCTCCCGCCGAACCTATGCAATTAGATAGCACCAAACTACCAGACAGTGAGAAACAACGCCGGAGGCGTGAGGGTTTATGTCTGTATTGTGGATGGGGGGTCACTTACTGAAGGGTTGTCCCAAGCGCCCGCAGGGCCATCGGGAAACTCTCGTGCCTGAGTGCCTTTAGGGGACAGCTCTTGGGTACTTTTCCTTCGTCCCCCAAACTGGAAAATAGACTCCGGGTTCCGGTTACTCTATCCTGGGAGAGTTCCCGTAACCCGGTTAATCTTTACGCATTAGTCGACTCCGGTGCTGCCGATAACTTTATCGATTTGGGTTTCGCCCAGAAACATGCCATACCCCTTGTAGAAAAGAAAACACCATTACTCGTACAAGCCATTGACGGTAGACCTCTTGAAACCCCTTTTGTCTTGTTTGAAACTCAGAACATTTCTGTGGGGATAGGGTTATGTCATAAAGAAGAGATGTTTTTTCATGCCATTACTTCGCCTTCCTATCCTATCGTACTTGGTTACCCCTGGTTAACCCGTCATAACCCTGTCATTGATTGGCGAGCCCGTCAGATTGCTAAGTGGGATAATGATTGTTTGCTCTCTTGCATTCAGATTCCCTTGTCCGTTAACACCCTTAACGTACCCACGTCTCCACCTCTCTCTACGATTATTCCCCCTCCATATGCTGATTTGGCTCCTGTGTTTGATAAAAGAGAGGCCGACAAATTACCCCCGCATCGTCCCTACGACTGCGCCATTGACCTTCTCCCAGGTGCCGTTCCTCCCCGAGGGGCAGTTTATCCGTTATCTGAAAAAGAGAATAGGGTACTGGAGGAGTACATTACCGATTCCCTTCAAAAGGGGTTCATTCGCCCCTCGTCTTCCCCAGCCGGTGCGGGTTTCTTTTTTGTTCGGAAAAAGGAGGGAGATCTTAGACCCTGTATCGACTTCCGTGGTTTGAATAAAATAACCGTCAAGAACGCCTATCCCATTCCACTCATCCCTGAATTGTTCGATCGCCTGAAATTCTCCAAGGTGTTCACTAAATTAGACCTTAGGGGAGCTTACAATCTAATACGCATTAGAGAAGGGGATGAGTGGAAGACTGCCTTCAATACTAGACTCGGCCATTATGAGTACTTGGTTATGCCCTTTGGCTTGTGCAACGCCCCTGCGATTTTTCAGGCATTCATTAATGATGTGTTAAGAGAGTATACTCCTTGTTTTGTTGTGGTTTATCTTGACGATGTCCTGATACATTCACCTGACCTGGAAACACACCACCAACATGTACGACTAGTCCTATCCAAGTTATTATCTAACGGTCTGTACTGTAAACTCGAGAAATGCTTGTTTGATGTACAACAAGTACAGTTTTTAGGTTATGTGATCTCCTCTTCGGGTTTCATGATGGATTCCTCGAAACTAGATGCAATCCTTCATTGGCCTCTTCCCAAAGGTCTCAAGGCCATTCAACGATTTATCGGTTTCTCCAATTATTACAGAAGGTTTATTAAAGGGTTTTCATCGATTATTGCACCCATTACGGCCTTGACCAAAAAGGGTACTGACACTCTGAGTTGGCCTCCCACCGCTGTGGAGGCATTTGAGAAACTAAAGGCCGCCTTTTCCACAGCTCCCATTCTTAATCACCCTGACCCCACCAAACCTTTCATATTAGAAGTAGACGCCTCAGAGTCTGGGGTGGGAGCTGTACTGTCCCAACGTGCTGCGGAGGACCAACCTTTGTTACCCTGCGGGTTCTTCTCTAAAAAGTTATCACCTACTGAGACCCGTTATGACATCGGAGACAGGGAATTGTTGGCTATCATATTGGCTCTGAAAGAGTGGCGCCACCTGTTAGAGGGTTCCATTTGCACATTTTCCATACTAACCGACCATAAGAATTTAACCTATCTATCTGAGGCTAGGAGGTTGAACCCCAGACAAGCCCGATGGGCTCTTTTCCTTACTCGGTTCGATTTTGTCATTTCTTACAGACCCGGGTCTAAAAATGTTAAAGCCGACGCACTATCTAGACAGCACGAGCCCATGTCTACTCAACCCCTAGTACCAGCCCCCATTGTACCCGAGGACAAAATCCTGGCTTCTCTGAACACCCACATTGATTCTCCGTTTTGGAAGTCCTTACTATCCAAACAAGCTCTAGCACCTTCGTCTAAACCACCCGATAGGTTATTCGTTCCTCCTGAGGAGGTTCTAATAGCTCTAAGACTGTTTCATGAATCGAAGTTTGCCGGTCATTTTGGTATAGAAAAAACTCTATCTCATATTCGTAGGCACCTTTGGTGGCCCACACTTGCTAAAGACGTTAAAGATTTTGTTACTACCTGTCCAGTGTGTACCTGTTCCAAACCCTCCCGGCTAAAACCCACTGGTCTCCTCCAACCACTACCTGTACCTGAACGTCCCTGGTCCCATTTAGCCATGGACTTCCTAGTGGAACTGCCCCCTTCGTCTGGTCATACAGTAATTTTCGTCGTGGTTGACCGCTTTTCTAAAATGGCACATTTTATTCCGTTGAAAAAACTTCCCTCCTCTATCGAGCTGGCACACGTTTTTACTAAAGAAATATTCCGACTACATGGCGTTCCTAACGTGATTGTGTCAGATCGTGGTTCCCAATTTATTTCCAAATTTTGGAGGGGTTTTTGTCAACAATTAGGAGTTCAGCTCTCATTTTCCTCTGCGTATCATCCACAGACGAACGGATTAGCTGAGAGAACAAATCAGACACTAGAGACGTATTTAAGGTGCTTTATTTCTGATGCTCAGGATAATTGGGTCTCACTATTGCCGTGGCGGAATTTGCGTACAATAATGCCACATCTCAGTCAACCAAATATTCTCCGTTCGAGATCGTTACTGGTATGCACCCCACTGTGTTTCCGTCTTCCTTTACACATCGAAATATTCCGGTCCTGGAGGACCACCTCCGTGTCCTGCGTTCCATCTGGGAAAAGACCAAGTCGAATCTCGAATCCGTCTCTCTCATCCAGAAGCGTTCTGCTGACCTGAGACGCAGGCCATCACCGGTCTATCATGTGGGGGACAAAGTATGGCTCAGTACACGACACATTAGGTTAAAGGTTCCGTCCATGAAATTTGCACCCCGATTTATTGGACCCTACAAGATCCTTCGGTGTATTAACCCCGTATCGTACGCCTTGCACTTACCCCCGTCCCTTCGTATACCCAATACTTTTCATGTGTCCTTACTTAAACCTCTCCTGTGTAATCGTTTTACTCGTCCTGAGGGTCTCCCTCCTCCTCCTGTTGTGGTGGACGGGTGCCCTGAATTCGAAGTTGAGTCCATTCTAGATTCCCGTCGCTCTCGGAACAGGCTGCAATACTTGGTCCATTGGAGAGGCTATGGTCCCGCGGACCGGTCATGGGTCTCCCTCCGCGATCTTCATGCCCCCCGTTTGTTGGCCGCTTTCCATCGTCGCTTTCCTGCCAAACCGGCTCCTGTCCGCCCGGTGGGCGTTTCTCGAGTGGGGGGTGCTGTTAGGACCCGAGGGTTGCGTCCTCCTCGCGGCCCCTCCTGGTGTCCTATGCGCGCGGCCGCCGCCGCTTCCGGGTATGAGGCTTCCCAGCGGCGTGACGTCATCACGCCTCCACCGTGGTGCCTCCTGTGTCAGGTGATCCTCTTGGCCAATCGGGAGGCAGGGCGCCTGATTTAAACCTGCTTTTTGCTTTTCTCTGCGCCCTTTCGTGGTTTTAGCTTGCTATACCCTTTGGTGCTGTATTCCAGACTCTTATTTGACTTACTGTGCATGACCTGGCTTTTGGCAACCGACTCTGAGTATCTCTATATCCCTCTGACCCGGCTTTTGTGTTTGACGCTGCATTTGGTTTCTCCCTGTGTACTGAACTGTTTTACTACTCGCTATCACTTAACCCAGCCACCACAAGGACTGGTATTGTGATTAGATTTCGAGGTTTTTCCAGTTACCTGTGTATCCACCTAACGTACCCTTCGACTTGCGTGTACTAGCTTGACGTACACTCTCTGGCACTCCGTATTGTCTTGTTTCTAGACCAGCCATCCTTAGGACTGGTTTCTGTCCTCTTTGCCTACGTCCCTGCCTTATAGGTTCACTTCTAGCTACTGCGTAACCCAGCCAACTACAAGGACTGGTATCGCATTTAGGGTTCCACCCTCCTGTTTCGCCTTAGGGCTGACCATAGCTACCTACGGGTACGTGTGTCCGCCTGACACGGGTTAAGTAACCAGTTTGTGTTTGGTACCATGCGCTTTTTAGCGCGAGGTTACTGTACTTTGTGCTCCCTATACTTAACATGGGGAGCGCAAAGTGTTAAGCAGCGTTAGGATTACAAAGTCCTAACACTGATTAACGTCTGGCTCTGGTTAGTGGAAAGTTAACCAAAGCCAGGACTTGGAGTCCTATGGACTCCATCGAGTGGATGCTCACGGCTGCGCTCAGTGCTGCCGCGAGCATCCCGAGCCGTAGTGCGGTAACAATGCAGGCAGCTTTTTATGAGCCTGCATTGTAATTCCACGCTAAAACGGGGGCGGTAGGGGGAAAACTGTGGGCACAGTTTTTCTCCCTACCGCCCCTGTTTTAGCATGGAGATCGTAATGTGGCCCACTATATATGTCAGTGGTCCTTATGGGGTTAAAGTCTGGTATCATGAGTAGCATATCATGTTACAGCTCTTTTGTTCTTTCTTTTTTTGCCACATTTATATATTCATGCACTAGGGAACATATATTAACATTTTCAGTGTGCATTTTTTTTTAGTTAAATAACATGTAGAAGTGTGGATTATATTCTTTCTAATGCCTTTATCCTTCCCTAGAAATATACCAAAGAATATGAAATAATAGCAAAATTATACAGTATTTATCAGAAAGGTACATGCTGAAATTCAGATTTTGTAAATAAACTTTCGAGCCTGTAGAGAGTTGGTATAGTGATTTCCGCTTTCAGCAGCTGCAGAATTAGTTTTAAATAGCAACCAGTGGGTTTGATAAAGGATTCTCAAAATTCATTAGTTATATTTTTAGAGGTTTGTAAGATTTCTGCTGTTATTTATGACATTCAGCTATAGGTCCACTGCTTGTTAGCTTTTGACTTTTCTAATATGTTTTTTTCTAAGTCAAAGGCAAAAGCTTCCGCATGGTAGAACAGACCAGAGTCAGAAAATTTAATACAAACAGCTCGATAAAAGGAATTCAAGGTGTTCCTGTGATACAGCAAAGTGCTTACCCTGATACGTGTTTATCCAGTTTAATTAAACTGTTTATATATTGTTTATCTAGCTCTCTTCATGCTACTAGGGTTGGAATTCAATGTGTCGGTATACACCTGGTTAAGACATTTATATCTGCCTTGGCGAGAGGCATTGCCAGTAGATTGATTGCTACGGTAAAGGAGTTCTTATGTGGTTATCTGATCACGGTGCTACTTCTTCAGGTCTAATGGTATTTTTGCCTTTGACTTTGCATTACAGTCGGATGTTTCAAATGTACTACTACTGACTATAATAATGACATAGTTCTTATAAATCATAGTCGGCAGAGCTATACTGAAGATTATTTACTCATCATTCTAAAGTTTAAATGTACTAAATTCCTACATGCTGCTTCTTTAAGGCATCTGGAAAA
Organism: Leptobrachium leishanense; assembly: GCA_009667805.1. Lineage (NCBI taxonomy): Eukaryota > Metazoa > Chordata > Amphibia > Anura > Megophryidae > Leptobrachium > Leptobrachium leishanense. The sequence goes on from CM019064.1 coordinate 207,288,089, forward strand.
CATCACTGCTAGTCCAAATTCTTTAACTTGTTTTTTTTTTTTAAATTTGTGTGCAAATTTTTACTATTATTACATTAAATAGATGATGTGAAAAAAATGTAAATAATACAAATCATAAATGTCCCCTAGGAGGTTATATAAATTTTCAGGATTTAACACTAGAAGAGCCAGACAACATCTTATACCTATAAGCGCCACGAGCAGTCATTTTGACTGCTACCTTTTATTATTAGTTAGCTGTTATAAAAACACATTAATTGTTGTAATCAATAGAAAAGCATTTCTAAGCATTGAATATGATATTGGTAACTTTTATTTAACATTTTTTGTAGCTATAACCCCTTAGTGACCAGGCGGTTTTACACAAATCCGTCCTTTAGTGATCGCTGCTGTTTTTACGTTTCTGCGCTGTTCATGTTTAGGTCAAATTTTCCTCTTACTCGTTTATTCAACCCACACATATTATACACCGTTTTTCCCGCCATTAAATGGATTTTCTAAAAATACCATTATTTCCATCATATTGAATAATTTACTATAAAAAAAAATATGAAAAATGATGGAAAAAATGGTAAAAACACACTTTTTCGTAATTTAATCTCCAAAATCTACAACCACCAAAGAAGACCCCAGCTAAATAGTTTCAAAATTTTGTCCCGAGACTAGAAATACCCATGCTTTTTGACCCCTTCACTGCTGGGCCAGTTCACCTATGTGCGCTGCGCTCATTCTGACCATTTTGTGCTAATTATTTTTAGATGACAGCCTAGGTCCTATATAACTAAACCCCCCAGACAAAAAACTTTTAAAAAAAACCCTTTTTATTTTTTTTTAATTTTTAATTTTTTTTTAATTTAATTTTTAAACCAAACCTGGTCATGTTTGGTATCATTGGAAAGGCCATGATCAGGTCTTTCCAATGATGTCATGGATCGGGGATAAGGGGATCCAAAGGATCTGATTAGCGCCGAATCGCGATCCGTCAGCAAAAATGTTAATGCTATACACGGCTGAAAAGGGGAGACTCTCCCCTTTCCAGCGGTGCAAATATCACTGTATCACTGTGCATTGCATGGTTGGGGAGATAGAGGGCTCCAAACGAGCCGCCCCTCTCCTTCCTGAATTTTTACTACCGGCGCTTGCCGATGACATCATCACACAGCGCGATGACGTCATCGGATTCGCCGGCCCCCAGGAAATGGCGAGGCAAGCTTCCAGCTTGCCATAACCGCCGAGGGAACGAGCGAGGAAGGTGAGTATCGGCGGGAGGGAGGTTAGAAGCCCGATCACGTACTATGTACGTCCGCGGGTCTAAGGGAGACCCGTCGGCAGGACGTACATAGTATGTCAGCAGTCAGGAAAGGGGTTAAAATACACATGTTAAATGTTTACGATATGAATAAATTTGTTCAGGCAAATACCAATATAAATATTTCTATATCAAGCTGTATTTTACAGTTACTGTTTATTTAGGGTTAAAATTGAAATTTATTGTATCCAAACAGGAACTTTCAATCAGTTAAGGGGAACGTTTAGAAGCCGAAGAAGAGGCACAAGAGCCCATGGTAATAGGTGTACCAGTAGTAATCATCCAGCACCCATGTAGGGCCCTATTACATTCTTCCCGCTAAAACAGGGATGTCCTCGTTTTAGTTTGATATTATGATGCAGGTGCCAGAAAAGCTGCCTACATCGTAATTTGCACCGCCGCGAGCATCCACTCCCTGGAGTCCATCGAGTTTCTGATCTGCTGCGAGATCCAGCAGGTCGGTGTAGTGATCCGCAGCGGCAGACTGGGGCCCTTTTCCCCCAGTGTCTCCCTGCTCCCGGCAGACAGAGGAGGTGCTTGGAGCCGCAGTCCTCACTGCGGGATGGAAGGTGAGAGTCTGATTCATTTGGGGGGTTTTTGACTGGTGCTGATGGATTCTGCAGCAGCGAGATCCGTTAGCACCAGGTCCAGGCTGTGGATAACATTCGGGTTAACCGCACCGGACTGTAATTACTGTTAGTATATTGTAATACTACCGCTAATTAACTCTTTGCGCTCCCCTTGTTAAGTATAGGGAGCGCAAAGTAAAGTAACCTTGCGCTGAAAAGCGCAAGATACCAATCGCTAACGGGTTATTTAACCCGTTAGCTTTTGGATTGTAATATGGTGCGCCCGCGCTAGGGCCACCAGGGCTAACGTTTATTTAAACGCTCCCTAAAGACCCTTCTGTTTAGGGAAGCCTACCACCTGACTCCGTAACAAGACATCTGACTGACCCAAAAACGGTCCTCACCTCTCCCTGCATTAACTCATCACTGCAGCCCCCCCCCTGTTTCTAATCCCCTCACCCATCTTGATTGTAAATTCCCACAGGAATAGGGCCCTCACATCCTCCTGTATCTGCTGGCAGGAATACTGACCTGTCTCCTGTATGTATTGTAGAATTGTCTTGTCTTTACCCATTGCACCTTGTACAGCGCTGCGCAATGTGTTGGCTCTTAATAAATAATAATAATAATAATTTATATCAGTATTTGCCTGAAAAAATGTATTCATATGCTTACCTGTTTACTGTTGTGATTCATTAGATTAGAAGAGCTATCTGACTGAGATTCATCACTTTCAGTTCACTTCAAGTTGAAAACATCAACATCAATTTAAGTTGAAAACATGTAGTATTGTGGAGAAAACATGAAGAAACGGGAAACAGACAAAACGACTGATAAGGCGTTTTTAGGTATACTGTCCTAAATCTCTGGAACATGAAGAGATATTCAAGCCAAATTTGGCATCCCATTAAAACAACATATTTGACGAAAAGTCATAAAATTTGAAGAGTAAATCTGAAGTATTTTCAAAATTTATCACAATTTAAAAATTAAAAACGGTCAAAATGACTGCTTCTGCTCTTCTACTGTTAAAGCTTTTGCAGTTAGATCTCCCCAGACCACCATGTAGCTCAACCAGTCACTATCCTATGAGTCTTTTTCAGAAGAGGTTGAGCATATAGGTTTACTCTCTACCTACCTGAATTTTATAGCATATGGAGTTCTGAGCTTAGCAACAGTTCTGTTTATTAGGAAAATAAATGGAATAGTTGAAGAAGCTGATATTTAGATGCCAAATGGTTCCATCTGTTTAGTCAAGCTCTTACCAAAACATACCTTTGCATTTGAGTTGTTAGAAGGCCTGCATTGGTCATTGAGCAAACTGTACAAATGCCTTGTGGGCAGCATTGTCCCTTGCCAACTACTCGATGGATAAAATTCCACAATGTAGAACAGCACTCCCGTCATGCAAGACCAGACAGGGGCCACCATAATCCATGGGATGATCAGCTACAAGATATCCACAGAATGACATAACTGGACCAGACACTTAACCTTCTTTTTCAGTCAGGTTTTTTTAGACAACAAACTACAGCACAGCAATGTTTCAGCAAAAATTGTTTATCGAGCTTTGAAAAAGGAGGTTGAGTGCCTGGTCCAGCTACTCCAAGGATGTCTGCGCCAACTATAAGAAAAAGTTACTCTTAATTGGTTCATAACTGGCCTTCAGACTGTGTTTCAGCCGATCACACCAGGCCTGTGTAATTCTGATCATGATTTGCTCACATGCAGTCATAATGCATTTCACCCATGGTACTGTCCACTTTCTGAAACATATGACGGGCTATGTCTGGTCCTCCTTGTCTCCCTCACTCTTTCTTTTTATACAACAGTCTGTGTGCATTGAATTTAGTTAATACACAATGTCACAATTTGAGTTGAATTAATGAAATAAATGGACTTTTATATAACATAGCGCACTATGTGCACCTGTACTGACGTGATTACCGGCGTCCGTCGCAGCGTTGTGATGCTGCAATGGGGCCGGTCACACGCTTGTGCACGTGCGCACGAAATGCCCGAGCAACAAGTGGTCATTATCCAAGCCTATCCGGCAAAGCGCTAGGACAGACGATGACAGAGATGCAATGCGCATTTCTTCATAGGAGGATCAAGCCTTGCAACGCTGAGCGCACTGAGTGCGCTCAGCGAGGTGGCCAGATGGGCGTCGAGCGGAAGGAACGTCCACTCTCACAGATGTTCCTTCCGCTCTCCAAAGACGCTCGTCTGACACTAGCCTTAATACCTCGGGCATCATGTCTGAGGTGCTAACACTCTTTAAAACCAGTAACCAGTTAAGAATATGTGTCTAAAACACTTATCCTAAGCTGATAAAGAATGGGGCCCATGACTGCAGTAGCTCCTTTTGCCCGTAGATGGCAATTTCTACCTTCCAAATAGGTTGTTACAGTAAGGAATACATTTTAAATATTTCCAAATATTTCTTACTGTATATTTTATTTTTGTATTATTTTATTGGAAAAAACACAGGCTTCTGAAATTCCTTGGTAGTGAAGGGGTTAAAGTTTTAAGTTATTCAGTTTTAAGTGATTGCCATAACACAATTTTCCTGTTATTTGTCTCTGGGGTAGTGGCAGCAGAGGTCAGAAAAGCCACCTTACAGTCGGTCTCACTCTGTGGACAAGCTGTTGACTAATGCCACAGTGCCTAGGTCAGCATCTTCACCCTCTGTGAGTTTATTCCATCAGCAGAAAGACGATGTTTCGGCTTTGAGACAAAGGCCTGAGGGTGAAAACATTGTCTTTCTGCTGATGGAATAAACCACATAGTGATATTGGAATAGAGTGCTGGATTATTTTTATTGTTTTGATGTATTGGATCTGGGAGTGTGGTTCCATTCCAGCCAGAATGGTGAGCATAATTATTAGAGCAATTTACTACGGTAGGTCAGCATCTTGACATGCAAAGGGTGTTTTGGGCATCTCTCGTGCTATCGCTTTCATTGTGTAAAGAAATCTAAAATGTAAGCCACTGCACCACTGTGAGGCAGAGGTCCTTTGAACCAGTGCATTGCTGTGCATCTCCATGCTATACACCCTTCAAGAGAGATGTCCGGGTCTTTCCAATGTTACCAAACATGACAAACTAATATGTATAAATAAAACATCCTTTGTTTTTAACCCCTTAGTGACTGGGCGGTTTTACACAAATCCGTCCTTTAGTGACCGCTGCTGTTTTTACGTTTCTGCGCTGCTCGTGTTTAGATCAAATTTTCCTCTTACTCGTTTATTCAACCCACACATATTATACACCCTTTTTCCCGCCATTAAATGGACTTTCTAGAAATACCATTATTTCCATCATATCCAATAATTTAATATATAGAAAAAATATGAAATATGATGAAAAAAATGGTAAAAACACACTTTTTCGTAATTTAATCCCCTAAATCTATAACCACCAATAAAGACCCCGGCTAAATAGTTTCCAAATTTTATCCCGAGAATAGAAATACCCAATTTTTACATGTTTTTACCTTTTAACCCTTTCACTGCTGAGCCAGTTCACCTATGTGCGCTGCGCTCATTCTGACCATTTTGTGCTAATTATTTTTAGATGACAGCCTAGGTCCTATTTAATTAAACTCCCCCAGACAAAAAAAACTTTAAAAAAAAAACATTTTTTTATTTTATTTAATTTTTTTATTATTTTTTTTTTATTTAATTTTATTTTTTATTTTTTTTAAAACCAAACCTGGTCATGTTTGGTATCATTTGAAAGGCCATCTAGCTGCCATGGATCGGGAGATAAAGGGATCCTTAGGATCCCCTTATCTCTACATGGCAGCTAGAGGGTTAACTGGCCCACTGACATCCTCACACATATGGTGAGGTTGTCAGTGGGTGGGGGGGGACCTGGAGGCTTGGCTGACATCCAAGATGTCAGCCCCCCTCCAGGTTTGAATCACGTTTTGGCGCCAATTGGCGCCGCAACGTGATCCGGCGGCGAAATGGTTAATGCCATACACCACTGGAAAGGGGAGGCTCTCCCCTCTCCAGCGGTGAAAACGGCATCTCCCTAGCTTCAATGGTTGGGGAGATAGAGGGCTCCGAAGGAGCCCCCCCTCCCCTCCATTGAAACACATGGGGGCACCTTCTGATGACGTCACCACGCAGCGTGGCGACGTCATCAGCCTCGCCTGCCCATGTAAATCACATGGGCAGGCTTCCTCCCTGTCAGATCGCCGTGGGATCCGACGAGGGAGGTGAGTATCGGGCGGGAGGGGGATTTGGCGCCGCTGACGTACCCTGTACGTCATCGGGTCTAAGGGAGACCCGAACACAGGACGTACAGGGTACGTCAGCGGTCGGGAAGGGGTTAAAGCAGTGGCGCTGGCTTCTTTTCACTTATGACGTAAGCAATGCAGCTGTCATTATTCATAGAAACATAGAAAATGTCGGCAGATAAGAACCTTTCGACCCATCTAGTCTGTCCAATTACATGGATACTTTACCTGGATTTATCTTTTGTTTAGGATAGCCTTATGCCTATCCCATGCCTGCTTCAATTCAATTACTGTTTTGGCCTCTACCACTTCAACTAGAAGGCTGTTCCATGTATCCACCACCCTCTCAGTAAAATAATGCTTTCTGATGTTACTTTTAAACCTTTGCCCCTCTAATCTAAGACTATGTCTTCTTGTTTTGCTACTTTGTTTCCTTTTAAATATACTCCCTTCCTCTACCTTGTGGATTCCCTTCACATATTTAAATGTTTCTATCATATCTCCTCTGTCTCGTCTTTTTTCCAAGCTGTACATGTTAAGATCATTAAGCCTTTCCTGGTAACTTTTCTCCTTCAAGCCGTACACCATTTTAGTAGCCCTTCTCTGAACTCTCTAAGATGTCTATATCCTTCTGGAGATACGGTCTCCAGTACTGCACACAGTACTCCAAGTGAGGTCTCACCAGTGCTCTGTACAGTGGCATGAGCACTTCCCTTTTCCTACTGCTCCCTGCACAACCAAGCATTCTGCTAGAATTTCCTGCTGCTCTATTACATTGACTACTTACCCTTAGATCCTCTGAAATAATAACCCCTAAATCCCTTTCCTCAGATGTTGAGGTTAGGACTGTATCAAATATTCTATATTCCGCCCTTGGGTTTTTACATCCCAGGTGCAATATCTTGCACTTATCCACATTAAAACTCAATTGCCACAGCTCCGACCATTTTTTTAGTTTACCTAAATCATTTGTCATTTGGCTGATCCCTCCAGGAACGTCAACCCTGTTGCAAATCATTGTGTTATCAGCAAAAAGACATACTTTTCCATTAATACCTTCTGCAATATCACTAATAAAAATATTAAAGAGAATGGGTCCAAGTACTGACCCCTGAGGTACCCCACTGGTAACAAGACCTTGCGCCGAATAAACTCCATTTACCACAACCCTCTGTTGCCTGTCACTCAGCCACTGCCTAATCCATTCAACAATATTGGAATCCAAGCTCAAAGATTGCAATTTATTGATAAGCCTTCAATGCGGAACAGTATCAAAAGCCTTACTGAAAGCTAAATAAGCAATGTCTACTGCACCACCTGTGTCTATTATTTTTGTTACCCAATCAAAAAAATCAATAAGATTAGTATGGCATGATCTCCCTGAGGTAAACCCATGTTGTTTCTGTTCCTGTAATCTATGTGTTTTTAGATGTTCAACAATCCTTTCCTTTAACATGGTTTCCATTAATTTCCCCACTACTGACGTAAGACTAACTGGCCTATAGTTCCCCGATTCCTCCCTACTACCCTTCTTGTAAATGGGCACAACATTTGCTAATTTCCAGTCTTCTGGGACGACTCCCGTTAACAAGGATTGGTTAAATAAATCTGTTAACGGTTTTGCTATTACATCACTGAGCTCTTTTACTAATATTCAACTTCACATTTCCTATACCAAGTGCAAGTATGATTTTTTTACACCTACGGGGTTATTCAAAGAAAGCCGATCTGGCCCCAAAATGTCAGAGCCGTAGCTAGCTCCTTTTGCACCCGAGGCAAAAACAGAAAATTGTGCCCCTCCACATAATTTTAAAAATCAGAGTCCCTGACCAATGGCGCAGTGCTAAGCTCCTGGATGCTCCCCGCAACTAGAAGCAGTGGATCGGACCACCCTTTGCGCTGTGGGATGAGAGGCAAGTATGTGATTTTTGGGAGGTTCCAGCTGGTGCTGACTGATTCTGCAGAAGCGGCATCACTTAGCACCAGCATCTAGCTGTGGGTAACTTTTGTAGCTATGGCGGGATGGTAATTAGCGTTAGGACTTTGTAATCCTAACGCTATTTACTCTTTGCGCTCCCCATGTTTAGTATAGGGAGCGCAAAGTACAGTAACCTCGTGCTGAAAAGTACAATCTCCTGGATTTTTTAACCTGTTACCATTGGGATTGTAATATGAGGGTCCTGTGCTAGGATGTGATATGGGCAGCATGCAGTAACCTCATTTAACCTAGCACCAACGCTCACATGTGTGAGTGCTAGCGTTAAGGAGGTGATGGGGCCCTACATATATAGTGCACACACAGTACATGTACAAATACAGTACACACAGAATACATGCACGTATAGCAAAAGAACATTTAGCATAATATACACCCCCCAGAATAATATACACAGCACTGAGCCCCCAGACTATTTTCCCCAGTTCACATGGATATAATTGCCCCCAGTTCACATGGATATTATTGACCCCAGCTCATATGGGTATATATTTCCCCAGTTCACATGGATATTGCCCCCCAGTTCACATGGATATTGCCCCCAGGTCTCATGGATATTGCCCCCCAGCTCTCATGGATATTGCCCCAGCTCTCATGGATAATGCCCCAGGTCTTATGGATAATGCCCCAGCTCTCATGGATATGCCCCCCCCAGGTCTCATGGATAATGCCCCCCCAGGTCTCATGGATAATGCCCCCCCAGGTCTCATGGATAATGCCCCAGCTCTCATGGATAATGCCCCAGGTCTCATAGATATTGCCCCCAGCTCTCATGGATAGTTCCCCCAGCTCTCATGGATAGTGCCCCCAGGTCTCATGGATAATGCCCCCAGGTCTCATGGATAGTGCCCCCAGGTCTCATGGATATTGCCCCCAGGTCTCCTGGATATGCCCCAGGTCTCATGGATAAAGCCCCCAGGTCTCCTGGATATGCCCCCAGGTCTCATGGATAATGCCCCCCAGTTATCATGGATAATGCCCCAGGTCTCCCGGATATTGCCCCCAGGTCTCATGGATATTGCCCCCAGGTCTCATGGATAGTGCCCCCAGGTCTCCTGGATAGTGCCCCCAGGTCTCATGGATAGTGCCCCCAGGTCTCATGGATATTGCCAACAGGTCTCATGGATAGTGCCCCCAGGTCTCATGGATAGTGCCCCCAGGTCTCATGGATATTGCCCCCAGGTCTCATGGATAGTGCCCCAAGGTCTCCTGGATATTGCCCCCAGGTCTCATGGATAATGCCCCCAGGTCTCAAGGATAATGCCCCCAGGTCTCCTGGATATTGCCCCCAGATCTCATGGATAGTGCCCCAAGGTCTCCTGAATAGTGCCCCCAAGTCTCATGGATAGTGCCCCCAGGTCTCATGGATATGCCCCCAGGTCTCATGGATATGCCCCAGCTCACCTCTCATTGTCGGTGGCCGCGTGCTTCCTGCTTGAACGGCCGCTAACAGGAAGTGCAGCCGCTCGCCTGGGATAGATGAAACAGCCTGCCGCGATCTCGCGAGATCGCGGCTTGCTGTTAGATCCCAGGTGAGCGGCTGCACTTCCTGTCAGTGGCTGTTCAAGCAGGAAGCAAGCGGCCACCAGCAATCGTTTCGGGCTGGGCGCTTCACAGCTGTGAAGGGGCGCAGCCATGGCTCGAGTCCTGCTGGAAGGCTGGGGGAATGAAGGTTCCCGCCGCAACCTGCATTCCCGCAGGACTCGAGCCATGAATGCACCCCTTCACAGCTGTGCCCGAGGCACGTGCCTCACTCGCCTCGCCCTTCCTACGGCCCTGCAAAATGTACCCGAACACTAAAATTCAGCGTACGGTTACATTTCCTGGCCATTCGGCTATTCAGAGAGCAGGCAGTTCGCCAAATGTTGGCAAATTGCCTGCACGTACGGTGCCTGTTCGAGAGCAATGAACTCCCCCATAGAGAAGCAATACTTTGTCTATTCAGAGAATGAGACCACTGAAATGCCCTGTTCGGTGGTCTCATTCAGCAGGTTTATTCAGGAGAATCCCATAGGCTTCAATGTTAAAAATATCCCAGTTTTAATTCAATATCTAATAAACCATTTATTATAATATTCTGCAGTAAAATGTCTCTTTATTCATAGATTTTTTAAGATTTTTTAGGCATTTTTTACATTGATTTTCCTTTTTATTACCATTCATTGGATTTTATATGTAAATTCCAGACATTTTCGTTCAGTAGTTTTTTTGCAAACAGCGTTTCACTTTTCAAACTTTCAAGCGTACTGTTTTTTTTTCCCACCTCATTCGTCTGCGTGTTGGCCTTTTCCGGCGGCTGCTCTGCGCTGTGATTGGCGTCTAGTCAGGTTGCTCCGGCGTGGATAATCCAGCTGTTTCGGTGAGTGTTCGGAGAGTGTTCGGTTCCTTTGCAGTGAATGTTCGGTGTGTTTGCGGTGAGTTTTCTCTGCACTACGGGGGGCCCTGCAGTGCTTGGTGAATACACCGCCGGGTCGGCGAACTAGGATCGCCGAATCGCCCTAAAGTGCGGGGAACGAAAAGTCACCGAACGTGCGGTGACATACGAATCTCTTTGAATAACCCTGCTAGTCACATTATTCAAGAAACACAATGTACCAAGTTTTTAAGGAAAATTAAATTTTTCTGGGTTTGGTTAAAATGCTTATTTTCTTAGAAAAATGCTGTAACAGGTTCTCCATTACTGATTTTCTTAAAAAGAATACCCTGCATGCTGCAGTAATACAGGGTGACAGAATTGAGCTCTAAATGAGATTTTAGTTTCTCAACAAGAAATACATCAATCCTGCATTATCCCTTTCAGAGAGAGTTCAGAGAAGGGCTACTAAAATGGTGTACGGCTTGAAGGAGAAAAGTTACCAGGAAAGGCTTAATGATCTTAACATGTATAGCTTGGAAAAAAGACGAAACAGAGGAGATATGATAGAAACATTTAAATACATAAAGGGAATCCACAAGGTAGAGGAAGGGAGTATATTTAAAAGGAAACAAAGTAGCAAAACAAGAGGACATAGTCTTATATTAGAGGGGCAAAGGTTTAAAAGTAACATCAGGAAGCATTATTTTACTGAGAGGGTGGTGGATACATGGAACAGTCTTCCAGTTGAAGTGGTTGAGGCCAAAACAGTAATTGAATTTAAGCAAGCATGGGATAGGCATAAGGCTATCCTAAACAAAAGATAAATCCAGGTAAAGTATCCATGTAATTGGACAGACTAGATGGGCCGAAAGGTTCTTATCTGCCGACATGTTTCTATGTTTCACTACCAGAACTTTCTATACGTGATAACATTAAGATACGATTTATGTAGTTGTAATTTCTGAAAAACCTTGTGCTGTACAGATTAACTATTACTGTAATTTCCATCTACACACATTATGCCACATACAGGTATTGTATTTATATTCTGTTATTATTTTTTGGAAGCTGCATTGCTAATAATTTCATTATGATCACTACAAATCCCCGTAAGCAGGATATCTGAACATTGTATTATCTATATTTATCAAATTTGCTGTGTTTCACACAAAAGCAATTTCTGTGTGTAAACTATTAGTGCAGGCAAGATCTAAAATTGTGCATGATATAGGATTCTATCTAAGGTTTGAAACCTTTCATTCCAGTAATATTTCTGTAAAGGATAAACAAATACATGAAAATTAAAAATTAGCATAGTTCCATAACATTAATATTTTAACACGTTTTAATATTTTATTCACATACAGGGTAATTCAAAGAGATCCGAATGGCTGGAGAAAGGTAACCGAATGCTGAAAATCAGCATTCGGTTACCTTTCTTGGCCATTCGACTATCCAGAGAGCAGGCAATTCGCCAAATCCTGGCGATTTGCCTGCACATACGGTGCCTGTTCGGTGCCTGTTCGAGGGCAGTGAAAACCCCATGAAAAGCACTGCTTCGGCTATTCAGAGAACACAAACCAGCAGTGAAAGGTTCTGGAAATGCCCTGCCATACGGTGGTTTAATTCGGCAAATTTATTCAGGAGAATCCCATAGGCTTCAATGTTAAAAATATTTCCGTTTTAATACAATATCTAATAAACCATTTATTATAAAATTCTGCAGTAAAGAGTCTTTTTATTTAAAGATTTTTTTTAGGATATTTTAAGCATTCTTCTGGATTTTTTTTTTTTAAAAAGTCCGATTTTTTTTTTTTTTAACTTAACTTATTTTTTCTGTAACAGCCCTCTTTATTATCATTCCCTGGACCTCATATGTAAATTTCAGACATTTTCGCTCAGTAGTTTCTTTGCAAACAGCGTTTCACTTTTCAAGCATTGAAGCAAACTGTTTTCCTAATTTATTCACTTCACTCGTCTGTGGTGTCGGCTTTTTCTGGAGGCTGCGCTGTGTGTGATCAGCTCCTGCTCGGGTTTTTCTGTGGTTTTCGGCGGGTTAATCCAGATGTTTTTGCGGGTTTTCGGCGTGCATTTGCTGGGTTTTGCGGTTAGTTTTCTTCGGGTTTGCGGCAGCTTTTCCCTGCAATTCGGGGACCCTGTGGTGCTTGCTGAATACACCGCAGGGTCGCCGAAATGGGATCGGCAAAACGAACGAAAAGTCACTGAACGTGCGGTGACTTTTCAATTCTCTTTGAATTACCCTGATAGTAACAATCTTCGTGCACAATTGCTCCCTTATCCTATATATGAGCATTATATATTTGGGGTTTCATTAATTCAGTTTATATTTTAATGCTTTTTAATGCATTTAAAGTATGCATTAACATTTTTGGATGTGAAAGGGTTGAAAGAAATCCTTATATTTAAATGCCCACAATTCAAGTGGGTGAATTCAACCATATAGAAATGCCTGCCCACACCTGAAAATAGTGAGAGCTAAACGTAATTCAGCATAGGTCAATAAATGAAACAGCGCAGAAGCCCTTGATTCTTGATTTTTTGCTGTATCAGAGTTTGAATGGTACTTTTTACAACAAAAGAACTTCAGTAACGTATAATTAAAGAATTAAAATGACTTTAGAGATAATGTTGATGCAAACAAAGTATTTCATAATGGTTTAATCCATATTGGTGAGTTAAATGATAGCTCTGACTGTCTCCATGGATTATCCTGTAAAGAATTTAATAGATTTAAAGAGCAAATGTTCCAGTAACAATCTTGCCCCAACCAAAATGATGTATGAGCCGAGACTTAATTGAAGGTTTTGTCAATCTTCCCCTTTTAAACAAAATACAGTTTAATCTGAAGAGCCTTGTTAAAAAGTAATTTGTAAAGTAGAAACTAATTTAACTCTTTGGAGTGCATTTAAGAGTGCTTAATCAGAAAATTAAATTGCTCTTCAAATGAGTGGAACTTAAATATACTTGAGGAGCATGTAAAAGCTGCATTATTTAATGAGTGGAAGCCCTGGTGTATCCTAATGCTGTCACTTCATCCACATCAATGTACTGGATAGGTGGAACTTAAATATTCTCTTGTGTCAAATTGGATGTTTGCCAGGGTATTTAATAGAAATGTTTACAAACATACCAATGTAAGGGATTGAGGTGATTGTTAGAAAAACAGTTCACAGATGAGCCAAACCAAAAATGTATGCAGTTATAGTAAAGTCAAGCATATACATTTTTTAGGTAATAAGAGTAATAATAATAATAGTACTAATAGTAACAACAATAATTTAAATAATATTAATGCATTATTTAAGTAAGGTTACAGTTAGCGTATGATAGTAATTGAGTTTGTCATGTTATTTTATTACTACAGTAATGCTATTATTAATTATGCTAACTAGATGTGCACAACCAAAAATGTCGGTTCGAATTAAATTTGGAAATTTAGGACTCCAAATATTTTGTATTTGGAAATATTTTGGACTTCAAAATTTCCTCTACGGACTCAACTGAAAATGTCAGACTGATCTGATATTGGATTGGTTCAGGATATTCAGTCAATTCATGGGTTTGATTTAATTGGGCTTGATTGCCAAAATCTACTGCTTTTTCTCCACGATTTGGTAATATTTCTGTTCAGAAGTTTTAACTAAGGGCATATCGGCATTTTGATTCCAATCAAAAATTCAGCTCAGTTATTGCCACTCATGCTTATGCTTGCTATTTGAAATATCTGCTTTAACAATTCAAATAGATTCTATCGCTAAGCTGGTGTCACGTGTTGAGAAACTGAAATAAGTGGCTCTTCGGGCAGGGAAACAGGTAAAAATCACAAAATTTGCAATTTTATTAGTGTTGGTGTACTATTTCTCCCTTCATAGCAGGGGGACTTTAATTGTCGAGTGGGCCAGTGTAGCCATCAACATGTCTTGCCCCTTGGGTGCTGCTCTCTTGTTTGTGCTGTTTCTAATTAACCGCTTCGCTACCAAAGTTAAGTTAAATCAATTTTCCATTGTAATTGAAACGTGCGCATTAGCATATCAAAACCTATTTCTCACACTTTTTTAAAGTAAGATTACTGTGCCCCCTGTGGAGAAATGAAATGCTGTGTTTATCTCACTCCAGTCACACTCGAGAGAGATAAAGCAAGCTGCAAATAGAAGCCTCAAACCTCACTGTAACAAAAAACACTTTGCTGATGGATTACAGAAGCCAGGAAGAGGGCAGAATACAGGAAGAGGTCTGGGGTCACTCTCTGCTGTACAGGGATATGATTCAGGGAGTTATAATGGCTGAAAATACATATTTCCATACAGGCATTATGACACATACAGATATTTTTAGATTCTATTGGTATTTTTTGAAGCTGCATTGCTAATAATCTCATTATGATCACTGCAAATCCCCATAAGCAAGAGATCTGACCATTGTTAACATCTATCTTTATTACATTTACTGTAGTTGACACGAAGGCCATTTCTGCCCGCATACTTAGAATGCAAAGACTGTGAAATTGTGCAACATAAGGGACACAATCTAGAGTTTCGAACCTTTTATTCCAATAATATCTCTGTAAAGGATAAACGAATACATGAAAAAATAAAATGAGCAAATTAACATTATTTTAAAATTTTAAGTATCCCAGGTCAACAATCTCTGTGTGAAATGTGTATTTTACCCTATATTTAATTGTTATCTTTGCTATATGGTTCAAATAAATTGTATGATCATTTTTGCAACAAAAACTGCTTGGTAGTGAAGGGGTTAAATCCTGGACACCAGTAGTGTGCCCCAGGGGTGATTTTATTCAGATCATTTCGACTGATTTGGAAACTATTTCGTCAGTGAGTCAGTTCAGCGACTCAACGATTCAGAATCCGCAAATTATGAAACACAGAAATCACCAGTATTTGGCCAAATTTCAAATCAGTCAAAACCGCATTGCCTAAGTCTAATGCTGACTTCAGAATGACCATTTTTCAGATACATGAACTTACAGGATATACTCCTTCAGCTATAGAACTAACTATTTTTCTTTGTAAAAAGCAGTTTTCACTGCTTTTGCTATTTTGCTGACCTCAGAAGCTAAATTAGACATAGACAAAGTAGCACGTGAGTGCCATTATGAGATCAGATTTCAATGAATTTCAAATGTCTACAAATATGTGCAAATGAGTGATAAATGTTATGAACTATGAAAAAAAAAATCCTCAGTAGAGCTGCAAATTGAGATTTGTTTCACTTAATAAAAAGTAGGTTTATTGCTCTTGTTCAGTGGGAATTGTAAACTATTCCTTTTCACTTTACAAAATTTGATGGCTTAATAGAAATACATTCCGAAATGAAGGCTAATGCCGTATGAAATTCCACTCACAAGGCTGTCACAAATATAAAAGATGGATAAAGTTATAAAACAATGTTTATAGACACCAGGGCTGATTAAACAATATGACTTCATATTAAGTAGTGGTCTCAAAGTACTTCAAACAAGTCCTTTGAAGTTTTAAAGATCTGCCCTATTTGCTTGTAAAGCAAAGATTAACAAGCTATATCATTGAGTGGTGTGTGAATTATTGTCCTGACAAAATAATGTTAAGATCAGTCATATTATTGCGTGAGTCAAACGGCATCGATTTCCTTACAGGTAAGAAATGAAGAGGATTGAGAAAGCCCCACAAAGATATTTAATTGTAACTTGTTTTCACAATATAGGTAATAACAGTAGTAGAGGAAAATATGTAACTTAATAGTTTAAAATTACTATATTACATATTTAGGAGTGTCTGCCACAATTTGTAAGGCGCGATGAGGGGTTAGAATGCAGGACGTGCAATAGGCCCACATGCACGATAGCATAAAAAAAGCACAGACTGAATCATAAGGGGTTAAATGTTTTGGATCATAGACATGAGAGACAGGAGGGGAATGTAATTCAACTCAAGAACATCGCCTGTGTCTGCCCCTTTCTGACACAAGATACCGCAAATGTGTTCTTCTCATTTCCCGACTTAATTACTGCAACTCGCTCCTCATTGGCCTCCCCAGCTCCCGTATTGCCCTTTTGCAATCTTTAATGAATGCAGGCACCAGGCTTACTTTTCTCCCCAGACGCACCTCTGCCGGTCCCTCCATTGGCTTCCTGTCTCTTCCAGGTTACAGTTTAAAATACTGACACTCACGTTCAAATCACTCCATCACTCAACTCCTCCCTACATTTCTTCATTACTCCACAAGCCTGTCCCATCCAGACAACTCCAGACGGTGGGCGATCTTCACCTGTCATCTGTCTATAAGCGCACGGCCAACTCTCGCCTCCAAGACTTTTCACGGGCAGCACCGGTCCTATGGAATGACTTGCCTCGCCCTATCAAACTCTGCCTGAATCTTCAGGTCTTCAAGAAATCCCTCAAAACCCATCTCTTCAGATTAGTGTACCACATCACTGATGCAACTCATCCCTCTGCTCACCTACTCATACATGATTGAAGCTGTTTCTATGGCCCCACCATTCCCAAACCACAGACACTAATGATCCTGCCATCCAGTAAAATTACCCTTGTCTCCCTCAACCCCAATCCCTCTAGATTGTAAACTCCTATGATCAGTGTCCTCTACACCTCTTGTTTCCATCCTATGTCCATTTATCTGTATCTCGTTCCCTTTGGTTATTGTAAAGCGCTGCGGAAACTGTTAGCGCTATATTAATGATGACCATAATAATAATAAATAATAATAAGCATAGTCAAGGCAAAGTCCCATCAGTAAATCCAGGCAGCAGGCAAGCAATGGACAAAGGAAAAGTCAAGGGTTTGGTTTACTGAAGAGCAGACAGGTACACTTTAGGAGAAGCATATGATGACTGAATAGCAAGTTTGAATAAAGTGCATTCTTACATGTCCGCTCTGTGTCTGCCAAGATAGATTGATTTTCACTCTCTCTTAACCCCTTCACTACCACAATGGTGTTAATTTGCTCTTTAAAAACACCTTCATGTGCGCAAGATCAAGTTATCTCAATGTGAATGTATGCTGGTGGGATGCAAACAAATTCTGTTTATTTCAAAGAAAGTGTTTGCAAATGGGATCCAGAATATATCTTTAAAGTTACAATACATATGACATATCTGCTGATGTACTGTAACACAGGGAACGTTGACTGAAATCTGGATTCTGCAGTCTTCTATTGGAGACTTGAGGCAGTACCACGAAGCCCTCTGGCTGTTAAATTGAATACATTCTCTAAATACACTGTAATAATATTGCAATTCAGTTGGTGTGTGTATGTGTGTGTGTTTGTGTGTGTGTATGTATGCCTGGGGTGCTGAAGTTTGCCACCATTGCCATAGGGTCTGTGCATAAAACAGAAAGCCTTGACTGCAATGAAACAAACACCTTTACTAAACTGCATTTGCTTTTTTTAGTTCAGTTGTTCACAACAGGAAGACTTGAATAATTATCAATAGCTTCATAGTTTTTATTGCTATGGCTATGATCTCTTATTTAGGGAGTGATCCCCTTACTGTTTGGTATGAATGAAAATATATATCATGCTATGAAACAGCATATTTTGGATTTATAGCACAATTTAATTAACATCTCACCTATATTACCACTGTAATAAATCTGGCTCATACTCAAACGTTTCATCGGTTTTAATTTGTTGCACCTTTCCTGTTCATTTACAGTTGATTAGATACACATTCTTTTTCCAGTCTTTCATAGGTTAAAATCACAAAGGTCAGATACAGGCCAGTTTCTCTCACTTTCTTTAATTAAGTGTAAAATGTGTTGCCAGCTGTTCTTTTAATTAGTTAAATGCTACCATGAAAGGATGGCCAGGTCTCAGTATCTGAGGATGGTGCTTGAAGTCTGTGTGTTTACATATCTCTTAAATGTGCAAAATTCTGAAATATTGCTTAATAAACCGATGATAATTTGGAATATACCTATAAAAGAACCACAGTGTGGAATTATTAAAATCGCAATATAAAGTCAAGCATCCTTCAGTCACTAGAGAAGGAACTGGGGCTGAACATAAGAGGAGGTACATTTCCTGAAACTCTTATTAATTTCTTTTAATTTGTTTAAGAGTTATAACAAACTCCTTGGGTTCAGGTTTGTATGAATCACCCTTTATATAAATGATGAAAATAATAGTAGAACCACTGACTTTGGAAGAACAGGAAGAAGGCATAATGGTCTCTTATCGCCTATCGTATATCCTATAAAGCTAATCAGGGTATATAGTTGCCTTGTTAAGTGCCTGTAAATTGCTTTATGGTGCAAAGGTATAGTGCCCTCATTCACTGTGAAACTTCTTAGTATGAAACAGTTGGTGAATTTTCTTGTTCTCCTGAGGGGACCCCTGAAAATATTCTGCACTACTAAACATGGATAGTTGGTGGGTGTAAGAACCTATGCAAGAAGTCTACTAGGTTATTGCATTTGGAATCTTCGTTCTATCCTTACTTTAGTCCAGCGTTTCCAAGCCCTGGTCCTCAAGTACCACTAATAGGCCAGAGTTTAAGGATCACCTTGGGGAAATGCAGACTGAATAATGCAATCACTGAGCAGCAAATTATATCATCTGTTCTTCAGATATCTGGAAAACCTGGCCTGTTAGTCATACTTGATGACCAGGGGTGGGAACCACTGCTATAGACAGTTGTGTTTCTGGCACTGATAGGGCTCCAAAATACATAAAATAAATTGGTGATTCAAAGCTTAAGAAGTTTTATCAAGGGTATGGATGACCAATAATGACAACGATTTTTAAGTAGCATACTGCAGCCTATATCACTTTTAGGTATTGATTGTTAAGTATCACGTTACTAACAACTATTGTATCAAATTCTTCCAGAAGTTATTAATTTCGTGACCTGAAAAGCCAGATATATCTTTTTTGTCTACCATCTTTACACACGTGTTATGTTTGGCCTAATATTATATATTGAATAATTATTGTCCAGAGTGACGGGAAAAGGAATTTATATGTACTTTACAGCACTCGTCATGTCAGGCTTTATGTATGAGTTCATATCTGTGTGTGTGTGAGATAAAGCAGCACCTAATAAAGAATCCTCAATGCATTACTTCCCATGTTTCCTCATTGAGATTACTTCTCAACCTGCTGTTCTCATATTAAAGGAAAACTTAATGACTTGCTAACGATCTGCACTTCTAATTTTCTTATCTTCACAATGTCATAACACTAAGTGAAAAGGTGTAGTCTCTCTGTTAAGATAATGCCCTATTTATAACAATGCTATTAACTTTTAAACTATGCGGAGAAAACGAGGTGATGTAAATCTCATTTTGTAATGATAATTTGCATGGAACTACAGTCACAAAATGCTTTTGCTGATGCAATATTTCCTGATAACATCTAATATGTATTTTTACTACTATTTCAATTTGCTGAGAGGCTCTTTTTTCCCCCTGTAAAATGTTTCCTCTGAAACACGTTAGAGAAATTAAAGTTTATTGTCAAAATCATAAAGGGTTTTTATAGTTATTCAAAGCACTGTATCAAGCCATTGATTTTAAAGCTAAAATATGATACATTTGGCTGTTTATTGATTAGTGACATTAGTGCAAACCAAGAAATTTTACTATTATTGCAGAACATAATGTGACCTCTATTGTGTAGACCAGGCAAGGCCTTATGTCTGTCTATGCTATTTGAATTTTTCTCTCGGTCTTTAGACAAATAAGAGAGCGTAAGGAAAACAAGGGCTGAAAAAAACAATAGGTTTGATTTGGAAATATTACGGGTTTGGAATTTCTGATACAGATTGATCCAAAAATATCAGATATACAGTATAGAATCAGTTAGTAAATTCAGAAGTGCACAAATTTTCCCCCAATACTCACCTCAAAATTTCCTTCTATACTCCTACCCCTTCTTTCCACCTGTCTTTTTTCCTCTGCCCCTTCTATACCACAACCTATTCTCTCCTTTACACCTGCATACCAGACATTAGGGTTAGGGTTCCTTATAGGGTTACATTTACTAATACTGATTGTTTGACATATGGGTTAGGGATTTTGCATTGCACAGTGAGCATGATCCAAAACAATCCAATTATATTCGGATCATTTCAGTTTCTGCTCATCGATTCGGAATGCAGATGCTTCCAAATCACTGAAATTGCTGATAATGTTTTTTGTATTTTAATTCTCTGTGTGTTTTTTGCTAAAAATTTCAAATAAAATAAGATTCTGTGTTTACTTCTGAATTGCTGATAATTGCCTGAATTTTTGTATTTCTTTTTAACCTAATCGTGCTAGTCTAATAAAAACATGGAGACTCAGGGAGGTGATAACAACTCAAAATGAAAAGTGAATGTGGAGTTTATCTTTGCAGACGACTCCCATCATGACCATAACTAAGCACTTTACATTCGTTGTAGTTTCTGCCACAGTTCTCTAGCATAGTTCACAGCGTTGTTTTCAGTGGGTTTCCACCACAAGTTAACCGATGTAGAGTTCAACAAAGTTAATGCTGCAGTTTCAGTCGAAGTTGTTTAACTTTGTTTTCAAGATTGTTTCTATCAGTGTTCAATGAAGATCGCCATTTTAAAATTTAAAATAAAGTTTAAATAAATTAAAACTTATTGTTTGGAAGAATAATGGTGGCACCATTGTCCAGCATTTTTGTATCAACTTAGTCTGGCGTTGTTGAATGTTGCTTACCAGGATAGCCAGTGGATATTCAGTGTAATTGGAAAAATGGTGATTATCACTATGTTCAGCAATTACTGTTTGTAGAACTTCACGTTCACAACAGTGCTTAGTTATTGAATAATAATTTACTGTTTACAGATTGAACATTTTGTCAAAGTTAGTAGTGAGATATATAGATTCAGCACTGAGACTATCTTTTCTTTTTTGAGCACATAGATGAGATCTGTCAGAAAAACTGCAAATCTGATAGGACAATTGTCATTTGTTTCGGCTGAGGCTGTTAACAAAGAAATAGAAAATAACCAAAGATACTTGTTTCGTTCATACAATAATTTGGGACAATCTTAAAATCAATACCCTGGTTCCAAGCAGGTATTTATACAAGAAAGGTTTCATTTTCCAATTGACTAAATGACAGACGACCAGTATTCGGTCTCTTTATATTTTTATTTTCAATATTGCCCATTTCTTCTATATCACAAACAGTAAAATACACTAATTAATCCAGTCATTTAGATGCGGGGGCTTTTACCCAGAAATGTAATTGTTATCACCTCGATGTATATTTAGACCCTTATGGATTTAATTTTGGGTACGTATGCATTATAATTCATTGGCCCAGATTAACTTAGTTAAAAAAATACTGTAAAATGGAATATAATAGTGCATTTTAATATGTTAATTACCAAATGAGGGGAATGTGTGCTATGTTATCATCAAGATGTCAAGCAATAGTTGAGGCCTAATCCCTTCACTACCAAAGGGATTTCCTATAAAAGCACTGTCAGCCAGTGGTTTTTAAAAAAATTATTTCATTAATTCTATGGTATAAAATCATTGGAAGTTTTCACAATATATTTCTTACTTTAATAGCCCTATTTGACAGGCAGATGTCGCTTACTGCTGGCCAAAACGCTCTACTTCAGCTGGAGATCCTTGCTGATTCAGCTGGGGTTCTGTGTTTTAGTCTCTGCTATTTAAACAGTTTTAACACCTCAGGTTTCCTTGTTTTTTTAAAATGTTATTTCATTTACCATGGAGGAAGTGCCTGTGTTGCGCGAAAAGCGTTTGGCTCTTATTTAATTGTTTTACCAATATTTTATTCTTTTACTGCAAGTCACAATAAACCTTTTGGAACCTATTCTCAGGTCCACCTTGTTTCCTGGGAATTATTACACCTTGTTTGTTCGTGGAAAGGCCTTTTAAGGGGTTGTGCCCTACAAACAAGACTTTACGTGTTTAACTCTTGAGTTAGGCTAAAGCTCATAAGAGGGTGAGTAAGCTACCTTATTTTTCTTCTTCATATATATTTACTAGCTGGATACCCGTGCTTCGCTACAAAACGTCAGGCTATGCAGGAGATATTAGGTTCACAATCCGTTGGCTTTTTGGTGGTAGGTTATTGAAACACATAAGGGATGATAATAATTAAAAAAAAACAATAAAATAGATGGGTTTATGCCCTTTAATCCCACCCGCAACCCTTGGTTTTTTGTCTATGTAGCCGGGCTAATTACTTGCATAGCATAAACTTTCAATTTGTCCCTCAGATGAATTGCTCAGGACCTCCTGGTTTTACTCTCTGGCTGGAGGATGAGCAGGCTGTCAGGTGAACTGATTCTGGAGCATGCCACATACAACCAGGTCTGGACTGAGTCAAAAAAATCAGCCCTGGACTTCATCCAGACCAACCAACTTTAATTACGCAAACACACACAAAATTAGTATATAAACCAACCGGATCACTCATCCAATCACTCTACAGATACCAGAGTTGCTGCAGAGTGATTAGGTAAAGATACACAGTGGCATTGCGGTTGAGCGCACCATGTCTTAAAGTGAGGTGGATGTGCAGCGGGTCTCACTGGCACAATGGCCCCAATATGAGACTGCGGCAGACTGTTCTGTTTTACAGATGGTGAGGTAGTTCTCACCTCGCCTATTAAGGGCAGTGCGAGTCGTGTGGTGAACCAGCATTCACACCGGCCCATTGAGTCATCAGCCCACCGGGAATCTCCCTGTAGTCCCTATGGCCAGTACATGCCTGCATACAACTGGCCATGGGAGAAACAGTCACTCGTCAGATGCACACCAGCCACTTTCAAAGTCTGTCCCTGTGCCTTATTGATGGTGATGGCGTAGCACACCTTAACCGGAAATTGTAGATCTTTGACTCGAAGTGGTAGTCTGATGGGATCAGAGGAATTCTGGGTATGAAAACGGTTTCTCCCTGATTTATGCCTGTGAAAATCGTGGCTTTGATTACGTGTTTTTACAGAGTCTTCACCTGAAGTCTGGTGCCATTGCACTGTGTCGGAGGGGTTAGATTGCATAACAGCATGATTGGAGCGCCAACCTTGAGGTAGAAGACATGAGCTGGTAATCCTGGTAGGTTGAGGGTGTGCAAGAAATCCACAGGGTAATGTACAGCATCCTCAATCTCCATTACCGAGTCCACAGATTCATACTTCATACCCTCAGTGGACATCTCCAGCAGAAAGTTGTTGATGCTGTTGGCTGAATCATTTGCTGGAGTGAGAATAGCTCTTTCCCTTTTCTCTTTTCCCATGAAATGCAATCCACTCCAGCCTGAATAATGTCAAGCTGATTAGATCTGTCACAACATCGCAAAGATTACTTGGAATAGTTATTCTTCCCTCCTCTTCCAAAAGCTTGCCATCACCAATATCAAGTAATAATTTAGAAAACTCTTCTGCCCTCAAATCACGTTGAACGTGGACACGCTTGTTAACTGTCAAGGTCAGGACTTTGACATTAGGCCATAAGAAGGATGACTTGAGACAGGCCTTGACTTCATCTGCACATGTCCCTCGTGGCGGCACAACAGGCAACATCTGTCTGAAGTCACCAGCCAAAAGCACCGTAACTCCACCCATAAGACGTTGCTGCCCCTAAAGTCTTGGAGTGTCCTGTTTACAGCCTCAATACCTCCTTTATGAGTCATGGTGTACTCATCCCACACGATAAATTTGGCTTCTCGAAGCACCTGAGCCATGTCACTCTGCTTAGAGATGTTACAAAGTGTATATTCAGTATGATTCAGGTTGAGAGTAAGAAGTGACTGGGACACTATGCAGGAGAAATTTGGTTCACAATCCGTTGGTTCAGTGCTGGTGGGTGATTGAAACTCATAAGGGAATATATTCCCTGCCACCTTGATTTTGGAAGCAGTTCCATAGGTGGAAGGTGTGGATATTTTGGTGAGGTAGCGACGTTTAATGCTGTAAGGATACCCAGACCGCTCCTGAGTGAAGTTGTGTTCCTGTGTCTCTCTTGATTATCGTGTACCAGACCCTCTGCTACGCCCCCCGACAACCCTCTGACTTCAGCTTGTCTACTGACCATCCGCTACCTTATCCACTTGTACTGTTCTCTGGTATCAACCAGTATCTACTACCACCAAGGTACTGAGGTGTGGGTTTCCCTGCATACTGGGCTCAGACCCCCCTGAACTTTGGGTCCCACCATGGCCTGTGCTAGATGTGACCCTGACAGATTTATTTTCAAGTGGGGAGGGGGTGTGTAACTCCTTAGCCTCAGAGCGTGTTAATAACTAATGCTATGATGGTCATTTCACAAAATCCTTTCTTAGTGAGCACCTAGAAGCCGAGAGGAACATACATGCCGAATTTCAAGTTTGTAGACTTCACTGTTCTGGAGATATCGTGATTACGGGCGAGCAGCATTTTGCTTTTATATATATAGAGATATTTAAGGGGTCATATTGTGCTATGAGGAGTCTTTGTCTTATCCTTTGAGGTTTTTACCACATTATGTTCTGGAGTGTCGTGGCAGACAGGCACTTAACAATCCGTGAGGCGATACCATTAGAGCCGGATAGCGGTTGAATATTGTGAGTGACACTCACCCCATACATCTGTTCACTGATTGTTATATTGCAATTCGCATTGGGCAATATTGCAAAATTGGTGCTAACTTTGCCAGAGCTGTTGTAAACTTACCAGAGCCATTATAGGGCTACATTACACTGTTGGTGCTTATGTTAGCGGTCACCAGAGTGAGCGTTAACGTTAGCCCTGGTAGCCAACTAGCCACCGCACTTTACAATCCAAACGCTATCGGGTTAAGAAACCTGTTAGCGTTTGCTACCTTGCGCTTTTCAGCACGAGGTTACTGTACTTTGCGCTCCCTATACTTAACATGGGGAGCACAAAGTGTTAATCATCGTTAGGATTACAAAGTTCTAACGCTGATTAACGTCCGGCTGCTGTTAAAAGAAAGAAAACCACGGCCTGAACTTGGTGTAACTTCAGTAACCCCCCCAAAAAAAAATCCAGATACTCACCTACTGTCTCGCGACGATGACAGTGGCTCCGTCCGGCAGGAGCAGGGAGAGACTGGGGGAAAAAGTCCACCAGTCTCTCCCTGCGGATCACTATGCCAACCTGCCGGATCTCGCGAGGCAAGATCCTGCAGGTCATGTGAACGATAGAGGAGAAACTCAGTGGAGTCCAATGGACTCCATCGAGTGGATGCGTGCGGTGGCGCTTAGTGCTGACGCGCACATCCCGGGGCTTAGCGCCCGTTAACAATGCAGGCTGCTTTTTAAGCGCCTGCATTGTAATTTTGCGGTAAAATGGGGGCGCTAGGGAGAAAACTGCGGGCACAGTTTTGTCTCCCTAATGTCCCCGTCTTCTCGTGAATAATGGAATGTAGCCCATAGTCTATGGTGTTGTTATGTTTACAACAGCTCTGGTTAAGTTAGCACCAATTTTGTAATATGGCCCTATGTGTTTTGCCTTTTCTTTTCTTTTTGAGATATGTTTTACCACCATTTGACAAATATGGAAGATTTATGAATTCTTCCCCGGAATACATCCTATATACATTTACAGTAAGAATTT
Source organism: Leptobrachium leishanense (assembly GCA_009667805.1). Lineage (NCBI taxonomy): Eukaryota > Metazoa > Chordata > Amphibia > Anura > Megophryidae > Leptobrachium > Leptobrachium leishanense. The sequence goes on from CM019064.1 coordinate 207,314,148, forward strand.
ATTCTTGGGTTTTGCCCACCTTGTACCTTCCTGTAAAGGAAGCCGTGTCCCTTTTTCTCCTTTTTTTGGTTTATTGATTTATGTGGTGAAGAAAAGTACCACTTATTGGGATCTATAGCGAATCCATTAATTAAATTCTTAGCACCACAAAACTTATTTTTTGGTGTATGTATCATGCCCAAGCTGCAGTGCTAAAATATTTTAGGTACTTTATGGAGACCATTTGCAAATTAATTAATTTACATTAGATGAAATTCCTTTGCATTTCGTTAGCTGCAGTATGAGCCCAGCACATCCCAGCCACAAACTGCATAACCTCATACTCACAGGACCATTCTGGGGCCTCAGTGGAAGCAGCAGGGACAATGCAAAGATTTTTTTGAGGGGTTTATTTTATTGTGTTGTTGTTTAGCAAAAGCAGAATCACTTAGCATCAGGTTCTTGGAGTCGGTATTTCTTTGAGCATAGAGCTGAATAGCGATCCCTGATGTTAAGGTACCTTCTGGAGCCTTTATGTGTGCCTGCTCCATCAGTTATCTTAATGTCAAGGGGAATAGGGCCATATATTAGGCAGCCAGCTGATGCTTTGAAGATCGAGTATACTTGATCTTGGTAATTGTCAGGTGCGCTCGGTGGGATGGGAGAACCCAGGTGCAGAGTTTGCGTAGTAAGTTGTATATCGCGGTACCAAAGGAATATCCAAGAAACGTAGTCAGGTTCACAATCGAGGTCAGGGGCAAACAGCGAATCAAGAGAGGTCGGGTATAAAGCCAAGTACTGGTACACAGAATTAACATAGGGAAAAGCTTCTAAGAGTAACACTGGCAGGAGTGATACAACGCTGAAGCAACGATAACTGGCAGGGAAACCTCTATATAGGTGCAGAATCGTCAAGACACTCCCCACTGTGAGTCCCTCCACCAATCAACCTCTCCTCTGAGCCAGGACAATCAAGGAGCTGGAGGTGTCTGGTGCAGTTCCCCATCAGGTCCACCGGGACTGAGGACCTCCTCCTGGGTCTGCACCTCCCACCCAGATCCCTGCGCCCGCCCCTGTGACGTCAGACGCCACTCGCCGCCATGCTCAGGGTGGACGGAACGGCATGGCCGCGCCGACCCACCCGAACAGACGCGGCAGAACTCGCAGGGGGCGGAGCAGGACCCGGGGATGTTCCCAGCCCGCACCTGGAGCGTGGGGAGCGCCGCAGCGCCACCCGCTCGGCACCTGCCTGCCTCCGAGGTAAGGGACCCGGCTGGCGGCGTGCCGCAGGGCGGCGTGACAGAACCCCCCCTGAAGGAGTGGCCTCCGGACGCGACAAGGGCCCGGCCTTCCCGGGTGTGCACGATGAAAAGCACGGAGGCACGAAGGGGCGTGCACCTGGGAGGCGGGTTCCCAAGAACGCTCCTCAGGGCCAAACCCCTTCCATAATACAAGGTACTGAAGGGGGAACCCCGGTGAAACCTGGAATCCAAGATACTGGCCACCTCATACTCCAACTCATCACCAACAAGCACAGGAGGACAAGAGGGGGCGGACCTTCCCGGAAACTCATCAGGAGGAACACGTTTAAGGAGGGAAACATGAAACACAGGGTGGATTAGGTATGTGGGAGGGAGAGCGAGTCGGAAGGTAACCGGGTTAACCTGGTGGGTGATCTCGAAAGGACCTATGAAACGGGGCCCCAATTTTTTCGAGGGACATTGGAGACGGAGGTTTCTGGTGGACAGCAGAACCCGGTCACCTGGCTGGAAAGGAGGGGGAACGGACCTGGAGCGATCCGCCGAAGTCTTGTATTTGTCCTGGGCAACACGTAGGGTCTTTTTGGCCAGTTGCCAAACCTCCCGTATGGTGGCCAATCTGGAGTCGGCGTCAGGGACAGAGGAGAGGGGAATCAGACCCGGGATCATAATGGGGTGGTACCCATAGTTGAGAAAAAATGGGGAGGAAGAAGTTGATTCATGGTCATGGGAGTTATAAGCAAACTCGGCGAACGGTAAAAGGTCAGTCCAGTCATCCTGGAGGTAAGAGGAAAAGCAGCGCAGGTACTGTTCTAAGGTCTGATTAACTCGCTCCGTCTGTCCATTTGTCTGGGGGTGGAAAGCCGTAGAGAGGTGGATGCGAATGTTAAGTCGGGAACAAAAGGCTTTCCAGAAACGAGAGGTAAACTGGGTACCCCTATCAGAGATTATCGAGTCGGGGATTCCATGGAGCCTGAATATGGCCTCAAGAAACAGAGAGGCAGTTTCAGAAGCAGTGGGTAATTTCTTGTATGGGACGAAGTGTGCCATTTTAGTGAAGCGGTCAACTACTACCATGATGACTGAGTGACCCCGGGAAGGGGGTAGATCGACAATAAAGTCGGTGGATAATTGGGACCAAGGGCGTGTTGGGATGGGCAGGGGTTGTAGCAACCCCACAATCTTAGTGGTGGGGTTTTTGGATCGTAGACAAATGGGGCAACTAGCAACATACTTGGCGACACTTGAAGACAACAAGGGCCACCAGAAATGTCGTCTTGCTAGGTCCAGTGTCTTCTTATAACCGGGATGTCCGGCCACCAAGGAGTCGTGGCACATCTGTAGGGCCTCTAATCTAGCTTTTTCAGGTACATAGATGCGATGGTCTTGTACGTGGAAACCCTCACTAGATAGGGGTAAAGAGGTCTCTGCCGTAAATCTTTTGATGTTGTCGTGGAGGCAAGAAGTGACCCCCAAGAAACATTGAGGTGGCAACACTGTGTGGGAGAGGTTCGAGGATGAGGATGGACCCTCCTGGATCCTTGAGAGGGCATCTGTCTTCCCGTTCTTCGAGCCGGGGCGGTAAGTTACATGAAAATTGAACCTTGTAAAGAAGAGAGCCCAGCGGGCTTGACGGGGTCTCAGACGTTTGGCGGATCGCAGATACTCCAGATTCTTGTGATCAGTGTGTACAGTTATTGGATGTATGGCCCCCTCCAGCAGATGACGCCACTCTTCAAAGGCTCGCTTGATGGCAAGGAGCTCCCGGTCCCCGATATCATAATTTTGCTCCGCCGGGGCGAGCTTCTTGGAGTAGAAGGCCACGGGATGTAGTTGTCCGGAGGGGGACCTTTGTGACAGGATAGCCCCAGTGGCAGTTTCTGATGCATCGACCTCTAGGAAAAAGGGTAGTTGTGGGTTAGGTAGGTTCAAGACAGGAGCAGTAATGAAGTGATTTCGGAGGTCATCGAATGCTTTCTGGGCCTCTCTGGACCACTCAAAGAGGACAGTAGGGCTGGTGAGTCGAGTCAGGGGTTGAATTACTTTGGAAAAATTACGGATAAATCGTCTGTAAAAGTTAGCAAACCCAATGAACCTTTGTATGCCCTTACAATCTTTAGGAGTGGGCCAAGAGGTGATGGCCTCGACCTTTCGGGGATCCATCTCTATGTGACCAGGTGAAATGATAAAGCCCAGGAATTCTACTCGGGTGGTCTCAAAGGTGCATTTCTCGGGTTTAGCGTAAAGGTTGTTCTCCCGGAGTCTCTGGAGGACGGTGTAGACGTGTTGACGGTGTTCCTGAAGGGAAGTGGAAAAAATCAGAATATCATCGAGATATATTACAACATATTTATCCAATAAGTCACGGAAAATATCATTAATCAGATGTTGAAACGTGGCTGGGGCGTTGCAGAGTCCATACGGCATCACAGTATATTCGAAGTGCCCATATCGAGTCCTAAAGGCGGTCTTCCACTCGTCCCCCTCACGGACACGTACCAGATTCTAGGCCCCTCGGAGGTCAAGTTTGGAATAGATACAAGCGTTCTGGAGACGTTCTAATAACTCTGGGATAAGTGGGAGAGGGTACCTATTCTTGATGGTGATTTTATTTAATTCACGGTAGTCTACACAGGGTCTCAACCCGCCGTCTTTTTTATTAACAAAAAATATCCCTGCTCCGGCAGGGGAAGTGGATGGTCGAATGAAGGCTTTTCGGGTGTTCTCCTGGATGTAGTCTTTTAATGTTCTTAATTCAGGCTCGGATAGGGGGAAGATACGTCCATAAGGAATGGGAGCCCCGGGTAGTAACTCAATAGGACAATCATAGGGTCTTCTGGGTGGCAGCGTCTCAGCTTTCTTTTTATCAAATACATCCTGAAAATTGTGGTAGTGTGTGGGTAACTGGGTCTCGTTCTCGATGGTGGTACTTATGGTATGGAGAGGCACGCAGGTATTTTTACAATGCTCGGAGGGGAAGGAAACCTTGCCGGTTGACCATAGTATGTGAGGGTTATGCAATCGAAGCCAAGGGAGCCCCAAAATCACGGGGAAAATAGGAGAGGTAACAATATCAAACCGTAGCAGTTCTGAGTGGCCACGACCTAGGCCCATTTGGACAGGTATACTCTCCTGTGTAATGGGCCCTGAGCTCAAAGGAGAACCATCAACTAATCTGATCTCAACAGGTATCTCTTTATTAGACAGTGGTAAGGAAATACATGTCGCTAGGGTGGCGTCCATGAAGCACCCGCTAGCCCCTGAATCCACCATTGCCTGGAGTGGGAAGGTCCTCTGTTGCCACTGTAGAGAGATGGGTAGAAGGAGATGAGGCATGGGTAAGAGTGGGGAAGGTCTAGAGAGTGTCGTGATGAAACCACTCTTACCTCTTCCGGGAGTTGCTTTAGCGGGACATACACGGGCCTGGTGGTTGGCCCCTCCACAGTATAGGCAAAGATTGAGAGGCGACGTTGATCCATCTCGGCCTGTGGTAGGCGTCGATCCACTAGCCCGATCTGCATTGGTTCCTCGGTTCTCCTAGGATTAGAAACTGGAACAAGAGCATTGAAGGGTACCTGGTTTTCACGTGACCCCCGATTGGGGCTGAGGGAGGCCTTTCGTCTCTGCCCTCTCTCCATCTTCTATCGAATTGTATGCAGAAATCGATTACAGTATCTAGAGACCGGGGTACTCCAACACGTGCGAGTTCGTCCTTCAAATGATCAGCTAGGCCTCGACGAAACTGATCCAGGAGGGCGGCTTCATTCCAAGCCGTATCATGGGCATAGCGGCGGAAGTGAGTCACGTAGTCCTCTACGGGGCGGCGGCCTTGTCGGAGAGCCCTGATAACGTTTTGGGCGGACTCCCTCTTGTGGGGGTCTTGATACATGGCCTCCAGCGCCGCAGCAAACGAGGGCCAGCTCTCCAGTACTGGGTCAAGGTCCCGGAGGAGTGTATGAGCCCACTTCTTAGGTTCTCCACCCAGTAGTGATATGACCATGCGTACCTTTACAAAATCACTATTGTAAGTGCGGGGTTTTAGAGAAAAAAGGATGCAACAATCGAGCATGAATGCCTCAAATCTTGTGCGGTCTCCATTGAAAGTCTCAGGTAGTTTAACTTGAGGCTCAGGAAAGGGGGTTTCCAGGTTTGCCTGTATGGGTGCGGAAGGCGGCGTGTAAGGAGGAGGTAGTGTCACGACTTGAACTTGCGCCTGCAATTGTCGATGTTCTGTCTGATGTTCCTGAAAGGAGTGAGTGAGGGCGGATACCTGGTGTGACAAGGCCGCAACGGCATCGGTGATCTCTGCGGGTTCCATATGTTTGGCTTCAGCGTCTGTCAGGTGCTCGGTGGGATGGGAGAACCCAGGTGCAGAGTTTGCGTAGTAAGTTGTATATCGCGGTACCAAAGGAATAGCCAAGAAACGTAGTCAGGTTCACAATCGCGGTCAGGGGCAAACAGCGAATCAAGAGAGGTCGGGTATAAAGCCAAGTACTGGTACACAGAATTAACATAGGGAGAAGCTTCGAAGAGTAACACTGGCAGGAGTGATACAACGCTGAAGCAACGATAACTGGCAGGGAAACCTCTATATAGGTGCAGAATCGTCAAGACACTCCCCACTGTGAGTCCCTCCACCAATCAACCTCTCCTCTGAGCCAGGACAATCAAGGAGCTGGAGGTGTCTGGTGCAGTTCCCCATCAGGTCCACCAGGACTGAGGACCTCCTCCTGGGTCTGCACCTCCCACCCAGATCCCTGCGCCCGCCCCTGTGACGTCAGACGCCACTCGCTGCCATGCTCAGGGTGGACGGAACGGCATGGCCGCGCCGACCCACCCGAACAGACGCGGCAGAACTCGCAGGGGGCGGCGCAGGACCCAGGGATGTTCCCAGCCCGCACCTGGAGCGTGGGGAGCGCCGCAGCGCCACCCGCTCGGCACCTGCCTGCCTCCGAGGTAAGGGACCCGGCTGCAGCGTGCCGCGGGGCGGCGTGACAGTAATAAATGGATTAAGGGACAATTGGGATCACTGTGTAACATTGATACTACGAAATTAAAAAAGCTAATTTTTATGATAGCTGGAGCTATGTAATCAATCACACACAAATCTGTAGTTTAGCTGTTTATCTGTAGTATTGTGATTAGAAAGTTGATCGGGAAAATAGGAGAGGACAGAGGAGGCTCACATGTGTGTCATTTTTTAATTAACTGTAATACAATAACAAATTATAAACTCTTTACAAGCTTGCTGCCAAATATAATACTTATAGAACAGCCATCTACTCACTCCAGGCAGGCAGCTGACTGCGTCAGGCTGATTGAGAGTCAGTTTCCCGCATTTATGCAATAAGTGACACCAGGGGAGGCTGATGGTGGTGCCCAATGCTGGAATCTTGTAAGCAAAGGCTGAGGTATCGATTGACCTGCAGGACCAGTGTGATATCCACCCCTTCATGGGACATCACTGAGAAAGTGGACCTGTCAAGTCCAGGTTTCCTTGAAGGCAAATAAAGTCAGTGGGCACTATTAAAATGTGCCCTCTAAAACAGGGACGCTAATGAGAAAAACCTGCACCTTTCTCCTTAGCATCCCAGTTTTAGCTCCATATTTCAGGGCAGGCGCTGATTCAGCAGCCTGTCCTGTAACGCATCACTAAGCCTCAGGATGCTTGAGGCAGCACTAAGCGCCGCCGCAAGCATCCCCTCCATGGAGTGCATATGACTTCATTAAGGCTTCCACTGCCTGTCACAAGACCTGCAGGATCTCGCCTCTCGCAAGATCTGGCAGGTCAGCAGAGTGATTTGCGGAGGGAGACTGGGGACATTTTTCCCCCATCTATCTCTGCTCCTGATGGCCAGAAGAGGCGGATCAAGCTGTCGTTTGCCACGGGATGAGCGGCGAGTATGTGATTTTTGTGGCTTTTGTCAACTGATGCTGACTGATTCCGCAGAACTTTGTAATATGGCCCAGTATCTTTCTTCACTTGGAATGCACAAAACAATTTTCATTACAAAAAACATCTGGTCAGAAGTAAATTATAAAATTATGTTAAATTGTAAAGCTAAGAAACATATTTAGAACATTTTCCCTAGTATTTATAGACTAAAATTATCATTTCATTGTGTCATAAAATCATAATAAAAATCAACGTGCACCTCAAGTGAGGTTCAGACTCTTTGTTCTAATAAGGCTCTGCACTACATAAATTATATTCCAAAGGATTAAAATAACTCTTGTGAAATTACTGGACTTGACTCCTGCAGGTCAATAAAAATACATAACACATCAATTCACTAAGCAGCAGGTAAGAACAGAGGACTTAATTTATTTTACAAGATTTCTGATCAGTTCTGAGTTGTAAAAGTACTGTCCATACCACTGTGTCTTGCCAACAACAGACTAATCAAGATAATTCATGTATAACCTTGAATTATGAAATAATGGACAGTGAAATTTTTATAGGAATAATTCCTCTTTTATTCATCCCAATAATTACTAATGAGGGATTTTATGGGCTCAGTTTGCATTGGAGCAAATAGCAACAAAGCAACCTAAAAATGTGGTTTGTATGAATCAAATCATTAAAAAATTTCAGTTTGGTTCATTGGAATATTCTTTATGCCACAATTTATTTTGTACAATTTTTCATTGAATTGATTTTTGATGAAACACATTGCGGCTTCGAAATCCACTGGTGGAGTAAGGGTTAATTAGTGACGACTTGCCAGCACAAGGTAACGTATGCAATAATGCAGTTATAGACAAGTGCTTTATTGTTCTACATAATTAATGCAAATTCACCAATTTTAGTGACTTGTACCTAACAATTAATGACGATTGCCCTCATGTACTACAGTATTTTGTATTTGTCATACAGTCTATACTGAAGATACCTGACAGCAGAGCCCTAGAGTTGGGAATTACATGACAGGATGACAGGAGAGAGCAAGAGAACCCTCTTACAGACTGTTCTCTCCACTGTCACTCAGTAATGTTTATATGTATAGGTTTGCACAGACCAGTTTGCCAGCTCGATTAATTGTTCCTGCTTTTGACATTTTAGGTCCCGGTTTTCACTTTTTTTTAAAAAAAAATGGTTCACTGGTGTCTGTAAAGTCAACCAGCATTATTATTATTCTTTATATAGTGCCAGCCAGGCCCGGACTGGGACAAAATACAGGCCTGGGCATTTTGGACTGAGCAGCCCACTTTTTTTTTCTACACAGTGCACATTACTGTGAGTTTTATTGCCGTGGAGCTCTGTGATGTGCTCATGCACTGCACACATTTCTGTGGAGCTCTGTAGCACCCTCATAAACACCATACATTACTGTGGAGCTCTGTAGCACCCTCATAAACACCATACATTACTGTGGAGCTCTGTAACACCCTCATAAACACTGCACATTACTGTGGAGCTCTGTGACGCCCTCATAATGTGCAGTGTTGTATGGGTGTCACAGAGCTCCACAGTAATGTGCAGTGTTCATTACATTTCATTCCCCCCTTTTTTCATTTAATTTCACCCCCCCTTCTTTCCATTCACCCCCCAACCTGTGGGTCTGGGCTGGGCTGGGCTGGGCCGGCTGCGTCCCGTGAGGCCCACTGTTTTCCTTGTGCCTCCGGTCATGGTGGAGCGCTGGGAGGAAGTGGCGTTATATGATCACTTCCTCCCAGCGCCGCAGTCACATGATGGCGCTACGAGGATCTAATTAGCGGGGGCCGATGGCTGGCCGGCTCCCTCTGATTAGGTCATGGGGCTCGACAGCCGCCCTCTTCAGTCAGCCTAGGCTGCCTTGTCGGGCAGGTGGCTATGTTAGCCGACCAGCAAGGGAGGCTAACACACGACTGGCCCAGGAGGCTAGCAGCCTAACAGGCAAACGCACAGTTTTCCTGATGGCCAGTCCAGGCCTGGTGCCAGCATATTCTGCAGTGCTGAACAATGGGCACAAAATAGACAGGATTACACTTCATTGAGACTGAACAAATTTTGATAAACCAGTACAGGAGGAAACGAGGGCCCTATTCCTGTGGGAATTTACAATCTGGTGGAAACAGGAGGAGAGGACTGCAAGGTCAGAGTGATGGACTAGTTGGGGCAGTCAGGTGTATTATTGAGTCGGGTGGTAGGCTTGCCTGAATAGGAAATTAAGGGAGCATTTGAAGGAAGGGAAACTAGAGGAACGTTTGACAGTATGAGGGATAGTGTTCCAGAGGATGAGGGCTGCCCGTGAGAAATCATGCAGTCTATCATGGGAAGAGGTGATGCGAGGAGAAGCTAGGCGCAGGTCACTGTTTGACCTTAGGGAGCGGGCTGGAGTGTATTTGGTGATTAGTGAAGACAGGTAGTGGGGAACTGAGTTAATGAGAGCTTTGTAGGTCAGGGTAAGGATATTGAATTTAAATCTACGGTGGATGGGGAGCCAGTGAAGGGACTCGCAGAGGAGCGGCAGAGACAGAGTGGCGGGTCAGGTGGATGAACCTGGCAGAAGCATTCAGGATGGATAGTAGGGGGGAGAGGTGGGAAAGAGGGAGGCCAGCTAGAAGATTATTACAATAGACATGTTTGGAGATTACAAGGAGGAGGAAAGAGACTGGATGTGGGGGGTAAAGGGAAGAGCTTTGTCAAATGTAACTCAGATAGCGAACCTAACTTGATGGGGAGATAGTGATACTATTGACCATGATAGAGAAGTCAGCGGGTGGGGAGGCATTAGAGGGTGGAGTTAGAAGGAGCTCAGTTTTCGACATGTTAATCTTTAGGTGGTGAGAGGCCATCCAGGAGGAAATGCCAGATAAACAGTTACTGACTTTGGAAAGGACAGGAGGAGAGAGGTCAGGGCTGGAGAGGTAGATCTGAGTATCATCAACATAGAGGTGGTAATTAAAGCCAAAGCTGTTAATGATTTTGCCGAGGGTGGAGGTGTAGATAGAGAAAAGCAGAGGACCTAGGACAGAGCTTTGAGGTACACCAACTGATAAAGGCATTGAAGAGGAGGAGTTACCAGCAAATGACACAGAGAAGAACCTGTTAGATAAGAGTCAATCCAAGAGAGCACAGTTTCACCGAGGCTGAGAGTCTGTAAAAGCATGTTTTTATTATACGCCCCACCCATTTTTTTTTAAAAAACACACTTTTATTTTTTTTTTATTTTGTTTACATTTTTTTATTCTTACAACATGATCCCATGATCAGGCCTTTCCAATGATACCAAACATGACCCTCTAGCTGCCACGGATCAGGAGCTATGGGGATCCAATCGATCCTCCTAGCTCCACTTGGCAGCTAGGGGTTAACTGGCTCTGATGTATTTTCCCCAAGATGTACTATGAATGTCACTGGTCCTTAGGTACAAATCCTCTTTCTTTGAATAACTCTTTAAATCAGGGGTGTCAAACTCCAACTCCTAGATGTTGATTGCCTACAATTGCGAGAATTCTTGTAATGCAATAAATGGCCAGTAAATTGTGGGAATTGTAGTTCAGAACCAAATGGGGTGCTGGAGATTGACAGCCCTGCCCAAAGTAATCACTAATTCAGTTTTCCATCCTTTGACTGTTTGCAACTAGTTAAGAATACATTTAAAACATTGAAATGTAGAAATTATTTTCTTTATATATACATATACAGTATATATATCAACCGATATACTGAATTGCAGAGGACAGATTTGTGTCTCAATTATTATTAGGGAATACTGTGTTATTTTTTTAATACTTGGTAACTGAGTAGTTAATTTTGTTTTCAAGCTTGTATGGTAAACTCAGCTCCCTACTATTTTTTTTTTTTTTACATTTTAACATAAGAAAACTGTTTTTCTGGGCTAGTTTATTCTTAGGTAACTACACAATTGTCACCTGACGCGTTTAGCTTGAGATATGGAAATTATCATCTCAGTCTTCAATCTGCAGCACACCAGACAGATTGTCACAGCAGTTGGGAGTGTTTTGCATTCACAACATAATCGCAAACAGTTAGTAATGTGCTGCATTGACAGGACCCATTCAGTGACAGCTATAATTCTGTATGCTTCATCCTCATAAAAAAACAAAACGATCAGAATAATTTTGAATTGAATTTAAAGAAAAAGATAATGTTCAAGGCACCTAACTAGAAACTGATTAGCTTTCTTCGAAAGAGAACATTCAAATAAATAGTTAAAAGAATAATGCAAAAAAATAATAGAAAGAATATATTTAAAGTGAGACTGTCATGCCCAAAATAAGTTGGGGCTGTTTGACAGGAAATCACTTGCTTTGTTTATGTTAGCATTTTTAATGACAAATACAGTATATAAGAAAATGTGACTTATTTTTTCTCAAAGTGTTGCTGTCTGTCTGGCACGTCCCTGTGGCATCTCGCAGAGGGGAGGGACAGCTCTGAGTAGAGAGCTATCCTACATGCAATCCCTCTGCCCGGTCTGTGTACCTGATTTACCGTTGGGGTGCTGACGTATATCTCAGAGCACTGACATCACCTCTGTGGGCCAGCACTGTACCGCTGCACTTTGACTTCCAGTTAGCTTCACTACGGTGGATGAAATATGACGGGACCTGTTGCTGTATTTGGGTAAGCACAAACAGCGATATCCCATCAACCAATGAGCTATTGCATTTATCTTTAAGACCTTAAGACCAATCACGTGGTGCGATATTGCAGACTAAGTGCATCTGGTCACTACAGGTGCACCTTAAATTGTGTGTAGAATCCCTGTCACAGACTTCAGTCTTTCAGCCTAATGCATGTCTCATTGGTCAATGATAGACTTAGGCTAATGTCAGACGAATGCAGTCAGAGCGCACTCTGCGTGAGTGCATAATGGACAGACGTACTGACGGAAGATACTGTAGACACCACACGGTCCATGTTTTTTTGACGGACGTAGAAAAAAAAGGGAACTATGGGAAATAAAATTATGAAAAATGATAAAAATTTGAAAAGGATATGAAAAATCATTTTTGCGTCAAGGTGCTGGACGTCGCAAATGCGCTGTGTCTGACATCTCATCACTCACACAGAACGCTTCGCGGATGTGATGGACGCACTCTGCGCGTCCATGGTAGCGGTTTTACGTTCTTGCCTAATTCGCGTCCGTTTGCCACGTACTTCGTATGTGGGTCTCTATTGATCATGATTCTATACTACGACGGACGTTAAACTATGCGGCAACAGGGACGTGATAACTGCGTTCATCTGACACGGGCCTTAATTGTCTTAAACTGTTAAAAAGAAAACAAAATTAAGAATATATATGTGTTTGGAACCTCAACATGTTTTTACCATAAAACATGTACGAGCACTTGACAAAGTGTAATTGACACGGCTGAAATTTAGTGCCAGCAGCCAATTTTTTCACATGCCCTGTAGAAGGGGAGTTCTGTATTATCCTGAAGTAGTGAGGGGGCAGACTGACTAATACTCTGCTCAAGGGTCCAGGCTCTGGAGGCGACCGCCAGAGCTTTAGAGAGAGAGTGATGCTATATTTTCATTTTTAAATAAATCCCGTCATATAAAAATGTACATATGGGTGGTGCTTGTATGTGATGTGGGTGTGGCTTTTATGATTGTGGGGCCCATGATCTTCTATTTTCCCAGGGCCCTAAGAATTATCAGTCCGCACCTGGGCGTGATCAGTATAAAATAGCATGTATCTCCAAATGATTTGCATTGTTTATATTTTTCAAAATGTGTATTCATTTGTTTAGATTAAACTAGTATCTCCAAGGAAAATGTCAAATGGAAGTCAGAATTCAATACTGATATTGACAGTTTGAGAGAGGAGGTTAAAACATTAAGGGACAAGTGGCTTTTATCTGTTGTCAAACTGTTGTCCTTGTCCAGAGTTAATATTGTTTGACTCAAAACCTTATTTATAAGAATGAATAATACCCATTGCTTTCTGGATGTCAGTATTTCCAGTTAAAAGAAAACCTTTCTTTTCAGAACAATGTATATTGAAAAGTGTTCTATCACACCTGCTTAAAAAGCGACGCCTCACCAGTCCCGTATTACTGTAATAATGATTATTATTATTATTATTATTATTATTCTTTATTTATAAAGCGCCAGCATATTCCGCAGCGCTGTACAATAAGCACAGTATAGACAGGGTTACAATACATTGAACAACATTTGACAAACAGTACAGGAGGAGATGAGGGCCCTATTCCCGTAGGAACTCACAATCTAGGAGGGTTGGGGTTGGAAACAGGAGGAGAGGACTGTAAGGTGAGAGTGATTGATGATTGCGTCAGTGAGTTGGGTGGTAGGCTTCCCTAAATAGGAATGTTTTAAGGGAGCGTTTGAAGGAAGAGAAGTTAGGGGAAAGTCTGACAGTACGAGGGAGAGCGTTCCAGAGAGTGGGGGCTGCGCGTGTGAAATCCTGCAGTCTATCATGGGAAGAGGTGATGCGGGGAGAAGCTAGGCGCAGGTCACTGTTTGACCTTAGGGAGCGGGCTGGGGTGTATCTGGTGATTAGTGAGGACAGGTAGTGGGGCGCTGAGTTAGTGAGGGTTTTGTAGGTAAGGATAAGGATTTTGAACTTAATTCTGCAGTGGATGGGGAGCCAGTGAAGGGACTCGCAGAGGGGAGCGGCAGAGACAGAGCGGCGGGTGAGGTGAATTAGCCTGGCGGAGGCGTTCAGGATGGATTGTAGGGGGGAGAGGCGGGACAGAGGGAGGCCAGATAAGAGATTATTGCAATAGTCGAGTCGGGAGATTACCAGGGCGTGTATGAGTTGTTTTGTGGTGACAGCGGTAAGAAATGGCCGAATTCTGGAAATATTACGTAGTTGGTATCGGCAGGAGGAGGAAAGAGACTTGATGTGGGGGATGAAGGAAAGAGCAGAGTCAAGTGTAACTCCAAGACAGCGAACTTGGTTTGATGGGGAGATGGTGATACCCTCCACCGTGATAGAGAAGTCAGGAGGTGGGGAGGCATTGGAGGGAGGAATAAGTAGGAGCTCAGTCTTTGACATGTTGATCTTTAGGTGGTGGGAGGCCATCCAGGAGGAGATGCCAGATAAACAGTCACTGACTTTTGAAAGGACAGGGGGAGAGAGATCAGGGGTAGAGAGGTAGATCTGAGTGTCATCAGCGTAGAGGTGGTAATTAAAGCAAAAGCTGTTGATGATTTTGCCCAGGGAGGAGGTGTAGATGGAAAATAGCAGAGGACCAAGGACAGAGCCTTGAGGTACACCAACAGATAGAGGCAATGAAGAGGAGGAGTTACCATGATTAATTTTAAAGTGTCTGTAAACTTTTTCATGTTAAATTTCTTACACTGCAGAAGCAAAGAATGGATAGAAAAACATTAATTATACTTTGATTGTTTATTACATTTTATAGTCTTGTTTTTATTTCCAAAAAAATAAGTTCACAATGCCTAGTGACTTGTTTATGTGTTCCTTGAGGGTTATACTCATGTTGTAGCTGCTTTAAAGAATACAGCTCTCAGACCCTGCTCAGAGGCGTAACTAGAAACCTCAGGGCCCAGGTGCAAGAATCCATGAAGTGCCCCGCTCTCTGTATGAGAATGTGTATTTTATGACGGTATCATGGAGCTTCACAGCAATAATACAGTAATGAGTGTATCACAGAGCTGCACTGCAATAACACACACATTGTACACTGGGACTAGCTGCTCCAGTTAGGAAAAAAAAAAAAACAACCTGTGGCAAAATCTCTCCAGTGAGATTTTACACGCAGCCTTGTAAGATCTTGCAGGAGTGTGGCGGAGAGTCTCACAGCCGTGTTAACTCACAGATGCTGGCAGCCTTGAGTCTGGGAGTCGCGTTAACGGCGTATACCGATGGCCGACAATAGTGCATGACCAGCCTGCGAACTCGGGAGATCGTGCCACAGCTTATTTTTAAATTGTGGCAGCTGGCCCCAGATCCATGGGGATCCATCCAGGGTCCATGGGGAAATATCCCGATGGGCGGTGCTTTTTTTCAAGGAATAATTGTAGGTGTACTCGCCATGAAGCGCCATAAAGCACTAGTCAGCCAGCAGCCAATGAATAGAGGGTGCATGCATGCATATAGCCAATGAAAAGGGCTCGGCCACGACAGTATGTTGCCAGGGTCCAAGGGTGACCCCCTCAAACTTTGACCACCAAAACATATGTTTATAACAGAGCTTCACAGCAATAAAACTCACAGAAATGTGCGGTGTGTGTGAGCATTTCACTGAGCTGCACAGCCATGTGCGGTGTGTATATGCGTATCACCTAGCTCCACAGCAATAACACTCCCAGTAATGTGCAGTGTGTATAAGCGTATCACAGAGCTCCACAGCAATTGCACTCACAGTAATGTGCAGTGTGTATGAGTGTGTAACCCCCTGGATTACAGTAATTCCTGCAGTTCTTGTGTAGTAAACAGCAGATGGCAACCTTCTAGTTACTCTGTAGATTCAAGACTGAGTGGCTCTAAATGGTTTTTGGTGGCGACGGGGCTGGGGAGGAGAAAGGAAGGAAGGTACTGGGACAAGATGGTGGCTAAGGGTTTGGACTGTTGTATCCAGTGCTGTAGCATCCTGTAAAAAGGCTTCCAGCAGACCTCTATATCCAGATCAAGACACAGAACTGTTCCTGAAGTGATTGTTCTGCAGAGTGAAGGAATCCCAGTGGAGCAGTTTCTCTCCTTCCTGGACAGACCGGATTGCAGACTTTGGAGTGATAAGCTTGAGACCTCTCCCCCAGGTTTTAAACCAGGGCACTCTGACTCTGGTTACACTAGAGACACTGGTCTATGATTTCTCTGATCATTGGAGCATTACAGTATATCACAAACAAGGTGGGTTCAATCATCCTGGGCCCCAGCTATGTGCACCTACCAACGGTGCCCAACATCCCTTAGGGTGAAGACTAGGGCGGGCCGCAGTATTGTTTGTGGGAAGGTAACCTCATACTGAATCTTGAATTCCTTACTTGTTCCACTGTATTATGTTTATTTACAGTTGTGTTCAAAATTATTCAACCCCCACTGAAATTGAGTGTTTTGGCCAGTTTGACATTGATTTTGATCATTCAGTCATCTTGCTTACAATTAAATCAAAGAGGCACGTGTAGGTCAGACAAATATAACATAACATTTATAATGAAATAACCACAAATGTCTTTTCTGTGCTCACATCATTATCAGTTTTATTCAACCCCCAAGTGACATTCAATCTTAGTACTTAGTACAACATCCTTTTACAGTTATAACAGCTTTTAAACATGAAGCATAGCTTGACACAAGTGTCTTGCAACGATCTACGGGTATCTTCGCCCATTCGTCATGGGCAAAAGCCTCCAGTTCAGTCACATTCTTAGGCTTGCGCACTGCAACTGCTTTCTTTAGGACCCACCAGAGGTTCTCAATCGGATTTAAGTCAGGTGACTGCGATGGCCACTCCAAAATGTTCCAGCCTTTAATCTGCAACCATGCTCTAGTGGACTTGGAGGTATGCTTGGGATCATTGTCCTGTTGAAAGGTCCAACGTCTCCCAAGCCTCAGGTTTGTGACGGACTGCATCACATTGTCATCCAATATCTCCTGGTACTGAAAAGAATTCATGGTACCTTGCACATGCTGAAGCTTCCCTGTACCTGCAGAAGCAAAACAGCCCCAAAGCATGATTGACCCCCCGCCATGCTTCACAGTAGGCAAGGTGTTCTTTTCTTCATAGGCCTTGTTCTTCCTCCTCCAAACATAGCGTTGATCCATGAGCCCAAACAGTTCTAATTTTGTTTCATCAGTCCACAGAACACTATCCCAAACTTCTGTGGTTTGTCCACATGACTTTTGGCATACTGCAGTCGACTCTTCTTATTCTTTGGAGACAGCAAGGGGTGCGCCTGGGAGTTCTGGCATGGAGGCCTTCATTATGCAGTGTGCGCCGTATTTTCTGAGCTGAAACTTCAGTACCCACATCTGACAAATCTTTTCTCAGTTCCTCAGCAGTCACTCGGGGACTTTTCTCCACTCTACGCTTCAGGTAGCGCACAGCAGTCGAAGTCAGCATCTTCTTTCTGCCACGACCAGGTAGCGTTTCAACAGTGCCCTTTGCCTTGAATTTGCGAATGATGCTTCCTATGGTCTCTCTTGGTATGTTTAACATCTTTGCAATCTTCTTATAGCCATTGCCCTTCCTGTGAAGAGTAATCACCTCTTCTCTTGTCTTCTGGTCCATTCTCTTGACTTCACCATGTTTGTAACCACACCAGTAAATGTCTAGAAGGAGCTGAGTATCACAGTCATTTTAAAGCTGCCTAATTGGTGCTTATTATGCTTTATTGCTGCTCCGTGACATCCACAGGTGTTTTCAATACCTGATTGAAAACACTTGAATGAACCTCTGTTCTTCAGAGTGGTAGTCTTTAAGGGGTTGAATAATTGTGTCAATGAAGAATTCACAAAAGAAACATTTACTACTGTATTACAAAACCAATTGATGTCATTTTAGTTGCATATGGTTCTTTAAAAAGTCCTTGTAGGATTTCATTCTGAATACAATTACAAATGTACGCTAAATTCCCTAAAACCCTTTACAGCATTGGGGGTTGAATAATTTTGAACACAACTGTAGCGGTTACATTTTATTCTGCATAGAGTTTTGCTGTGCAATACTAAGTTCTGTAAAAGACAGCTCTGTCCAATCTGAGCCATTGCTAAGACCTCAGACTTAGCTGACTTTAAATTGAAAGAACAAATCAGCTCTCAGTGAGTACAGAAATTCCTAATGAATTTCTTATTTTTCCAGCTGGGAATTCCATTAGAAACCTCCCATCTAGTCTGGATCTAGAAGATAGTTTTATCTTGTCCATTGCAGCTGCAATACATCATTTAAAATTTAGATTAACAGGGTGATTCAAAGAGATCCGAATTGTGGCCGAAAGGTAAGTGAAATCCCCATAGAGAAGCAGTGCTTTGTCTATTCAGAGAACACCAAACAGCAGGGAAAAGTTGCCGAAATGCCCTGCTGTTCGGTGGTTTCATTCAGCAGATTTATTCAGGCAATTCCCATAGGCTTCAATGTTAAAAATATTCCCGTTTTAATTCAATATCTAATAAACTGTTGATTATAATATTCTGCAATAAAAAGTCTCTTTATATATAGATTTTTTAGGATCTTTTAGGCATTTTTCGGGATTTTTTTTGCAAAACTTTTTTTTCTTTGTTTTTTTAAATCTTTTTTTCTTTTTTCTGTAACAGCCCTTTTTATTCTCATTCATTGGATTTTATATGTAAATTTCAGACATTTTCGTTCTGTAGTTTCTTTGCAAACAGCGTTTCACTTTTCAAACATTTAAGCGTACTGTTTTGTTTGTTTTTTTTTACTCCATTCGTCTGCAGTGTTGGCTTTTTCCGGCGGCTGCTCCGCACTTTGATTAGGAGCTGCTCGGGTTTCTCCAGCGTGTTTGGCTAGGTTAATCCAAATGTTTTTGCGGGTTTAGGTGAGCGTTCGCCGGGTTTTTGCGGTGAGTTTTCGTCTGGTTTCGGCAGCTTTTCCCTGCACTACGACGGCTCTGTGGTGCTTGCTGAATACACCGCAGGGTCGCCGAAATGGGATCGCCAAATCGCACCGAATTGAAGAGAACGAAAAGTCACCGAAAGTGCGGTGACTTTTCGATTCTCCCTGAATACCCTGTAAATGTTATTTTTTGTGTTTCAGAACTCATGCTTTGTGCATAATATTTTGTTTTCATTATGCATATCTTCCTGACTATTTTTTTATAATGTTTGAGCTTAATTTATTTCTTCAAGTGGAAAAATAGATTTATGTAATTTACAAAATCCCATCAGTACCAGAAGCTGTGGTAATACGTATTTTATATTGTTATAAAGTCTAGGAAATAAATGTAAATGGATGTGGAGGTATGATTGAGTGTCTTGCACTTCCGTTACATTTTTTTTAGTTTAATATATGGCAGTGCCGCTATGATAAGCCCACACATTTTAATTTTTCAAGACATTTGAACCAACCCACCCAGAATTCCCAAGTTCATCCCATTTCAAGTGTCATTAGCAATCCCACCACCAAGCAATATTTTAACCCTTTTCAATTGTTTTTTTGCAGAATAAATGTCATCATAATATTTATTTGCAACATGGGATGCCTTCACACTTAAATATAGGGTAAAATAGCAATTTTGCATAAAGATTGTTATTCCAAGATAGTTAAAATGATTAAAATTATATAAATTTGCAGAATTTTTAATTACAGGAATATTGCTGGGATGAAAGAGCGTAAACTCTAGATGGCGTTTCATATCTTGCACAATTTCACACAGGCTCTACATTATTGGCAGACAATCAGAAATAGACTCTGTTAAATACAGTGTATGTGATAAAGATAGACAATGAAATGGTCAGATATGCTGCCTGTGTGGAGTAGTGATGTAGTGTGGTGATGATAATCGGATTATTAGCAAAGCAGCTTCCAAAAATACCAATAGAATATAAAATAACTTTTGTATGTGGCATAATGCTTGTCTACATTACAGAAATTACAGTAACCATCAGTCATTATAACCCCCTAAATCTTATCCTCATACATCAGTGAGTAACCCTAGAGCTCCCCCTGTAGTTTGGCCTCTCCCCAGCTGTTGTAATGTGGCAGTAAAGTTTGTTGAGTTTTACGTTTCAGTGATTGCATGGGCTTCTTAACAGTAATATAGTGTGACAGGTGACAGAACTCACACAGCATTTAATTTCTTTCCATGGGAAACACCTATCTTGCATTAACCCCTTCGCTGCGGAGGACGCGCTCAGCGCGTCCACCCGCAGGTAGCGTTCCTTGCAGAGGACGCGCTGAGCGCATCCTCCCTTTGGGGCCAGCGATCGGCCGGGTTCCGGCCGATCGCTGTGCCCCCCGGTGTGGGCTGACATCCTCGATGTCAGCCCAGCACCTGGAACCGCCGCCGGCCTAATTAGATGTCATCGTGCCGCCGCGATGACATTTAATTCAGGCGCCTCCTCTGCACATGAAAGGGAGGGGGGGAGGTCCTTCGGACCTCTCTCCCTCCCGATCGCCGGCGTGCAGGGGGTTAATCCAGGCACCGTTTGGAAGGGCACAGCCTGCCCTTCCTAACAGTACCTGGAATTAACCCCATGGGGGCTGGATCACGAATCGGCGCCGAAAAGCGCCGGTTCGTGATCCTTTCCCGGAGCTGGCCGAAATCTTGGATGTCGGCCAAGCTTCCAGGAATGCCCCCTGAGGACTGGCGTCATCGTGCATAGCACGATGACGCCAGTCCTGGAGTTAACCCCTAACTTCCACCAATGGTGGAGATAGGGGGTTCCAATGAACCCCATATCTCCTGATCCGTGGCAGTTAGGGGTTAATGTTTGATATTGTTGGATCGGCCAGAGCATGGCCGTTCCAACAATACCAAACATGACTATGAAAAAAGTTTGTAATAAAAAATAAAAATAAAGAAATATTTAAAAAAAAATAAACAAGTTTTTTTTTCTTTTTTTTGGTTCGTTAATGCAGAAATATTGTTCCCATTTCAATTATAATGTGAACAATGATGCTGCACTAACGATTTTTGTATGCGGTGCGTTTGTTAAAAATCGCGTAATTTCCCCCCAAGAAAAATGTAACGAGACCCCATTTCTAATTTTTTTAACAAGCGCACCCCATACAAAATATAACCGCAATTGCTCGCATGTTAAAATGTGAAAAAAAACAATTTACACGTTGTAAATTATTGAAAATTCATATTTTATTGCATTTTTTGTTATAATATACAGACAGGTCATGACGTATACATATAATAATGACATATTATGAATCTACCGAGTCTGACGGAAAGAACGATATATAATATGTCTGGGTCATATACTAAAATAAGCTTCAAAACACGTTTAAACATGATGAGCAAAACCGGTAAAAATGACCTCAGCACAGAGGCGGGAAATGCCTCAGCAGCGAAAGGGTTAAATAGGTATACAAATGGGGTTCTATATGCTAATTTCATTTTTCATTATATTTATATCCAAAATTGTGTATGCGCATTTTTGGTAGTGAAAGAGTTTAACAATAATTTTTATCATTTTTTTAATGTCCTATTTATAGTGTGTATTTTATTAAACCATCTCAAACTCAGGTCCCAGGTGAGTGCTATCTATGATAAATATATGCTTGGTTTAAATTGAATGGCAGTTGCGAATTATAACTTTTAGCACCTTTACTACCATGATTGAGTTAACTCAATTCTCTAAAGCTTCTGCAGGAAACCAAGATTGATGTATCTAGATCTTGTCTTATTCTGGAGCAACACAATAGAATTTAGCTTCTTGCAAACAAATTTAGTTTGTGCATGGGCTCCAGAATGTGCTCCTAAAGTGTCAGCCAATGTGCTGGAACATTTTGAACAACTGGGATATCTGTGTCTGAGACTTGGAGGCTCAGCTGATTTAAACATACATTAGGGCTATTTGGCGAGAAGATTGCACCCCGTACCTGTCAAAAAGGGCTTACTGACAGCTAAAATGCTACAGATGTACATTGTTATATAACCTATGTAATGTAAAGTTGTTTTCCATAAACCCACAGGATACTACATATGGTTTTATGGAGAACCACTGTGTCCTGCTATTGATTTTATGGAACAGACCTTCAGTAGGTAACGGGTTTAATAGAAATACATTTTTATTGTTTTCTTGTAGTGGTTATTTGCTAAAATGCTAAATTGCTCAGAGATTTACACTTTCAGGGTTATTCAGAGAGAATCGAAAAGACACCACACGTTCGGTTATCTTTCGTTCCCTGCACTTCGGGGCTATTCGGAGAATCTAGTTTGCCGACCCTGCTTTGAATTCAGCAAGCAGGGCCCCCCGTAGTGCAGGGAAAACTCGCCGAACACTAACTGAACACTCACCAAAAGCCTGCAGAAACCGCAGCAAAAAACCCTGCCGAACACGCCGGAAAAACCTGACTAGCTGCCGATCACAGCGCAGAGCAGCTGCTGGAAAAATCTGACAAGCAGACGAACGTGGAAAAAAAAAACCAGTACGCTTGAAAGTTTCAAAATTGAAACGCTGTTTGCAAAAAAACCACTCAACGAAAATGTCTGGAATTTACATATAAGATCCTATGAATAATAATAAAAAGGGCTGTTATAGAAAAAAGAAAAAACTATATAAAAAAAGGAAAAAAAATGTTGTCAAAAAAAAATTCTAAAATATCAATAAATAGACTTTTTACATCAGAATAAAATAATAAATGGTTTATTAGATATTGAATTAAAACGGGAATATGTTTAACATTGAAGCCTATAGGATTTGCCTGAATAAACCAGCTGAATGAAACCACTGAACAGCAGGGCATTTCGGCAACTTTTCACTGCTGTTTGGTGTCTCTGAATAGACGAACCATTGCTTCTCTAGGGGCAATTTCACTGCCGTCGAACAGGCACCGTACATGCAGGCAATTCGCCAGAATTTGGCGAATGCCTGCTCTCTGGATAGCTGAATTGCCCCGAAATGTCCCAGAACGCTGATTTTTAGTGTCCGACTACATTTGGTGACATTTTGGCCACATTTCGGATCTCTCTGTATAACCCCCTTTGTCTATTCTTGCTGAAGATAGCTCTCCACTTGAGTTACAGCTGCATTACATTGTCCATGGACTTCTGTGTTATGTACTACATTACAGATTTTAGTTCATGGGTCATGTGATTCATGTATTATAATAAGCCATTCAATATGTCTCATCTTGCATATATTTTACTGTAATTTTATTTTAATGAGTTATTTAAAATAATGCAATATCTTATTATTTTTTTGCTGTAATTGATCTTTTTAGAGTAAACAGGTTTTCAAAAAAGAACATACTTCCAATATTGTTATAGGATATTTATGGTGGGATTTTCCCATTAAAATCATATCAGCAAAACAGAACCTTAGGGTTTCGGAGATTTAAAACCAGGTAAGGTCAAATCTGAGGTCGGATTTTTGCTGAAGCAGCGATTTATTAAATAGCCTCAGAAGTCAGTTCTAATTCCACCACATCAAACCATATTTCCTTTAAATTTTTGCAGTCCTTGTCTGAGACTATTACACGAGCAACAATCTGAGCCCTTGAGGTATTTAAAAGAAAATACTTTGAAAAGATTAGCCGGCTGAAGTCTTCCGTTTGTCTTTTTATTTTTTATTTAAAGGATATATTCCATTTACTTACTGCCTTTTATTGTTTGAGAGCAGAAGAGACTTTATTATTGGCCCTTTGGGTGGAAACATAAAAATACTAACAGCTTCTTTCTGTTCCCTTTCCCCTTTATTCGACATAATATTTTATTCTGACTCGGACATTGTCTGTTAGATATTTTGAAAATAAAATAATATTTATGATAAATTAATTCTTAAAATCCAACAGCTGCTACAGCATATTGTGGGTCAAGTTTTATTTCAAAGAATGGCAGGTTTACATCCCTTGTACATATGAAAAGGAAAGGAAAGAGCAGATGTTGAAAGCACAGTAAGCTCTTTATCTAGATGATTTGTTACCTTGTATGTGTAAAATATAGCCTGAAGGGACCAGGAACAGAAGCTACCACAAATAAGCTCCGTAAGTGCTGCCCAGCTTTTTAATGGAATGAGAAGGATAAATGTTACACTCAGATGCTCTGAGTCAGAGCTTATTAAAATAGTGACATAATAATCCACGATTTTCGAGATCTAGTGTGCGTTGAGTTTACATCACAACGCAGGATGGTATGAAATTGTTGTAGAATGTATTGTGGTGTAAAAAGGAGCGATGCAAACAATACCTAGACGTAAGGATGCTAAGAACAAGCTTTATTTAACTTCATTGCCAAGAAACTTTCCAAAAAGTGCGGAAACTGAGGGACATTGGTTGAAGTTCATAAATTGATTATCCATGTCACAATGCGTAGCTAGCACTTTCCATTTTTGGAGGAACAGCGTGCCCTGAGGGACAAAGAGTGAGTAAAATCACAAAACCTGAGAAAAATAAGTAATATTTAATTGGGCGGAAGGTGTCAGTAGCCTCTGCCCACTTATTTAAGAGCAAAAAAGGCAATTTTTTCAGTAGTGTTCCTTTACATAACAGTACAATGTACACTCCTCCTAGACATAGAGAAAAAGAGAAAGCTCAAGAACAGTGGTCACACTCTAATCGCATCATACAGAATCACATATCTTGAAAGTGAATCAAACATTATCCAGGGAGTTACGCAGTATACTTCTCCTGGTCTGTTATTTCCACCTTTTGTAAACTGCCGCTACTACATTCTCCACTATAGTCTATGCCACTTGGTTCAGAACCACAGCAGATCTTCAGATGGAGGTATCTGCATCTCCTCAATTCCTGTCTGTATGGGCACAGGCAACAGGCTGGGATCCTTGGTTCAGGCCACAGGATGAAGAAAACCAGAGATCAGGCACCCCAAATAATTCCTTAGTAGGGCACCAGCTGGCAAATTTTCCATCAGCCCCACTTCAACTCATCCGGTTTCCTGTGCCCCAATTTAGTTTAATCCTGGCCATGCGTAGCTTGTGAAGTGACAACAACATTGCGTCCTGATGTTTGTGTGTGTGTTGCACACACTGGGGCTTAATTAAAGTCAAAGTAGTCCCTGAGTCTCTCAGTCCCTGAGCAGGTTGTCCATTCACAAATACCTTCTTGCAGTGGTGTTGCAAGGTGGGGGCAGGGGGTGCGGCCCGCACCAGGTGACACCTGCCCTTAGGGTGACATCGTCACCCTAAGGGTGGGTGTCTCACCCTGCGACGCAGTGTTCAGCTTCCTGCGAGCTTCCGAAACTATGGAGCTTCGGCGCTCGCCTGGGGGAACCACATCACCAGCCGAGTTCTCGTGAGATCGTGGCTGGTCACGTGGCTCCCCCAGGCGAGCGCCCGAGCTCCATGCCGCCGGACGCTCAGAGGGAGCCAAACACGCGGCGGCGGCAGGAGGTGAGCTGGGGCCTGGGGGCAGTATACATGAGAGCTGCTGGGGCATATCCGTGAGAGGAGCTGGGCATATCCATGAGAGGAGCTGGGGCATATCCATGAGAGCTGCTGGGGCAGTATCCATGAGAGCTGCTGGGGCATATCCATGAGAGTTCCTGGGGCATATCCATGAGAGCTGCTGGGGCATATCCATGAGAGCTGCTGGGGCATATCCATGAGAGCTGCTGGGGCATATCCATGAGAGCGGCTGGGGCATATCCATGAGAGCTCCTGAGGCATATACATGAGCTGGGGGCAATATCCATGAGAGCTGCTGGGGCATATCCATGAGCTGGGGCAATATCCATGAGAGGAGCTGGGGCATATCCATGAGAGCTCCTGGGGCATATCCATGAGTGCTGCTGGGGCAGTATCCATGAGAGCTGCTGGGGCAGTATCCATGAGAGCTGCTGGGGCATATCCATGAGAGGAGCTGGGGCGTATCCATGAGAGGAGCTGGGGCATATCCATGAGAGCTGCTGGGGCAGTATCCATGAGAGCTGCTGGGGCAGTATCCATGAGAGCTGCTGGGGCATATCCATGAGAGCTCCTGGGGCATATCCATGAGAGCTGCTGGGGCATATCCATGAGAGCTCCTGGGGCATATCCATGAGCTGGGGGCAATATCCATGAGAGGAGCTGGGGCATATCCATGAGAGGAGCTGAGGCATATCCATGAGAGGAGCTGAGGCATATCCATGAGAGCTTCTGGGGCATATACATGAGAGCTGCTGGGGCATATCCATGAGAGCTCCTGGGGCATATCCATGAGAGCTCCTGGGGCATATCCATGAGCTGGGGGAAATATCTATGAGAGCTGCTGGGGCATATCCATGAGAGCTGCTGGGGCATATCCATGAGAGCTCCTGAGGCATATACATGAGCTGGGGGCAATATCCATGAGAGCTGCTGGGGCATATCCATGAGCTGGGGGCAATATCCATGAGAGGAGCTGGGGAATATCCATGAGAGGAGCTGGGGCATATCCATGAGAGGAGCTGGGGCATATCCATGAGAGCTGCTGGGGCAGTATCCATGAGAGCTGCTGGGGCAGTATCCATGAGAGCTGCTGGGGCATATACATGAGAGCTGCTGGGTCATATTCATGAGAGCTCCTGGGGCATATCCATGAGAGCTCCTGGGGCATATCCATGAGCTGGGGGCAATATCTATGAGCGCTGCTGGGGCATATCCATGAGAGCTGCTGGGGCATATCCATGAGACCTGCTGGGGCATATCCATGAGAGCTCCTGAGGCATATACATGAGCTGGGGGCAATATCCATGAGAGCTGCTGGGGCATATCCATGAGCTGGGGGCAATATCCATGAGAGGAGCTGGGGCATATCCATGAGAGGAGCTGGGGCATATCCATGAGAGGAGCTGGGGCATATCCATGAGAGCTGCTGGGGCAGTATCCATGAGAGCTGCTGGGGCATATCCATGAGAGTTCCTGGGGCATATCCATGAGAGCTGCTGGGGCATATCCATGAGAGCTGCTGGGGCATATCCATGAGAGCTGCTGGGGCATATCCATGAGAGGAGCTGGGGCATATCCATGAGAGCTCCTGGGGCATATCCATGAGAGCTGCTGGGGCAGTATCCATGAGAGGAGCTGGGGCGTATCCATGAGAGGAGCTGGGGCATATCCATGAGAGCTGCTGGGGCAGTATCCATGAGAGCTCCTGGGGCAGTATCCATGAGAGCTGCTGGGGCATATCCATGAGAGCTGCTGGGGCATATCCATGAGAGCTCCTGGGGCATATCCATGAGCTGGGGGCAATATCCATGAGAGCTGCTGGGGCATATCCATGAGCTGGGGGCAATATCCATGAGAGGAGCTGGGGCATATCCATGAGAGGAGCTGAGGCATATCCATGAGAGCTTCTGGGGCATATCCATGAGAGCTGCTGGGGCATATCCATGAGAGCTCCTGGGGCATATCCATGAGAGCTCCTGGGGCATATACATGAGCTGGGGCAATATCCATGAGAGCTGCTGGGGCATATCCATGAGCTGGGGGCAATATCCATGAGAGGAGCTGGGGCATATCCATGAGAGCTCGTGGGGCATATCCATGAGAGCTCGTGGGGCATATCCATGAGAACTCGTGGGGCATTTCCATGAGAGCTGCTGGGGCAGTATCCATGAGAGCTGCTGGGGCATATCCATGAGAGCTCCTGGGGCATATCCATGAGCTGGGGGCAATATCCATGAGAGCTGCTGGGGCATATCCATGAGCTGGGGGCAATATCCATGAGAGGAGCTGGGGCATATCCATGAGAGGAGCTGAGGCATATCCATGAGAGCTTCTGGGGCATATCCTTGAGCTGGGGGCAATATCCATGAGAGCTGCTGGGGCATATCCATGAGCTGGGGGCAATATCCATGAGAGCTGCAGGATGATTGTGGTTATCTTGGTTCACTGGGGGCCCTATTCCCTACTGCGTGCTAAAATGAGGACACTAACGGGGAAAGTCTGTGTCTGCAGATTTCTCCATAGCTACCCCATTTTAGCTCAACATTCCGGGGCAGGTGCTACCTTGGTACCTTGAACTGGAACCCAGCCCTAACCATTGGGATACTCATGATAGCGCCTCTGCACCAACGTGAGTATTACCTCCTGGTGTCCATAGCACTCTATGGAGGTTTGCACTGGATCGTGCAGTGGAGATGGAATTATTTGTTCCCCAGTCTCACTCTGCTCCCAGCGACAAGAAGCTCTAGATCGGGCTACCGTTCTCGCTGCGAGATGAGAGTGAATATTGGATTTATTGGGGATGTTTAGGGGGTGCTAAAATTTGCCTTGCGCATCCTTGCAGTAATTAACGCTAACACTTAATACCTTTACATATGGTATGGTAAATAAAAAATGTTTAGGTTACCAAACACTGAAAAGTAATGTAAATGTCAGAGTTATACAAAATGGCCTTTATTTAGTTAACAGCTTACTTCTGTTTTGCAGGAATGTAAGTAAATTAAGCCTTGAACGTTAATGCCAGCAATTCCTAAAGGTGTCCCAACTTTTGTTGAACTTGATAACATACAGATCTGTCATCTTCTGCCTATTTAAAAGCAGTGTTTGAACAGATTGTGTTACTACACCATCCTAAGCATCATTTGGACAGAATTGTTCTGCAAGAAGCAGTATATTGTTCTCATAATGGTGAGAAAAAGGCAATTAACCAAAGAAGACAAGCAGACCATTATAACCCTGAAAAGTGTAGGGGCACTATTACACTCTTCACACACAATTTTGCGCGTGCGCAAAAACGCATTAACGCTAGGGGAAAAACCCTTTGCACTGAACGTCGTATTACGACGTTCGCACACAAAATGCACGTTAACGTCTAACGCGAGTGACCCTGCTAGAACCCTGCGCGAGCGAAAGTTCATGCGCGCATCCCATACTTAACATTGTGAATGCAAATGTGTTTGTGCGCTGGTACGCGGATGGTATTACAATCGATGCACAAATTTTTACGAACAACGTTTGCGCGCATAATTTTAACGTCTTTTAAAAGCTGGTTTAAAACCTTTAAAAGTCCAAAAAAAAAATACAGCACAGTATAGTTACACATTCTACACATACCCAAACAATAAAATAGAGCGGTTGTGGGTGTTTTTATTTTTGCTTCAGCATATGTACTCAGATTGATTTTGACAGGTGCAAAAACTTAACGGGAGACAATTGCGGTTCTTAATTCTTATTGGCTGAATCGCGTGAAAAAACAGTCTGCCCACCGATTTCTGCATGCAACGTTAATGCGTGCGCATTTTCGCGTGTATTTTTTACACGCAATATTTTTGGACGGATGAAAAAATGCACTTGGATTTTAATACCAGCGTTAATTTACACGCGTTAAAGCTGCGCGCAAAAAAATTGCGCTGCGTGAGCTTTTTTGCGCAAGGAATGTAATAGAGCCTTAGATCTTTCCTAGACAAGGGTTCAGGGAGTACAGTTTCCTACCCCATCAAAAGGCACTTGAAAACGGGAGGAAATTCAGGCAGGAAGGGGTCTGGCAGACCCAAAGTCACAACAGAATCCGAAGACATGTTTCTGAGCGTCAACAGATTGCATGACAGGTGGCTCAAAAGACAACAGCTTCAAGCACAGCTTAACACTGGTTGAAGTAAGCAAGTCTCAGTTTCAACTGTAAAGAGAAGACTTCGAGCGGCAGCTTTGACAGGTTGAGTGGCAGTAAGAAAGTCATTAAGAAGGCAAAATAAGAAAGATAGACTTGCCTGGGCCATGACGCACTGCCAGTCGACCACTGTAGAGTTGAAGAATGTCTTATCAATTTATGAATCAACATTTGAAATCTTTTGGACACCTTTGAATAGGCGACAGGATGATTCCTTGGCAAGTGACACCAACTGTCAAACATGGAAGAGAAAGCATGATGGTCTGGGGCTCCTTTGTTGGATCCAGAGTTGGCGACTTGCACAGAGTGATTGGCACCTTGAACCAAAGAAGCTAGCGCAACAACTGACGCGCTAAGTGATTTCTTATGGGTATAGTGTCAGGAAGGTAATATGTGGGGCATGCGTTAATGTCACTTATCTAGGCGGTAATGCTTACATATCCGAATGCTAACATTAACGTTCACTAGGAAATAGTGCCCTGTATGGAGGCACACCCTGTACGCACACCTATGGATCTCACAGAGAATGTAGTTTCAACCTTCAAAGAACACTATTCTTGCATTAAAGCTGGTATGCAAATAGAGTTTTAAATACTATTTTTAGTTTTTCATTGCATTACAATGCAAAATTGTGAATACTTGTTTTTGGTGGTGAAATAGATAAATGAACAACTTAGAACTTATCAAGTGAAAGAAATAAACATGCCAATAAAACACATTGCGCTGCCTTGCAAACGTTTAAGATAGTCATTTGGTCATGCATATCCACTGGATGTTGCTGAATTGCTCTCTAATAGCCGTAAATGCCTACATTTTAAGGATTTGTTTGCAATATTTATTGTTTACTGGTAATTTGTATCTATTACCATTAAACAGATACTTACTTTATACATAGGTTATATATTTTGTCTGTATTGAAGTACTCTCTCATTACTTACATTTAGGATGCATGATCTGCTGCTGCTATTGCTGCAAAAAAAGTTTGTCCTTGAACTACAGGACTGTAATATACCATGTAGCTCCCTAATCACTCACGTTGTGGCGCTCAGAATGCTTCCTAATCACAATTAAGTAAAGCAGAAGATAATGATGGTAGCGCGCTCTCTGTTTATTGATCCGAGGGGTAAAAGTTACATTTTTTCACTGTTATGTGACATTTTTATTGCTAATTGATTAGAATTTGCATAATGTTCCACAAACGACATGGTATATGCAGATGGTTTTATGTTTGCTAGTTATTAATGTTAAATTTAGATAACTTTTTTCTAAAAAGCCATTTTTATCACTGGAATGTTTCTCTGTCTCCTATGGCCATGCAATAGAATTACAATTGTTTGTTTTAGATGAGCATGGCCGCCATCGACTTTGAAAGCCGTGATTTATAGATGAGCTTTGTGAGTAACAGAACAGTATATAGGATAATCCTTTTATCAGGGGAGACTTCAGAGTTAGTGAAGGTATGTAATTCAAAAGATTCAGAGATTAAACTAAATGGGTAATTCAAAGTACGGACCCTGCGGTGAATACAGCATTCACCACAGGCTTTCTGAAGTGCACCGAATGGATCTGCCGAACGGCGCCGATAAACCCACTAAACGCATTCGATAAACCGCCAAACCCCGGCAAAAAAAAAAATCACCTAACGCAGCTGCAAACCGCACAACGCAGCTGATGATCCACCAAACAGACCACCGAATTCCTCCGACCAGCCACTGAAAAAGCCGACCAGCACGAGTAAATCAAGAAAAAATAAAAAGCTAATTTTAAGAGATGTTTTAAGTGAAAATAACGCATGGAAATAATATATGAATATATTTTGACTATTTATAACAATAAAAAGGTCTGTTACAGATAAAAAAAAAAATTCACCAAAAAAGTCCAGAAAAATGCCTAAAAAATTCTGAAAAATAAGGTAATAAAAAGACTTTTTGCTGCAAACGAAAAGAATAAGGCTGGTGTCAGACGAGCGTAGTGTTCACGTCCGTGATGGCGCCTAAAAGTATGTCCGTGATAGCATGACAGAAAGCCCATCGGAGCCCAACACACGAAGTACGTTCGCACTGAACTGCGGACGCACAATGGCTGCGGCCCACGGACGCAAGGCAGGCAAGAATGTACAACCGCTAGAA
The DNA here is from genome assembly GCA_009667805.1 of Leptobrachium leishanense. NCBI lineage: Eukaryota > Metazoa > Chordata > Amphibia > Anura > Megophryidae > Leptobrachium > Leptobrachium leishanense. The sequence goes on from CM019064.1 coordinate 207,345,622, forward strand.
CGGCCGCACAAAGTGTGCTGCGTCCGCAACACCTGCATAGAATTGTGTGTGAGTGATGGAACGTGGTCAGACGGACTGCATTTATACGTCCAGCATTTTTCACGGACAAAATGGTTTTGCTTTTTAATTTATTTTCCCTCCTACATCCATCAAAATATAGATCAGTGAATAAATGGACTGTGTGGCCACTACTGCGTCATCCGTACTGATGTATGTCCGTACTGCATGGACGTACAGTCCGTAGAAATCACGTTCGTCTGACCCTAGCCTAAATGGTTGAATAAAATATTGATAAAAATGGGGGAATGTTTTTTACATTGAAACCTATGGGATTCCTCTGCTTAAACCTGTTGAACGAAAGCACTGGAAATCTGGGGATTTTGCCAACTTTTCGCTGCTATTCGACATTCTCAGAGTAGATTAACCATTACCTCTCTATGGGGATTTCACGGCCACCGAATTGCACAATATTTTGCTGGTAATTTGCCAATATCTGGGGAATTGCTAGCTTTCTGAATAGCCAAATTCCCACAAAATTGTGCCGTGTGGAGAAATTCACCGTTTGGTGCAATTCGGTGGCCAATTTGGCAGTCATTGAATAACCCTTTATTACATTCTTCTGACTAAAGGCTCTCACAGCTGCAAGTGAATTATAGAATGCATTTGTTTGGAATATCAGTATTAAAGTCATATGTCTTCTAACATTCCACACAAATTACGATATATCATTATGCCCCTTCTGATATAGGGGTTTGGTCACTTCCATTTCTTCAAATTGTAAAGCTGACCCCCAACGTTTATTTCAAATTTTCCCCCAATTTAAAAAATGCCTGTGTTCTTAATGTCATTGCCAATAACAGGCTAGGTGACTTGTTTTTTACAATTTGAATGTCACATAGCTTGTTCTAGCCAATGGTGCTATAAGCTATAGCAGCATTTTTTTTTTACAGTGTTAACATTTCTCTCATCAAAATATGAATAAAACTTTTTTTAAGTTTTCCTGCTTGCACAATGGACGGTAATGTATGTGGTTTGCGTATAGCTTTTGGTAGGGATATCTCGATATGATCCCCCGGATCTCTACATTTTCCCTGGAGTGGAGATGGGGTTTTATAAACAGTCAATCCATGAGTCCCTATATTTACCCTCTGGCAATCATCATTGCCATGGAGGTCCTTCCAGACCTGGGTCTTTGGGCCTTGGTTATTTAAAAAGAAATGCTATCCAATAGCATTCCTTGTTAGAAAATTTAAATCAGCCAATGAAGGGTCTTCAGGCTTGAAGTCCACTCATTGTCTGAAATATTTGGCTATGTGAATAGATTTTAGCCAATCAGAGAAGGGCTTTTGAGTGGCCAAATGTGTACACATGGCCCCCTACATCACACCAATCCATATCACCTCATCTCTGATTGGTTTTAGGTTGGGTTCTGCTTTAATAAGGAGTTAGGGATAAAGTTAGGATTAATCTTAGCATTTAGGGTTAGGGTTAGTTTTAAGGCATTAGGGTTAGAGTGTGGGGAAATTTTTAGTAAAATTATTTCTAGTCTAATGCATTAAACTTTTTAAAGGCAGTGGGCGAAATTACGATCCTAGCACTAAAATGCAGGCCCTAGGGAGGAAAAAATGCACCCACAGTTGTTTGTGGGCACTAAGCCCGGGATGCGCGAGGCAGCGCTAAGCGCCGCCGCGCGCATCTTCTCAATGGAATCCATAAGCAACTGGATGACTTATTATTATTATTCTTTATTTATAAAGCGCCAGCATATTCCGCAGCACTGTACAATAGACTTCCTGCAAAAACATAATATTGAGCGGTAAAAGCTGCTTGATCAAGGGAACAATCTGATCGTCATTCTGGGGTCCAGAAGGAATTTTCAACCCAGTATGTTGCATATTGGCGAGCGCTTCAGACTGTGTTTTTTTTACCTTCTTTTGGATCAACAGCAGTAGGTAATGTGTGAAAGTCTGAACTTGATGGACGCATGTCTTTTTTCAGCCTATGTAGCTATGTAACTATATTGTCTTCAAAAACACAAGAAACAAACACAGAAAATTAGAGATACCAAGATATTCATTAGGTTGATAGAGCCTTATGGAAAATGTAGTTCCAAAATATCTGGAGGGTCAAGGTTGCAGACCCCCACTGTAGAATAAACCCAAATGGTCAACACTTTGAAACTCTGTCTTTTAAAATCTGTATTCTTATTATATGCAAAAATACAGTAAGGTCTATAAGACTTCTCCCCTGAAGACAGTGCAGAGATTCTAGAGCAGAGCAACCAAAATAGACAGATGTTGTTGGTCTACAATTCCCGCAACACTTTCAATGATATAGATAGCAAGAGAATCGTGGGACTTGCAGTTCAGCAACATCTGGTGGACTGAAGTTTGGCAGCCCTGTTCTAGAGTTTTAACGGTTTTTATAGAACCATAGAGGTCACAATTAGTAATTTGTGGAATAAGTATTATTCTTCCTTATCTCATAATGGACTGTGATACTCATTTCTTCTGCAACATTGCCATGTAAAGAAAGTATCTGCCAGTCATTTACATACAAAACCATATTTTTTGTTGTTGAAGTTTTGGCAGTATCCACTCGTGAACCTATATTGAAACCTTGACATTATTTTTTGAAGTTTTGTCAACCAGTACCAAATATGCATGGGATGACCTTTACCATTGACCTTACAATGAAGAAATGATCCTCAAGGACTGCCGGCTGCTATTAAACAATACAATAATGGTCTGTTACTTCCCGATCATTTAGAAATGGGTCATAAAACCACTACATAGTGCTTACGGAGGTAGGAAGAGCATGAGAGATTTAATTACCATTTAGAAAAGAAAAAAAATCATAATGGGGGTCATTTAAAGATCGAAGTATTTAAGAGTGGCATTTGCAGTGTGACGAGGCACAGAAAAAGTTATCCTTTGTAAGCATATCACAGATACCGATATCTAGCATTCCACTGCAATAATCATAAGGACCGAATACTGGAATCTTTAACACAGCAGCTAATATCAACCTGCTGTTGCATTTGCTCGTTAAATAATTAATCCAGGGTTCAGTGAAATCAGATTGATTGATCTCTTTACTTATTTATTTATGAAAATTGATGTTTAAGAAAGCGCTAGAGGTTGTGCACCTTTCTAAGTTCACTTGTGTCCCACTCTACCAATAATTCTTGATTTTGTATGTATGTTTATATCTATATGTGTTTAAATGTGTGTGCGTGTGTGTATATACATACATACACATAAAGTGGTAAAGAGCCAGCAGTCCAAGGTCTTGAATCAATAAAAATAAAACATTTATTTAATACTTGAATACAGGACATACTTGAAAACGAGAGAAATCTCAATGTATCCTTCCTGGTAAAATACTTTATAAATAAATAAATAAATAAATGAATGAATAACAAACTAAGTAAAAAAAAAAAAAGAAGGGACGTGTGTGATCGGTTTGGAGTAAAAAAACACAAGTCCCTCCTCAAGCCACATGAGGTTTGTTTATTTCTGTGACTGCCAGAGCTCTCCTGCATCATAACACGCACATATATGAACACACACAATGACATGAGGGCTGCAGTCCCCCAGATATAGCTTGCCCAGAATCAAACAGTCCTCCAGACTAGGAGCACGGTATCCGTGTGGCAGGCAGGGCAGGCAGGCATTGGCGGCAGATTCTGGCGCGCCCTCTCTGATGTCATCAGAGGGGGCCGGCGGCCATCCTAGATTCTCCGGCAGTGGTGGCCTAGGTAGGCCACAGTGACTCCTTCGAGTCCTGCACCTATACAAACCCATAGCTGCCGTCAGAGGGATCGATTAGGCGGCCTAGTGTATTTAGTTACAAGAAAGCAAGATTATGAAGGAGAAAGGGTAGGGTCAGATGAAAAAGGGGTTGAAATTAAAAAGCATTTATAGGCACACCAAGCTTAAAGGATAATCCTTGCCATTACTGCTTACTTATACACATTGTTAATTGTTTAATCACCAGTTCATTAGAGAAATCATAAAAATCGGGCAGAGCTGGAACCCAGGAGGCTCCTGTCTGACTTTAACACCATAAACTAAACTAAAATCAAAATTTCTTACTATTTAAATTACCTGCCAGCATAATTTGACTGATTAAAAACAGCGGTTTTTTTTAACCCTGTATGAAAATACAATAGCACAGTATTGTACACCAAGACATGCATTTTATAAACCTTCATGGTGCACTCCATTTATTATCTGCATTAGACTTATTAACTTACTATTCTCATAATAATTAATATTGCTAAGCCATAAATGCATTACACAAAGTAAAACTCATTTTCTTTACATCTACTTACCAGCTCATTAAATACAGTACACTTCATGTAATTGACTGTGTAGTGATCGTATTAACAATCAATTAGCTCAATGCAATACATATTTAATATTTTATTAAAAGCTTCAATAAGCTGTTTTTTTTTCCTCAAGCCACTTCAACATTCAACAAAGCAACAACCTATATCTCTTTGAAGGGTGCTGATCCAAAATATCTCAAATTGTAGTACATGTCATGTTCAGAATTAGATATTGCTGTTCTCCTATTCGCTATTGGTTAACTGTGAAGGGAAAATCTCTAAAAAAAAAAAAAACAAAGGGTTGAAAAAATATTTTATGTAACTTAAAGACTTTGAAAAATACTCTTTTTGGTTTGGAGAGAGGGGGTTACATACTAATACTAATATAGTAATGAAGGTTTAAAGATAGTAACCACTGTCAAGTGAAACCTTTTACACAACGCTTTAGCTATTCTTACCCAAAGAAGGCAACCCCTGCAAAAAAAAAACACAAGAGAAAAAGAATACTTGATTTCTTAACCCCTTCACTACCAAGTGATTTAAAACTGTCAGGAAACATAGAAAATGTCGGCAGATAATAACCTTTCGGCCCATCTAGTCTTCCCAATTACATGGATACTTTACCTGGATTTATCTTTTATTTAGGATAGCCTTATGCCTATCCCATGCCTGCTTCAATTAAATTACTGTTTTGGCCTCTACCACTTCAACTGGAAGGCTGTTCCATGTATTCTCCACCCTCTCAGTAAAATAATGCTTCCTGATGTTACTTTTAAACCTTTGCCCCTCTAATCTAAGACTATGTCCGCTTGTTTTGCTACTTTGTTTCCTTTTAAATATACTCCCTTCCTCTACCTTGTGGATTCCCTTTACGTATTTAAATGTTTCTATCATATCTCCTCTGTCTCGTCTTTTTTCCAAGCTATACATGTTAAGATCATTAAGCCTTTCCTGGTAACTTTTCTCCTTCAAGCCGTACACCATTTTAGTAGCCCTTCTCTGAACTCTCTCTAAGATGTCTATATCCTTCTGGAGATACGGTCTCCAGTACTGCACACAGTACTCCAAGTGAGGTCTCACCAGTGCTCTGTACAGTGGCATGAGCACTTCCCTTTTCCTACTGCTAATACCTCTCCCTACACAACCAAGCATTCTGCTAGCATTTCCTGCTGCTCTATTACATTGACTACTTACCTTTAGATCCTCTGAAATAATAACCCCTAAATCCCTTTCCTCAGATGTTGAGGTTAGGACTGTATCAAATATTCTATATTCAGCCCTTGGGTTTTTACATCCCAGGTGCATTATCTTGCACTTATCCACATTAAAACTCAATAGCCACAGCTCCGACAATTTTTTTAGTTTACCTAAATCATTTGTCATTTGGCTGATCCCTCCAGGAATGTCAACCCTGTTGCAAATCTTTGTGTCATCAGCAAAAAGACATACTTTACTTTACCATTAATACCTTCTGAAATATCACTAATAAAAATATTAAAGAGAATGGGTCCAAGTACTGACCCCTGAGGTACCCCACTGGTAACAAGACCTTGCGCCGAATAAACTCCATTTACCACAACCCTCTATTGCCTGTCACTCAGCCACTGCCTAATCCATTCAACAATATTGGAATCCAAGCTCACAGATTGCAATTTATTGATAAGCCTTCTATGCGGAACAGTATCAAAAAGCCTTACTGAAAGCTAAATAAGCAATGTCTACTGCACCACCTGTGTCTATTATTTTTGTTACCCAATCAAAAAAATCAATAAGATTAGTTTGGCATGATCTCCCTGAGGTAAACCCATGTTGTTTCTGATCTTGTAATCTAGGTGTTTTTAGATGTTCAACAATCCTTTCCTTTAACATGGTTTCTATTAATTTCCCCACTACTGACGTAAGACTAACTGGCCTATAGTTCCTGGATTCCTCCCTACTACACTTCTTGTAAATGGGCACAACATTTGCTAATTTCTAGTCTTCTGGGACGACTCCCATTAACAAGGATTGGTTAAATAAACAGTGCTTTGTGTTTTTTTTTAAAAATAATGTTAACGAATTATACAGTAATACATATTTGGAAATATTCCCAATATATTTCTTAAGTTACCCCCTTAAGGACGGGTGGGTGTCACCAGTCGGGCGGGGATTAATACCGTCGTAGTACAGGTACGCCTCGCCGACAGGAGCTGCCACGAGCCACTGATTTCAGCCCACCCAGCAGCTGACGTGCATCATTGGCTGCAGGGGAACAGCCTGAGTCCAGGCCGTCTCTTGCAGCCAATGACATGCCGGCTACAGGGAGGGGCCGAGGCGACCCATTAAAGACAGTGGGGCGTGCCTGTACACCCTGCGTCTTCAAGGCCCACCCACCGCAAGGATGGCATAGAACGTCCTGCGGCGGGAACAGGTTAATAACCTGTCTTCATCTGCTGGAAAAATGGTTTTACTACAGTTCTGAGCTTCATGTATGATCATTTGGAGACATGTAATTCAGAAGTGTTCCCAGCTGATTTTAAAAAGTATTAGCACTTCGGGCATCATACCCACAGTGCTAAAACTTTGTGGGCACCTCCTGAAGCCCAAATGCAAAGAAAATTGTTTGCAACAAATTAATTTCTTTTGCAATGGACATCATAACCCCAGATCATATTAACACAACTTTGTGATCCTGTGTCTGCTACTGCTGATCTTGTATACATGATCACAGTAGCGAAGGGGTTAATGATAATCAAATTTCTCGCTTAATGAAAAAGCAATTCATTTAAACATGTTTAATTATTTTGTCCCTGTATATCAATCTTTATTTACTAAAAAAGCACCCAGTCCATTTTGAAGGCCACAACTGGATTCGATAAATCAACCTCCTTAGGCAGAGATCACTGAGTCTATTGAAGACTTTTCATGAGATTTGCTAATACTCTGGTTAGAATACATCACCTGGACTCACTACACTTTAGTTTTTTTGGTTGCAACGTTTCTTAAGAAGATTTGTTTGAACCTATTACACACATTCCCCATTACAGTGACGTGCGGTGAGGTCAGTGGCTGGTGAGGCACTGGTTAGTATCAGAGCCAGATATACAAATGCAAAACAGCCAGAAAACCTCCTAGCTCCCAAAGAGGAGGCTTCAGGCATTTAGTACATCAGAAGGACAGACACTGCGAGTAAGGACTGTCTGGAAGCCGATTCTGTTCCCACAGACCTCTCCCTCCTTTATACAGAATAATTATCTTACAATATGCCTTCTAAATTGCATTGGCAAAGACTTCTTAAATGAAGAATCTACAGTCCTGGGTCCTTGTTTTCATACAGGGTTATTCAGAGAGGTGAAAAGCAGGAGAATGACTGGAGAATGGAAAATTCTAGGTCAAAATAGCCAAACCAGAAAAATTCTCCCATTCATCTCCCTTTCCAGATCTGCTATGTTGACCTAGAATTTTCCTTTCTCCTGCTTTTTACCGCTCTCTGAATAACCCTGATACAGGGCTATTCGGAAAGAGGTGAAAACCTTGAGAATGAGTGGAGAATTGAATTCTAGGTCAAAATAGTCAAACCAGAAAAATTCTCCCATTTATCTCACTTTCCTAATTGGCTATTTGTTCATTCTCCTGCCAATTCAAGGTTTTCACCTCTCTCTGAATAACCCTGATAGCCTGAAATAGTGTAAGCTATAGTGAGCCAGCACAATGATTCAATAATATCAGGGTTATTCAGAGAGAGGTGAAAACCTTGAGAATTGGCAGGAGAATGAACAATCTAGACCAGGGTTTCTCAACTCCAGTCCTCAGGCGCCACTACAGGCTAGATTTTTCAGATCACCTTGGGAAAATGCAGACTGAATACTGCAATCACTGAGCAGCAAATCATATCACCTGTGCTGTGCTTCACATATCTGGCAAACCTGGCCGTTAGTGAGGAAACGAGTTGAGAAACACTGATTCTAGACCAAATAGCCAATTGAAAAATCTAGACCAAATAGCCTATTTGGAAAGTGAGATGAATGGGAGAATTTTTGTGGTTTGACTATTTTGACCTAGAATTTTCACTTCTCCAGTCATTCTCAAGGTTTTCACCTCTTTCTGAATAGCCCTATATCAGGGTTATTCAGAGAGCGGTGAAAAGCAGAAGAATGACCCAATACAGGGCTATTCAGAAAGAGGTGAAAACCTTGAGAATGACTGGAGAAGTGAAAACTCTAGGTCAAAATAGTCAAACCAGAAAAATTCTCCCATTTATCTCACTTTCCAAATTGGCTGTTCATTCTGCTGCCAATTCAAGGTTTTCACCTCTCTCTGAATAACCCTGATATTTCAGGCTCATAAAAAGGTTAACCCAAAGCTTGCCCCTGGCAAAACACACACACACAGATTGGAGATATAAATATACATAGAAAGGGTGTGTGTACAGAGACTGGCACTGTAAGAACACACACCTCTCTATATGCTGCTCTTATAACAAAGTATTATTAAGAGGAACCTGGCCACATCCATTAGGTTTCCTTAAAGCACCTATATAATTTTGGGTCATTCATATTATACTGAAGGGAAAGCAAGCCACTGACCCAACCTGACTTCTGCACACTGCAGGGCAGCACTTTCAGGCATTGACCAGGGAGCAAAATGGAGATCTGACACCCCAGCCCAAAGCCAGTGACCCATGAAGCACACGCTGTGATCTGACAGCCCTGGTAGAAGATGCGTTGTGAGAGTCTTGCTGGCAACTTTGCATCTGCTGAGTCCCCCACCTGTCCTGTCCTGCCCCGCCCCTCCCCAGGCAGCCTGGCTGGAAGTACAATACATCATACAGATTGGCAGCTAAGCACTATCTGAACATCAGGAAATCCGCACAGAGGAAAGCCATGGCCTCTCCCTCCCCATCAGTAACCCTCTCTCCCCCCGTGAGGTCACTTACCTTGCAGCAGGGCAAAGAGGGATTCCTGCTGCTACTTGAATTTCAAAGGCTGCTGCACCCCCTCAGATCCCTCCTGGGGGGCAGATGTGCTGTGCATTCTTCCAGCCCCAGTTAGCAGACAATAACCAGCCTGGGGTATAAATGGGCATCCCCAGCTGATGCAGATCTGAGTGGCAGAGCAGGGCACCCCTGTGCCAGGCTCCTGGACTGCAGTTCCCCATGCAGCCAGTCAGGGGTTGTCCATCATGCAATATTTTCACAGCCTGTATTGGAGGGCTACCTGGCCTATCATTGACAGGAAGGGGCACATCTAACTGCTAGATGTGCCCCTTCCTGTCAATCAGAGGCAGTCCTCTAATGCAGGCGTTTTTTGGGAATGACTTGGACCAATGGTGCTGTCCCATTGGTCCAAGCCTTTCCAATGCTCTATCAGTGCCTGTCAGTCTGTGCGGCACTAATGAGCAGTGATCATGAAATAGGCAGCATTTGTCTCTGACATGTGCTGCACACATCTTGAGCAGTTTACTCAATTAGTGCAGCGGGGAAACGTCCTGCTATGCAAATTGCGTAGGCTGGGAAAACTAATGCCTGCAGAGGCAGAGGATGGAGCTGACAGCGGGGGAGCAGGTGAGTTTGTTTTTAGCTTATTAACTTATCACTTAATGGCAGGTGCGGCTCTGCCTCCCCTGCCTCCACTGACTGCACGTCCCTGCCCCATTATGAGTTGGCAACATGGCCACATAGATGGAAAAATGTTTTGAGCCATCAAGTATTAACTTTGCCCTGTTATAAGTCTCTATATTTGCACCTATACTTATAATTTTAGGTAGCTGATATTGAATAATGGCAGCGCCACTGCCCTTTTGTGAGATTGTGTCTATGAGATTTATCAGAATGGTGCAGTGCTGGCAGAAAACACCAGAAAACTATTTGTTTTTAGACCTCTTAACTTTACACAGAGTGGCGGTCAGCTCAATCTACAACTGCATCTTTTCTACAGATGGTTTCCATCCATACGTCACCACCTTTGGCTGCTTAAGTTTAAACATTGTGAAATAGTAATTTTTAATGCAAAAAATTACACATCCATGTCATTTTTTGATGAAATTTAGCACCTTACTTATGGTGCAAAATTATGCCTGTGTACGGTTTGTATGCTCATGTCAAAAGAAGGAGCAGAATCTGTTGCCAAAAACTGGAGCAAAAATGGAGCAGAATTTGCTAGTTACTATTAGTGTTAATACAACCATAAAAGTAAACCTAACCCCGAAAGAAGCACAAATACTAACCTTAACCCTAATTACTAACCCTAACCTTAATACTAATTCTAAAACTAAAAGTAGTATATTTATGTACCTTATGTGTCAAAACTGATGTGAGTATGGTGCTACGTTGTACTGAGAAGTAATATAAGTCATTTTTTGTGTCAAATACAACTCTTTGTCTTAGGGTCTAAATGTAAGCAACATTTTGTATTTTTTTCACATAATTTTTGACCTGTGACCAGAAGGTGGCAATTTTCATATAGGACGCTCTTTACAAAGTACAGAAAACATGGCTGTACAGTAACGGCTCCGCATGGAAAAGTATACGTGCAATTAATATTTACAAGGGAGTCCAATTTAATTAACAGCTCACTTGTAAATGTAATTGGCTGGAGTTTTATAGAACACAATATTTAGTAAGTTAAATAATCCATGTGTAAGTATCTCTAAAACAATAGTGAATATAGCTTTACGTGGTGCAAACTGAAATTCAAACAAAAAATATATACTTTGTACAAAGTTCGGTTTTCCTTCTACGTTGATTGGTGACCATGCAGTTTCATCTGTTACTACTATTACTTTTTCAAGGTGATCCAGCCATCAAAATTTTGTATCCATATAACAACACATAAAATAATAAATTAATTTCTTCTTTTACGACAATTAATGCATATTATAAGATTATACAGTGAAATAATGACCACATGGTTGTGTGTAATGTTTTGATGTAATGTAAGGACTTGTTTTTTTCTATGACTCTAAGGCAAAAGACACGCTATAGATCCAAGAACTTGTTCAGACAGTCACTATGGGTTCAGCAGGACAGATGAGAGAGTGTAACTAATCTGTCCCAAGTTTATTAGGCTCAGTAAATTTCGGCAGTAAAACGGAGCACCTGTGTAATCAGCCTCTAAGGTATCCTGGCTAATGGAATCTGTAGGGTGAAGGTCTGCTTTATATCTTTTCATAATTTTCTCAAGGGCAGAATGACATTGACCTACAAAATCTATTATCAAACAAGTATCAGAGTGGAGAAGCCAAGCTAATTTCTTTTAACACACCGGGAGAGAGGATGGGTTTACAATTCATAGAGACAATTTTGAGTACACATTCACAAGATGCAGTGAAGCAGGTATCTGGGGTTGTTTTCAAGACCTGTGGAACTAAAATGTTCTAAAAAACACAATACAATATATATAACTTTCATTCTTTCTAAGATGCATTGATGATATTACTTTTATCTTCTTGATTCCAAGAGATGATTTGTGGAACAATATGTTTGAGGATGAACTATTTGGATGGTTATAAATAATGATATTTCAGATGGAAATGGGCTTTATCTAATATCTAACATGTAAAATGTTTTTATTTTATTTTTGATTGCTGCTTGCCTTTTTTGATCCTGAAAAAGAAAAGAAGGTTTGGGGAACCCCTGTATGATTCCCTGTGCGAGTTATGACGGAGCCAATAGAGGCTCTTTGTTTGTAAGTGCAAATTTGGCTTTTCTTAATCATTAAGGTGATTTGTGATTTACCGCACCAAGAGGTGCTCCCTTTTTGCCTTGTCTATTTTCTGCAGTACCACTTTTTGTGACACCGAAGGAGCGGATTGAGGGGTTCATGGGCACCCGATACAAGTCCCTACCCGCTATATTCCCGGGAGCCGGTTGTGGGCTCCCCAGAATGTGAGTCAAATACAAACGAAATTTCATTCCATTGGGTGTTGATGTACTGCGCAATTGTGGCCCTTTCTTTCTGCTTTTTCCTGCAGTGCGTGTCTTTTCATCTACACAACAGAGAAGATTCTCGCTTGAAGATAAGAACTGTCTGTGGACATACAGTGTGTCTCTCTTACTTTCTCATGGACCTTGGTCTTTTGAGCGCTATGTTGTAATCTTTTTGCTCAATTTTCTAGGTGTTTAGAGAAACCTCCGTACACAATATATAGCGAGTGGGTGAGACACTCGTTTCCAGTGGGCGCTTCACCCCTTTTTCAGTTTTTTATCTACTATGTCATTAGCTTTTATGATTAACCCCTTTACTACCACGGTCGAGTATATTTAATGTTCAAAAGCACCTGCAGGAGCTTAACATCAAGAAAACACAATCTGGCATTATTCTGGAGCAATACAAAGAATTATTGAGTATTTGTAGCAAAATATATTTGCATATGGGCTTCTAAAGATTCAGCACATCAGATATTACTCTTTAACTGTTGAACTTTTTTGAAAGTTTTCAGTTTCATTTTTCATTCAAGGAACCACAGAGCCCAAGCTATAATACACATTAATTAAAGCTTTCAGGCCAGCAGGGGAAGCCCTCTGCCTATCAAACAGGTCTTACAGACAGTGATAATGTACAGTATGCTTCTGTGCAGCATATACCATGTGGGTAATGGAAAGTAGTTTCCATAAAACCACTGTGTCCTGACAATGCTTTTATGGAAAACTACTTGGTAGTGAAAGGCTTAAAGCAGTGCTTCCCAAACCTGTCCTCGGGACCTTCAACCAGGCCAGATTTTGCAGATCACCTTGGGGAAATGCAGACTGAATCCTGCAATCACTGAGCAGCAAATCATATCACCTGTGCTGTGCTTCAGATATCTGGCAAACCTGGCGAGGCGGAGGGTCCTGAGGACAGGTTTGGGAAACAGTGGCTTAAAGGGATATTCTTGTTGCTCAAAAGGACCCTACATAGTTGCGGGGTTGGAGTTGCGGGACTGGAGGAAGGAACTGCAAGGCCCACTTTTTACTCTGGGTAAACACACGTCTATATTATGCTTTCTCTCGCGCTTCTACTCTTTACTTCTACCTTTCTCCTTAAATGGAACTCCTGCCCCTCTACCACCGACCCCTACACTATCTGCATCTCTCCCTCCCTCCTCTCTTCCCACATGATGGCCTCACATGAGCTCCTTTGTTTCCTCAGAACATGGTCTCCCTCTAACTCTCGTGCTACCAATCACTCCCACTCCCACAAATCCCATTCCCACCTTCTCTTTCTCACCCTCCTGCTGTTACTCTATTCAGGTGACATATCCCCTAACCCTGGCCCCACAACACATCCAATACTTCCCTCTCATCCTATCTCCATCGCACATAAATCACCTCCCTGCAAGCCCAGCAACCTCATTCCCATAATCCCTCAGCGCCTGTCCTCTTTCTCCTGCGCCCTCTGGAACGCTCGCTCTGTGTGCAACAAACTCACAGCCGTCCATGACCTCTTCCTTTCAAACTCCTTCAACCTCCTAGCTTTAACTGAAACCTGGCTAATTCCCTCTGACACGGCCTCCGTTGCTGCTCTCTCACATGGCGGTCTACACTTGAGCCATACCCCCAGACTGGGTGAGAGAAATGGTGGTGGGGTCGGAATCCTGCTCTCTCCCACCTGCACCTACCAGCATCTCCCTCCACCCCCATCCCTCTCCTTCTCCTCCTTCGAGACACACTGCATCCGCCTGTTCTCTCCTCTGGCTCTCAGGGTGGCAGTCATCTACCGCCCACCGGGACCAACCTCCCAGTTCTTTGACCACTTTGCCACCTGGCTTTCTCACTTCCTGTCTTCTAATCTTCCATGCCTAATTCTCGGGGACTTCAACATTCCCATTGACAATCCTTCCGCCCCTGCTGCCTCCAAACTTCTTTCACTCACGTCCTCCCTTGGACTCACACAATCCTCCCTCCTCCCTACCCACCGCGATGGTCACGCTATTGACCTTGTCTTTTCCAACCTCTGCTCCATTTCTGAGTTCAAATGTCGCCCTTTCCCCATCTCTGACCACCACCTTCTCTCTTTCAACCTATCTGGACTTCCTAAACACCCTGCTCCCCCACCCCGCACACACACTCGCAGAAATCTACATGCTGTGGACCCCCATCAATTCTCCAACCTACTTCACCACCTCCCTCACACCTCTTCCTTCACCTGCCCTGATGCTGCCACTAATCACTACAACACTATGCTTATCTCTGCTCTAGACACTCTTGCTCCTCTTCGACTCTGTAAGGCCCCACGCCGCCAGCTTCAGCCCTGGCACACCCTCCAGACTCGCTACCTGCAAAGATGCTCCCGCACTGCAGAGCGTGCCTGGAGGAAATCCCGCTCTGAAGCTGATTTTGTTCACTTCAAGTTTATTCTCCGATCATACACCTCTGCCCTCCACTTGGCCAAACAATCCTTCTTCTCATCTCTTATATCTACGCTGTCCTCCAACCCTAAATGGCTCTGGTCCACCTTCAACACCCTCCTCTACCCACCTGCACCTCCCCCCACAGCTGCCTTCAGCGCTCAAGACCTGGCAGACTACTTCCTCAGTAAAACTTTAACTATCAGAAGCAACATCCCAACACAAGATAGTTATCTGCCACCTCCACTCCCAGAGGTCCCCTCTGCCACCCTCTGCCGCTTCCTCCCAGCCACTGAGGAGGAAGTCAATTCCTTATTGTCCTCCTCACATCTCACCACGTGCCCGCTCGACCCCATTCCCTCACATCTAATTCCTCCCCTCTCCTCCTCCCTCACCCCTGCTCTCACACACATCTTCAACCTATCTCTCTCCACTGGCTCCTTTCCATCCGCCTTCAAACACGCGCTAGTTACCCCTTTACTAAAGAAACCATCCCTAGATCCCAACTCTCCATCCAACTACCGCCCTGTATCCCTGCTTCCCTTCACATCAAAGCTCTTAGAAAAACTAGTCTTCAACCGCCTCTCCCTCTTCCTGTCCTCCAATTCCCTACTTGACCCCCTGCAATCTGGCTTCCGTCCCCTACACTCAACTGAAA
This sequence comes from Leptobrachium leishanense, assembly GCA_009667805.1. Lineage (NCBI taxonomy): Eukaryota > Metazoa > Chordata > Amphibia > Anura > Megophryidae > Leptobrachium > Leptobrachium leishanense. The sequence goes on from CM019064.1 coordinate 207,360,918, forward strand.
CTGCCCTCACCAAAGTCACCAACGACCTCCTAACTGCCAAAAAAACACAGCCACTATTCTATTCTCATCCTGCTTGACCTCTCGGCTGCTTTTGACACTGTTGACCACCCCCTCCTTCTACAGACCCTCAACTCTCTGGGTCTCGGTGACACTGCACTTGCTTGGGTTGACTCCTATTTATCCAACAGGTCCTTCTGTGTGTCCTTTGCTGGTAACTCCTCCTCCTCATTGCCTCTATCTGTTGGTGTACCTCAAGGCTCTGTCCTTCGTCCTCTGATCTTTTCCATCTACACCTCCTCCCTGGGCAAAATTATCAACAGCTTTGGCTTTAATTACCACCTCTACGTTGATGACACTCAGATCTACCTCTCTCCCCCTGTCCTTTCAAAAGTCAGTGACTGTTTATCTGGCATCTTCTCCTGGATGGCCTCCCACCACCTAAAGATCAACATGTCAAAGACTGAACTCCTACTTATTCCTCCCTCCAATGCCTCCCCACCTCCTGACTTCTCTATCACGGTGGAGGGTATCACCATCTCCCCATCAAACCAAGTTCGCTGTCTTGGAGTTACACTTGACTCTGCTCTTTCCTTCATCCCCCACATCAAGTCTCTTTCCTCCTCCTGCCGATACCAACTGCGTAATATTTCCAGAATTCGGCCATTTCTTACCACTGTCACCACAAAACAACTCATACACGCCCTGGTAATCTCCCGACTCGACTATTGCAATAATCTCTTATCTGGCCTCCCTCTGTCCCGCCTCTCCCCCCTACAATCCATCCTGAATGCCTCTGCCAGGCTAATTCACCTCACCCGCCGCTCTATCTCTGCCGCTCCCCTCTGTGAGTCCCTTCACTGGCTCCCCATCCACTGCAGAATTAAGTTCAAAATCCTTATCCTTACCTACAAAACCCTCACTAACTCAGCTCCCCACTACCTGTCCTCACTAATCACCAAATACACCCCAGCCCGCTCCCTAAGGTCAAACAGTGACCTGCGCCTAGCTTCTCCCCGCATCACCTCTTCCCATGATAGACTGCAGGATTTCTCACGCGCAGCCCCCACTCTCTGGAACGCTCTCCCTCGTACTGTCAGACTTTCCCCTAACTTCTCTTCCTTCAAACGCTCCCTTAAAACGTTCCTATTTAGGGAAGCCTACCACCCAACTCACTGACGCAACCATCAATCACTCTCACCTTGCAGTCCTCTCCTCCTGTTTCCAACCCCAACCCTCCCAGATTGTGAGTTCCTACGGGAATAGGGCCCTCATCTCCTCCTGTACTGTTTGTCAAATGTTGTTCAATGTATTGTAACCCTGTCTATACTGTGCTTATTGTACAGCGCTGCGGAATATGCTGGCGCTTTATAAATAAAGAATAATAATAATAGTTTATTTTCTACTAATTGCATCATCATTCTGTTTAAAGTTCTGAATAGACTTATCAAATAAATTTTTTTGAACCATTTCAGTTGAATGACGGACCAGCTTAGCTTCTTTTCTTATTAGCTTAGCTTCTTATTATCTCTCTTCCCGTATCCCACTGCAACCTTATCACAGCCCCATTAAGCTTCCACTGACTACTGTACGCACTGAATAGTGGACACATCAAGAGAAGATCTGCTGTGTTAAAAAATAGGATTAGCCCATTGTAGGCAGAAAATAGGTAACGGTTTCAATTCCTAAGAATCGTTTTCTTTTCCCGTTTTAATGCATTTTCTTTATTACTTAACATGATGATTTTTTTAAAAAATGTTTCTTTTGCTTTTTCCCTTTTTCCAGTAAGAAATCTGGAAAGAAAGTAAAAATCATAGACCTTCATAATAAATAAAGAGAGGCTAAAAATTTTGAAAAAACTGGCTGTCAATTGACCGCCTAAAACATGCTAGCTCATTATTCTTATCTATTGAACAGTTATATTGTGTCTACCCTTACCTCACATTCTGCCTCCTGTCACAACAAGTTAGGACTCATTCCCACAAAACCATGTTCTCTCCACGTTCTCAGGAAGGGATGCATTTGTTTATTTGTCCACTGAAATCAATAAATAGATTTAGCACATAAATTCTGGTCGTGTATTTAAAGACTGTGCCGCTGAAGATGGCAGTATTTCTTTCGCTGGCATCGTAAAACATCTCGGACTGGTTTTGCATGTTAATAGGTTCTTGAAAAAATTTATTAATCAGAGGATATCGGACTTTAACCATGCCAAATCAAAATTATACATGATTAAATTATTCAAAATGTAGAGATAATTTAAATTAACCGACTAATGATCTATACCACGTTGTATGTTAAGTACATCTAAAATAGTATTTGGGCATAATTTTTAGGCTAGGGTGAAACGAACGCATTATTCGCAGCGACCGTCAAAAAGTGCGTCCGAACGCATTGACGTATTTTTTCACGGAATGCGCGAAACTGGTCATATGATGCACATTTTCGTGCGTGATTTTTTATGGATCCAAACCAGGAAACGTTGGGTGTCTGGATGTTATGTTGGCTGGACACGAGCAGCGTCTGACGTCTCCTAATCACGCACAGACGCCGCTATGCGGACGCAGCGCACTCTGTACGTCAGTACTAGTAGTTCTGCGTTCTTGAAAAAAATGCATTAGTTTGCCGCTTGCGATGCGCGGCCGCACTTTCGTGCGGCCGTACTTCGTATATTTGCTGTCATTGCCCGTCATTTGCTGCTACTGTGGCCGTGATTAAGTGTGCCTAAACGCACGTTAAAAATGCGTTAGTCTGACCCCAGCCTTAAAGGTTGGTGCTGCCAGACTAAATGCATATACATGCCACTTTTCTATAGCTGAAGAAGAAAATGTCCGAGAATTTGCCGAACAAACCCAAATGTTTGCTAACCAAAGGTTTGAGGTCTACCATTCCATCTAGTTGCCTATCTTTTGATTTATTTTCCGAGGACTTCAATGCCACTGCTTACAACATATACTTGCACAAATAATATTTCTAAAACTTAGTACATTTTTTTAATACTACAAATAACACAAATATGATTCTTTTCAGCCATCATGTTTTATGGATATGGATGGTCGGACCATTGTAACATGCAATTTGCTGTTCTACCTGTTGTGGCCAGAAAACCAAACTGTGCCCGGACAAAAATTATACATTTAAAAAAAAATCTCTCTTTTTGTGAAATTTTGGGAAATTATTTAAGACTTTGATCATCATCTTGAGGACACTAACTGAAGTTTTGATGGTAATGTTAATTTCTTGATACTGGAAATACAGCTTTTCGCAAAAGGTGGCGATATCTTAAATATTACTTAAATATCACCCTGTTTGAAATAGATTATTAGACACAAATGATTGGTATAAAACAACAATTGATTTTGTATTAAACCTATAAATCAAATCTCTGCCATGTTGTCTTAAATCATTTGGCAACTAGTGAGAAGTTGCTTTGGTTTAAAGTAATGGTTGGTTCTTCTACTTAACTGCTTTTAAGGTTCCGATGTTTGCTCTGGCATCATGAGGGTAGAATGCAATGGTCCGTACCTAGGACCATTGGATAGTGGCTAATGTGTCTGCACACAGAGACACCAGATTGGTATGTGCGTGCCCAAGGAATAGTACATCTTCTGTTGTAATATTTTCAGTGAGGCCCCTGTGATTTCTGATGGTTAATCTTATTCCAGCGGTATTTGTAAATTCAGATTTAAATGTATCTGTATTACACGTCTGTAAGGAGAAGACCGTTTCATGCTGCAGTTATTACGATGAGAACACATGGGGTTTATTACGTCACATCGCTAAATGGTTAAAGATCATACACAAGCTTTTCTGTTATGCCAGGTTGTTTTGGTTTCTGTTCTTGTAGGCTGCTGACAGGATAGATTTTCAGGGTGATAGGAACAAAGTGTTTACTGAAACAGAGAAATTAATAACCTGTTAAACATAGAAATCTCCAAACCGTGGTTGTTAGCAGCTGTCATATGAGCAGAACTATTGTACCAGACCAGAGATCTGTCAGCAAAAAAATCACCAATTTTTCACTTTGTCTAGAACAAACAGATATTAGAGTAAAGCTAAAAAAAAACCCTAGTCAAAACCAGAGGTTTTAATTAACCCTTCGGAACCCCCCTCCCAAACCACATACCCTTTTGAAGGTTAATGTTTGTTAAAACTTTACCTTACTTGGTCTCACTTCCTGCTTTTCCAGTCTGATGGTCAGCCAATCAAAGCAAAACCTGTAAAATGTATTGGCCAATCAGCCCTGCACAGTCAGATGTCTGTCCCTGCATGAGCTGACTATCAGAAGGTAAACCTTGCACTTTGAAAGGCAGTCATGGACATCTGAGACGGGTGGTGTATATGGAGTATACATACCACACCATTAACATGACCAAGTTAATTTGGTCATTGTGACTAGAGTGTCCCTTCTTTGCTAACATAGAGTTTTTCCATAGATGTTTGATATAGCTTTTGTTTGGAGAAAGGTTCCTGCTGAAAACAATTGTAGTAGCATTGTTTAGAAAAAATAAAATTGTTGTTTTTCTCAAAATGTAAACCTAATTCTAACCATAACCTTAAACCCTTCACTACCAAATGATTTTCGTTGCAAAAAAAAATCATATAATTTATTGTAAACATAAGATGCAAAGTTTACAACTTAGATATATATTAAACTAGAAATTCCGCACAGCGATTGTTGTTTCTGAGATGGTCAAAAAAATATAAATAATGTAAATTTGCTCATTCATAATTTTTCATGTATTTGTTTATCCATTAAAAAAATATTGTTGAAATGAAAGACTCTGAACTATAGATGGTGTCATTTATCTTAGAGATGTGCAATTCGTTTCGTTCCGAATTGAAATTCGTATGAAATTCACCATTTTCGTATTTCGGGAGCATTTCCAAAAACAAAGTATCTACCATTCAAAAATTTCAGATCAATCCGGTGATTCGGATTATTTCGGCGATTCGGATCATTTCGGGTGATTCGGTTCAGTTGTTTTTTTGTTTTTTATTAGTTATTTTTCTTTTTATTGCTTATTTAAGAATGGGAAGCGGATTACTACCAATAGAATGAAAGTTTCTTTACTTATTTATTCTTGTAGGATTTTTTTAGGCATTTTTTGGGTGAAATTTTAGGTTTCCTAACTTTTTTTAAAGAAACAAGGCTTTTTAACCCATAGGTTTCAATGCAACATATGAATCCACACACTGCTGGGAAGTGCCTCTCTGCAGTATAATTCAGCATATGAATCCACACACTGCCGGCACCTCTCTGCAGATTGATTCATTAATTGGGATCGATTCATTTTCGATCAGTTAGGTTTTTATTTTTTATGAGTTATAATTAATGCAGCACATGAATCCACACACTGCTGGGAAGTGTCCGGTAGTGTGCGGATTCACATGCTGCCTTAATTATACTGCAGAGAGGCGCTGCCCCGCAGTGTGTGGATTCATATGATGCATTAATTATACTGCAGAGAGGTGCTGCCCGGCAGTGTGCGGATTCATATGCTGAATTATACTGCAGAGAGGCGCTGCCCGGCAGTGTGTGGATTCATATGCTGAATTATACTGCAGAGAGGCGCTGCCCCGCAGTGTGTGGATTCATATGATGCATTAATTATACTGCAGAGAGGTGCTACCCGGCAGTCTGCGGATTCATATGCTGTATTAATTATACTGCAGAGAGGTGCTGCCCGGCAGTGTGCGGATTCATATGCTGTATTAATTATACTGCATAGAGGTGCTGCAGCATATGAACCCGCACACTGCCGGGCAGCGCCTCTCTGCAGTGTAATGTCATAATAGTGTCATAATGCCTATATATGGAAATTTCTGTAATGCCTTGTATCTGTACTGTACATTTTCATTTATTATAACCCTCTGAATCTTATCCCTATACAGCATTGAGTGACCCACCGCTCCTCCTGTATTATACCCTCTCACTTGCTGCTGTACTGCAACAGTCTTTGAACTTTTTGTTATAGTGAGGTTTGGGGCTGCTATTTTCACTTGACTGGAGAGAAATAAGACAGTGAATTTCACTTCTCCACAGGGTGAACACTAATCTTGCTTTAAAAAGGTGTGAAATGGGGTTTTGATTTGCTAATGATTGCTTTTCAATGTATTACAAAGCAAAATCTAGGTACCTCAATTTTGGCAGTGAAGGTGTTAATGCTAGCCTTGGCTTAAACTCTGACCATAGCCATAACCCTCCTTTTAAGCGTAAAATTCTAGCCCTAACCCTAATTATACACATTTTTCTTTTTGCGAAACTACATATATATATATACTGTATATACGTAATATACTGAAACTGTTGCACTTCTATGCCATTGTTTGAAATAACTAGGGATTTTTGCTTGTAACAATTGCAGTGCCATTATTTGAAGTCATTTTTGACTACGTGGAGCTCTACTTTATACTTGCAAATTAAATTTGTTAGTTGCAAATTAATTGCATTTGCTGTTGACATTTAGAAGGTGCCCCCACGTTTCAGCACAACAGTGAAAATCTCTGTGTGACATGGAGATTTTCACTTGCTGCAGCACAGAGCACCGCTGCAATTGCTCCTTTTGGCCAGCAGTTGGCGATGTCTACCTGCCAAATGGGACAAGTACAGGAAATCATGCATTAAATATATATTGAGACTATTCTCACAGAGATTTTTCAGTGGATTTGCGGTAAATTTCCTGGTAGTGACGTTTTGTTCATCCTTATGTCTGTTGATAGTTCTATATATTTTTACTGCTCGGGTGATAACTTGGTAATTGCTTGGCAAAATCTAGGCTCAGGAGGTTTTCAACTTGGCCAAATGCAATGATTTAATTTCACTGTTCGCCAGTTATTGAATTCCTCTAGTCAATGCCAAGTTGAATTGTTAGCCGCAGCACATTCAGCCCACATTTACTCATAATCTCCCAAGACAACTTTAACTTTATTGAATCATCACAGTTGTTATAGTAGGGTAACAAAGGGCAGTTGCAGACTGTGAACTTTTTACCATAAAATACATATTTTACATATAACGTTTCTTTCAATATGTATATATAATGAATGCGGAAGCTGTATTCAATAAATCAGGGACAGTGAAAGAAATCACGATCAGTCCTTCACCTTGTGCCAATACCTTCCCACGTTTGCTACACTCATGAATAAATACTTTGAGGCGTAATATCATATTGAAGTTGTACATATTTTTTTTTTTAAAGTATGCATTAAATGAAATGGCCTTGGCAGCACACTACTAATAGCTATCATACACTGCAGATTTACTTTAATGAGATATATAATAATAGACTTTGTTACCATTGAAAATTAATATTATTTGAACCAATAAAGACATTGTTACATGCTATCATATAAAATACATACATAAAGCAGCGTTCAAGGCATATAATAATGGTATCAGTTGCAGATATCCTTATTGATAAAAATGGTCTGGAAAAGCAACAATTTGTTTGGTAATTACTGTTTTTACATGTTTTGGGTGTGCAGCATACCCTATCCCTCCAGTGGAAGATATCGGGGGGTTTTCACTAACCACCATTATTTACATTGTTACAAACAACGCTAAAAATCAATGGTGCTGTAAGAATGGTAAATGTTGGCAAGCCAGAGGGAAATTCAAACGATGGTAGGCAAAGCTTCGTTCACAAAACCACCTGCTTTTGTATGTACAGTATATACCTCTCTGTGAAGTACAAAAGCTTCATCCACCTCTCTTTTTTTCATCTAAAAAGTGTCAAGAATCTGCTTATTTGGCAAACCTGTTTATAGATTTAAAGAGATAATATAGGGTTAAAACAGACGACTTGACTACTGCAACTCGCTCCTCATTGGCCTCCCCAACTCCTGTATTGCCCCTTTGCAATCTGTAAGGAATACAGGTGCCAGTCTTATTTTTCTCACCAGACGCACCTCGCAAACCTCCCCCCTCTGCCAGTCCCTCCATTGGCTTCCTGTACATTCCAGGATACAGTTTAAAATACTGATGTTCAAATTCAAATCGCTCAATAACTCAACTCCTCCCTACATTTCTAAATTACTCCGCAAGCACGTCCCATCCAGACAACTTCGGTCAGCAGGCAATCTCCTCCTGTTATCTGTTTACATGCGCACGGCCAACTCTCGCCTCCAAGACTTTTCACGGGCAGCACCGGCCCTGTGTAACTTGCCTCACTCTTATCAAATTCTCCCCTAATCTTTAGGCCTTCAAGAAATCCCTCAAAACCCATCTCTTCAGATTAGCGTACCACATCACTGACAAAACGCATCCCCCTACTCATTGGCTCACACATCATTGAAGCTGCTTCTATGGCCCCACAATTCCCAAACCACTGGCACTAATGATCCTGATATCTAGTAAAATTCCTCTTGTCTTCCTCAACCCCAATCACTCTAGACTGTAAGCTCCCATGAGCAGGGCCCTCTACACCTCTTGTTTCCATCATATGTCCATTTATCTCGTTCCCTTTGGTTATTGTAAAGTGCTGTGGAAACTGTTGGTGCTATATAAATGATGACAATAATAATAGGGGGTAGAAAACAGAGTGGTTAAACATTACCCTTTACTGATAACCTCCAAACTTCCCCCTCTTGTTGTAAACCTTTAATTTACTGTAAATACTCTGCCTAAATCCAGTGCTTGGCTCCCTCTGATCTCTGCAGGATATGGCATGCTTCCAGCTCAGCATGTCATGTGACCACAGGGAGGCTGGGCACTCCAGTCAATCCAGTGACTTTCAATGCAGGGAGGCTTTAATACCATTGAAAGTGGCTGGTATCCAAACTACTCCAAGCAAGTAAACCTGAGCATGGGCTCTCTGAGCTGAGGTTCTGGGTGGAGCCAAGTCCCTGTATATGGTTGGCTGAATCAGCCCTCTAAACCCCGCTCAGAGGGGGAGAGGGAACGAGGAGTGTACAGCAGTGTCACCACTCAGATAAAATTAAGTGGCCACACTGTGTAAGAGTGTCCTTTTTTTTTGAGAAAGGATTTTACCAGGAAGGATACATTGAGATTTCTCTTGTTTTCAAGTATGTCCTGGGTGGCAAGTATGTACCGTTAGGTGTCTTACCCAAGGACACTTACTGGAGAGGTTGCTTGCTGGGATTGAACCCGTGACTCCACAGGCTCACTCCATGCAGAGCAGTGATCTTATCTCTACTCCACCCAGCCTTTGAAGAGCATCATGATGAAGATTGGCAATAGATAGGGTATAGTTAGGATACCGTTGACCATTGCATGACTTTCCCATTAAGACGTAAATAACAAATCATTTGATATATCATACAATATAGTGACAAACATGTATTCAGATGCGTGTGGCTAACATGAATTACTTTCAAACTCTCTGTGTCACATGTGCAGTTATAGCCCAGTCCAATACTGTGCACTATATCTGCCCAGCCACGGCCACTATCTTTTATTTTACATGATTTGGCAGGGGTCTCAGCACAGTCAGTGTATTCAGTGCATATGGACTTGTACCACTGGTGCCCTGAACCGTGGAACCAGAATACCATGGCGTAAAGAAAGCACTGGAGCTGAATGTTCAAGAACTCATGTGCCAATTGATCAGCCAATGCCCATGTATGCACTATAGTTCCCTGAGTATACTACTGATGATTTTCTATTTCACTGATGATCTATAATCTGAAATATGATTCATATTTTCTTGTATCTGTTTAATGCATCCATACTCCTCTTCACACAGAGAAATGCAACAGAGATTCTAAATCCTTGGCTAAAATCAGTGCAGGTAAGAAGCAGGTTTAAAGATTCCGAGTCTTGGAAATCTCTAATCATTGTTGATTATGATCTCAGGAAACAATCAGAATGTCTTAACTTTCCACAAATTAGATTTTAATAAAAAGATATATTTGTAGTCTTGCTCAGTAAATTCACATTACAATCAGGGTTATTCAAAAAGAATCGAAAAGTACGATTGGTGACTTTTCGTTCCCTGCACTTCGGGGCGATTCGGTGATCCTATTTCGCCGACCCTGAGGTGTATTCAGCAATAACCGCAGTGCCCCCGTAGTGCAGGGAAAACCCGCCGCAAACCCACTGGACACTCGCCGCAAACCTGCCGAACACTCACCGAAACCCGCAGAAAATAGCTGGATTGGATTAACCCCACCAAGCACGCCGGAGAAACCCGACTAGTCACCAATCACAGCGCAGAGTAGCCACTGGAAAAACCTGACACGCAGACGAATGAAGTAAAAAAAAAAACCCAGTACGCTTGAAAGTTTGAAATTTTCGAAACGCTGTTTGCAAAAAACTACTGAACGTAAATGCCTGGAATTGACATATAAGATCCAATGAATGATAATAAAAAGGGTGGTTACAGTAAAAAGAAAAGACGATAAAAAAGAAATGGGAAAAAATGTTTTGCCCAAAAAATCCCAAAAATTGCCCAAAGAATCCCAAAGAATCTATAAATAAAGAGACTTTTTACTGCAGAATATAATATTAAACATTTTATTAGATATTGCATTAAAACGGGAATATTTTTAACATTGAAGCCTATGGGAATCGCCTGAATACATCTGTCGAATGAGACCACTGAACAGCAGGGCATTTCGGCAACTTTTCCCTGCTGTTTGGTGTTCTCTGAATAAACGAAGCATTGCTTCTCTATGGGGATTTCACTGCCATCGAACAGGCACAGAACAGGCACCATATGTGCAGGCAATTCGCCAGCATTTGGAGATCAGCAGCCTCGTGCAAGCCAGGACAGAGTGAGTGGAGCAGTGAAAGGTGGAGAATGCATGTTGGAGCTGTCAGGGATCGCAACCAGGCTGGAGTACAGACGCTGTCTTACTGGTGCTGGAGATCGGGACAGTGACCGTGTTAAGACCTACCTGCGCAGCGCTGAGAGGTCTGGAGGAAGAGTTAGATCTGGCAGGACCCCGAGTTAGGAGACCGCGCTGATCGATTGGGAGTGCAGGCAGTAGATCGTTGTTCCAGTTGCGGAGATTTGGCAAGCAGGGAGCAGATTCAGTGGCACGGTGTATAGCATTAATCATTTCGCTGCCGGATCGCGTTTCGGCGCTAATTGGTGCCAAAACGCGATTTGAACCTGGAGGGGGGCTGACATCTTGGATGTCAGCCAAGCCTCCAGGTCCCCCCACACCCACTGACAACCTCACCATATGTGTGAGGATGTCAGTGGGCCCGTTAACCCTCTAGCTGCCATGTAGCGATAAGGGGATCCTAAGGATCCCCCTATCTCCCGATCCGTGGCAGCTAGATGGTCATATTTGACATCATTGGAAAGGCCTGATCATGGCCTTTCCAATGATAGCAAACATGACCAGGTTTGGTTTAAAAATACAATTTAAAAAAAATAATAATAATAAAAAATAAAAAACAAATGTTGTTTTTTTTGTCTGGGGGGGTTTAGTTAAATAGGACCTAGGCTGTCATCTCAAAATAATTAGCACAAAATGGTCAGAATGAGTGCAGCACACATAGGTGAACTGGCTCAGCAGTGAAGGGGTTAAAAAGCAAAAGCATGTAAAAAGTGGGTATTTCTAGTCTCGGGGCAAAATTTTGAAACTATTTAGCCGGTGTCTTTTTTGGTGGTTGTAGATTTTGGGGATTAAATTACGAAAAAGTGTGTTTTTACCATTTTTTCATCATATTTCATATTTTTTTTATAGTAAATTATTCGATATGATGGAAATAATGGTATTTCTAGAAAGTCCATTTAATGGCGGGAAAAACGGTGTATAATATGTGTGAGTTGAATAAACGAGTAAGAGGAAAATTTGACCTAAACACTAACAGCGCAGAAACGTAAAAACAGCAGCGGTCACTAAAGGACGGATTTGTGTAAAACCGCCCGGTCACTAAGGGGTTAATAGTTTTTTACCTGCAGCAACTATACAGAGGTGACAGAGGTTACCATATGGCACTGTGCTGGGGATTGTATATTTTCAATTTGATATCCTCGCAAATTTTCTTAGTTATTTTCGTGTCTTTTCACTAATTGATTAACTAAAACCATTTTTTAAGCTCATAATCTATAGTAGATATTTTGTATCTTGTGAAAGACATTAAACATTATTTTTTGTTGTTAAGTCTCATTAAGATCAGATAAAAACCATATAGAAAACAAATTTTCATATGTGCTTATAATAAATAGAAACAATAATGTAAATTTCACTTTTCAGATTGTTTGCACTTTGAATGGAACTCTGATATTTCAGATTGCATAATGATCACTTTACTTACGTCCTCTCCAGAAATGATTATGTTTCTTTCTCGTCTGCTGTGAACGCAGGGTACACCAACCGTCTGTTGCCAAAAGGCCAGGTTGATTGCACTGAGTACCTATGAAAGACAAGGACAATCCACCATAGAAATGCCCTGTCTTCTGGCCGTGGATAAAAGCGACACGTCAAAAATGACACATTTTCAGTGACATCATACCAGTACTGTCATCTTAAAAAAAAAAAAATAGGAAATTTTTTGTCTGGAAAAAATTATGAATCATTTTTTTCTATAGAAACATAGAAAAATGTCGGCAGATAAGAACCTTTCGGCCCATCTAGTCTGCCCAATTACATGGATACTTTACCTGGATTTATCTTTTGTTTAGGATAGCCTTATGCCTATCCCATGCTTGCTTAAATTCAATTACTGTTTTGGCCTCTACCACTTCAACTGGAAGGCTGTTCCATGTATCCACCACCCTCTCAGTAAAATAATGCTTTCTGATGTTACTTTTAAACCTTTGCCCCTCTAATCTAAGACTATGTCCTCTTGTTTTGCTACTTTGTTTCCGTTTAAATATACTCCCTTCCTCTACCTTGTGGATTCCCTTTACGTATTTAAATGTTTCTATCATATCTCCTCTGTCTCGTCTTTTTTCCAAGCTGTACATGTTAAGATCATTAAGCCTTTCCTGGTAACGTTTCTCCTCTATGCAACTTAACACTATAGGGTTAGTATAAGGGTTAAGTTTAAAGTTATTATTTGTGTTAGTTTTTTGGGTTAGCAATTGAGATAAGTTTAGGATTAACCCTAAAAGTAATACTAACCCTAATAATCCTAAAACTAACACTAGCATTCATTCTGCCCATCAGAAAAATTACACTAGTACGGTGTTATCATTTATAGAAAAACTGACAGTGCATAATTTGGTATTACCATAGCATGGTTAAACATCCTGACTACATGGAATGTGACTCCACACACGGAGGCTTGAGTCCAAGCAGGATATGTCGACTGCCTTATTGTTAAACTAGATGATTTATTGTATATTTAATGGTTAAGGTGATTAATAATATTGTCTTGATGAAGGCTCAGTGGAGCTGAAATGTCGACGCCATTGTGTTGATAGTCACTTTGAACTCTGGGTAACTGAACTTAGAATTATTGGTGGTAGGTGTGGGACTGTGGACTCTGGGGTGGTATGAAATGTTAGTTTATTCCCCAGCCCTCTCCTATGTCCAAGTCACCCTGAGCCTTAAAGGGAACAGGGTGTCTGTGTTATGTGTGAATATTGTTATTATTAATATCATTATAGTTGGTGTTTATATGTTAAGGTTATTATGCCTAATATCAATACTATGTGTGTCAAAGCGGCCCTTTCTCCCCCACCCCTATCTAGAATATGGTTTATAGCTTTGACAGGTCTGAGTGGTCTTTGTTTGCCAAGCATTGCAGCTACATCAGACTGTTGTGTGCTTTTGCTATACGTTATCCATTTTCTATCGTATTCTGAAAGTCTGATGCTCAGGCTGTGATTACATGGCACACCATTGTTTCATGTCTCGATACTAAAATGGGCTTTGGCTAGGGACTGGCGCAATCAAGGAGGGAGGGGCACTAGGGTGTCATCTTCCAGTGGTCTCCAGGTCCCTCCTTGCACTGTATATATTTGGCTCATATGTTTCATTAAAGTCTGTCTGTGTCACGGATTCCCCCAGACAACCAGATATCAGTCCCTGTATACAGAGCCCTGTCTACCCTTCTGATCCTTGAATGGTTGGTGATTCTTGCTCTATGAGGAACTGCTAACTTCAGGGACTTGATACTGACACAACAAGCAAGGATTAACAGAGCACACAGAGGGGTTCTCATACACACTGAGTTGGTAACAGGAATGGTTCTCTTACAGGACGAGTCAAAAACAGGAGTGGTTCTCATACAAGGCAGGTCAGAAACAGAAGTGGTTCTCAGACAGGCCAAGTCAGGAACAGGACTGGTTCTTATACAAGCTGAGTAAGCAACAGGATTGGTTCTCCTACAAGTGGGGTTAGAAACAAGACTGGTTCTCATACAAGCTGAGTCAGCAACAGGGGTGGTTCTCATACAAGTCAGGTCAGAAACAGGACTGGTTTTCATACAAGCCAAGTCAGCAACAAGGGTGATTCTCATACAACCTGGGTCAGCAACAGAGGTGGTTCTCATACAAGCCGGGTCAGTAATAGGACTGGTTCTCATAAGTAAGTCAGAGACTAGTGAGCAACGTAACACAGTGAGCGCTGGGGAAGTAACTCCACGACAGGGCAAAGAAACAAGTTGGCTAACTGGCTTTTAAACCCGGCAGTTCCTCGTCATCATGCCGCACCCCGCCCCCGTGCCAGTCACATGATCGCTCTGAGCCGGCATATCACTCGGCACTCAGCCAGCGAGCAGCGAGGACAGCGCTGCCGGGTGTTGGTGAGCCCCAGGTAACATGTATGTGACAGTCTGTCTGCTTTACCCCAGGAAAAGCCTCTGCCACATTTCTGAGGAATGCTTTTTTCCACTCTTTAATTGTACCTGCACTTAAGCTTTGGCTAACAGCTGGTGAAGGAATGATTGATCATCGTGTGAGCATGAATGTCCTGAAATGTGCAGAATTAGCACATGTGACCCATTTGCAACACCGAGATCTGTTAGAGCAATGTTTGAACTTTGAAATAAAGGTGGAACCAAGAAACTTAATAAAGACCCCTAAGTGCTATTTTTCCATTGTGGATATATATATATATATATACTATAAAGCAGGGGTCACTAAGTGCCAGCCCGTGGGCCATTTGTGGCCCTCAGACCAGTTACAGATGGCCCGCAGACCAGGGTGGACTGACTCGGTCCGGATTGGCTTTGCTGCCCCTGCAGCCCAGTACGTACGTGGAACGTCATGGGGATTCCCTCCCCAGCACGCAGGACGCGCCACAGCTGACCTGGTTGGCCCCTGCTCAGTGCCGATCTGGCACCGAGTAGGGGCTTCAGTCACAGCGGGCTGACATCAGCCCTTGTTGTGGGACAGCCCCAGGCCGAGTGAGTCATTGCGCTTGTGCACTCAAGGAGGTTATCCTCTGGGATTCCCCCTGCCCAGCAGGATCCCATTACTGGAGATGGAGGGGTGGTTTAGATCCCGGTATCTCCGGGATCCATAAGAGCTACAAGGATGGTTGAGGTGTCATTGGAAAGGACAGAATCCAAAAACAAAAAGATAATAATAAATAAAAATAATAAAATTAAATACAGTTAAAGATACTTTTTTGTTCTAAAAACAGCAGCATCGCCCCCCCTTATAAAATTAACACTGCCGTTGCACTAACTCACAAATGTTTTCACATATATTTTAATATATTTAAATTTAATTTTATTTATATTTTAAAAAAGCACTGCATTTTGATATAATTTTAGTTTAATAAATAATACATTAAATAGAATTGTTGAGTCTTATTGCTGCGGAGCTCTGTGATACGCTCTTACACACTGCACATTACTGTGAGTTTTATTGCAGTGGAGCTCTGTGATACAGTAATGTGGGGTGTGCTTGAGCGTGAGTTTTATTGCTGTGGAGCTCTGTAATGTACAGTGTGTACAAGTGTACCACTAAGGTACACTATCTTATAAACCTGAAAAACGAGCATCTTTTTTTTGTTTTGTGATAAATAATATGACTATAAAACACCACTGACGTTGCTCGCAGCGTGGGAAATGAGAAGGTGAATAACGGCAGTGGTATTGCTAATTTTATATGTGACAAATGGACAATGCCATGTTTTAGGAACAAAAAATAAATAAAAATACTTTATTCTTTTCATTTACAGAAAAAAAGGTTGAATAAACAAGTTTGAAAGCTTGCATGCGGCCTCCATGGGATATGAAAACTTGTCCAGTGGCCCTCGGGTAATTTGAGTTTGAGACCCCTGCTATAGAGCATATACCAGTCCTTATGGCTGCATGACGTGAGGGAGATCAATTCTAGCTGAGGTCAGGAGCACAGAGTGACACATAAGCAGTGAGACAAGTTGGGTCAGTACACAGGAGAACAGAGAGAGAAAAAAGTCGATGAATAGCCAGGTTGGTACACTGGAGGTCAGAATGAATAGCGGAGTCAAGCGCAAGCTGTGTTTGAACTACGGATGCACCGATACTAATAATATGGTAGTGCTGATGCTGAGCAATTGCATGAATACTTGTACTCGTGCAAATGCCCCCTGATACTTCTACCAATACCGGAAGCCAGCACTGGGCTGGCTTGCCAGGCAGTATCTGAGGGGCTGGGGCAGAAGGCTCTAACAGCATTCTGCCAGGTCCCTCCGGCTGGCCGCATTCCAGCAAGCGTTCGCTGGCATGTGACAGTTGTAATGTGGCCACTGGGATCTCCACCCGCGCTCTTGTGACATCTTGCAGAGTTTGCGAGATCTCGCGAGAGTGCGGCACAAGCAGAGCCGCAATGCACCCTTACAAATTGAGCAACTCCACAGGCTATGAGCTGTATTCCATAGTTGTCGATAAGATAACTATAGGAGACGTTATACATAATGGGCCTGATCACAACCTGGCCACAAAGCAGAGCGCTCAAGCCATACAGCGTAAAGGCTCCAACTCTGTTTTTTTTTTTTTTTAAACCATCCTATTCCATCTGAGACATAGGCTCAGCTTGCATCTCTGATGTCGCACCCACCCAGCTGTTGGAAACAAGCTTTTCCAACCTGCTAATTCCCCATCTGCATTTGACTTTTTCCCGAAGAGAATAATGTTTTTCAGACCCTGGTGTTATGTGATTGCCCTTCCACGTTTATGTGGTGTTATGTGATTGTACTTCGGGCTGCCCTGCGCTTTGTTTCTGGGCCAGGCGCTAACAAAGTGTCTACCCCAGAATACGTGTGTTAAAATGGAGACGATAAGGAAAATCTTCAGACACAACTTGTCTTGTTTACTATCTCCAGTTTACCACACATGGAATAGGGCACTATAATGGCTCTGGTAAATTCACAACAGCTCTGGTTAAGTTTACTCCAAGGTTGGAATACAGCCCCAAGTTTTTACATTTCATGTTACTGCTGACTAACTAAACATATCAGAATGTGGTATATACTGTAGATAGAGGGAGAACAAACATTTCACACTGTCTATAAAAACGTTATATCCACATGTGTCTGGATCCTGGATTCTTCGTCTTTGGCAAGCTCTAGCCTCTAATTACCGTTCTATAAATTACTTTTTGAAACTGTATCATGAACACTCGGAAAAATAACACACAAGTGTATCATTTTACATTAATGCAGATTTATATAGAGGGAGACAGATTATAGGCAACGCTGTGTCCCTGATACATAGACAGACACTTTACTACGCAATATCTGTTTTACTGCATTGGATTTCAGCTTCTTGAACATAATTTCTAAATGCCACCGTTCTTGACAGCATCATATACAAGACACGATTTTGTAACACTATACTTCCTCTGATGTACGGCAATGTTGCTATAGAAAAGTTAATGTATAGTTGACAACTCATATCATTTTGTGAAAAATAGGTTTTACTGCGGCCAACTCTGCAGTAGGATTCCAGTAATAGAAATATCATTAAGAGTTGATGAACTGCATGCAGTTTTAGATGAATGCCAGCTCACCAAGCTGGAGATACGATGACAAGTGTGCCAAGGGAAGGAATGACAGGTCATTTAAACCTTCATTAAACAAAGCATTCACCTCTCATACTGTCAAGTGGTTTATAAGGTGTTCATTCCATTTTATATACATTTCTTCAGTGAATGACATTCTTATTCCGATATCACAAGAGAAACAGAAACAGTAAGAGCAACGGGGAGACAAAAAAAAGACAGTCCTTAATAGTGTAGGTGATCACCTCAGGTCCATTGAGAGCATCTATCAGTATTGTTCCTACTTGTGTTCAAAGAAGTGGCACAGCTCTAGTTCTTAAGGGGATGTAAAAAAGAATCAGATGGCACAATAATATATGTAGTCAATCTAGCACAAAAGTGAAATGCTTTATTTCAATATATCTTGTCATTTTCACAAGTAGCCTGCTGTATTACCATATATTGTATACTCACACAATAAGCCAGAAATGTTGGACAAAAAAAGTCGAAAGTTTGTGATTTGGTTGACATGTGACTGGATCACAGGGATGTTTTTATGCACATCACATTATAACCACAGGAACAAAAAGTATAGGTTATGATTTCCCTTCTGTCACTGCGTTTGTGCTTCTGGACGCAAACATGCAGGCTAGTGAGCGTATCTTCACCTTTGTTTGATTTATTCAGAAAAGATAACTGTAAATTAATTATAAAGTTGAAGGCAATATCAATGATATTGCCTCCGGGCCTCCCCCGCCCTTTGACGTTGTCATGCATGTGCGCGATGACGCTAGTTGTGCAATTAACCACTAGCTGCCTAGGGATTTCCTATGGAAATCCCTATGGTGGAGATAGGGGGGTCCTTTGGACCACCGTATCTCTCTATCGCCGGCAACTAGAGGGTCATGTTTGGTATCATTGGAAAAGGCTCGACTCGAACATGGCCCGTTTGGTGTAAAAATAAAAAAATTTTAAAAAAAAAATTAAAAAATGAAACCGTGGGTTTTTTAAACTTTTTTGTCTGAGTCGTGTAATAAAACAGGACTTCAAATTGCGTTTAAGCATGATGAGCACAAAACGGTCAAAATGAGTTCAGCACAGAGAGGTGAAATGGCTCAGCAGTGTAGGGGTTAAAATGCAAGAAACATGTAAACATTGGGTGTTTATAAACTCAGGAGAAAATTTAGAAACTAGTTAGCCAGCGTCTTTTTTGGCGGTTGTAGATTTTGGGGGTCAATGTTCAAAAAAGTGTTTTTTCTTTGTTTTTTTCCATGTCCTCAGTATCTTTTATGCTCACTACTGGGCTTCACCTAAACCTGTCTCCTATAGACCAGCTCTTCTGATATCACTTGACAGCTAAACATAAGCAAGCTCTGATTGTATTCTAGATTGCTATGCCAAAGCTATACCAAGATACTGACGCCTTGTTGGTATTACTGGAGAAAATTACTTTAAACTATTTTCATCATATTTGTAAATGTTTTTATAGAAAATAAGATATGATGGAAATAATGGTATCTTTAGGAAGTGCATTTAATGGAAAAAAATGGCATATAATATGTGTGGGTTCCATAAATGAGTAAGAGGAAAATTAAAGCTAAACACAAACAGCACAGAAATGTAAAAACAGTAGTGGGTACTTTCAGACAGACAATGGTAAAACAGCCTGGTCATTATGGAGTTAAAGAATACAGGATGGGCACCCCTTATCCAGAATTATGAAATCTGGATTACTCTGAAATCCAGCATTTTCAGAGTGTTCTTAAATTCAGAATTACTTCACTGATGCTCTGGACGGGTCCTATTGTAGTCCAGAGCTCCTGTAATAATGGGGGGAAAAACAGATTACGACATTAATAAAATTATGTATATATATATGTATATATTACATATGATATCTAGATTCTCAAGTCATTACCTATACATGTGTTGTACTGACGTCCCGTGGGTCTATGGTACCTAGCAATGCCGCCAGTATCTGTCATGCTCACTGCTGGGCTTCACCTTTACCTATCTCCTATAGACCAGCTCTTCTGATATCACTTGACAGCCAAGCATCAGCAAGCTCTGATTGTATCCTAGATTGCTATGCCAAAGCTATATCAAAATACTGGCGCCTTGTTGGTATGACTGGAGCAAATTAGATGAAAATGTTCAAACAAATCACTTTTGAGATGATATTCTAAGATAGAACTGATTACTTTCATTTTGTCTTGTGCAGAGATATGCAAACATTTCGTAAGGTGTCCATAGCGTCTAGTCATGACCAGGCTGTATGGGATCCAAGAGATTTCTGCCTATGAGTTTATGGCACATCCAGGAAGTGAAAGTCAATACAGCAACAATGTAAATGTGATCTGGATTAGAATTGCTTAAAAATAAATAAAATAAAACGTTTTCTAGAAGACTCACAGGAGGTGCAATACTGAACAAACAGCAAGAGAAATATTTTCAATCAACCCCCTGCACAGTCACTTATTACCTTAAGTCTGCACTTTACTGCAGCTGGTGCATCAAATATTCATAGTTTTCTTTTACTTGAATTTAATGATTGCATTTACAAAATTCTAGATTCAGACCTTACACTCCACATAGAGATGAGCATTAGTATGCCGAAACCTTTTCACAAGTGTTTAATAATTTAGAATTGCTATGCTATTAAGCAGTCACAGGTGGGAAGATGATACTTTGTGACTGTAGGATGGATGGGTGTGCTGCATTCAATTATTTTTTTCTGTTGGTAATTTATTTCCAGCTCTGCAATATTTGCACTCAAGTATGAAACTGAAAGTTGCTTGAGAGTTGCCATACCGAAAGGATAATGAAAGATGTCCCCTGTGCCCCTTCTCCGTCAAGGGCAGTTAATTTTTGATGTAAATATTCATGAATTCGCTGACACCTGTCAAAAAGGGGTTAAAAAGAGATAGTCCTAAACTGCAACTCTACTGCATCTGACAATATGCATTTAAATCTAAGTGCCTACTTAACATTTGCATAATTTTTCTACTTTTTATGCATGAAACTAATGCATTTAGACACTTGAAAAAAATCATTTAAAAAGTAAACATCACCAAATGCTATTACTAATAGTCTGCTCGTTCTGTGCGGATCAACCACAAATTATACGCAATCTTCCATATATGTATAGTCCCCTATCAGTTTCAATAGAAAATAATTATCTACTATTTAATTATAGTGAACAGAACATATACACTACAAAAGTTCTAACCACATGTTGAGGGCTATAAAGACTTTTGCAGATCTAGAGTTAGTTCACAACAATCAACTTGTTTCATGTTTTTATGAATATGTGCATATGTATGAATCATTCCAGAGAAGCACGGTCATCACTTTTTCAGCTTACAATATTGATTTTACCCTTGTACCCCCTCCCCTCGCATCTTATTTCTGCCATCAGGATTTTTCCCAAGCTGCCCCCTTTCTACTGTACTCTCTCACAAAATTCAACACTGCCCATGTCTCCAGACATTTAAATTGTCTCTAAAAACCACCGCTTCTTGTAGCTGGGAGCAGAGTGAGACTGGGTTCAAATAGTTCCCAGTCTCTCTCCACGATCATTCTACAGAGCTGTCCGATCTCACCAGAGCTAATGGCCTGGAAGCACAAACTTCTATGGAGTCCTACGGACTATCCCAAGAGTTAGCACTGCTTTATGGGGCAAAGTGTCCAGGTAGAATCTTACGCTAAAATCGGGACGCTGTGGAGAAAACTGCAGAAGCAGATTTTCCCCATTAGCATCCCCATTTCAGTATTAACTAGGGAATAGGGTCCTATTCCATAATTGCAAAACAAAGATGGAGGGTTGACAGGGAGTACAAAAATCATAAAACTTAGCTTTTACTTCAAATGGTTACGATAAAGAGTGCTTCCAATAAGCCGCAATACAAATAATAATCACTAGACAGCGAGTATACACGGAAAAAGTAAGGAAACAGAAAAGCAGACAAACAAAAGTGAACAATAGGTGCCAAGCGCACTGTGAATCAGGAACAAGTCCTGAAGCAAGTAATCAGCAAGGTGTGCTAAAACTAAAAACACACTCGTAAAGGAAACATGCCCTATGGCTCCTGGAGGATATTGTAGCACCACAGTTGATGAGTGTCCTAGCTATATGTTTACTAAACAGTTTGTATAGCAGATCAAAGGAGGAACCAGACCTTTAAGGGTCTATAGGACAGATAAGAAAGTTCAAAAACAAATACTAACTGTGTGATAATGCTAGACCAAGAAAAAGAGAAAAACACTACCATTTACCTTTTGCACACTGTACTCCATAGTGCTCCTGATGATGCTGCATTATGCAGTGAAATGCGTAGAACTTTATTGTTTTTTCTATATGTATTCTTCTTAGCGACTGGCTCCTATTCCTATCTTTTTGAATCAGTATTCCACATCTATGATTTGAGTGTGCGCTCACAGACAGGTGGCAACATCTGATTCAATAAGCACCAGCTTCCAGCAGGTGTTTTTTCTCTTATTTAAATATAATTTAAATATATTGAAAGACATTAAATAAATTATTTAAAAATACATTTAAATATTAAAATAATATATTAATATATATTTATTTTTTTGAGAAAGGATTTTACCAGGAAGGATACATTGAGATTTCTCTCGTTTTCAAGTATGTCCTGGGTGGCGAGTATGTACCGTTAGGTGTCTTGCCCAAGGACACTTACTGGTCCTATTAAATATGTTTATAAGATTAATATATTAATTTTATTACTAAAATAAATTGTACAAAAATTTAATTAATAATTAAATAAACCTTACTAAGGCTCAGGTGGCTGCCCCAGCATAGGCAAGGTTCCTGGGGCCGCATGTCCTACCCGAGACCCCAGCAGCCGCCTGGTCTACTGAGGCCCTTGGGCAGTGTTTGTGGGCCCCCCTGGACTCAAGGGCCCAGGTTTTGTTGTACCCTCTGCACCCATGATAGTTCCGCCCATGCTTTTATCTTGTATGGGATTGAACCGAGCCGCTGATGTCAGGCACGAATGCTAATAGAGATACCAGCCCTTGAGTTGGCTGGGTTATGCAATAAGCAAGGGGTGAATCTAATGTTAGGCCAACACACGTAAAGAGAAAGGTGTACTTCAATAGTATCAATAAAGCAATAGGTGACCAAAATCCTAGATACGGTACCAGTCCTTGTAATGGCTGGGTTCCGCAAATACAGAGGTGAACCTATAAGGCAGGGACTCACGAGGAGGACAGGAACCAGTCCTTAGAGTGGCTGGTGTTACAGACAGGTATGTAAGGAGTAGTAAACTTGAACCAGTAAGGGACAGGCAAAAAGCAGAGTCGAATAACAATAGCTGGGTCAAGGGGTATGGAGGTACACAAATCAGAAATAGAAAGCCAGGTCATACACAGAATATCCGTCAGAGAGAAGATAATGCAAGCACTTAAGGGTCAGACAAGCAGAACCACGAAAGGGCATCGAGGAATGGTCAGAGCAGGTTTAAATCTCGCGCCCTGCCTGCCGATTGGCCAAAAATGGGTCACATGCTGGTGACGACGTTGTGCCGCCGGAGGGGCTAAATCTGGAGCCGCCCGCAGT
Source organism: Leptobrachium leishanense (assembly GCA_009667805.1). Lineage (NCBI taxonomy): Eukaryota > Metazoa > Chordata > Amphibia > Anura > Megophryidae > Leptobrachium > Leptobrachium leishanense. Next base: position 207,384,333 of record CM019064.1, read on the forward strand.
GCGCGCGCATACAGCACAGAGACAGGATGCGGGGGAGATGCCGACCCCGGAGCCGCGAGGAGGGATGCCGGGATCCCAACAGCCGCCGAGGCATAACAGCACCCCCACCCCGAGGAACGCCCACCGGGCGGCCAGGAGCCGGTCTATCGGGGAAACGACGATGGAAGGCGGACACCAAACGGGGAGCATGAATGTCACGTGATGAAACCCATGTGCGATCTGCAGGGCCATAACCAGTCCAATGAACCAGATACTGCAACCGATTACGAAAACGACGGGAATCTAGAATGGATTCAATTTCATACTCAGGAGTCCCATCTGCCACTACAGGAGGAGGAGGAGGAGAGTCAGGACTGGTAAAACGGTTGCACAAGAGTGGCTTTAGTAAGGAGACATGAAAGGAGTTAGGGATACGAAGAGAGGCAGGCAACTGCAGAGCGTACGATACGGGATTAATGCACCGAATAATTCTATACGGACCTATAAATCGAGGTGTGAATTTCATGGAAGGGACTGTCAACCGGATGTGGCGTGTGCTGAGCCAAACCCTGTCCCCTACGTGGTAAACCGGCGGAGGTCTGCGTTTGCGATCTGCTGAACGCTTCTGAGCTAAGGAAGCGGACTCAAGATTTATTCTGGTCCTTTCCCAAACCGCATGGAGATTACTCAAGTGTTCCTCCAGGGCAGGAATATTCTGGGGTGGAAATGAGGATGGGAAAACGGTGGGAGGCATACCAGTGACTATTTCAAAAGGAGAATACTTAGTCGATTGAGATGTGGCATTGTTATATGCAAACTCCGCCCATGGTAATAGAGTAACCCAATCATCTTGTGCGTCTGAAATAAAACACCATAAATAAGTCTCGAGCGTTTGATTGGTTCTTTCAGCTAATCCGTTCGTTTGCGGGTGGTACGCGGAAGAAAAGGACAGTTTGACACCTAACTGGTGACAGAAGTCTCTCCAAAACTTAGAGATAAATTGAGAACCGCGATCCGAGACGAGAACATTCGGAATACCATGAAGTCGAAATATTTCTTTAGTAAAAATCTGTACTAGCTCGCTAGAGGAGGGGAGTTTCCTTAACAGAATGAAATGTTCCATTTTAGAGAAGCGATCAACGACTACAAAAATCACTGTATGGCCAAGTGAAGGGGTTAAGTCCACCAAGAAGTCCATAGCTAAATGAGACCAAGGGTGCTCAGGGACAGGTAGGGGTCGGAGAAGACCAGCAGGGCCAAGACGGGAGGGTTTGGAACGGGTACAAACAAAACAGATGGTTACATAGTCTTTAACATCCTTGGTAAGTGTAGGCCACCAAAGGTTTCTTTTAATCAAGTTTAGAGTCTTTTTTACCCCAAAATGTCCAGCGAATTTGGATTTGTGAAAGAGTCGTAAAACAGTAGGTACCTCTACAGGAGGAACGAATAGTTTATTCTGTGGTTTAGACGGGGGTGCCAGAGACTGTTTTGACAGTAAAAGGTTCCAGAAAGGAGATTCGACCTGTGTACTCAGAGAGGCTAATATTTTCCTTTCGGGAACTATGGGGACTGGTATCGATACTTGAGTAGATAGGGGTTCGTAGTGTCTGGAGAGTGCATCAGCCTTAATATTTTTAGACCCGGGTCTGTAAGAAATGAGGAAGTCAAATCGGGTAAGAAAGAGGGCCCATCGGGCTTGTCTAGGGTTCAACCTTTTAGCCTCGGACAGGTAAATCAGATTCTTATGGTCAGTGATAATGGAGAACGGACAATTAGACCCCTCTAAGAGGTGGCGCCATTCTTTTAAGGCGAGTATAATGGCTAGCAGTTCCCTGTCGCCAATGTCGTAACGGGCCTCGGTAGGTGACAGTTTCCTAGAATAAAACCCACAGGGTTCCATTGGTTTGTCGTCGGCCGGACATTGGGATAATACAGCTCCTACCCCGGTCTCTGAGGCGTCCACTTCTACTACGAAGGGTCTAGTAGGATTGGGGTGATGGAGGATGGGAGCTGTAGAAAATGCAGTTTTTAACATCTCGAAAGCCTTTAAAGCTATGGGAGGCCAATCTTGAGTATGAATTCCCTTTTTTGTCAATGCTGTAATGGGTGCTATGATGGACAAAAAAACCTTAATAAATCGTCTGTAATATTTAGAGAAGCCTATTAATCTCTGAATGGCCTTGAGACCCTTGGGAAGAGGCCATTTAACGATGGCATCTAGTTTCTTGGGGTCCATCATGAATCCAGAGGAAGAGATGACATAACCTAAAAATTGTACCTGTGGGACGTCAAATAAGCATTTCCCGAGTTTACAATAGAGACCATTGGATAACAGTTTGGACAAGACGAGTCGTACCTGCTGATGGTGGGTTTTCAAATCGGGGGAATGTATCAACACATCGTCAAGATAGACCACGACAAAACAGGGGGTATATTCTCGTAACACATCATTAATAAACGCCTGAAACACTGCTGGGGCGTTGCATAAACCAAAGGGCATAACTAGGTATTCGTAGTGCCCTAATCTAGTATTGAACGCAGTTTTCCACTCATCCCCGTCTTTGATTCGAATCAGATTGTACGCTCCTCTAAGATCCAATTTAGAAAATATTTTAGAATATTTCAGACGATCAAATAACTCGGGGATGAGTGGAATGGGGTAGACATTTTTAACGGTAATTTTGTTCAACCCTCGGAAGTCAATGCACGGTCTGAGATCTCCTTCTTTTTTCTGAACAAAGAAAAATCCTGCTCCAGCAGGAGAGGAAGAGGGACGAATAAACCCTTTATTAAGGGAATCAGTAATGTACTCCTCAATACCCTATGCTCCCTTTCAGATAAAGGGTAGACAGCCCCTCTAGGAGGAGTGGTACCGTGAAGAAGGTCGATAGCGCAATCGTAAGAACGAAGTGGGGGTAGTCTATCGGCCTCTTTTTTATCGAATACGGGTGCCAAATCAAAGTACGGAGTAGGTATAGCGGTCGTCAGCGGAGTGTCACGGTGGCAGTACCACCAGGCACGCACCACCCTATCCTTGCCCTCCGATCCTTGGAAGTGGTCGGTCTGTATATATATATCCCTATGAATATAACTCGCAGCAAGGTGAGGCCCTGGTTCCTGAGAGAAGCCCCTATATGCAGAGATGCAGTGTAAACTGCAAGGACAGATGAAAGCAACACAGGGTTAACAAAAGACCTCTGTACGGCAATACCAAAGATTCCCTGCACTGAAAGGCCGGTCTTTAGGATAGCCGGATCTAATCTAAAAGGAAAGTATTACCTGGAAGCCGTACAGAGTCTTTTGTTGTATACAGATGACAGGGTTACCTGGAAACGGTACAGACAAGGAAAATATTATAGAGTAGTCATATAGAGGAAAGCCAAAATGTCATAACCAGAGAGAGTACGTCATACAGGATATAGGAATAGGAACCAGAAGGGAAGTCAGCCAAGCCAAAATCGGTAACCGGGGAATCAGAATGGAACATAAACAGCAAACCAAAATACAGCAATAGACAGAACTAAATACACAGAAGGAACTGACATAAACTGGAACAGAAATAACAGAGGCAAAAACTAAACAAGGATGAACAAACGGAGGATAACAGGAACACAGCAAGGAGCTCTCAGGACACAAGTCGCAAGGAGACCAGGCAAAGTAAAATGACCCAGCAATGTACTATAGGTACATTGCTCTAATATAGGCAGGGGAATCAAGGCAAAGGGTCAACAGGTGAGCAGAGCACAGAACACCAATTAACCCCTGGGAGGCCACCCAGGAATTGGCAGCAACAGAAACACAAGGGAAAAAACACAAAATACAAATACAGAGGGCGGGAAGACAGGTTTGCCAGCACAGAACGTGACACGGAGGAGCCGTAGGTAAATTCAGGACGTGACGGATAGGGGGATCTTAATACAGGAAGACATGCAATCATTATCCCATTTCGCGATTTGACGAGCACGCCAATCTATTACAGGGTTATGACGAGTTAACCAAGGATACCCCAGAACGATGGGATAGGAGGGTGAAGAAATGACATGAAAGAACATCTTTTCTATATGACATAATCCTGTTCTAACAATAATGTCTGGAGTCTCGAAGAGGACAAATGGGGTTTCAAGGGGTCTACCGTCAATGGCTTGTACCAGAAGGGGTGTTTTCTTCTCTATCAAAGGAATAGCGTGTTTACGAGCAAAAACAAGATTGATAAAATTATCGGCTGCACCGGAGTCAACCAGGGCATAGAGATGCACCAGGTTGAGGGGCTCTCAAAACAGAGAGTGACCGGAACCCGGAGTCTATTTTCGAGTTTAGGGGACGAGGGAAATGAACCTAAGAGTTGTCCCCTAGAGGCACTTAGGCACGCAAGTTTCCCGTAGGACCTTGAGGGCGTTTGGAACAGCCTTTAAGTAAATGGCCCCCTAAACCACAATATAAGCATAATCCCTCACGTCGACGGCGTTGCTTTTTGGATTCAGGGAGTTTAGTGCTATCTAGCTGCATGGGCTCGGAAAGATCAGTAGACTCTGGGAGTGCGGGAAAAAGGGGTCGGAAAGGTACCCTAAGAGGTGTTTTTCTAGCTTTATCTTTAGTATGCTTGCGATGGCGGATGCGTTCATCTATAAAGGACAAGTAAGTGATCAAATCCTCCAGAGTGTCTGGAAGATCTCGGGCCGCTACTTCATCCTGGAGCTCATCGTTCAAACCCTCTAAGAACACTGCTTTCAAAGCCTCATCGTTCCAATTTAATTCAGAAGATAAGGATCTAAACTCCAGTGCATAATCACCCAGGGATTTAGCACCTTGGCGCAGGCGTAACAAGGATTTAGTGGCATTGGTTTTACGACCAGGGGGGTCAAACACTCTGCGGAAAGCAGTCATAAATTCCCGATAGTTGTACACAATGGGTTTGTCAGTGTCCCAAAGGGGGTTAGCCCAACACAATGCTTTATGAACTAGATGATAAATGACAAAGGCTACCTTCGCACGATCTGTGGGGTAGGACCAAGGGTTAAGCTCAAAGTGAATTGAGATCTGGTTAATAAAACCTCTACAGGCAATAGGATCGCCGCCATAACGTATCGGTGGAAGCAAATTGGGACACGGGCTCGGCGTGGCAAACGGTTCAGAAATAGGCGGGTTAGCGGGAGGAGGCGCCTCTAACGGTAAAGGTGCAGTACGAGCTAACAACGTTTGGAGAGCTTGTGCGAATTGATCAAGTCGATGATCCTGATCCTCCAACCGACTCTCTAACCCCGAAAATTGTTGGGCAGTCCCTGCTAGGTCCATGGCCCTTTCGTGATGTCAGGCACAGTCACGTACCTGAGGGTAAAAAGCGGTCAACCCTATAAAATAACAGAAGGCCCGAATGCTAATAGAGATACCAGTCCTTGAGTTGGCTGGGTTATGCAATAAGCGAGGGGTGAATCTAATGTTAGGCCAACACACGTAAAGAGAAAGGTGTACTTCAATAGTATCAATAAAGCAATAGGTGACCAAAATCCTAGATACGGTACCAGTCCTTGTAATGGAAAAGTATGTCTTTTTGCTGATGACACAAAGATTTGCAAAAGGGTTGACGTTCCTGGAGGGATCAGCCAAATGACAAATGATTTAGGTAAGCTAAAAAAATGGTCGGAGTTGTGGCAATTGAGTTTTAATGTGGATAAGTGCAAGATAATGCACCTGGGACGTAAAAACCCAAGGGCTGAATATAGAATATTTGATACAGTCCTAACCTCAACATCTGAGGAAAGGGATTTAGGGGTTATTATTTCAGAGGATCTAAGGGTAAGTAGTCAATGTAATAGAGCAGCAGGAAATGCTAGCAGAATGCTTGGTTGTGTAGGGAGAGGTATTAGCAGTAGGAAAAGGGAAGTGCTCATGCCACTGTACAGAGCACTGGTGAGACCTCACTTGGAGTACTGTGTGCAGTACTGGAGACCGTATCGCCAGAAGGATATAGACATCTTGGAGAGAGTTCAGAGAAGGGCTACTAAAATGGTGTACGGCTTGAAGGAGAAAAGTTACCAAGAAAGGCTTAATGATCTTAACATGTACAGCTTGGAAAAAAGACGAGACAGAGGAGATATGATAGAAACATTTAAATACGTAAAGGGAATCCACAAGGTAGAGGAAGGGAGTATATTTAAAAGGAAACAAAATAGCAAAACAAGAGGACATAGTCTTAGATTAGAGGGGCAAAGGTTTAAAAGTAACATCAGGAAGCATTATTTTACTGAGCGGGTGGTGGATACATGGAACAGTCTTCCAGTAGAAGTGGTAGAGGCCAAAACAGTAATTGAATTTAAGCAAGCATGGGATAGGCATAAGGCTATCCTAAAGAAAAGATAAATCCAGGTAAAGTATCCATGTAATTGGGCAGACTAGATGGGCCGAAAGGTTCTTATCTGCCGACATTTTTCTATGTTTCTATGTTTCTATGTTTCTATGGCTGGGTTCCGCAAATACAGAGGTGAACCTATAAGGCAGGGACTCACGAGGAGGACAGGAACCAGTCCTTAGAGTGGCTGGTGTTACAGACAGGTATGTAAGGAGTAGTAAACTTGAACCAGTAAGGGACAGGCAAAAAGCAGAGTCGAATAACAATAGCTGGGTCAAGGGGTATGGAGGTACACAAATCAGAAATAGAAAGCCAGGTCATACACAGAATATCCGTCAGAGTGAAGATAATGCAAGCACTTAAGGGTCAGACAAGCAGAACCATGAAAGGGCATCGAGGAATGGTCAGAGCAGGTTTAAATCTCCCGCCCTGCCTGCCGATTGGCCAAAAACGGGTCACATGGAGGTGATGACGTCGTGCCGCCGGAGGGGCTAAATCTGGAGCTGCCGGCGGTGCGCGCGCATACAGCGCAGAGACAGGATGCGGGGGAGACGCCGACCCCGGAGCCGCGAGGAGGGACGCCGGGATCCCAACAGCCGCCGAGGCATAACAGCTGAAAGTTATTGGTGACAAGCGCTTTTTTCTTTTTTATCCATTTATACCATTTTTCCCCTATGTCTTGTGATTTGACTGACAGGACAGAGGTCAGGTGGGCCACAATGGACATAGATTGGGAAAACTGCAAATCTGAGTCATTACCCACTCAAATTCAGTCCATGTTGGTCCAAACCAGCCCACATCCCAATATGTCAGCAATAACCATTCCCACAGCCAATCCTCCCATGCATAGGTAGTCTTCATGTGAGCTCTGCCCCTGATCACACCCCTTCATGGGCAGGTTTACAACCCAATGCTGTCCCTGTCCCTTCTTTGTTCTTTCTCTCCTCCCTCTTTCTCTCTAATTTTTGAATCTCTTTTATCCCAAAATGCTTTCTCTTGGCACTCTGTAAGCCTTAATATTGATACATATTTGGACACAATAGATAATAATATAACCTCATAATTAGATGCGGCTGATCTGCTCTGCATTACATGCGCAAGGTTGATTACAACCACAGAAGACCATCCTAAATGAGTTGATTGGCAGCCTTAAGGATGGACAGAAGCCCTCAACTTTGGAACACTGTTACAGCCCATTAGGAAGGGCCAGAATAACATTATTGTTATTGTAGCTGTAGCGCCAGCCCCATGCCCCAAAATAGACTAAATAGAAAGTTCAGTATGTCAGCACCGATTACCACCAGCACAATGATATTAAGAGGCATAGGTTGATGACACAATGGAAGGAGAGGGCAGGGGGGAGAGGCACATTGGAAGGTGAGGAGAAAGAAGCAGGAGAACAGTTGGAGAGTTGTACAATGGTATAGAGGTCGAGGAACAATGAGGGAATAAAAAAACAGGATTGGAAACCCAATTAAAGTGAGAAGAATGGGACCGAGGAACAATGAAATTTAGAGGGATGTGACAGGGAAACATTCAACTCTTCAGCTCAAGTCCCATGAAACGCTTAATCCAGCACTGCTACCAGGAGAGCCAAGGCAGAGGAGAGACACCTAACAGACCACAACCCAATGTGTACCTTTAACAATTGTACAAACGTTGATATTTATAGCGAGCATTCTTTCCATGAATCTACTGCAATTCTTATAAAGTAAAACTTAATCCATCTGTTTTAAAAGCAAGCACAAACTCTCATTATTATAAAATAATGTATAAAATGTATTCATCTATCCATTTATTTTGCAGATAAGAGTGTTTTTGCATGACTTCACAAACACTGGAACAATGATTAATGTTTATTTGTCTCAGAGGAAGTGTTCAGAAATAAATTTCCTGAAATTACATGAACATATGGAAAGAAATAAATTCCTTGAAGTTATTTTGGTTAAATTGTGAATGCGTGGCTACTTCTGGGCAACTTGTATAAGCAGCATATGTTACATTGTTTGCCTGAATATGCAATGAAACCTAATATTTTATTCCCAAGTAGAGTGCCCAAGGATTATTATTATTTTTTTTTCTATCCAAACAGAAAATAAACTACCTGGATATCATGTATGTGCCTGCTTTTCTTTCTGTGAATTCTTACTTTTATTCATTGCACGATCAGTGGTATAAATAGATAACAGCATGTTGACCATGTCAGGAATAAGTAGCAACTACCTTAAATCAACTAAACCTAGGGCAGTATCACGAAGCTGGTGCTAACTTAGCCAGAGCTGTTGTAAACATAGCAACTCCATAGACTATAATGACTCTGGTAAGTTTACAACAGCACTGGTTAAGTTAGCATCAGCTTTGTAATACTGTCCCTAGTGTATATTTTGGTAACAAAGTAAAGAATTTGAAAAATACTCACAAGGCATGAATCTTTTGACTTACCTTGCTACTGCACGCCAAGAAATGTAGTGCTAAACCATTCATATCACAGCATGACCTGTTAAGTATAATGGCACCACTCATAAATGTTGTTATCTCCCTTGCTATATCTGCTTAACTGCCAAACCTTGCATGTGATTTGGTTGTAACCGCTGCCTACTTTGTATGGTAACCAGGAATGTTACAGGAACATGACTCTAGACAGTGTGATCACTCAATTTTAAACTGCTGTGAGCTCCCTTGTTGCTGTGAGCTCCCTTGTTGCTGTGAGCTCCACTCTAAAAGAATACTCGAAGGGCTAATTCATCCATCCAAATAGATTGGCTTAGTTCCTCCCTGAACCTCAGCTAATGGATCCCAGAGCTCAAGATTCAGGACTTGGAGCCCTTTGGGGACTAACCTTCGTCTAATTGTATCAAAGCCTTCCTGCCACTGGATTGACTGGAACACCCAGTCCTCCTATAGCAGTGTTTCCCAAACCTGTCCTCGGGACCCTCAACCAGGGCAGATTTTGCAAATCACCTCGGGGAAAAAAGACTGAATCCTGCAATCATTGAGCAGCAAATCATATCACCTGTGCTGTGCTTCAGATATCTGAAAAACCTGGCGAGGCGGAGGGTCCGGAGGACAGGTTTGGGAAACACTGTCCTATAGTCACATGACATACTGAGATTGATGCATTTCATCATATCCTGCAGAGATTAGTGGGAGTCCAGTGCTGGATTTAGGTGAGCTTTAAAGCAAAATAAAGTGTTACATGCAATTAGGGAGTGTGGAAGCTGTCAAGAGCAGTTATTGTTTAATTTTTCCATTTTTAACCCCTACTATTTTAATCCTATAATGTCCCTTTAAGTAGGTGGGATAATAATCTAAGATTACTCCTTACTCTTGTCTGCAGAAAGTATTGTTAAAAAAAAGGGCAACTATGAATACCTGGTGTTAAGATGCATCAGGAAAATTACCAAATACTAAAAGAAAAAGACATTAAATAATGTGATCTGCTGCCCCTCCTTTCCCAAACTGAAGGACATAGATAACAAATAGTTCTCTAGTGTGCTTCTACTGGTACATGAGAATCCTGCAAGCTCATAAACATGTGATTTGTGCAGTGCTTGCGCATGTCTCCATGGAGTATGAAGGATTGACTGTTTAACTTTGCTTCTGGCTAACATCTCAGTGAATAATCAGTTGTGCAGTCTGGAAGATGACTATAGATCCCTTAAAGGGTTTTGAGACAAAGTGGACAGATATTTTTTTTTGAGAAAGCATTTTACCACGAAGGATACACTGAGATTTTTCTTGTTTTCACATTTGTCCTGGCTGGCAGGTATGTACCGTTAGGTGTCTTGCCAAGGACACTTACTGGAGAGGGGCTCTTGCCGGGACCATTTCAAACCTGTTGTCTCCACGGTTATAGTGCAGTGTTACCTCTACTCCATCCAGCCGGTATAGTAGGTTTGATCCTCAAGTCTTGAACAGAACTCTGGCACGTCCCTGTTACAGTTTATTTATACTAATCCACAGTACATTAAGATGCCATGAATCTAAACTAAATAAGAATGGTTATAAAACCTCTACTATGAACAAACGATTGGCTACCAGAGGACAAACAAAGTGTACTTACAAAAAAATGATAGGTTCACAGAAATATCCTTATAAATTTCATATAAGGTGGAATCTAGCAGATCTGTGCGTCACGCCACTGACATGCAAATCTCGGTCTACTGAGAAATAATGATAATATTTCATTTTTAATGTGATATCCATTATTTATGAAAGGCTTTTTTCCCAGTATTAATGGCCCTTTGTTTTATCTCCCCTTTCACACCTGGAAGAAGTGAAAATTATGTTTTGAGTATGGCATTTGCAGAGAATGTTAGGATGTGGGCAAATAATGTATTTTTTTTTTCTAATGGATTTTATATAAATTAAAAATGAAAAGTATAGAAAAAGCTAAGATAATCGTCCTTGCAGTGTTTCACTTTGTCCGTGACTGACTGAATGGGACATTCAAGTGTTAACACAATTCTTTCTTACATGCATCCCTGCCAGTTACTCATTGTAAGTTTTCATGAGCTGCATTTTAAACCAGTTTACATTAATATTGTAGAACAACACAAGGCACAACAATATAGCATATTGCAGTGCAGATTGTTTTATTTTGTGATTGACAGAGTTCAATAAATATCTAATTTTATCTTGTCCTACAGAGTACCATGTAACAATTTACACTATTTGTAACTGGTTAAATCATTCTCGTACGATAGCCCTAACTTTATTTATTCTGGGGGGCTGTGTTCATTTTATCATTGGTATTTTTTTTTTTTTTTTAGAAAGTATTTTACCAGGAAGGGTACATTGAGCTTTCTCTCGTTTTCTTTTCTTATGGTATTGTTTGTGTTTTAAATTTGAAAAACAATTTCAACTTGTGTTTTGATTAAATCCCAGAATTTTATAAATACTGCCAAAAGAGTAACTATATATTAATTAAATTAATATTCTGGTGGTTTTACATAACCTTTAGTAAATCCTGGGCCCTCTTCCACTCAAGCTGTTATCATTGGGAGGCATGTTGAATATAAGGCCCCACCAGAGGCGTAGCAAGGTCATCAGGCAAGTCCTCCCCTAGTGGCCCCCCATGTTTTAGATGAAATAATGTGTAGTAACGCATTTTGCCATCACTTTCAAATTTGCTCACAGTGTGGGAAATGAGAAGGTGAATTAGTGCAGTTACATTGTTGTTTTTGAAAAATGAATACTGCCTTTAGAACAGAGAAAAAAAATACGTTTTGCAATTGAGTTTTTTTTCTCACTTTTTTATTTTTATACATTATATGGTGAGGTTTGCTATCATCAGAAAGGCCAGACTATCCTTTCCAGGGACACATCACTTGACCTTGTAGGAAGTACATTAGAATGAAGCTGCTGTTCAAAGTACCCCCTGTGCTCTTTGAAGCAAATTAAGTTTTCAAGGAAACAATGTGTAATAACGCATAGCTCCATCCAGTGGCGTAGCGTGGGTTGTCAGCGCCCGGGGCCAGCCAAGAATTGTGCGCCACCCCCAATCTGTGGACAGGTTATCGATATTGCCCCAGCTCTCACATGGATATTGCCCCAGCTCTCACATGGATATTGCCCCAGCCGGCTCACACATGAATATTGCCCCAGCTCACACATGGATTTGCCCCAGCTCACACATGGATATTGCCCCAGCTCACACATGGATTTGCCCCAGCTCTCACATGGATATTGCCCCAGCTCACACATGGATATGCCGCAGCTCACACATGGATATTGCCGCAGCTCACACATGGATTTGCCCCAGCTCATGGATTTGCCCCAGCTCATGGATTTGCCCCAGCACATGGATTTGCCCCAGCTCATGGATATGCCCCAGCACATGGATATGCCCCAGCTCATGGATTTGCCCCAGCACATGGATATGCCCCAGCTCATGGATTTGCCCCAGCTCATGGTTTTGCCCCAGCTCATGGATTTGCCCCAGCACATGGATTTGCCCCAGCTCATGGATTTGCCCCAGCACATGGATTTGCCCCAGCTCTCACCTGGATATTGCCCCAGCTCCGGATCCAGCATGGGTTGCGGGGACCCAGATGCCGGGCAGCGGGAGTGCCTGCCCGGTCCTTAACCGCGTGCGAGTCCGTCCTGTTGAAGGGGAGGCGGCTGTGTGCGTGCGCAGGTCACGCGGTCCGGCCAGTCAGGTGGTACAGAGACTCAGTACCAACTGATTAGACGGACCACGTGACCTGCGCCTGCACGCAGCCGCCTCCCCTTCAACAGGACGGACTCACTGTTTAGGACCAGGCAGGCACTCCCGCTGCCCGGCATCTGGGTCCCCTCAACCCGCAGGCCCTTGGGCGGCGCCCGAGGGTCCGGCGGGTCAGTCCGGGCCACAAATTTTAGGGGCGCAAATTTCTTTTGAAATTATGCGCCCCATAGAAAACTGCGCCCGGGGCCACGGCCCCCCCTGCCACCCCACGCTACGCCACTGGCTCCATCCCCTCCACACTTGCTGCTGCTGTGGGAATTGAGAAGGTGAGGTAAAGCAGCAAGTATTTGGGTCTGCACGTGTCTTTTTAGGGGCTCCTCCGTATATTCAGGGTGTGTGGGTGTCTTTTTAGGGGCTCCTCCATATATTCAGGGTGTGTGGGTTTCTATTTAGGGGCTCCTCCGTATATTCAGGGGGTCTTTTTAGGGACTACTCCAGGATCAATAAAACCAAGGTAAATGCACTAGTATCATAAAGAGACCTGTAAGAAGTATAGGAATAGTCATTTGTTTCAGACTTTTCAGTTTCTCCCTGTGTCTATCACCTTTATGCTTGCAAGCTGTGAAGATTTGTTGGGTGCAGATTAGAATCTGTGCCCCTGGCTGCAGGATGAGGAGGAGAGACGGTATGTGTTGTTACATGCTGCCTGAAAGCCCCCTTGCAGTTTACAGTTTTTCATGAGTGTACACAGCATTGTGTAACTTGCTGGAGGTTCCAGTGTGACAACTCATATGTTACCAGGCACACTGCACTACTCCAGCAAACCCCTCTAATATGTGTGTAGTGGCTCCTGGCCCCCAGTGACCTCTAACAAGGCACAGCTAACCCTGTTGTCACTAGTTGAAAAAAACAGGATGGGGGGTGAATAAGCATACCATCATCCCTGCAGGATTAAACTTGCTCCATGGGTCCCCTCCACAGGACCTTCATTTCAGCAGCCTCCTGTCATGTTGGGGCTGGTGCCTGCCTATGCCAGATGAGATCCGCCCCCTCTCTCTCCCAGCACACCTCTGCCGCTAGTGAGGAAGTGACATACTAGGGGCGGAGTTAAGCAGTGCTTCCTCTTCCAGGGCCAGGGGCTTCTGATTGTCTCAGAGTGCCAGTACTGGGACCCTGGACCCTGCACATGCACTTGCTGCTAGCACAGCTTAACTGGGGCAGAGCATTGGTCAGCCCCCTGCTTGAGGCACCCCCCCACTGGTGCCTGGGGGCAAGTACCCCCTTGCTACGTCACTGGGCCCCACTCATGAATGATAACTGCTTCCATTCTGTTCCAGCCAAGCCACAAACTCATCTTGCAGTTCAGCTGTTTTGGAGGCATACTATGGATTTACGTTTCATATACCTTATATAGGAGGCACTAATGTGCTGGCAACTGGAGAACAAGAAGATATTCCAAGGTGTTAATCTTCTTATAGCCAGCATTATAATATATATATATATATCATTTGTGAAAAGCTAGTGTTATGTCATTTTGCATTTGCAAAATAAAAATAACATCAAAATAATCCAGTAGCCATTTCTTGTCCCACAAGGCAGAGAACAGCACTATCTATCGCCTTATCTTACCACCACCAGTAGAACACTGAGAACAAATCGTTCTCAATGTCTTTCCACCTGCCCTGCAAGACTGCATAGGCTTGATCTCACAGAGGGTTCTCTGATTGATTCCCATGGAGTCCTATGAACTCCAGGAGATGATGCGAGCAATAATGCGTGGCTCTTCTATCTTCTACATGTATTTGTTAGCACTCTTATATATTACATTCACTAAAGGGGTAAACTCAGCAGAATTGGCAGGAGAAGAGCACAATCTAGACCAAATAGTCGATTTGGAAAGTTAGATAAATGGGAGAATTTTTCTGTTTTGGCTATTTGACCTAGAATTTTCACTTCTCCTGACAGTTCTCCCGAATTCACGATTTAGTGAATAGACCTGTAAGTCCTCTTGTTTTTCTCTTTGTTTCCTTTTTAAATATACTCCCTTCCTCTACCGTGTTGATTCCCTTTACGTATTTAAATTTTTCTATCATATCTCCTGTATTGTCTTTCTTAAAAGCTATACATGTTAAGATCATTAAGCCTTTCCTGGTAACTTTTCTCCTTCAAGCCATACACCATTCTAGTAGACCTTCTCTGAGCTCTCCCTAAGGTATCTATATCCTTCTGGAGATACAGTCTCCAGTACTTCACACAGTACTCCAAGTGAGGTCTCACCAGTGCTCTGTACAACGGCATGAGTACATCCCTCTTTCAACTGCTAACACCTCTCCCTACACAACCAAGAATTCTGCTAGCATTTCCTGCTGCTCTATTACATTGTTTACTTACCCTTAGATCCTCTGCAATAATAACCACTAAATCCTTTTTCTCAGATGTTGAGGTTAAGACTGTATCAAATATTCTATATTCAGCCCTTGGGTTTTTACGCCCCAGGTGCATTATCTTGCACTTATCCACATTAAAACTCAATTGCCACAGCTCCGACCATTTTTTTAGTTTACCTAAATCGTTTGTCATTTGGCTGATCCCTCCAGGAACGTCAACCCTGTTGCAAATCTTTGTGTCAACAGCAAAAAGAAAACACACTTTATTATTAATACCTTCTGCAATATCACTAATAAAAATATTAAAGAGAATGGGTCCAAGTACTGACCCCTGAGGTACCCCACTGGTAACAAGACCTTGCATCGAATAAACTACATTGACCACAGCCCTCTGTTGTCTGTCACTCAGGCACTACCTAATCCATTCAACAATATTGGAATCCAAGCTCAAAGATTGCAATTTATTGATAAGCCTTCTATGCGGAACAGTATCAAAAGCCTTACTGAAATCTAAATAAGCAATGTCTACTGCACCACCTGTGTCTATTATTTTTGTTACCCAATCAAAAAAATCAATAAGATTAGTTTATTTCCCATTAATTAGTTCCCATTTCTATTTTTTTTTAAAAAGTGTACCCCATAGAATATATATAACCATAAAGGCTCAGATGATAAAATGTGAAAAAAATACTTTCTACACTGTAGATGATTGCGCTGTAATGGAAATTCTTTTTTTTTTTTTTTTACACTTTTTGTTCTAACATTCTGGCAGGGTATGACATACACATATAATAATGATCTATTATGAATCTACCGAGTTTGCCGGAAAAAAGAATATATAATTTGTCTGGGTCCTACAGTAAAACGTGACTTCAAATCGTGTTTAAACATGATGAGCAAAAAGGTCAAAATGAGCTTCTACTGTTAGAAGTGTGCTGAACTTGTAAAATTGCCCCTGTCGTTAAGGGGTTAAACTGAAACATGTTAGTGTAAAGTTTAATCAAATACTGAAAGGCTAATTCAGTACAAAATTGTATAACCCTTATTCTTTATATCTCTTTATCACTGCTGTACACAATATTGCTGTTTTATACCAAGTTGATAAATGTTAACCATGCATCCCCTGTTTCAAATAATTACAATGGCTTTGGGCATTGTAATAAAAGTTATATTTTATCCACTTTGGTTCCCCCCATCATCAATTTGAAGTGACCTATGGTGTGAGTGACTTAAGTGCAATTGTTTGTGGTCCAACTGTGGAGGTTATCCTCCAATTCTGGGATGGGTTCTTGTTAATGTACTCTATTCCCTCCCCTGTGTGGCTAAATGCATTGGGGTTTGTGTAGACTTTTAATAAGATGTTGGATTTTTTTAAAAAGAAGAACTCCTAGCCTCAAAAAGGTAGGAGGTATCTGGAGAAAACCCCAAAACAAATTGGGGTTAAACCCAAAAATTCAATGAGGAAGTAATAGTAGTACTATTAGTACTATTAGTTCCTCATTAAAATTTTGGGTTTAACCCCAAATGGTTTAGGGGGTTTTCTCCAGCTACTTCCTACCTTTTTGATCCACTCCCTAATATTACTTACTTGTTGGATTTTTTTAGTTTGTTTTATTAAAACATTTCATTAAAAAATTTTCAGCTGAGATGTGTTTTGAGTGAGGGCACACATTAACCTTTTGACAAAGGGACCAGGGGACCTTCATGCTTTTCTTAAAAGGATACACTAGGCATTCAGTGTAATTGAGTGGCTGCAGTGACCTGAGAGCTCCCCCCCCCATTACAGAGGAAAGGCAATCTCGGGAGCTAATTCAGCCCAATGAGTGCAAGGGGTTAGTCCCTCTCATAACTCTCCCTCTCATAACTTGAGCACTGATCTCAGGATTTCAGGTTCTTTTTGACTCAACTGCCACTAATGGTGCTCAATGCTCTCTGTCATGCCCTAGTCTTGGAGTCTGCTTGGTTACTGTTTACTCACTGTCTGCTTCCACTCAAGGGTTAATTCATGTTGTAGATACCTGTGTGCTTTGCATAAAACATGGTCACACAATCCTCTCCTCGCTCTCTCATTTGGATCCCTTCCTGCTATGTGTGAGGTCCTGTGAGCTGCCTCTCCCTTTGTTTGTCTTCATTACCCACCATCCTTTGTACTGTTGATTCCTATATGTGGCTACAAAGGACCATATTACAGAGTTGGTGCTAACTTAACCAGAGCTGTTGTTAACTTAACAGCTCCATAGGCTATAATGGCTCTGGTAAGTTTACAACAGCTCTGGTTAAGTTAGCACCAGCTTTGTAATATGGCCCAAAGCGTTCCAGCTTGCATCTGCCTGTATTTCATCAAGGTACCTTTGCCAAGCGCTTCTGGTTCCTATTTGGTGGTTCCTGCCTGCAGTGACACTGCATAGCCCACTATCCCTGCTGCATAGAGACACTACCTGTGAGCAGAAAGACTTATCTGTTGTTTCTAGTGCTCTGCTATTGTGTACCAGACTTGTTGCTGTGTGTGTGTTCCGAATATACATTTATTTACCAGCATAAGGTTTCAGTGTCTGTTTCATCTGCTCTCCCCCAGCGCTTGGGATATTATTACAAACTATGGGTCCCACCTCGGCTCACGCCTGGTGCCACCCGCACACTCTCAAAACTGAGAGCCTTTGGTTTGGCTGCCTCTCCTCAGTCACATAATTGACTGAATTAATCCAGAGCGGCTGCATATGTATCCCTTTGAACCCCTTGAATATCCATTTAAGTATTGAAATGCATAGAGCATCTGTAAAGTCTCCGCAATGTCTCAAACTGTAGCCGCAGTTTCTGTAATAAGAGTAGTCTATGTTCATAACATTCTATAAAACAAGGAAAACACAGACAAAAGACATGCGTAATTTCTTTCCTTTCTTTGTATAAACAAGAATGTTTTCTCAGCCTTTGGTATTTGACAATGAGTGAATGAGCTGCTTCAAGGATTCATGATTTGCGTTCCTGTCCTTGCCATGAAAACAAGCATCTCCTTTGTACAAATATCACATCATTTACTGTATAACTGAGCAGAAATTTTGCTTTGCTGGCAAGTCAGCTCCCGGTGGAAAGTGTATGTGGTTATTAATGTACTAGTCTAGACCTTTTTGTGAAAGTGCAGAGAGAAAGAGCATTTTGCAGGAGTACAGTGAACATTGCTTTTAACCCGAGAAATATGGTTGCCGGTTCTATACCTGTTGCAAAGCTCCATAATTCATGATTTGTTTCTGCTCACTCCTTCGTAAAGCATAATAATCACTCACTCTGCGTTCACTGAATAAATGCTCATGTTTGTTTTAAAATAAACAGGTCTACCAAGCGTTTTATTGGTTTTATGTGATCGCAGCATAAATTTGCGAATTTTGCAGATTAAGAAGAGAGCTGATATTCTTTATAGTTATAGTTCTGGGAAAAGACTGAATTCTTCAGAGTATTTTTCTAATCTTGGGTTATACACTTCTCCCATAACATAAAAAGGTCGCGGCTATCACTACATGTGATTTGTTGATAACGTTAGAAGCTATGATTGTGCGAATATAAATAATTATTCAAATTAAATTATAAATAATTATTGTAAATTTTGCTGTTTGGATTCATCCCTTGTAACACACCATCGTTTGTCACTGGAGCAACAATGGCAAGCACCAGCTCTCATTCAATAATGGCCAGGTCATTTTTGGTAAATGTAAATGAGCGTTGACGTCTTGTATCCTTCATTACAATGGTTGAGTATATTTGATGTTCAAAAGCTACTGCAGGTGCTCAACTTTGACTAAACGCAATCTGCTCCTATCCTGGAGCAATGCAAATGCATTCTGATTAAAGCAAATGTAATTTGTTTGGGCTCCAGCATGTACCCACAAATTTTCAGCACCTTGGACATGTCATTCAATATGCTGATGCTGTTTAAACAGCTTGTGGTTCTTTTTTTCTTGCACAGAAACAATGATCCCCAGCTGTATTATAATAGATGTACTAGCGCATTTTGTCCAGTTCTGCCTATCAAATAAGCTTACTGTCTCTAAAATGTATTGAAAATTATTTTTTTAACCCCTTCACTCCTGATTTTGTGATAATGCAGGTCTCCAAAGACACCATCATGTGCCTGATATTAAGTTATCTCGATCTACAACTGGTCAGGACAAAAGCAAATTAACTTTTTTATTGCAAATTAATTTTGTTTGTTTTTGGGCTCCATAAGGTGCCCCCAAAGTTTTAGCCCTGTGGGCATAATGGCCAAGGTGCTAAACGGTTTCAAAATGTCTAATTGAATGTCCCTCTTAGACTTTGAGCAGCCGATGCACGAAGCCTTGAACTGCAGGTCTAACTGCAGTAACTCCCTGTGGCCAGCAGATGCAAAATCTTCCTTGCCAAATACGTTGTTACAGTATGAAATACACTGGGAATATTCCCAAATATTTCTTACTGTATATTTAATTAAAATGATTTAATGACAGCGTTTGTTTTTTAAATAACGTGGTTGTGAAGTGGTTAAGGATACGCTACTTTTTACACTGTCTTCAATGGAAAGTTGTTTTCTATAAATCTGCTGGGTTCTTGAAGTGGTTTTCTGGAAAACAATTTGGTAGTGAAGGGGTTAACGGTTGGAGACTTTGCATTTGAATATCTGTCATGAGGTATCGATATCCCCATGCTGCTCATTTGGGGCATATGTAGGGCTGGCTCGTACATGTGTCCTAATGGGGCTATAGCTCCAGGCTACACTTTGTCAAGGCAGGGTGGCATTTTGCTCTGGGATGTGCTTGTACACACCACTTTTCAAGGAGTTTTATTGCTGTGGAGCACTGTGATCCACACTCTGCACATAAGTGTGAGCTTTATTGCTGTGCAGCTCTGTAATATGAACATATCCATCAGACATAACTGAGTTTTATTGCCATGAAGCTCTGTGATACGCGTGGTTATGTTTTGGTCTGTGTACTTCTTTTTTGGGGGGAGGCATTTCATCCAGGACCCAGGCAACACAATGTCTTGGGAGGGCCCTCGACATATGTGTATGGCACTGACTAGCTTAAATCTGCTGAATCTAAACTTTCAAAAGTATTACTAGTAATTAGCCCATGGATCTCACATCACAGAAAGTGAACAACGGTGATGTTAATTATATTGTGTCCCATGGATTCATAGAAGCAGACTTTATATCATGCTGGGATATTAATGTCAAGTTGTGACATCTGTTGTCTGTCGTGCTTTCAAAATCAGCCTGGGTGTGATGGGATCGGACTAGTGAGTTGTCAAGAAACTGAAGAGACAGATTTAGCATAATCCATATCAAGGAGCCATTTTATTAATTCATTTTTTGAAAAAATCCGTCTACAGCAAAGATATTAGATATTAGACATTATTTCTATATTAGTTGGTCATCAAAGTCGCATTGACTTGGCTCATTTCTCTTAAGAAGAGGACTGTTTTTTCATTTGTCTGTTTGACATTATTTTTTTTTCCATGATTGAGCTGATTTTACGGCTCATCCATTTTTATGCATTTTTTAAGTGGATCATGAAAAGGGACAGTCTAGTCATTTTTGAGCCTTCACTAAATAAATGTTCTCTAATTTACT
Organism: Leptobrachium leishanense; assembly: GCA_009667805.1. Taxonomy (NCBI): domain Eukaryota; kingdom Metazoa; phylum Chordata; class Amphibia; order Anura; family Megophryidae; genus Leptobrachium; species Leptobrachium leishanense. Next base: position 207,404,813 of record CM019064.1, read on the forward strand.
TAAATTATTTATTTCTATTATTTAACACATATTCTTATTTAACCCCTTCAAGTGATTTTCTATAACATCAGTGGCGGGCTCCAATTGTTTTATGGAAAATGACTTTCCATTACCCACACATTAAATTAACACATATATACAGAGTGCACAATTAGCCCCCTTAAAGCGCACAATGTGGGGTGTAAATATACAATATAGTGCTCAGTATCAAATGAACAGGAGAATACTTACAGGTGAAACTCGAAAAAATTGAATATCGTGCAAAATTTCATTTATTTCAGTAATGCAACTTAAAAGGTGAAACTAATATATGGGATAGTTCAAGCCGTGATTTGTCATAATTGTGATGATTATGGTTTACAGCTCATGAAAACCCCAAATCCACAATCTCAGAAAATTAGAATATTGTGAAAAGGTGCAATATTCTAGGCTCAAAGTGTCCCACTCTAATCAGCTAATGAAGCCATGACACCTGCAAAGGGTTCTTGAGCCTTTAAAATGGTCTCAAAGTCTGGTTCAGTAGGAATCACAATCATGTGAAAGACGGCTGACCTGAGAGTTGTGCAGAAGACCATCATTGACACCCTCCATAAGGAGGGAAAGCCTCAAAAGGTAATTGCAAAAGAAGTTGGATGTTCCCAAAGTGCTGTATCAAAGCACATTAATAGAAAGTTATGTGGAAGGGAAAAGTGTGGAAGAAAAAGGTTCATAAGCCACAGGGATGACCGCAGCCTGGAGAGGATTGTCAGGAAAAGGCCATTCAAAAGTGTTGAGGGCTTTCACAAGGAGTGGACTGAGGCTGGAGTCAGTGCATCAAGAGCCACCACAGACGGATCCTGGACATGGGCTTCAAATGTCGTATTCCTCTTGTCAAGCTGCTCCTGAACAACAAACAACGTCAGAAGCGTCTTGCCTGGGCTAAAGAAAAACAGACCTGGTTTGTTGCTCAGTGGTCCAAAGTCCTCTTTTCTGATGAGAGCAACTTTTGCATCTCCTTTGGTAACCAAGGACCCAGAGTAAGGAGGAAGAATGGAGAGGCACACACTGCAAGATGGTTGAAGTCCAGTCTGAAGTTTCCACAGTCTGTGTAGATTTGGGGAGCTATGTCATCTGCCTGTGTTGGTCCACTGTGCTTCATTAAATCCTAGGTCAACGCAGCTGTCTACCAGGAGATTTTGGAGCACTTCATGCTTCCTTCCACAGACGAGCTTTATGGGGATGCTGACTTTGTTTTTCAGCAGAACTTGGCACCTGCCCACACTGCCAAAAGCACCAAAACTTGGTTCAATGACCGTGGGATTACTGTGCTTGATTGGCCAGAAAACTCGCCTGACCTGAACCTCATAGAGAATCTATGGGGCATTGCCAAGAGAAAGATGAGAGACATGAGACCGGACAATGCAGAAGAGCTGAAGGCCGCTATTGAAGCATCCTAGGCTTCCATAACACCTCAGCAGTGCCACAGGCTGATAGCTTCCATGCCACGCCGCATTGAGACAGTAATTGCTGCAAAAGGGTCCCAAACCACGTACTGAGTACATATGCATGCTTATACTTTTCAGAGGTCTGATATTGTTCTATGTACAATCCTTGTTTTATTGATTGCATGTAATTTTCTAATATACCACTGTAGGCAATATAAGGAACACCAATGACTATGGGTTCATACTAGCAAAAATAAAATATTTATTTGTAGGGGGGGGTGAAAAGTCTCAACATTTTTCGATTTTTTTGCAAACATTTTTTTTCTGTTTTTGTTTTAATCGTTTTTTTTTTCTTTTTTCTGTAACAGCTCTTTTTATTATCATTCATTGGACCTTATATGTAAATTTCCGACATTTTCGTTCTATAGTTTCTTTGCAAGCAGCGTTTTACTTTTCAAACATTCAAGCGTACTGTTTTTTTTTCACTCCATTCGTCTGCGGTGTCGGGTTGTTCCGGCGGCTGCTCTGCGTGTGATCGGCTCCTGCTCGGGGGGGGGGGGCCCTCTTAGGGCCCTGGCTTTTTCTGGCTAAGCTTCGGAGGCTTCTGATTGAGGTGTGTCTGGGCTTGTGGGTCCGTTCTGCCCCAAAACTTTGCATACGTCTTTCTGCGTATTACATGACACTGCAGTGCTATACAAGGAAGGCATTAATCCTCGTTCTTGCCCGGGAATCATGAGGAGAAAGTCCGTTGGACAATTTTAGTTTCACTTTCACCCCTCATGCGGAGAGACACAGATGCCGCCGCTCAGACCAAATCGGACACATGTTTTAAAGACAGTCAGACAGAAGGGACACTATTCTAACTGAGGAAGCCAACGGAACGGCAAAACACATTTTAGAGACCCCTTTTAACTCCCTAATAAGTGATTTTATCTATTTGTACAAATAAATATTTTCTTTTCGCTTGTATGAATGAACCCATAGTCATTGATGTCCCTTATATTGCCTACAGGGTATATTGACCTCTTGAGTGCCTGTTTGACACTAGGATTTTCCTATTTTAAAAGCCTGACCCTCTACAAGGAGTTCAGAAACAGAGGATTACCCTATTTTCCTGCCATGAGGACAGCATGCTTTTCTCTTAAACAGTGCAATGCACCAGGTCTGCTAGAAACCATCAGCGCATATATCCGGGTTATTCAAAGAGAATCGAAAAGTCACCGAACATTCGGTGACTTTTCGTTCGCTTCAATTCGGTGCAATTTGGCGATCCCATTTCGGCGACCCTGCGGTGTATTCAGCAAGCACCACAGGGCCGCCGTAATGCAGGGAAAACTCACCGCAAACCTGCCGAAAACTCACTGCAAAACCCGGCGAATGCACACTGAAACCCGCAAAAACATCTGGATTAACCCCGCTGAACGCGCCGGAGAAACCCGAGCAGGAGCCGATCACACGCAGAGCAGCCGCCGGAACAACCCGACACCGCAGACGAATGGAGTGAAAAAAAAAACAGTACGCTTGAATGTTTGAAAAGTAAAACGCTGCTTGCAAAGAAACTACAGAACGAAAATGTCTGAAATTTACATATAAGGTCCAATGAATGATAATAAAAAGAGCTGTTACAGAAAAAAGAAAAAACGATTAAAACAAAAACAGAAAAAAAATGTTTGCAAAAAAATCGAAAAATGTTGAGACTTTTCACTGCAGAATATTATAATCAACGGTTTATTAGATATTGCATATTTTTATCATTGAAGCCTGTGGGATTCGCCTGAATAAACCTGTCGAATTAAACCACCAAACAGCAGGGAAATTCGGCAACTTTTCACTGCCGGTTTTTGTTCTTTGACTAGACGAAGCATTGCTTCTCTATGGTGGTTTCACTGCCCTTGAACAGGCACCGTATAGGCAGGCAATTCGCCAACATTTGGCCTACTGCCTGCTCTCTGGATAGCCGAATGGCCAGGAAAGGTAACCTAACGCTGAATTTCAGCGTTCGGTTACCTTTCGCCAGCAATTCGGAGCTCTTTGAATTACCCTATAACTGTTTTCTTTTTCATTTGACACTAAGCACTATATTGCATATTTACACACCACGTTGTGTGCTTTAAGAAGGCTTTTTTGTCTTCTGATGTATTTCATTTAAGTGACCACTAGGATGATAAGTCACAATGATTCCCTTCTTTATAGCAGCATTTTAGATTTTAGTATCATATATCTCACTGTATAATCACATAAGGCGCTTGTGAAACTGTCACATTATTCACTTGTCTATGTACTATGGCTAAAAAAATGTATACACACTTCAACATGAAAAATAAATGCACAAAAATATTATTACTAGATTTATATAAACATCAAAGGGCAGCTGTAAGTCATGGTTGAATTATGCAATCACATTAGGTGCTCAAAGCGGTCACCATTAGCATCCAGAGTCTTTTGATTTTGGCGCACTACTGCATGAATCACATTGCCTAGAGTAGTGATGGTGAACCTTGGCAATCCAAATGTTTTGGGACTACATGTCCCATGATGCTTAGGCACATTTAAGGATATCTGAGCATCACGGAACATGATTTCAAAACATCTGGAGTATCAAAGTTTTCCATCACTGGATTAGAGTGTCCACAGGGATTGGTTTGCATGATATTTCAATCTATTCCCATATGCAGCCAGTGTAGGTGGTTTTCTATGGTATACCACATTTTTTAGTGTTCCCCACAGATAAAAATCGAGGGGTGTTAAGATCGGGGAACGTGGAGTGCATTCAACAGCACCTCCTGTGTACTATCCAACGTCCTGGCAGAATGTCACAGAGATAGGCTCTTACGTCTCAGTGGTAGTGAGGTGGTGCGCCAAATTGCTGGAAGAAAAATTGCTCATCCGCATAAATTGCAAGAATGGGCAGTAAACTGGATGTGCAAAGCATGTCGAAGTGTACACTGGACCAGTGACCATGCCTTCAAAAAAGTATGGTCCAATTAAACGCTTGGATGACGGTCCACACCATTTTCTGTACAAAGTCCCCATCTTCATATACCATTTGTGGAAACCACTCACAGTACTCCATTTTCCAATCAGGATCATCTTCAGTCATGGCATGTAACAGTCTCGGGATGTAAAATTTCCAATGTGCTCTCTTCTGAATAAGTTGTATGCTTGATCTGCTTATTCCTGTCTCGTGCAAATTGTTTGACAGACATTTGTGGTGAGCGTGTAGCTAAACTGTTGCAACAATGTATTCGAAGAAGCAGGACTTGTTGGTGTGCGACAGATCCCAGACCTTTGCTTGTGCACATCACAAACAGTGACATCAGTTTTGAATGAATCACGTGCAATTGTCAGTCGTATAGGTGGTTCTGTTCCAAACTCATGTTGCCATTGTCGTTGAACTTCACACACATTTTCAAATTTACAATACCACTTCAAAATGGTCTTGCATTGCGGCGCTGAATTGCAGCCTAGCTCCGGTAGGGGCCGCCATCTTGGATGGCGGCTCCACCCCCGGGTCTCCCCTCGCTGCCTGATGTCAACATGCATAGCGTGATGACGTCAGATAGCCGGGGAACCCCTAGCTGCCAGGGGATTTCCCAAGGAAATCCCCTGGTGGAGATATGGGGTTCTTGTGAACCACGATATCTCCAGAACCGTGGCAGCTAGGGGGTCATGGAGAGTGTCATTTGAAAGGCCTGAGCATGGCCTTTCGAATGATACCCAACATGACTAGCTGCAAAGTAAAACAAATAATAAAAAAAATTATAATAAAAATAAATAAATTAAAAAAAAAAAAAACATGTTTTTTTTTGTGTGTTGTTTTTATTAATGCAGCAATATTGTTCACATTTCAATTATAATGTGAACAATGATGCTGCACTAATGATTTTTTTCTATGGGGTGCGTTTGCTAAAAATCACGTAAATCCCCCCCACAAAATGTAACAAGTCCCCATTTCAAATTTTTGTACAAGCGCACCCCATAGAAAACATAACCGCAAACGCTCATGTGATAAAATGTGAAAAAAAACACTTTACACACTGCAGATGATTAAAAACTCAATTTTTATTGTATTTTTTGTTATAATATACAGACAGGACATGACGTATACATATAAAAATGATATATTATGAATCTGCGGAGTCTGCCGGAAAGAACGATATATAATATGTCTGGGTCATTTATTAAAATATGGCTTCAAATCGCGTTTAACATGATGAGCAAAAGCGGTAAAAATGAGCTCAGCACACAGCGGTGAAATGGCTCAGCAGTGAAGGGGTTAAAGGAAACATAATGCTACACAATTCTGCCATAATTCAATCCGGGTTTTAAAAAAGGGTATAGATAACAACTGTTGAAGTGTGTGTACATTTTTTTGGGCCCCACTGTATATAATATATGTATACAGTGTATATATATATATATATAATTACCTTGAGAAAGGCTCAAGGGAGCTGAAACGTCGGTTGATGTTTACAGGACTTTATTTAATGTTTTTTTTATATAAAGCATCTCTTTTTATCCTATGCCTAAGTCCCTGAGTGCTCCATCCAGGATTTGCATTGCATATTTCACTTTGGACTCGTGCACATGGGCAATCTTTTTTCCTTGGTGGTCTTTGCAGGTTTAAAGCTATCTGTATATATAATAACAGAGTCGTCCCCCGTGTATGTTCACTATACGTAAACCCTGCTTCACAGGCAAGGGGCTCTCTTTTCTGGCCAAAAAGAGCTACTACATTTACATTACAGCATTTCTCCCAAATCGGACCAGATTGAGTACACTTGCTCTGGGGCACCTGAAAGGTGCTGCTGAGGAATGAGTATACTTGATAATGGTAAGGAAGGTGTTAAAAATGAGTCACTGGACTCTGAGTGCATTCCTGAATGCATGGATTTATTTATTTTTACCAGCCAGCTCCCTGCACACCTCCTGCTTCCTGATGTGTGATTCGCATAGCAATGCATGGCAAAATTAGCAGTTGTTGCAGGGATTTACTGGTAAATCAAGAACATATGATTAGGTCAGCAGAATCTTATTTTAAATAGGAATAACTGTCTAGAGGTAGGTAATAAATCATTGGAACTAAATGTAAGAGTATTCTTCTTGCACGATACGTTATTGATATGGTGACAGTTCATATACCATTAGCATACCCCTTTAAATCAGCACAAATGCCAAGCAGAGAAACTAGATAATTCCACTCTCAGCACTTTTTTTTCTGTCGTGTCAAGGTTTTTCCTTCTCATCTTTTGCTCGGTTTTGGTTTCTTTCTTTCTTTATTTGTTTAGTTTTGTGGGTTTGTTTTACAAAAATTTCTTTGAAAAGATAATAATCCATAAAATGTTAACATAACGATGCTCTACACCAGTAGTTCCCAACCGTAGTCCTCATGTACACCTAAGAGACCGGGTTTTCCAGATATCTGAAGCACAGCACAGGTGATATGATTTGATGCTCAGTTATTGCAGTATTCTGTCTACATTTTCCAAAGGCAATCCTTAAAACCTGGCCTGTTAGGGGTACATGAAGACAGAGTTGGGAACAACTGCTCTAGACTAATTAATATATACTTTTTAAAAAGTACACTAATTAAATATTATTACATTTTCTTGCCACAGCTTGTCCTCCCGGGTTTTATAAGATGTCCAGTGGACTACAGGTCTGTGAACCATGTCCCCAGTATAGCTACACGAATCAAGAATCCTCAACATTTTGTACCTGTGAGAAGAACTTCCATCGATCTCCACTGGATTTTCCATCAACTCCCTGCACCCGTAAGTATCCAGTGGCAGTGGGCAGTCTGCCGAAATGTCAATCGGTCTTTGCAAAGAGTGATTTTCACATGTATTCTATTATCACATTGTAAAATATATAAAACCGGTTTACCATTCAGACAAAAAAAGTTTACATTTCTCTTGACACATGACAAATTATTTATACATCTATAAGTAGGTATTCAAAATGTATTAAGCTTATTATTTATTAAACTCACTCCCTTCCTGGTGGATCCGTTTTAAATTTTTACTTAGATTTACTTTGATGTTACTTAGACTAGATTTCCTTGGCATCTCCCCAGCAGAAGACAAGGGGATGGTGCTTTGGAACATAAGTACAGTTGAGCAATGGAATACTTATTAAAGATGATACGGTTGGATTAGAGCAATGTTTCTCAACTCCGGTCCTCAGGACCCACTAATGGGCCAGGTTTGCAGGATATCTAAAGCGCAGCACAGGTGATATGATTTGCTGCTCAGTGATAGAAGGATTCAGTCTGGTAAACCTTAAAACCTGACCTGTTAGTGGGTCCTGAGGTTTGGAGTTGATAACCACTGGATTAGAGGACCCCGTTCTTGCAATTTTCTGGGAATTGTCGATGTGGAGTCATGACGTAGGGAGGTGCTTGGCCGGTGGTGGTTTATGACATATAGAGCAGCTTGAAGTGGCATAAATTGGTAGTTCTAGATTATGTCATTTGACTGGTTTCTCAGAATAGATGTGTGTTTTAGGGAGCATTTAAAGGAGTGAATATTAGGGTATAGTCTGATGGGCTGAATCCTGAAGTCAGGCATGAGAGGAGGTGATAACAGAAGTGAGTTTAAGTAGGTAAAAGGAAAATCAGAATGGATCGGATACTTAATACTAATACCTTTGATAACATAATCACTTTGTATAATTCTTTTACCTTATTAGGTTTTTATGAAAGCTTATCTGTGTATGTATACTAGTGTGTCTATCTACTAAACATGAGTAAATTGTAATTATTGCAACTTGTGTAAAATTAGGTTTAGTAGTGCTATGTTTTAGTATCGGCCAGTTTCTAAAATGTTAACCAATGGCAGCAACCAGTAAGACAATTATAGAACTGCTTGCTACTTTATAGTATAATTATAACATGCAGTAAAGGGTACATTAACATATATATTAACATACATTTCATAGTTCTGTATAGTTAATTAATTTCTCCCTATTTTATATATCTTCGTGACCTACAGAGAGTGATGTAACAGTAAGATCTCATATACTGCTGTTCGACTAGCTTTTAATAACCTCATGCTTGTACTGAGGCAATATTCATGCTGTACTTTAATAAGAATTAAAATTGCCTATGAATTTCCCAACTATAGGTTGCCCTGAATGAATGTTCGGCATTCTCTGCCAAAATGTATGAAAGGTCTGAAATGTATCTTATTGATTTTGGTAGAGCGCTCCAGTTATTGTAAAATCTATTCTATAATTAAGCTTTCTCCAGACAATTTTCTATATGTACTGTGTATATTAATGCAACTGAACTATGAGTACATTTATATGTATATTTGAAACATCGAAACTTCGGAGCTTGAGCAGCCCAGAAATGCTAGTTCCAAATGAGGAGTAATCCCAGGAATTTAAGTCAATCATACATATTAAATGAGTAAAACAATTGCTGAGCTAAATAAATATCCCATGGAACATTTCAGTCCTCTAGTGGTCTTTTATCAGGACAAGTATTTCAATAAACAGAAATTACACATCTTAAGGTATTTTAGATAGAAGTGCACATCTTGGAAGATTGAAATACAATGGAATGACTCTCATTTTGTATACATAAAAAATACTTATACATGGTTATTCAGAGAGCGTGAAAAGCAGGAGAATAACTGGAGAATAGAAAATTCTAGGTCAAAATAGCCAAACCAGAAAAATTCTCCCTTTCATCTCACTTTCCAAAATCGGCTATTTTGACCTAGAATTTTTCATTCTCCAGTCATTCTCCTGCTTTTCACGCTCTCTGAATAACCCTGATAGTAAAATTTGCAAAAATTGATAACAATTGATATTACTGGGTAAACTGAGATTCAACAACTTGGTCAATTGGCTGCCATCACACGAACATGATTGTGTGTATTATTAAAAATAGTGATACAGAAAAGCAGACCAACTAAAATCTTGTATTTCAGCCACATATAATAGCTCTGCAAACCTACCCAATGACTTTAATTCATAGTACGCTGATAGGGGCACTTCAAAAACCTTACTTGTAGAATATGTAATGTACTGTCTAAATTGCTTATGTTTTTTTGATGTCTGCTATGTCAACCCTCTCCAAGATTTTGCATGTGACAAATCTATTTTGACTATTCTATAAAGTAGTCTGCTTTATGCCTTTTCTCATGTCGATTTGCCATTGGTCGATCCCTGAGATTGTATGGTCAAATTACATCATACATCATTCACCTTGTTAGTAAAATAGGTCACACAGTTTCCACTTTATTTTCAGGTCCACCATCAGCTCCAAGAGACTTGATTTATATTATTAAGCAATCAACTGTGGTCTTGGAATGGAGTGCTCCCCTGGACACAGGAGGCAGAGGTGACCTTACTTACAATGTCTTCTGTGACCGATGCTCAGTGGCCTTTCAGCAGTGCGAGGCATGTGGCAATAGTGTTGGTTTTGTGCCTCAACAAACCGGATTAGTTGATCGGACTGTAACCATGGTGAATTTATTGCCCCATGCTAACTATTCTATACGTGTGGAGTCTCTGAATGGGGTGTCGGATTTTAGCCTATTCTCCAAGCAGTTTGCGGAAATTAACATCTCAACCAGTAATGCAGGTACTGTACTGAAAGAGAATTTTTAGAAAAGTATTAAAATGCATTTTTCAGGTGTTTTAAGACATGTTTACATGTATGCAAATGAATTCATGTGTTGGATATTGACCGTACCTGACAAGATCGACCAGGGTTTCATTATGAACATAGTCAATCAGACTTTTTGAAGTTTATATGTAGAGAAGATATTCAAAATGCACTTATCCCTTTATCAGCAACAACACTTCCTCAGTGCCAATATCTAATTGAAAGTTTAATGGAGTGACTGTATAAAGAATAACAATTTAGATCTATACCGAATATTGTCCATTAATCTTTTTGGACTACTGCCATACTTTAGACTTTTCTGAAGGGAACACATGGGAATGCAGCTACTTCACTCTTTTTGCAGGACGAAGTTCCCTTTTGGGTCACTCATGTTTGTTTGTTTTTAAAAATGTCAATTACAGGTTTTATTTTAAGTCAAAACAAGCATATGATACATAGGATACTTATCATAACGATTTCTTAAAACCAAGCCTGGCTATGCTTCTATTATCAATATCACTTTTTAGTGTTGTGAGATGAAAATGACTACTAATAGAAAGGAGCATTGTCAGAAATCCTGGTGAGTGCCCAAACTTCTTTATTTAGACCTTTAAATAAAGAGGTTCCCACCTGCTAACCTTATGCATCAAGTTCTTCGGTGTGAGGTTAAACCATTTACATTTGTACATGTAGTAGTCCACCTCGGTATATGTGTTTATGCATTTAAACTCTATGAATGTTTGCTTTTTCGTTTGCCTGGGAGCTGAAGAATAATTCTTAATAAAATATGCAAGAGATGGGAAATGGATCTGATCATCTGCATTCATTTCTGTGCTCATGTTAACATCCAGATGACACTCAGGGTGGATTTTTGGATGCATATATGCACTGTATCATGCATTTAATTTTCCACTGAACACAAAGATTAATTCTGTAAACCAAATAAATAATATCACAAGACATGAATGTTAAGCAGCAAGCAATACTTTTTCCAGAACGTAATTTTCAGATGTAATTTTTTTCCCCAGTAGTTTATCTTTTCATATATGCAAAACTAAGATAACTCCTCTTTTGTGTTTAGCACCAATGTGCTAGCCAAGCTCCAGTGTCAGAAATGGATTGACAAATATTTCCAACGTTAGTAAAATCATTCAATGATCAACCAATTGACTTTTTGCAGAGGAAATAAGATATAAAATTATAATCAGATATTCCCTGTCAGTCAGTATAATTCACTTGTGAATGAGTGTACCCTATCATGTGCATTGCCACATAGATCCGCTCTCTGTCTTGGCATGCTTTAACATGCAGACCAATTCATTGCAATTTGACTGATTCTCTATCTCTTGCACATAACAGCAATCAGGCCTCATTTTATCCATCTAGATCTACTCTCAATCCGTAGCAAATGTTAGCATATTGACCAAACTCTCTGCATGTAGGCCAAATATCTTCCCCTAGCATATGCTTATAAATGAACCTACTCTCTACTCGTAGACTGACTCTACGACTAAAACATAAAAACATATATTCCTACACAGAGTAATGAGTGACTCTTTGCACATGCTATCATATAGGCCCACTTTCTGCCTGTAGAGAAAAATATCCTCCCTAGCACATTCTTACAAATAAATCAACTCTTTTTTATACAGGGCACCCATAGGTCTTGGCCATTAGGAGAAAAGCATACACTCTTATAATACATATATAATATAAATAATGTTATGGGTCCAGGCGTCCGAGACATACTGTAGAACACACATAAATACATATTTGACACACAGCCTTACTCTCTACTCTTAAAACGTTTTCCCATACTCTCCTCATAGATGTGCTTTTGAACAGACCCAATCAACAGAAACATGCACTTTCTACCACCATCAAACACTAATTAATTTGAAAAGAGTTAATATTCAGTAGAAATCCAATCAAAGGTTTTCATTTCTGTGAGCATGAAGGACTGCAATCAATTACTGTGTCACCACCTACCCGACACGGGATGTGTCCCTCATGCTGGATCGCTGCTAGGCCGCCAAGCATCTGCATCCTTTGACGGCCTCAAGGACCACAGGTGCTCTGGGTCAGCTTGTGGAGTTGTGTAGTGCGGAGCCGTGCTTCACTGTCTCGGCATGGCAGGCCTCTGCGTCCTCCAGCGGAGCAGGTTGTCATCAGGAGGGACATGGCCTGCATTCCTGGGTGCACGAGAGAGGTGGATCACATGCTACGCCTCTCCATTGGTCTGTGGAGGTGCCGGGAAGGCTGTGGACCTCCCCTATGGAAGGAACAGAGACAGATTCTTTCATAAAAACATACAGTCCAGTTAGGATGGTGCTTAGTTGTCTTTCTACCTGCGCCCAGTGCACATCTCCTCTTTCCCTCTTATGTTACCGACCTTTAGCTTAAACATCGATTATCCTGCCTACCCTGACCCTTTGGAAAGACCCTGACTTTGCTTTTGGACACCCCTTTTGTTCTATGCATACTCTCACCTTGTCGTTGTATCCCGAAGATACTGCATCCTGCCTTCCAACTTTTCATGACATACTGCAAATTATCATATATACTGATTCTGATAAATACGTAGGGATGTTTCAATCCTGGGCAAGACTTCAAGCTAGATATAATTATCACCAGACCTGTTAAAAACTTTCCAGAGCCATTGGAGTCTATGACACTGGTAAGTTTACTTCAGCTCTGGTTACGCTTACGCCAGGCTTCAAATCTGGCTCAGGATTGGCACATCCCAGTGTATTTGTTAGGATAAACCAGTATGTATGACAAGTTGAAGTGTTAGGTTTTGGTTCTACAAAAAGAGAAGACGCTTGAGATTATTTCTAATTTTGAGATTTACACTTTACAAAGAATCAATGTATGATGGTTGTACAGTTTAGTGATCAGTAACATACATAAACACACTAATTGCTGCCAAGATATGAGAACAGGTACAGGACCACTGTAGGATATAGATGCATACATACAGTTCACCAGTCCATCAACAAATGCCCATTAACTTATAGATATGCAGAGATTCACTAAATTTCACCTGGAGAGGTTGAAAGATAAGAGACAGGCACACTGGTCATATATGAAGTAGATATATACATAGATATATAAATAGAATATATAAATAGATAGGTATATATGTTGTGTTGGAGAGAAAAAGAACACAAATGCGAACGCATCAGTGTATCTCAGATAATTATATGAGATGGTGTTGAGAGCTTGTCTGAAGAAGAGCTTTGATTGAATGCTTTGCCTTGATTGATTTTGTAATTAACGTTTATAGTCACAATCAGTTTAGATAAGCCCATTAAAAGTAGTAAATTAATACCTTCTTTATTATCTTGGTCAATAGCCTCCGTCTGCCTAATCTTTCTTGATTACTATTATTATTGTCATAACATTAAATGTAATTAAATCCTTGAAATAGCCAGCTTTAGAGCACCATATACCTACTGCTTTTGAGAAAGAGCTATAATGAGCCTTACTTGAATTATAGATAGTGATAAGCCTGCCTATGGCTGATTTTACATAGACATAGCAATCTGTGCTTCACAAAATGCTAACACCTTTTGGTTGTCGGAATTCAACGGCTCATGTATGCAAAAAATATACTTCATTTAAATATTGGCTTCTGAACTCATTTTTTGTGTCAGATATATTAGGATACTATGTTGTACCTTTGCAGGAAAAATACCTTGGGAAAATGTGTGAGTGGTACTCCAAATATTTATAGGGTAAGATTATCATGCAATTTTTGTTAAGAAAGAATTCTAAGAGATTAATACTATGTGTAATAAATGGTGTGCTTTAAGAGGATCAAGGGTAGATGGATACCACTGTTTTGCTCCCATCACTGAAGAGCAATATATGAAAGTGTAAAACGTAAATCAACATAGAATAACTGGTAAAAATCATCTGTAACCTATTAATACATAAAATAAAATGCCAGTATCACATAGTCTGGATATTTAATGTTCTTTATAGATCTATGTTCATTTAATTTATCTGGCGTATGTCATCCTTTCAGTATAATAATAATTCGACCTAATGTGAAATACAGCAAGATATCACTACCTAGTGTCCAGACATTTTCTTCCTAATAATATTTTATTTTTGTAAATGATAATCGAATGAATTTGGAATTAAAAATGCACCAATTTAGGTGATCTCAGTATTAACATCTGTACCTATACGTTTCCTTTTGGCCTACAGTTAATTGTAGCTGTGCATCTCATGTTTCGAATAGATGTTATACTGATATTTCTGTAACAGAAATCACTTGGTAGAGAAGGGGTTAAACGAAGAGAATTAGAAAATAACCTTACAGCTATTCATAAAGTGCCGGTGTTTGCCTTAATTTCAAACAACGGCAAAAATCGCTGTTGTTGCAATGGCTACACACGTTGGCGTTTCAAAAAGATCACTGCGTGCAACATGGGTAATAAAATTCAATGGATAAGTCTTTATTAAAAAATTGCAGCAGAAAAATACGACGTTTCGGTCCTACGACGAAAACATTGCATTTTTCTGCTGCACTTCTTTATGACCCATGTTGCACCCCGTGATCTTTTTGTAGCTGTTTTGAGGCTGGGTGGACCTCATCAGCGTGGCACCGGGTCCTTCCACTGGCCAGGACAAGGCTCTCCCTGATCAGGTACGCAACACATTCATTGCTTGTGTGCTTTGGCATTTCAAAGAGAGAAATTTGAAATTCAATGAAGCTTCTCCTACCATGGTTTGAATTTCCCTTATGTGAAGTGCCCAAATTTCATTGCAGTTGCAAACTTTTTTGTCATTGTTTGCAACTATGGCAAACACTGAATTTTTTGAGTAACACCTTATATGTGTGAGATGGATTGTTCACAGTAAACATTCAGGGCTTAGTATGGTGTGTACTACAGGAAATGTAATTCTCTTGTTTGATGGACACTTTCTTGGGTGTAGTTACAGTAAAACCTTTGAATCCAGTTCTCAAAACCACTAATTAGATTGAGATTTGGGGCGGCAGAGCAGGGTCCCTTACACAATTAACCAAACAATTGGGCACCAGTCCCAGTGTGAGCGCACAATCCCAATCACAGTGGTGTCTTTATAACACGCTAATATTTCAGGGAATCACTTATCTGATGTCAGATTCCCTGAAATATTAGTGTGTTATAAAGACACCACTGTGATTGGGATTGTGCGCTCATATACTGGGACTGGTGCCCAATTGTTTGGTTTATTATTACGTGTGTAGGGTGCACATGGTTGTTGGAGCAGCACAAAGGTATAGAATACTGCGTGTTTACTTGAAAGCGCCATTTACTTCTGGCCTTAACTGGCTGGTTTTATATTCCTTACACTATTACCATTTTAGAGAGCTGAAGTTGTTGTCATACGTCTTAGAATGCCCCTTTTAATTGTTGGTTGTATTTTGCCGTGTCAAAACAGCTAATACTAGTAATAGTATATATTTTTTTAAATAATATTTTCTGATAATTTCTTGCTCTTCAATTATATTTATTTTGAGAGATACTGGATATAGCATCTGTACTAGAATTGTGATCTGCTTGCCATCTTTGGTTTCCACCAGCTTTGTGTGATGCTGTTCTATGAATCAACATCTCTGAAATGGTGTGGATTGCAAAATGTGTGAAATATATATTTTTTAAATAAATAAGATACTTAAATTAGAAAACTTAATTAAGTGTAATTTGTAACACAATTAACAAGACGTGTGTCATCTGTGCATTTGAAATGCAAAAGCATGAGGATACACTCCCTTTGGAAAAATAATCCCTGATGGAGCGCAATGCACGGAGAGGCAATCGGAGACGAGAATGCCTCGTTTGTTCTATATTTGATCGCAACAGATGGAAGTTGCTTGGAAAACAGGATAACATCTGATGATGCAGATGCAGTCGAATTTCTTTAAGACAACAATTTGATAAGTTCAGATCAGCTAATTTGAAGGATATACTGGTTTAATGGGTTTGTTGATGCTTCCATTGAGGCCTTTTCAAATGTTACGTCCTATACGGCTTGTAAATACAAACACAGACATTTTACTCACTGAAAAAGAGTGTATATTTAATTGTAATTGGATTTCTGGATATTACAACAAACAGAATGGCAGACTGCAATTGAATGAATAAATAAATACATAAAATTCTTTCACACAGGGTTTTTAATGTCTTCACATTACACAATCCTAGGGATGCACCGAAATGAAAATTTGGGACCGAAACCGATTCCGAAAATGCACGATGAGCTTGGCCGAAAACCGAAACTGATACCGAAAATGACTTTCTATATATGACTATATATACACATACTGTGTGATATATATATATAAGTGATGCTCAGAAATGAAAATTTTGGAACGAAGCCGGAAATGACTTTTTTCCCCTACAATTTATTTTAAGATGTTTTTTGTATAAATGTATTAATACTAGACTTTATTAAATTAATATCATGAATTTAAATTAATCAACATTAAAACGTTTAAGATATTTTTGTCCTATTTTGGTGGAGTTATTATCTAGTGCATACATTCATGTGTAAAATGTTTGGACACACACACACATTTTATAGTTGCAGAAGACATTTACATATCCCAACAATTCAGAGAACTCTGCAACTATAAAGTTTATTATATGTTGTGTGGAGGCTTTTAATCAATTTTCTTTGCCCTCCAACACAACTTAAAAAAGTAGATATAGATCTATCATCCATAATGGCTCAGATGGAGCCTAAACATTAGTCTGTTTCTCTTAATCTATTATTTTTTTAAAGTGCAGAAAACCCAAAGCATTATAAATGTGCCTTTAAGATGCAAAGGAAAAGACAAACATTGAATGTGTATACGTTCCATTAACTTTTTGGAGGCATGGATGTAAGCTCCCACATTAACCCCCCTTCTTGTCCTCGGAGCAGACACCTATGGCAGGAGGTGAGTGATAAATCACTTGTTCCTTGTCACTGAGAGGCCAGTGGTTACTGCTTGCCCTGATGGTGTGTATCATGCAGTTAACCCTTTGTGTGCAGAAATAAATATGTGTAGCAGCTCCTGCCTCTCTCCAATTACAATTATCTCCAGCTAAGCAGCATTGAAAGAGTGCTCGCTCAGTGTCAGCTGGGATCATTAATTTTCGGCTGACTTTTTCAGCTGGTGTTTTGCTTTCGGGCCGAAACCGATAACCCCATTATCGGCAGAATCTATCGGTGGCCGAAATTTCGGTGCATCCCTGCTTATAACATAATAGACATGTGCAGTACCAACCACCTCTCATGGTCCCATCAACATATTGCTAGTGTGTTAGTTAGAATGACCTTTACACCTGGTGCAGGTGAAACACAGGCTATGATTCTTAAAGGAACACTACCACTAACATAAGCTGTAACTAAATTACTTGTGAATTACAAAAAAATACACATGTTATAAAACTCATTCTTTGGTAACTGAGATGGTGATACTAGTGCCAAAATAGTGGTGTCTTTTACCTATGTCAAAGTGGGTTGCAGCTATAATTTAGGAGTCAAGCAATACAACCCTCTATCTATTGCTAGTAATACAGATACAACATATAACATATAACATAAGTCACTCCAATAAGTACAGCCCAAAGTGAAAGAAAACACAATTTTACACAGACATGTCTTAAAACCACCACATGGAAAATCTCACAAATAAATATTAATAGAAATACTTATATTGGAAGAGTCTGCTCTCAGTATCCCTTGTTGGTCTCAAACCATACAAAGGGGAACAAACAAACAGAATACATAGTGCAATATAGAAACATAGAAAAATGTCGGCAGATAAGAACCTTTCGGCCCATCTAGTCTGCCCAATTACATGGATACTTTACCTGGATTTATCTTTTGTTTAGGATAGCCTTATGCCTATCCCATGCTTGCTTAAATTCAATTACTGTTTTGGCCTCTACCACTTCAACTGGAAGACTGTTCCATGTATCCACCACCCTCTCAGTAAAATAATGCTTCCTGATGTTACTTTTAAACCTTTTCCCCTCTAATAAAACTTTGAGCATTTTGCTCTAACGCTCCTACACTCAGCCATCCTAGTATTATGTCTGTGACATTAGATAATTGTTCTGATACCATTGTATTCATGTTTGTATCTTGATTTGTATCTTTGTATATACCCTATACTTGAGCCTAATTGTCTTGTTTATATTTTCTATAATTCTGTCAATCCAGTGATATTGTGGTTATCATCACTATATAAATTCCCAATATAAGAATTTAAATAAATTTTTATTTGTGATTTTCAATGTGGTGATTTTAAGCCATGTCTGTAGAAAATTGTGTTTTCTTACACTTTAACCCTTTCGCTGCTGAGGCATTTCACGCCTATGTGCTGAGCTAATTTTTACCGGTTTCGCTCATCATGTTTAACCGCGTTTTGAAGCCTTATTTTATAATATAACCCAGACATATTACATAGCGCTCTTTCCGGCAGACTCAGCAGATTCATAATATATCATTATTACAGTTGTGTTCAAAATTATTCAACCCCCAATGCTGTAAAGGGTTTTAGGGAATTTAGTGTACATTTGTAATTGTATTCAGAATGAAATCCTACAAGGACTTTTTAAAGAACCATATGCAACTAAAATGACAATCAGGTATTGAAAACACCTGTGGATGTCACGGAGCAGCAATAAAGCATAATAAGCACCAATTAGGCAGCTTTAAAATGATTGTGATACTCAGCTCCTTCTAGACATTTACTGGTGTGGTTACAAACATGGTGAAGTCAAGAGAATGGTCCAGGAAGACAAGATAAGAGGTGATTACTCTTCACAGGAAGGGCAATGGCTATAAGAAGATTGCAAAGATGTTAAACATACCAAGAGAGACCATAGGAAGCATCATTCGCAAATTCAAGGCAAAGGGCACTGTTGAAACGCTACCTGGTTGTGGCAGAAAGAAGATGCTGACTTCGACTGCTGTGCGCTACCTGAAGCGTAGAGTGGAGAAAAGTCCCCGTGTGACTGCTGAGGAACTGAGAAAAGATTTGTCAGATGTGGGTACTGAAGTTTCAGCTCAGACAATACGGCGCACACTGTGTAATGAAGGCCTCCATGCCAGAACTCCCAGGCGCACCCCCTTGCTGTCTCCAAAGAATAAGAAGAGTCGACTGCAGTATGCCAAAAGTCATGTGGACAAACCACAGAAGTTTTGGGATAGTGTTCTGTGGGCTGATGAAACAAAATTAGAACTGTTTGGGGCCATGGAGCAACGCTATGTTTGGAGGAGGAAGAACAAGGCCTATGAAGAAAAGAACACCTTGCCTACTGTGAAGCATGGCGGGGGGTCAATCATGCTTTGGGGCTGTTTTGCTTCTGCAGGTACAGGGAAGCTTCAGCATGTGCAAGGTACCATGAATTCTCTTCAGTACCAGGAGATATTGGATGACAATGTGATGCAGTCCGTCACAAACCTGAGGCTTGGGAAACGTTGGACCTTTCAACAGGACAATGATACCAAGCATACCTCCAAGTCCACTTGAGCATGGTTGCAGATTAAAGGCTGGAACATTTTGGAGTGGCCATCGCAGTCACCTGACTTAAATCCGATTGATAAACTCTTGTGGGACTTAAAGAAAGCAGTTGCAGTGCGCAAGCCTAAGAATGTGACTGAACTGTAGGCTTTGCCCATGACGAATGGGCGAAGATACCCGTAGATCGCTGCAAGACACTTGTGTCAAGCTATGCTTCACGTTTAAAAGCTGTTATAACTGTAAAAGGATGTTGTACTAAGTACTAAGATTGAATGTCACTTGGGGGTTGAATAAAACTGATAATGATGTGAGCAGAGAAAAGACATTTGTGGTTATTTCATTATAAATGTTATGTTATATTTGTCTGACCTATACGTGCCTCTTTGATTTAATTGTAAGCAAGATGATTGAATGATCAAAATCAATGTCAAACTGGCCAAAACACTCAATTTCAGTGGGGGTTTAATAATTTTGAACACAATTGTATATGTATATGTCATGTCCTGTCTGTATATTATAACAAAAAATGCAATAACATTTTAATTTTCAAAAAATTACAATGTGTAAAGTGTTTTTTTTCACATTTTAACATTCAAGCATTTGCGGTTAAATTTTCTATGGGTTGCGCATGTTAAAAAAAATAGAAATGAGGTCTCGTTACATTTTTTTTGGGGGAAAATTACGTGATTTTTAACAAACGCACCCCATACAAAAATCGTTAGTGCAGCATCATTGTTCACATTATAATTGAAATGGGAATAATATTGCTGCATTAACAAAACAAAAACAAAAGAAACTTGTTTATTTTTTTTATAATTTTTTTAAAAATATTTTTTATTTTTATTTTTGATTTATTTTTATTAGCTTTTATGTCATGTTTGGTATCATTGGAAAGGCTATGCTATGGCCAATCCAACAATACCAATCAATAACCCCTAGCTGCTATGGATCGGAAGATAGGGGGTTCATTGGAACCCCCTATCTCCAGCACTGGTGGCAACTAGGGGTTAGCTCCAGGACTGACGTCATCTCACTATGCACGATGACGCCAGTTGTCGGGGAGTTCCCGGAAGCTTTGCCGACATCCAAGATGTCGGCCAGCTCCAGGAGAGGATCACGATTCGGCGCTTTTCGGCGCTGAATCGCGATCCGGCACCCAAGGGGTTAAACCCAGGCACCATTTGGAAGGGCAGGCTGTGCCCTTCCAAACGGTGCCTGACTTTGACCACTGGACCCCGGCGATCGGGAGGGAGAGAGTTCCGAAGGACCTCCCCCTCCCTTTCAGGCACCTGAAATAGATGTCATTGCGCCATCCCGGCCGATTGCTGCCTCCTGTGCTAGGACGCGCTCAACGCGTCCATAGCAGCCAAGTGGTTAAGCTGCACTTATGGGAGTGACGTGTGTTATATTCTGTTTTTTTTTTTCTTTGTTTAAAGTAATTGCATATAAAAAACATAAATAAAGTCAGGTATTTTTTCTCTGGCTTCCATTTTGAGGATTTTTCCCATGATGCAGCAGTTACCAAAATCTTGCAGCTGTGGTAGAGGATAAAACAGTAGTGAAGGCAATGTTTAGACAAAGCTTATGGGGATTTTGCTAGCTAGGTTACCCAATTACCCATTAGGGATGGGCCGAACACCCCCGTGTTCGGTTCGCATTTGAACTCGAACAATTTAAAAAGTTCGACTTCGAACGCGAACACAATTCGAACTCTATGCAAGTCAATGGGACTCGAACATTCGATTTTTAGAGTGCCCTCCAAGAGGGCATATATGCAGGATATTGGCCATAAAAGGTGTATGGGGGTCCGGGTAGTGCCCTGGGGGACAGGAAACGAGGACAAAAAGTTTTAAAAAAACATTTTTAAAGGAACAGTGATTTTTCCATGACATAAAGGTTAAGAATAAAATTGAAAAATTCCTTCAAATATTGTGCCTAGAAGGCCCCCATAACCTGCCCGTGAAGTGACGGATTTGTAGGATGTATAGAAACATTTAAAAAGAAAAAAAAGACATTTCAAATGACGGTAAATTGTTTTCCTTTAATCAATTCATAAACAACTGCTTGGGGCGGCAGCCTGTATGAAAAGAGGAGACGTTTTAGGACACACAGAACAAGTTTAGTGATTTTTTTGGGCTAAATTATGGTGAAACTTATGCAGACTTTGCATGAAAGTAACAACAGGTGCATTAAAATTGGACCTTTGGTGCCAGCTAGTGCCTTCACACCGTAACCCCTCTGAGGTATGGTGGAAGAATGCAGTGGTGGTGGACCCTGCAGTCAAATATTACAATGATATATATCTGGTACATGCGTCAGTGCATCCAAATATTGGGCCTTTGGTGGCAGCTAGTGCCTTCACACCGTAACCCCTCTGAGGTATTGTGGAAGAGTGCAGGGGTGGACCCTGCGGTCAAATATTAAAATGAAATGAATCTGGTACACGCGTCAGTGGCAGTGCACCCAAATATTGGGCCTTTGGTGCCAGCTAGTGCCTTCACAAAGTAACCCCTCTGAGGTACTGTTGAAGAGTGCAGTGGTGGAGGTTTTGGGAATGCAGAAGAGATCCCCTATCTATTCAGTTACATCAGCATCAGGGGAGTGATAGCTGCTGATCCAGGACTGATTCATTTTTATAAATGTCAGCCGGTCTACAGAGTCGGTGGACAGACGCACTCTTTTGTCTGTGACGAAACCTCCAGCGGCACTGAACGTCCTTTCAGAAAGCATGCTGGATGAAGGGCAACCTAGTAGCTGCATAGCATATTGGCTAAGTTCTGGCCAGTGATCCAATCTCAACACCCAGTAAGCCAGTGGATCATCTGCTGTAAAGGTATCCAGGTCTGCCCTTGCCCCTAGGTAGTCCTGCACCATACGGTGAAGACGCTGGCAATGGGTGCCTACATTTGACGTCCCTGGGCGTCATGGACTAAAAAAATTGCAAAAGGCATCAGTCAAGCGGCCCCCTTCACCGCTCTTCCTCTGATAAACCGCAGCCTCAGAAGCACCTGTGTCATCACTTGGTAACCTACCAGTGCCTGGAAAGGTGTTACACAAGTGTCGCTTTAGAGTGTCCTCAAGTTCTTTCATCCTGTCTTACCTCTGTGAGGGCAGGATGAGCTCTGCAACCTTACCCTTGTATCGTGGATCAAGAAGGGTTGCCAATCAGTAATGATCCCTCTCCTTGATAGCACGAACCCTGGGGTCCTTTAGCAGGCTTTGCAGGATAAGGGAGCCCATGGTTGGAGGTGGCATTAGCTTCCGAGTGTTCCTGGTCGCTGAGGATGACCATATCTTGCACTACCTCCTCGAAGCCACGTACTAGTCCTTGGGTTTCTGGGGACACAAACCCTCGCATGAGGAATCCCCACCTTCAATGCCCCCACAACTTAAATATTCCTCCTCCTCCTCATCCTCCTCCTGTCTGATCTGAGGACCCGCAGGAATGCTGTCTGCGTAAAGACTGGGGCCTTGAGAGCTAGGGAAGTCCTCCTCTTCCTCCCGCTGCTTAGCGCCACATCTATAATTCTCCACAGAGTGCACTCCAGCAGGAACACTAAAGGAATTGTGTCACTGATGCATGCACTGTCCCTGCTCACCATCCTCATTGCCTCCTCAAATGGTGACATTACAGTGCATGAATCCTTGATCATCAGCCACTGCGGGGGGGGAACAAGTTGACCTGAACCTGTCCTTCTGCCATACTTACACAGGTACTCATTGATGGCCCTCTGCTGCTTGTGCAGACGCTGCAGCATTGCCAATGTCGAGTTCCCCCTGGTGGGCATATCCCAGATCAGACGGTTTGTGGGAAGGTGGAATTCGCTTTGAATTTCTGCCAGGCGAACACTTGCTGGGAATGACCGTCTGAAGTGGCTGCAGACTTTTCTGGTCTGGCTGAGAAGCTCTGCCAGCCCTGGGTACCTGGATAGGAAACGCTGTACCACCAGATTTAGGACATGTGCTAGGCATGGTCCAGTCAGTAGCTCACCTGCCTTAATGGCTACACTCCATGTTCCAAGCCCCCACGATGGCCCAAGAGGGGACCAACCGTTACAAGTATGTTAAGTAGAATCATGATTAGGTAAAATATGAGGTAGACATTGTGTCTATGATAACCAAAATACAGTTGTGACTTAATGATGCTGTTAAAATGCTTATATATATATCTATATATACACTCATTGCAGTAACAGCTAGTATAGTGTTAAACGGTCAACAATCTGGAAACATAGGACTGTGGATAGATGAAACAGCAGGTGAAATAAAAATCATGTAATGTACATGATGAAAGTCATAATTATAGAGGAAAACAGGAAATGAAAATGCAGTGCCGATGTATCAGAGGAATTTTTAGAGGAATTTTCAAACAATATATAAAGCCTAATACTCTTAATGCAGAGCTCATAAGTTTTCATACACACATTAATATCCATTGCATAAGTACACAGCAAATGCATGATTAATTGTAAAGTCAGTTCCATATTATGCACAAACAACACATTGGGCTTGCTGAATAGCTCTTTCTTTCCTTCAGAAAATCATTGTGTGTCCAGTGCGCAGTTTTGTTTGGTTCCAGATTTCCTAGTAACGATGAAGCATTAAACAATTCCATAACCGTATCCAAACATTTAACATAATTGTTTGATGCTTTCAATATTGTATGCTATAATATTGTTCTGCGTTCATAATGCTTTTGACTTCAGTTAAATTCTGAAACCTCTAATTCTCATATCTAGGGCATTCATATCACACATAATTCCCTTCTACACAATTGATATAAAAAAGTATAGAAATTTTGATAATTCTAAAAAATATATACTTTTTATTTGGAAATTTTCTATTTGTTATGTATTGACTTAACAAGACACTGAGAGTATTTCAGCAAGACAAGTCTGAAATAGGGTAGCTAAAGAGCCCTGCTAAAATGTGCTTTTAAGGGGACATTCTACACAGTGTTATCACTCACAGGGTTATTTAAAGACAGCCAATCCGGCCCCGAAATGGCACTAAACAATGAATTTCCCTGTACGGTGCCATATCCTGGCCATTTTGATATTCAGAAAGCAGGCAAACTGCCTGCAAATACGTGGCCTGATCAATGGCAGTGAAATCCCCCATAGAAAAGCAATGGTTAATCTATTCAGAAAACACTGAACAGCAGTGAAAGACCCTGATGTTCCGTTGTTTCATTTGGCAGGTTTATTCAGACGAATCCCATAGGTTTCAATGTTAAAAATAATCCAGTTTTTATTCAATATGTAATAAACCCAATGTTCTTTTAATTCTTTTAATCTGCAGCAAAAAGTCTCATTATTTATACATTTTTTAGGATCTTTTAGGCATTTTTCAGGATTTTGTGGGCAAAGTTTTTCTCCGTTTTTATATTTTAAATAGCGGTTTTCCTTTTTTCTGCAACAGACCTGTTTACTATTATTCATAGGACCTTATATGTTAATTCCAGACATTTTCTTCCAGTTGTTTATTTGCAAACAGCGTTTAAATTTTTACACTTTCAATCATTTATTTATTTTTTTAACCCGTTCGTCAGCTTGTCGGCTTTTTCCGACGGCTGGTTGGCTCTGTGTTCGGCGGCTTTCCGGGCGTGTTTTTTGCAGCGGTTCGAGTGATCTGATACTTCGGATCGTATTGGATGCATTTTTTCCAGCGTATTTATGGTGGAATTTCAGCAGATTTTCGGTGGGTGTTCAGCGATTTTGTGGTGGTTTTGTGGCAGATTTTTGGGTCCATTCCCTGCACTCACTGAATTCACCGCAGGGTCTGAAAATTTTATTCCCCGAAGTGCAGGGAACGAGAGAGCACCAATATGTCGGCAACATTTTGGTGCTCTCTGAATAACCCCTACAATCTCATCGGAGTGGTCACAGTGCTTTGAGCTCCCTCTCCCACCTCTGAGGGGAGGCGCTGAGAGTTAATTTCAGTGCCGTCTGTAATATTGACTGGACCATGGACAGACATTTTCTTACCACCTCCTCCATGCAATTTTACTCTCCACCTCAACATCCCAAAACCCCCCACAAAATAACAATATATCTTTTTTGTTTATTTGGTTTTTTTTTTTACAGTTTACATGGTCATGTTTGGTATCATTGGAAAGGCCAGACTGTGACCTGTTCAATGACACCTCATTTGATATTGTGGGGTGTAAAGATTGGAGTTACAGGTGTCCATGGACCCTGATCTTCTTACAGTGGTGTGCTGGTTTGTGTTTTCGATGGACAAATGCATAATAATGCATTGATCCATTATCTCCACATTTGCTCCGGTCATTGGAAATGAGAAGGTGAGTTAGTGCAGTTGCAATGCTTGCTTTGTAAGTAAAAGTACTTAATGCCACTACCTCGTTACGTGACCATGTTTGGTATTGATGGAAAGGCCAGGCTCTGTCCTGTCTAATGACACCTCACTTGACCTTGTGCAGTGTAAATATCAGAGACACTGGGTTCCAAAGTCTCTGGCCTTTCCAACAATGCCTCACCTGACCCTCTAGCTCAGTGTTTCCCAAACCTGTCCTCGGGACCCTCAACCAGGCCAGATTTTGCAGATCACCTTGGAGGAAAGCAGACTGAATCCAGGAATCACTGAGCAGCAAATTATATCACCTGTGCTGTACTTCAGATATCTGTCAAACCTGGCCTGTCAGTGTGTCCTGAGGACAGGTTTGGGAAACACTGCTCTAGCTGCTATGATTCCAGAAAAACGTGGGTCCAAATACCCCTGTATCTCTTCCATAGGGAATTCCCTGCCCCAAGGGAGGGGGGAATCTCATTCCTGACATCATCGTGTCCATGAGCGGTGACATCTGGGGCAGGAGAAGTCCATAGCATAGCTTGCCTTGCAGCGTGAAATGGTTAATGCCTTATGAAAGGTTTATTCAATTCCAGATAAAGGAACACTTGAAATGAGCTATAGCAGTGGTGACGAACTTTAGCACCCCAGATGTTTCAGAACTACATAAACTGTGATCCTTATTCACTCATAAGGCTGGCTGAGTATCATAGGTGATGTTGTTTAGAAACATCCGGGGTGCAGAGGTTCGCCATCAATGGGCTATATAATAAAGCATAACATGACACACTACAGAAAATTTAGTGCTGGTGCTTGTATAAATATTTTAACACCAGTTTACAATATTCATACTGAATAGTTCATGTAAGCAATTAGTTGCTTCGATCTTTGAGGAGGTTTGTGCCATACAGGGGACATGCCACCAGCAGATTATCACTGCCATTAAGCCATAGCCAATGGCGCAAAAGTGTCATGTTTAACATTGGTTAGATTTTATCAGGAAATGAAATAAAATGCTCTGAGGCACTACAACTATGCTATCATTCATCACCTTCTTCTCTGTATAGCCACACAATTGCTAGTTTAGTAATGGTAATCTATGTCACGCTCCTTTGAGGGAATACTCTGGATTCATTTTTCAGGTCTGTTGCATATGTACAGAACAGCTTTAGGCTGTACATTTGAAAGAAACCAATATTTCACAAAGTCTCCATGCACTTAGAGTCACAAAATCACCAGCCATATGTATACGTATATATTAGTGTCATCATCAAATTCCACTGTGGTGCAATGACTTTCAGACAAGGTTACACTCATGTCCGTGTTAGTGATACTGTGACAACTAAATTTGCAACTTAATCAGCATTTAGTATTTCTGCTATTTTCCCTGTCAAATTAGAACAGCTGGAACAACTCCAGTAGAAATATTCCACAATATACATTGATCTATCAGAATAGTAACAGGGTTTTTCAGAAAGAGTTGATCTGGCCCCGAAATAGTGCCAAACAGTAAATTTCCATGTATTCCATGTACTTTTGTGGCCATTCGGCTATTCAGAAAGCAGGTAGTTTGCCAAATTTTGACGAATTGCCAGCAAAATAAGGTGCCTGTTCGGTGGCAGTGAAATCCCCATAGAGAAGCGGTGGTTAATCTATTCACAAAACACCGAACAGCAGTGAAATGCCCTGATGTTTAGAGGTTTCATTTGACAGGTTTAATCAGGCGAATCCCATGGACTTCAATGTTAAAAATATTTAATATCTATTACTCTTTTAATCTGCAGCAAAAAGTATCTTTATTTAATTTTTATGATATTTTAGGCATTTTTCATGATTTTTTTGCCAAAATATTTTTTAGGATTTTTTTCAAATAGCTTTTTTTTAATTTAACAAACCTTTTTATTATTATTCATAGGACCTTATATGTTAATTCCAGATAGTTTTGTCCAGTAGTTTGTTTGCAAACAGCGGTTCAAATTTGGCTCTTTCAATCGACTTTCTTTTTTTTCTTTTGCCCGTATGCCGGCTTGTCGTCTTTTTCTGCGGCTGGTCAGGGCTGTGTGTGGCGGCTTGTCAGCTGCGGTTAGCGGGTTTGTGGTGTATCGTCGGGTGCATTCGGGATTTTATCAGCAGGTTTGGATTAATATGAAATTTTGGAACGTATCGGCAGCCGTTTCTGCCAATTTTTTTTGGGGGGGAATTTCGGCGATTTTGCAGCTGTTTGGTGGCAGATTTTTGGGTCAGTACCCTGCACTCTGGGGCTCTGTGGTGAATGCAGAATTCACCGCAGGGTCGGGAATTTGATTCGAGAGAGCAATGAAATGTCGGTGACATTTCAGTGCTCTCTGAATAACCTCTTAAGAGAAAAAAATTAACCATTGTGTGCGAATGAGATAGCTCTCATTGTGAGAGTGTATATCATGGGAGAGTCAAGTTAGGGAAATGTACACCAAAGATTTAAATGGAAACATGTGAACATTGACTAAAAATAAAAGCTTTGTTAGGAAGATTTGTCATTCTTTTTTTAAATAAGGTTTAAATTCACTATCATATCTCATTTGTGCAAACTCACTTATAGTTCAGCTATTAACTAAAGGCCAGCACAGCTAATCAGATCTGTTGCTACTACTTAGTATACTGTCAAATTTTTATAACAGTGACAAGTCAGCTTGTCACCAAGTAGAAAATAGCAAATGAGTGTCAATGGTGTATTTCCAACTCGGCTGACACAAGTTGTGAGCTTGAAACATGGAAATTGTATTCATTTAAGCATAAAATTAGAAGAGGCTTCACATACTAAGCTCAGCTGCAACTTGGGTGTGTTTGCTTTGACATTTGATATACATGTACCTGCTACACACTTGGTTATCACTCACTTGTGCAGTGAATTAAACATAGCGTAGGAAGCTGCCTCTGCTGAGTTAGCGCCGATATCCAACAAACAAAGAAAAGTGACCCTTTAGCACTATTTGTCTTTAATAATGCAAGAACTTCAATTTATATAAAGTTGTGTCTAGCCATGTGTATGTAGCATATATGTTGAATGCTAAGGTTTTCATGGTGCTGTTTGTTTAACTATTAGACCTATGTGCAGGCAAAACAATTTGGTTCATAATTTTCGATTCACCTGAATTGGTGTTTTGCTTTTTCTGAATTTTGTTGAACCATTAATTAAGTTTTAGACATGTGCCTAGCCAAAAAGTTTAGTTCAGTTCAGTTTGGAATAATCTGCAATTCTGGCTTTTTAAGACTCGGATTTATTTTGGAATTATAGTTTTGGCCGAATTTAAAATCATCTGAAATTTCGGTAGTTCTGAAATTCCGGATACGCATATACTTATTAGTCATCTCATTGATGGCGGTATGGTGAAAAAGTTTACAATAAATTTAGGGCTAGTATTAGGACTTGGGGTTAAAATTTGCATTTGTTATAGGATTCAGGTTACTTTTAGAGTTAAGAGTATTAGGATTCAGGTTAAGGATTCTATGTGTCTTTGTTTCAAGACTAAGGTTAAGGTTACTAATTGTGTGGTTTTAGTATTAATTTTAGTATTGGAGTTAGAGTTAGTATTAGGGTTGGGGTTAATTTGTCTGCTTGGGTTAGAGTTACTTTTACAGGGTTATTCAAAGAGATCCGAATTGCTTGTGAAAGGTAACCGAACGCTGAAAATCAGCGTTCGGTTACCTTTCCTGGCCATTCGGCTATCCAGAGAGCAGGCAATACGCCAAATCCTAGCGAATTGCCTGCACATACGGTGCCTGTTCGGTGCCTGTTCGAGGGCAGTGAAATCCCCATAGAGAAGCACTGCTTCGGCTATTCAGAGAACACAAACCAGCAATGAAAGGTTCCCCTAATGCCCAGCCATTCGGTGGTTTAATTCGGCAAGTTTATTCAGGAGAATCCCATAGACTTCAATGTTAAAAATATTCCCGTTTTAATTCAATATCTAATAAACCGTTCATTATAAAATTCTGCAGCAAAAAGTCTCTTTATTTATAGATTTTTTAGGATACTTTAAGCATTTTTCAGAATTTTTTTTTTTTTTAAAAGTCCGATTTTATTTTTTATTTTTTTTCAGTTTACTTATTTTTTTTGTAACAGCCCTCTTTATTATCATTCCCTGGACCTCCTGTGAAAATTTCAGATATTTTTGCTCAGTAGTTTCTTTGCAAACAGCTTTTTACTTTCACAGATTCATACAAATGGTTTTGCTAATTTATTCACTGCCTCCTCTACGTCACAGCTGCTTCGGCTCTGTGTGATTCGGCTCCTGTTCGGGTTTTTCGAAGGTTAATCCAGATGTTTTTGCTTGTTTTCAGCGTGCATTCGGTTAGTTTTCATCAGGTTTGCGGCAGCTTTTCCCTGCAATTCGGGGACCCTGTGCTGTTTGCTGAATACACCGCAGGGTCACCGAAATGCAATCGGCAAAAGGAACCGAATTGAAGAGAACGAAAAGTCACCGTACGTGCGGTGACTTTTTGAATCTCTTTGGATAACCCTGTTAGAGTTAGGTATAGTTTTAGAGTTACTCGAATTGGGTTACTATTTCTACATGCTTTAGGACTGGGGTGAGGGTTAGTGTTAGGTTTATTTTCTGATTTTTTTTAGTATTAGGCTGAGGGTTAGAAATACTATTTGTTCATAAAACATATGGTTTTGTACTTTTCAGGATTACGGCTACTTTCAGAGTTAGCATTGTGATTCAGGTTAATGGTCCTATTTCGAGTTGTTTCAGTTTAGGGTTAGGGTTAATATTTATGTTTGTTTTAGGATTAGGTGTAGTATAAAAGACAGGGTTAGAATTAGGTTTACTGTTATAGTTAATATTTTTGCTTGGTTTATGGTTACTTTTAGGGTTAGTATTAGAGTTACTAAGAGGATTAGTATTTCTGCATCTTTTAGGACTATGGTGATAGTGTTTGGTTTAGAGTTAGTATTAGGTTCAGAGTTACTATTTCTGCTTGTTTTAGGATTAGTATGAAGGTTAAAGTTACTATTTCTTCAAAGACATTATATGTGATTTGACATTGCAGTGAGTGCTAGAGATGTGCATTTGTTTCGGAAAAATTCGGAACGGAATCCATTAATTCGTGTTTCGGAAGTACCCGAAATAATGAAACAAAATGGTATCTAACAAATTTAATTCATTATACACAAAATAAAATAAAAGTTTGAATTTATTTTTGTTCCGGAATTCGAATAGATATTAGCTATCGAATCAATATCGATTTGATATATCAAATATCGAATTGATATATCAACTATCGAATTGATCTTAAATTAAAATACATACAATACAAGTAATAAGTCAGCAAACAACTTTATGAAACAAATTAATTTAGTTTCACAAGCACCTGCCCCTGTTAAATTGGCTCAAATACTAAATCTGTGAGACAGCTTAATATTTAACCCTAAATTGTCTTCTAACCGCAAAATTTGATTAAATGGGGTTTATTTAGTGATCCAAATTTGAATTGATATCAACTATCGAATTGATCTTATTTTACAGTATAGTCAGCAAACAACTTTATGAAACAAATTAATTTAGTTTCACTGTTTAATTTGACTCAAATACAAAATCTGTGAGACAGTTTAATAGTTAACCCTAGATTGTCTTTTAACAGCACAATTTGAATAATTGGTTTTTTTTTAGTGATCCAAAATCGAATTGATATCAAATATCGAATTGATATAAATTATCGATTTGATATCTATTATCGAATTTGATATCAACTATCAAATTGATATATGAAATTTGAATCGATACAAAATTTCGAATCGATCCAAAACGAAATACGAAACGAAATTAGTTCCGAAATTCCAAAAAAGGAAATGAAACTAAACTAAACAAATTTTTCAGCCTTGCACATCCCTAGTGAGTGCAATTTTTTCTCAGCCATCTCAATGGAAACAAATTGATCGGAATATATTTGGACCTGTTTGGTACCATTCAATACAGATGCAGTTCAGTTTGGCGATTCGTAAATCCTGATGATTCAAAATTCTGAAATGAATGAATATAAATCTATTTCAACTTTATCTGACCCGAAAAGCACATGTCTAAGTTTGCCCACATTTTGGATTGACTATTTTGTTGCAATAAAATACATTTGTTGCTGATAAGTGAGCTTCTGCATATATAGTTATTTGTTGCCGGACTAATTAATAGCTTAACCTATAGGTACTCTAAACCCCACCCTCCCAATGCTTACCTATCTGGCCATGGTCCCACGGTGGATTGACTTCCTTGAAGTAAGACCTTTGTTTTTAAAGACCATAGTCAGGGGTCAAGTCCTGGGGAATAAAGTGAGGGAACTCACCCAAGAATTCCACAACCCTCATTACCTGAAGAAGAAAAAAAAGGATGTATATATACACACAACCCCCGAGAATCATGTATAACCAGACACAGACCCCCCTGAAATATATATAACCAGGCACAGACCCCCCCCCGAAATATATATATAACCAGGCACAGACCTCCCAGAATTATATATAACTAGGCACAGACCCCAGAATTATATATATCCAGCACAGACCCAAGAATTATAGATCTCCAGCACAGACCCCAGAAATATATGTACAGCAGTCCCCAGAAATATGTGTACCAGCAGACCCCAAAAATATATGTACAGCAGACCCCAGAAATATACTAACTCAGACAGACCTCCTCCTGCGTGTTCCTCCAATCTCCAGCTTGCATCTGCACGCGGACGTCAGCTTCTTCTGATCTAAAGGCTGTAATGCGATCTCATGAGATCTCGGCAGTAGGCTGCGTAACAGCCTTCACAGGGCTGAAAATGGCAGCTGCGCGAGGTAGCAGGCGGGCAGCTCTCGGGGAACACGGGCCTGTCGAGGGGGCTGCTAGCGGAATGCAGTTAAAGCATTCCGCTAGCAGCTCCAACGATGAATTAAATCGGCCCACAGCAGGAACATGCATTCCCGCAACGTTCCCTCTGCGGAAGAAGTGCGGGAACGCCATCCCCACGTGTTCCCCCAGGACTTGAGCCCTGACCCCAGTCATCGCACTGACATCATCACTGGGCATGGTGATGTCAGTTTAAGGTGCGCCCCCGATGCTGCCAGGGGAGAGCCTGAAAGGGAGGGGGTCCTTTCTCCGTCTAGCAAACGTGACGTACAGATGGGGTTACCCAACCAAACTGATAATGGCCCCGGGACGGGACCACCACTGTGATTGCCTCGCCAGAGGAAGGTCGCCATATCCTGGAGGAATGGGGCCTCCAAGTTGCAGAGAACGGGGCTCGAGGCCCACCTCCTTCCAGGCACCTAAATCCCGACTGGCATACCCAGTGAGAGCACAAGGGACTAAGATCCTTTTTGAAGATACACGACGGGTTATCTTTCCAAATATGGGGTGGGCACAGAGTATTTCTTCTTTTTTTTTTCTGTCCCTTTTCCATAAATATTACTTGACTGCGCTCTGTGAGCGTTTAAACACGGAGTTTCACAGGTACACATACCTATCTCTCTGTGTCTAGCTATCTGTATTTCTATATATATATATATATATATATATGTACATAGATGTATATCTATGGCTATCCATATATGCGAAGTATCCATTTTCCACAGCTGCCTGGTGCACAACCTCCTTTGAGTATGTGCAAGAAAGTAATTAAAATGGTTATCTTCTCCCCCCTGGGAGGGATATAACACTTGGCTGCAAAAAGGCAAGGGGAAAAGGCTCAGCCCAGACCTAGCGGCACCCAGGTATACTTGGCCATGCATTTCAAAGAAGCATTCATCCCCTTTGATCACTAGAGATAAACTTTGGGAATCAAGTTAACAACGAAGCACACTGAGTGTGCCCAGGAAGAGGGAAGTCTGGGAAATGTAGTGTACGGGGTAGAAAATAGGGGCTGTCCTCAAGAGGGACAAGGCAGCCTATATATACCTGAGCCAAGCATGGGCTCAGGGCTTGTTTTCTGTGGGGTCACCTAAGAACGTAAGAAGCTCTGCCATTCTTCAAAATCCCCAGCCCCAGGGGTACACCGATGCTCCTGTTAGCTTACTGACGTGAGTAAGGGTCTGTGGTTTTAATTCCTTTCTTTTATTTGCTGTGTACTGTGTAATTATTGATTGATTATATACATTTTTCCAGTAACAAATGCACTGCGATATATAGTTTTTTCTATATCATAATAAATATTCCTTATTACGTTCTGTTTCTGCCTGATATTTGATCCATGCTAACTGAAGAGGCTGGAGTATTGCTTGTTGTTTTAAGCTCGAGTAGCTACGAAATTGTGAGTTGCGGTCGCTGGGAACGGTTGGGTAAGCAAGCGGGGATTGTTGTCTACGCAGTCACTGTCTGGGTCTAGGATAGACAGACAGTGGGGTTGCTTAGCCCTGCATCTCTCGCTGCGATGCGCGTAGTGTCCATGAGGACTGGTGGCAGCGTAACTAATAGAATAGGAAAGTGGGCCCAGGGATTGTGGGAGACGTAGTCACTACCCAATTCAAGAGAAGTCTAGTACTGCGGTACACCCCTGGGGATCACTTCGTGCCTGTTGTGAGAGAAAGTGTGGCCGGGACGGTTAGATAAGTGCGCGCGTGGATTGTGGTCTACGCAGTTATTATCTGGGTCTAGGATGGACAGATAGTGAGCAGCTTAACCCGGCGTCTTTCGTGGCATCGCACGTAGTGGTTGTGACACGGAGTACATTGACCGCTGGCTCGATGGAAGCCATGTTACCCCTGTCTCCCTCTTCGGCTGAAGCGTTCGGGTTCTCACCCCTCCCCCTGCACATGAGGGAGCGGGAGTCCCCGCTGGAGAATTTTATTGCTATTTTGTTGTACATAGTTTGGCCACAAGGTGGCAGTGGTTCATAAGCATGTATGATTACGTCACATTGTGGTTATTGTGGTTATTGTTTTCCTGTATTCTGTCCCCCATCCTCCTCCTTACCCATCCCTGTCAGGATTTCTACTATGCTTGCAAGTTACATTGGAGTTTAGGGCCTGTGGCAGCAAGACCTGGTCACTCACATTACTTCCTATCTGACAATGCCGCCACTACGACGCATCCCCGCCCCGATATGAAATTACTGACGTTTAATGTAAAAGGGTTAAATCTGCCAGTGAAGCGCCACTCACTGTACCCATGATGCGGACGTGGTTTGTCTCCAGGAGACACACTTTCGCCGCCTGTATCATCCCACGCTCCATGTACCTCAATACCAGACCCAGTATCGCTCTACATTTAAATCCAAAATCCCGAGGAGTTTCCTTCCTGATACATAATAGAATATCATTTCAGACGCATCGTGTCCTTAAAGACCCGAGAGGGAGATACATCATTCTTGTATGCACGATCAATTCAGCCCTCTATATACATTAGTTTCGGTTTATGCCCCCAACTTGGCCCAAACCCAATTCTTCGCCCAGGTCCTGCAGAGGGTGACAGATGTCCAGACGGGAACTCTTATAATTTGTGGTGACTTGAACACAAGGCTGGATCCCACTAAGGATCGGTCCTCTCCGAAGGCACCCAAACGGCAGAGCGCCTCGCTCTGTAGATTCCAACAATTGTTACAACAACATAATTTGTATGACGCCTGGCATCTGCTACATAATTTGGAGCATGATTATACGTTCCGGTCCAGAGTACATAACAGTTATACTAGGATTGATTATTTTATAGTGACTGGCGCGACCATCCCTCGCACTGTGGACTGCGTTGTATTGCCACTGACATGGTCAGACCACTGCCCGGTGCTACTGACGGTAGGTGAGGCGTATTCTGCATATACTAAACCGCCATGGCGCCTTCACGATCACCTCATACAGCACGAACCGGCGAAACGAGCCATACACACGGCCCTGACAAATTATTTTCATGAAAATGTGACCCTGGACATCAGCCGCCTCACCGTCTGGCAGGCCCATAAGGCTGTCATCCGGGGATTAGGCATACAATGGTCTGCACAACAAAGGAAGGCATATACCTCCCGCAGACTGGAGACCCTCACTAATTTCCAGGACTTGGATACGCGAAATAAACTACACCCGACTCAGGCCACAGCAGAGCTGATAGACTTGGCGCTCAGATCCCTTAGAGATTTAGAGGCGGACAGCTACTTTCACACCATGACTAGACTCCAAGCCACTCACTATGCCCTCAGGAACAAGCCAGGATGCCTTTTAGCACAAAGGCTCCAGCCCGCCTGTGCCCCACGAAAGATAGCAACCCTACACACCACTGATGGGGTTCTTCACAACCCTCAGGACATCGCCAATGGTTTTGTTTGCTACTACGAATGGCTCTATAATCTCGATGCCGATGACACCCTCCTGCACCCGTCCGTGACCACCATAAATGCATACCTAAATAAGATCAACCTCCTGACCCTCACCAAAACACAGGCTGCGCGCCTATCCTCACCCATAACCCCCGAGGACCTTCCAAGCGCCATAAAAGCCCTGCCTAAAAGAAAAGCGCCGGGTCCTGATGGGTTGCCTGGTCTGTACTCTTCTACTTTTTATCCCTCCTTCTCCCTCACATGCAGGCAGCCTTCCCGGAGGCGAAAGACCACGGTTCCTTCCCAGTGGACATGCTGTGGGCCCACATTATCACATTACCCAAACCTGGGAAGACCCGGATCGCAGCCCCAACCTAAGGCCCATTTCTCTCCTCAACGAAGACATTAAATTGTATAGCAAAATTCTAGCGAATCGACTACAAAATCTCCTACTGACCCTCGTGGGTCAGGATCAGGTTGGGTTCGTCTCCAAGCGCCAAGGTCTGGACAGCACCAAAAAACTCCTTAATCTACTAGAACTGGTGAACCGCTCAAATACTCCCAGCTTGATTCTGTCGTTAGCTGCTGAGAAGGCATTCGACAGGGTCAACTGGCCGTTCTTAACACGAGTTCTTCTGACCCCAGCCCCCTTTTTGCTAGCGGTACAGGCTCTATATGATTCCCCCTCCACCAGGGTACTAACTTGGGGTTTTTATCGAACAAATTTGTTATTACGAATGGTACCAGGCAGGGACGTCCCCTCTCCCTGCTCTTGTACGCTTTGATTCTGGAACCTTTGGCGCAAACCATCCTACAAAACGACTGGATTCGGGGTGTCCCAGTCGGCCCCATGACATACAAACTTAATCTGTATGCAGATGACATTTTACTTTCCTTGACAGACCCCGACCTCTCCCTGCCCGCTCTGCAACAGGAATTGGAATTGTATGGCCAGGTCTCCTATCACTTAGTTAACATACTGAAAACCCAGACTCTTCCACTTAATATACCTCATTCCATCCTGACTAATTTACGCACTCAACACGACTTCGTCTGGCACATGGACTACATTGTTTATCTGGGGCTTAGAATTTCAGGAACCTTGGAAGGGATATTTAAAGGCAACTATGGCAAACTGATATCTGATGTGAAGTCCCAGTTGTATCGGTGGCGATTTCAGGAGGTATCGTGGTTGGGCAGGATGGCGGCGGTGATGGTCTTACCGAAAATCCTATATGTCTTTAGGTCCCTACTTTTAATGCTACCCAGATTGCTATCTAGATAACTTGCAATCTCTCCTCATGACTTACATATGGAATAATAAACGTCCCAGAGTGCCCAGAAGCCTGCTATATCATAGACATCGAGAGGGGGGCCTTAATGTGACCCATGTGCATAAGTACCATTGGGCGGCCTGCCTGGCATCCCTATCCGAAATCGCCCATGCTCATCCCATGCCACAATGGCTAGTCATAAAATCAGCCTTTGCCACTGGCCATGCTTTGGCTGACCTACTCTGGGTGCCCCGGAGATGCAGACCGCGTCTCCCCGGTCTTCTGTCTTCCACATCCCTTTTACTCAGGGTATGGGATCAACATTTCTCCCTCTTTACGTATCACACCCCGGTATCCATGGCCACCCCGATTTCCACCCTGACCTATCTACTACCTCATTTTCAGGCCAAAATATTGGATCAGTCACGGGTTTACCCATCTTCATCATCTATTCACAGCATCGGCCACCTGCCCTTCCACACAGTGCAACAGAAGTACAATGTGCCCCCTCATTATTTTTGTCGTATTCACAAATATATTCATACCTGAAATTGCTCACTGTGCTGGATAATCTGTGAGAGACTCTACCGCTTCTTTCAGGAATTGACCTGTACTGGTTGGACCCACTTTCCACCACTAAACCCCTATCGCTCTTCTACCAGACACTCACAACCCCAGCTGGGGTGACAAGATGGACATTTCACAAGGTATGGGAGAAGGACCTATCTACGTCATTCACCCCCTCGCAATGGGCGATGGCACACATGTTTGCTGCTGGGGTGTCCAGATGTGTCACATTAATTGAAACGCAAAGAAAACTACTATACTGTTGGTATCTCACGCCCCACAGGTTGAAACGCATTGATCCGCGGGCTTCTGACCTTTACTGGAGGTGTTCTTCAGGAACAAGCACCATAGGTTATATCTGGTGGAACTGCCCGGTGATTGCCCCGCTGTGGGCCGGTATATCCCAACTGGCGACGGAAGTATTGTGCCGACCCATTCCTTGTTCCCCAGAAGTGCTACTGGTTGGTATGATATGCCTCCCACGCCCACAACTGAGAATGTTATTTATCATAGTCTCCTCGACGATGCTACTCGTCACCAGGAACTGGAAGTCGGTTGTAATCCCGACACAAAAGCAGATAGTGACCATGCTGGATCAATACCGTTATTTAGATTCCAGGGCGCTAGCGGCTGGTGGAAAATGCCCCCCCCTAAACAAGACCCGTGGGCGATCTGGGATATACATATAATCTACAAAGTTTGCTGTCTGTGACTCCTAAGATCTAGAGTTGTTGAGTTGCAAGTAAACCTAAACGGTCGATTATTGTAGTATGATTTCCTGACTCCCTTTCCTTTTTGCACCACCCCACCCCTTCCCTCCCTTTATCCTGTTTTATTTCTTTTCTATGAAAACTGAGAAGGAATGGTGCAATTTAGTTACTGAACCGATGACTGAGTGCACTGTGTGATCACTAACATTGTAGACAGCGGGCTCGCTGTCCACTGTATGTACTGTATTCTTCTCAATAAAAATATTTGAAACAAAATTTAATGTCATGATAGTGTACTGACACCAATCGAGGCGTCCTTTCATTGATTCGTAGAATTGGATAAGCAGACAAATTTCCCAAAATTCGTACAAATCTCTATTGGTATAAAAATGAATACACATGATTATTAAATACAATAATGTAAAACTAAAACTGCAAAATCCCACTGAAACCCTTTTTTAATTACGAGTTGTAATTAAAAGAAATGTAAGACTGTCTGAGATGGATGAATACTCATGCTAGCCTGCTAGGATTTAAAGAGATCTAAAACAAGAAACCCAAATGGCATGCATATAATCCCTATACAATTCAACTCACTTTCATGCTCTATCACATCAGTAGATTCAGTTAAATATGTGGTTTAAAATGACTACGACATTATTTTGTATTAATCTCTGGTGACCTGTCTTGTTTACACATTAATTCAGTGTTATAAAAAAAATTATGTGTGTTTGTTGGAAGGATAACATTGCTACTGCTGAATGACGAACTAAATGACAAAAGGGAAACTCTATGTCATCTTGATCCTACATAAAACATTGTTCATATTTGCTTTTAATTTTTTTACTCTGCATACAGAAAAATTTCAACATTTGATGAGCCAGAAGTCGACTGGACCTCTGCGAACCGTGACGAGCTCTCGGGAACACCTTGGCTCAACAGTAATAATATTAATAAAAGAATTCGAAGAAATGGTTAGACTAGGACTTAAATTAATAACTGCGTGCTGTCTGTTTTTGCTAATTGGATTCTGAAAGAAGACTGGCAAAAGATTTGTAAGACTGGACGATATTTGTTCAGTTCTGAACCTCATCACTGAGCAGAACAGAATTTTTTTCCGAGATTCTTCCTTTTTATTACATTTCTTATCTCTCAAAATGCTATTATGTTATTATTAATTTGCATAAAAGTCCATTGAAGTAGTCTAGGTTAATGGAGACAAACGATTTTCATGCACTTCTCTAAAAGAATTCACGAGCAATTTAATTTTAAGAGATTAAACTTTGATCCTGTTCAAAATCATTTTTCAGCCGTTTGATCAAATACAGCAGGTCACTTGGCGTTTTCTTCCGTTATAAAGCAATTAGTTAGAATACAACGTTATCTCCTCAATCTCTTTTCAGTTCCCCTGCTGCAGACACATTCATCATGGAAGCCCTCTATTACCAAACACCTAAATGCAATCTTTGAAGAAGATAAATACTCGATAGATACAGAAATTATGTCTTTCTGTAGGGCACTTTTGATGTAAGACAGATATATTAACCCCTTGGGCAGTCAACAATTCATGTATTGTATGCTCCTGTAATATAATGCAACTTATTTGGCAAAAAGGGTTTTTTTCTCTCATCTGTACCAGTCATAGAGAAAGAGATCTATTTTTCTTTGAATGTGTCTTACTTTACCACAAGAAACACTAAGATCTGATATTGTACAATTGCCCAATGAGAATAGAAAGTACATGCTTGAAAGCCTCTAATTTCAATTGGCATTTCCAGATACTATTGAGAATGAATCTTCCTTCGAAGAATTCGCTGAAGAACTCCTGAGGAATCATAGACAGTGCTTATATAGCACTTGTACTGCATTTTAAATTTAGATATAGAATTTATAACGTGTATGTATACAGTATGTGTATGTGTGTGTACATACAGTCAGCAGCCACTTTATTAGGTACACCTGCTCAATTGCTTAACACAAATTGCTAATCAGCCAATCACATGGCAGCATCTCAATGCATTTAGGCATCTAGGAGTGGTGAGGATGACGAAGAAATTGGATTTAAGTGACTTTGAACATGGCATGGCTGTTGGGGCAGTCGGGCTGTCTGAGTATTTCAAAATCAGCTGATCTACTGGTATTTTCACGCAAAACCATCTCTAGGGTTTTCAGAGAATGGTCCAAAAAAAGAGAAAATATCCAGTGAGCTGCAGTTGTGTGGAGGAAAATGCCTTGTTGATGTCGGAGGTCATTGGAGAATGGGCAGCCTGGTTCGAGATGACAGAAAGACAATAGTAACTCACATTACCACTTGCTATAACCAAAGTATGCAGAATACCATCTCTGAATGCACAATACATCGAACCTTGGAGCAGATGGGCTACAGCAGCAACAGACCACACCGGGCGCCACACCTGTCAGCTAAGAACAGGAAACCAAGGCTACAATTCGCACATGTTCACCAAAATTGGACATTAGAAAATTGGAAAAATGTTGCCTGGTCTGATGAGTCTCAATTTCAGCTGCGACATTAAGATGGCAGGATCAGAATTTGGCATTAACATCATAAAAGCATGGATCCATCCTGTCTTTTATCAACGGTTCAGACTGGTGGTGATGGTGTAATGGTGTTTGGGACATTTTCTTGGCACACTTTGGGCCCCCTAGTACCAATTGAGCACTGTTTAAGTGCAATGGCCTACCTGAGTATCATTGCTGAGCATGTCCATCCATTTATGACCACAGTCGCCACATCTTCTGATGGCTACCTCCAGCAGCATAATGCACCATGTCACAAAGCTCAAATCATCTCAAACTGGTTTCTTGAACATGACAAGGAGTTCACTGTACTCCAATGGCCTCCACAGTCACTAATTCTCAATCCAATAGATTGCTTTTGGGATGTGGTGGAACGGGAGATTCACACAATTGATGTGCAGATGACAAATCTGCAGCATACTATTATGTCAATATGGACCAAAATCTCAGAGGAATACTTCCAACACCATGTTGAATCTGTGCCAATAAGAATTAAGGTAGTTCTGAAGGCAAAAGGGGGTCCAACCCGGAACTAGCAAGGTGTACCGAATAAAGTGGCCGGGATTGTGTGTGTGTATGTATATATATATATATATATATATACACACAACAAACCAGAAAGAGCGCACACCAAACAACATGTTCAAACAGTACAGAAGAAACCACAACAGCAGCTAAATTCATTTAAACAGGAGATTTTACCAGGTTTAACCCTTTAAATGCCTACAAACAATTTTTATCCCCTTCAAAAGCACTATAGTTCTTAACCCTTTAATGTTGGGCTCTGTTGAAAAATGGTGGAAGTTTAGTTTGCAATGGATGGCCATGGATTGCG
Source organism: Leptobrachium leishanense (assembly GCA_009667805.1). Lineage (NCBI taxonomy): Eukaryota > Metazoa > Chordata > Amphibia > Anura > Megophryidae > Leptobrachium > Leptobrachium leishanense. The sequence goes on from CM019064.1 coordinate 207,446,864, forward strand.
TAAGCCTGCCAACAGCGACAATGTATTCCACCCTTGGCAGGTCCTATCATACTAACCTAATGACTGCTCTTATGGGATAAACTTACTTGTTGAGGACCCAGTCCTTTCTGAAGCTCCCTGCAGATCAAGGTTAAATAGAACCTGTGGGTGGAGCACCTGTGACAGGGAGGGGTGCTTGCCCAAGGGTTATCAGCCCTTTTCATACAAAATACACGAATCTCCTGCTTAAATGAATTTAGCTGCTGTTGTGGTTTCTTCTGTACTGTTTGAACATGTTGTTTGGTGTGCGCTCTTTCTGGTTTGTTGTATCATATTGTCTTGAGATGCACCCGCACTGAAAGCGTAGTTAAGGTTGAGTGCTGCCCTTCTTGTGTATTTTATATATATATATATATATATGAGTGGGGGGTATAGAGGGGTTAAGGGTATAGACGGGAGTATGGAAGCGGTATTGACTTCCGTCTGTGAAATTTCCAAAATTTGTGACATTTTTGGATCAGTCTGAATCATCATTCATCAAAATGCTTCTGAATTTGAAATACAGAGATTCCACAATTTGCCAAACCAAATTGTTTGGAAAAGCATATGTCTAAGTCAAACCTTTACAATATGATTAAAGTGTTTAGAGCTTCTGTTCTTTAAGGGTTCTGCATTAGCTCACATATTCGGGCTGCACGGGCAGAGGTAGTGATGTATTGCACCGACCTCTGCACCGAGTGATAAGAAAGTAACAGATATATAGATATGTTTAAATGTAAGTGTTAAGTGATTTTGCTAAATTTATTCTGACTTAAGCAAGGTGGGAATAGATTGCTCTTCATTGGCTAGCTTTAAATTACAGATTCTATATAAAGTATGTTGTCCATTTACATTAAGCAGCCACAATGTCTGAGCTGCAAGAACTTTTGTGTCTCTGTAGGCATAGCAGCTTGTTCGTCTGCGTGTCGGCTTTTTTCGGCAGCTGCTCTGTGCTGTGATCGGCGGCTAGTCGGGTTTCTCCAGCGTGTTCGGCATGGTTAATCCAGCTGTTTCTGCGGGTTTCGGTGAGTGTGCGGCAGGTTTGCGGTGAGTGTTCCGTGTGTTTGCGGCGAGTTTTCCCTGCACTACGGGGGTCCTGCGGTGCTCGCTGAATACACCGCAGGGTCGGTGAACTAGGATAGCCAAATCACCCTGAAGTGCTGGTAACTAAAAGTCACCAAACGTGCAGTGACTTTTCGAATCTCTTTGAATAACCCTGATATTGTCTTGTGTGCTCGGAATCCTGTAATGCCTACAACAAAGAGCTTTTTTGTTACTTACAATGGACATTTACGCGTAAGCCCATTTGACACGGCAACGTAAATCTTGTAAGTAAAATAATGGGTGAAAGAAAACCAAGAACAACAAAAATAAAGATAATGAAAAAATTATTTTCTGTGAACAAATAAAAAACTCTCTTGAAGTGCTATGTTAGGAGATAGAACTTCTAGTGAAATTTATTTGAGATTATATCCTTTTGTTTTCTTACTATTTTCTTACTTAAATTAAAGCTTTGCAACTAAAAAGTTTTACATACAGTCAGGTCCAGAAATATTGGGACATCGGCACAATTCTAACATCTTTGGTTCTATACACCACCACAACGGAGTTGGAATGAAGCACAATGTGCTTTAACTGCAGACTGTCAGCTTTAATTTGAGGGTATGTACATCCAACTCAGGTGAACGGTGTAGGACTTACAGCAGTTTGCAGATGTGCCTCCCACTTGTTAAGGGACCAAAAGTAATGGGACAGAATAATAATCATAAATCAAACTTTCCCTTCTTAATACTTGGTTGCAAATCCTTTGCAGTCAATCACAGCCTGAAGTCTGGCCTCTACTGCAACTGTCTTCAGTTCCTGCTTGTTCTTGGGGCATTTTCCCTTCAGTTTTGTCTTCAGCAAGTGAAATGCATGCTCAATGGGATTCAGGTCAGGTGATTGACTTGGCCATTGCATAACATTCCACTTCTGTCCCTTCAAAAACTCTTTGGTTGCTTTTGCAGTATGCTTTGAGTCATTGTCCATCTGCACTGTGAAGCGCCATCCAATGAGTTCTGCAGCATCTGGCTGAATGTGAGCAGATAATATTGCCCGTAACACTTCCGAATTCATCCTGCTGCTTTTGTCAGCAGTCACATCATCAATAAATACAAGAGAACCAGTTCCATTGGCAGCCATACATGCCCACACCATGACACTACCACCACCATGCTTCACTGATGAGGTGGTATGCTTAGGATCATGAGCAGTTCCTTTCCTTCTCCATACACTTCTCTTCCTATCACTCTGGTACAAGTTGATCTTGGTCTCATCTGTCCATAGGATCTTGTTCCAGAACTGTGAAGGCTTTGTTAGGTGTTGTTTGGAAAACTCTAATCTGGCCGTCCTGTTTTTGAGTCTCACCAATGGGTTACACCTTGTGGTGAACCCTCTGTATTCACTCTGGTGAAGTCTTCTCTTCCTTTTATCTGCACATTGTAATTGGGATAATGAGGGAATATAACACAACTGGCCATGGAACAGCTGAGAAGCCAATTGTCCCATTACTTTTGGTCCCTTAACAAGTGAGAGGCACATCTGCAAACTGCTGTAAGTCCTACACCGTTCACCTGAGTTGGATGTACATAACCTCAAATTAAAGCTGACAGTTTGCAGTTAAAGCACATTGTGTTTGTTTCATTCCAACTCCGTTGTGGTGGTGTATAGAGTCAAAGATGTTAGAATTGTGTCGATGTCCCAATATTTCTGGACCTGATTGTATAAACTAATATACTACGTAAATATTAAATACGGTGTATGGACAGGTCGCATAAAATGGGCCGATACCCAATGCAAGTTCTCTGGTTTATTCCAACATGGAGACACAACTGGTTGGGTATATTTATGCCTAAGCCAGCAACTCCCCATTTGGGTAAAACCAAAAATGTGGCCAGGATGAACAGAGAACATGACTGGGATGGCTGCTCTGTCTACCTTTCAGGGATCAAACCCAGGGTTGCATAAGAATCCCCAAAAGGTGAATGCCTGCACCTCTCCTGCTGTGACATAAAACCTGTGTTTTGGAGTTCTAGGGCAGGTCTTCCATCACCTTGATTCACCTGAGCAGCCACAGGTGCTGTCACTCAGCCCTGTGCTGGATTTTTATTTAAGGGTGTACTTACAGTACTCAGTGCTTCATTATTGCATTGTTTATTGCATTATTGCAGTGTTCTCTGGAGCCTGTACTGCTTTTCTCTGTCTGATTCTTTGTATGCCAAGTCAGCTGTGCCAGCTGCCATATCTGCCAAGCCTGTTGTGTCAGCAGCCCTTTTCTGAAATTTTCCTGCTGTCCTCGTGTCAGTCCCCTATGAACTGGTTCACCTTGTGTCTATCCAGCTGGTTTCCTGCCCGGTCCCTCATTGCTACCAAACCACCAATCAGGCTATTTGTTTACTGTATACTGCTTTATTAAACCTCCTGCTCCATCCACTTTTCCTGTCTGCGCCTCAATTCACGTCACACTGGGCACATTTCTGCAACCATGCCGCTACAATACATTAAAAAAAATCCCCATTCATTTATCTGGAAATTCTAAATATGCTTCTAGAATATGCCAAGAATCGCATCATCAGATATCTATAAATCAAATTTAAAAAAATCAGTTTCCACAACTTGTAACTTTCAAATAAAAGAAAAAAACAGACCGATTGTCAGTTTGGCTTCTCTAGAAAATAAATTATAATTATGTTAGGTCGAATGAAACAAATTTTATATATATATATATATTTAAAATTTGTATGTTGTAATAACTGTTTATTACCTGGAGTTAATAAAGTCTAGTAACTTTTTAACAGCAAAAAGGAGTAAAATAAACTAATTTTTAGCTGCTGTGAATATTTCCATAATCTTCATAACTGAATTTGACCAAGGCATTATTCACAATCATATTGTGAACAAAAGTAAAAGTAAGGGTGTGCTATTAATCAATCAATGTGACACAGCAAAGTTCTTAACAAATATATTTCCCAGAAGAAAGAAAATACATCCTGCTGAATATGACATATAAATGATTATAATCAATCATAGCCATCCTACCTTCTTGGTCTCCTTTCCTGGATCTTGTCTTTGCAAAACAACAACGTGTTATCACATTGAGTTTCAACTGCATCCTCGGGGCACTTAGGATTATTTTTATAAAACTGTCCTACGGTGATTTTATTGGCGAACATGATCAATTCATGCTATACACTCCTATTTGATTTTACTTTGAAAATACACTCCTGTTTCTCCATTGTGAAAGCTGTAGGGCATCGATCAGCTCAACAATGTTATATTTTAGTTTTTACATTTTCAATATGTTTCACCAAAAGGAGGACTCACAGCAATTAATTGACAGTCATGCTTTCATGTTTCATGTAAATAATTATTTTCTCATTTTATATTGTGAAAGATATTTTTTTAAGTATATGTTGAGATTATTAGTTAGCTTTTAGTAACCTGTGGTGTGTGTTCTCATAGAGTCCATAAAAATTGCTTATAGCAGCAGGCCTGCAAACTTTGACTTGATACACATCATCAGTGACAGCCCTGCCTTCAAAAAAGGCATGTCATTCTGGCAGGAAAGTGGGTGTAACGTTTCCATCTTCCAGCCAGGCCCCCTGGTGGTGAGAGCAATGCATGCCAGCTCTTCCCAATCTGGGTTTAGCCATTCTTCCCTGTGCTGCACCTGGATTCCCCTGTGGCTGTTCTGGCCTGGGATCCCATGTCCTGTTTGCTCAGTCGTGTTTCTTATAAAAGTGCAAGTAGCACACAGGCTCCTTGCTCTTGCATGGGTTTCTGTTTCCTGAGGGTTCCTGTGTCATTGCTTCCTGTATTCATGTTTTGGATACTCTGTATGATCTTGGCCTGGTATTGACATTTCATTTTGCATTCTCCCTGTGTTCTGTATTGTGATATTCTGATTCATGATCTCTGGCTGTTCTGACTTCCCTCTATGGTAACTGATCTTGGTTTGTCTGACATACCCTCCTGGCTCCTGATCCTTTGGCTCTGGTTTTGACATTTCTATTGTATGTACCTTGCGTTCTGTATTCCTGTTCTGTGTATTACCCAACAGCTTTATATATCCTTATTATAGAGGAAATTGCAAGGACCTCATCCCAGTTCAGGGTTCCCTGTGTTGCTGCTGGATGTGTGTATATTGTCTTGTTGTAACCTGTTTAACCCTCACCTTTCCTGTTCTCCTGTCTCTGTAAATTTTTTGTGAGGTTCCCTTCCATAGTATAGAGGCCATTGCAAGGACCTTTATCCCAGAGTTAGGGTTCCCTTTAGTTCTGATCTGCTGTCATTTCCTGTTGTTCCAGTACTGTAATTTATTTTGTCTTGTATCTGTGTGCTGTGGTCTGTGTCTGTGCAGCCAGCAGCTAACCTGCCGCAAGGGCTACACATCCAGTATGAAGGTTCCATCTGGGATCATGCCGGATGCCCCCGTGACAGTGGGTCAGGATGACTGGCTGCCTGGCCAAGCTACAGACAAGTACACACACCGTATGTCCCATTCCTCATATCCCCTCACTTAAAACTAGTGGGTGAGAGGCTAAATCAGGTGAGTTAGACTGTTTGACTATCTCTGATTGAACCCCTCAACCAGTGGAGTGCATTGAATAGTGGGACAGAAGTTTTCAGAAGTGGGTGGGTTACACAGAAACCCAATTATTTACACTCCAACAATTCTGTTCGCACGTGCCCAGGCTCATGTGCCAGTGGATTGATTTTAACATAACAAAATATTCTGTCTGAATTTCCTTATTAACCAAATCAATTTTCCAATGGAATTCCCATGTAATGAAATGATCGTAATTTGTAGAACTGATAATCATGAATCGATTTAATCACACGGTCATTCCTAATTCTTTTTCCTTTTCTGTGCATTTTATACAAAGATTAGGATATGCACAAAGTAGGCTGAATAAATGTATGTCCATGTGTTGTATTAAATCAGATTTTGGTTTGTTTTTCCAACAGTGGAATAGTTTTGGCACCAACTCAATTATTTGATAAGGATTATTGTAGTCTTGAGAAGATCCAGCATATGCATTTGTTGCACAAAATCTCCCATGTCCTGAGCTTACCTTTCTTTTCTCAAAACTGGAACAAACAATGTTGTTTACTGTGATGGGCTTGATTACTGTCTGAATAGCAAGAAAACACATAACTGTTAGACGAAATATTTAATGTAAAGCTAATGATGGAACATATATAGTTGATATAGTCTATCCGATCTACATGCTTTCTCAGTATTGAATTTTTATATGTACAGTGACAAGAAAAAGTATGTGAACCCTTTGGGATTACGTGGAGTTTTGCATGAATTGGTCATAAAATGTGCTCTGATCTTCATCTAAGTCACAACAATTTGAAAAACACAGTCTGCTTAAAATAATACAACACAAACATTATATGGTTTCATGTGTTTATTGAACAGAACATGTAAACATTCACAGTGCTGGGTGGAAAAAGTATGTGAACCCCTAACCTAATGACCTCTCCAAGAGCTAATTGGAGCCAGGAGTGAGCCAACCTTGAGTCCAATCAGTGTGATATTATTGGATGTGTTGCTTAAAGCTGTCCTGCCCTTTAAAAACACACACCAGTTTTGGGTTTAAAGGTTTCAAGAAGCACTGCCTGATGTGAACCATGCCTCGCAGAAAAGAGCTCTCAGAAGACCTACGATCAAGAATTGTTGACTTGCATGAAGCTGGAAAGGGTTACAAAAGTATCTCCAAAAGCCTTGATGTTCATATGTCCACGGTAAGACAGACTGTCTACAAATTGAGAAAGTTCAGCACTGTTGCTACTCTCCCTAGGCGTGTTCTTCCTGTAAATATGACTGCAAGAGCACAGCGCAGAATGCTTATTGAGGTAAAGAAGAATCCTAGAGTGTCAGCTAAAGACTTAAAGAAATCTCTGGCACAGGCTAACATTTTTGTTGACACATCTACAATAAGGAAAACATTAAACAAGAATGGAGTACATGGGAGGACACCACGGAGGAAGCCATTGCTGTCCAAAAAGAATATTGCAGCACGTTTGAAGTTTGCAAAAGAGCACCTGGATGTTCCACAGCATTACTGGCAAAATATTCTGTGGACAGATGAAACCAAAATTGCAGTAGACATCGCTTATTTAGATTTCAGTAAGGCTTTTGATACTGTTCCGCATAGAAGGCTTATCAATAAATTGCAATCTTTGAGCTTGGATTCCAATATTGTTGAATGGATTAGGCAGTGGCTGAGTGACAGGCAACAGAGGGTTGTGGTAAATGGAGTTTATTCGGCGCAAGGTCTTGTTACCAGTGGGGTACCTCAGGGGTCAGTACTTGGACCCATTCTATTTAATATTTTTATTACTGATATTGCAGAAGGTATTAATGGAAAAGTATGTCTTTTTGCTGATGACACAAAGATTTGCAACAGGGTTGACGTTCCTGGAGGGATCAGCCAAATGACAAATGATTTAGGTAAACTAAAAAAATGGTCGGAGCTGTGGCAATTGAGTTTTAACGTGGATAAGTACAAGATAATGCACCTGGGACATAAAAACCCAAGGGCTGAATATAGAATATTTGATACAGTCCTAACCTCAACATCTGAGGAAAGGGATTTAGGGGTTATTATTTCAGAGGATCTAAAGGTAAGTAGTCAATGTAATAGAGCACTGCAGCAGGAAATGCTAGCAGAATGCTTGGTTGTGTAGGGAGAGGTATTAGCAGTAGGAAAAGGGAAGTGCTCATGCCACTGTACAGAGCACTGGTGAGACCTCACTTGGAGTACTGTGTGCAGTACTGGAGACCGTATCTCCAGAAGGATATAGACATCTTAGAGAGAGTTCAGAGAAGGGCTACTAAAATGGTGTACAGCTTGAAGGAGAAAAGTTACCAGGAAAGGCTTAATGATCTTAACATGTACAGCTTGGAAAAAAGACGAGACAGAGGAGATATGATAGAAACATTTAAATACGTAAAGGGAATCCACAAGGTAGAGGAAGGGAGTATATTTAAAAGGAAACAAAGTAGCAAAACAAGAGGACATAGTCTTAGATTAGAGGGGCAAAGGTTTAAAAGTAACATCAGAAAGCATTATTTTACTGAGAGGGTGGTGGATACATGGAACAGTCTTCCAGCTGAAGTGGTAGAGGCCAAAACAGTAATTGAATTTAAGCAAGCATGGGATAGGCATAAGGCTATCCTAAACAAAAGATAAATCCAGGTAAAGTATCCATGTAATTGGGCAGACTAGATGGGCCAAAAGGTTCTTATCTGCCGACATTTTTCTATGTTTCTATGTTTCTTTGAGTTGTTTGGAAAAAACACACAACACTATGTGTGGAGAAAAAAAGGCACAGCACACCAACATCAAAACCTCATCCCCACTGTAAAACATGGCAGAGGGAGCATCATGGTTTGGGGCTGCTTTGCTGCCTCAAGGCCTGGACGGATTGTTGTCATTGATGGAAAAATGAATTCCAGAGTTTATCAAGACATTTTGCAGGAAAACGTAAGACCATCTGTCCGCCAACTGAAGCTCCGAAGAGGATGGGTGATGCAACAGGACAATGACCAAAAGCATACAAGTAATTCAACAAAAGAATAGCTTCAACAAAACAAAATATGCCTTCTGGAGTGGCCCAGTCAGAGTCCTGACCTCAACCCGATTGAAATGTTGTGGCATGACCTTAAGAGAGCGATTCACACCAGACATCCCAAGAATATTGCTACACTGAAACAGTTTTGTAAAGAGGAGTGGTCCAAAATTACTCCAGATCGTTGTGCAGGTCTGATCTGCAACTACAGGAAATGTTTGGTTGAGGTTATTGCTGCCAAAGGAGGGTCAACCAGTTATTAAGTCCAAAGGTTCACATACTTTTTCCACCCTGCACTGTGAATGTTTACATGTTCTGTTCAATAAAAAACATGAAAACATATAATGTTTGTGTTGTATTATTTTAAGCAGACTGTGTTTTTCAAATTGTTGTGACTTAGATGAAGATCAGAGCACATTTTGTGACCAATTCATGCAAAACTCCACATACTTTGTCTTGCCACTGTATATATATAATTGTCCCATCGGTCATGCGTCTACTATTATGTAGACCAGTGTTTCCCAAACCTTTCCTCAGGACCCGTTGACACACAATGTTTGACAGATATCTGAAGCACAGCACAGGTGATATGATTTGCTGCTAGGGCTTCGGAATTTCGGAATTTTCACGAAATTTCCCGATTCGTGCATTTGGATTCGGCCGATTTTCCGAAAATTTTCGGATCCGAAAACGGCAGACGAGTCGAAACGAAAATTTACAAAATCCAAACGAACTGAATCGAACCGAAAAAAAAAATCGGTGCACAAGCCTATTTGCTGCTCAGGCTGGTGTCAGACGAGCGTAGTGTTCACGTCCGTGATTGCGCCTAAAAGTACATCCGTGATAGCATGACGGAAAGCCCATCGGAGCCCGTTACACGAAGTACGTCCGCACTGAACTGCGGACGCACAACGGCCCACGGCCCACGGACGCAAGGCCGGCAAGAATATACAACCCCTAGAATGGCCGCACAGAGTGCACTGCGCCCGGCTAGCGGCCTGTGTACGTGAGGTGGAGACGTCAGACGCACCTGTTCTGCGGCTTACATCACGTCCAGACTCCAGAACTTTCCTGGCTTGGCTGGAGTATATCCTGGGGGCTGGAGAGTGTATCCTGGACACTGGAGAGTGGACGCTGCAGGTGACATGGACGTCGAGAGGCTGATCACCGAAGTGGGGGAGCACCCCGAATTGTGGGACACAGCCAGCCAACAATATAAGGACAAGATCAGCAAGGTGAACGCATGGGCTGATGTGACAAGAGCGGTGTACCCTGCATATGACACATGGTCTGAGCATGAACAGAAAGTGCAGAGTGAGTACATGATTATTATATTCATAATCAAATGCACATTATTAATCCAAACAAAATGTAAATGGCTAACAAATTCATGAACGTCACATGTCAAATGCTCCCCATCTGCCAGGGCACCTGTCCTGCTTCGCTAGTGAAATAGTTTGCCAGCGCATCACGATGCCTGTTGCTGTGTCGAGTCACAGACATAACATCATCATTAATAAATTCCTCCAAACCACAAACAGACAAGGAGTCATCAAAATGAAAACCATCCCGCGCACGAACAAAATTGTGCAACACACAACAGCATTTCACTATATCTACACAAAAATCTACGTGCACATCTAGCGGCCTATGAAAAATCCTCCACTTGTTGCTCAATATGCCAAAGGTACACTCGACATACCGTCTCACACGAGACAGCCTATAATTAAACACCCGATTTTTCACAGTCAGGTGTGTCCCAGAGTATGGCCGCAGGAGATGTGTGGAAAGGCCGAAAGCCTCGTCCCCCACAAAGGCATAGGGGACTGCCACGTCTGTGCCAGGCAAAGGTGCGGGTCTAGGGATGTGCAGTGTCCCACTTTCTATTGCATTCCACAGTGTGGAGTTCCTGAACAGTGTGGAGTCTGAATCTTTCCCGTATGACCCCACATCCACACAGACAAAATTATAGTTGGCATCTGCCACTGCCAGTAGGCCAATGGAAAAATAATGTTTATAATTGTGATACAGTGAGCCACTCTGCAGTGGCTTCACTATGCGGACATGTTTGCCATCCACGGCTCCCAGGCAATTCGGAAAGTTCGCTCGCTCAAAAAACGTTGCAGCAATTTGTGCCCATGCCTCGTCTGTGGGTGTTGTCAAACATTCTTCCCTCATCGTGTCCCAAATTGTCTGGCACACCTTGCGGACGATCTCCCCAGCTGTAGATCTGCCAACGCGGAAATTATAATGCAGGTCCTGCAGACTGCATCCACTGGCAAGATACCTATCAAAAATGGAGAAATAAATGTGTGTTATGATCAGATTCCGTGAGCCGCACCTAATATCATTCTTCTGTTTTGCAGCACATGAAGTCATAGCGAAATGGAGGACAGTCAGGGACAATTACACCAGGGTACTCAAAAAAGATGCGGAAGCGGCACGCTCAGGATCAGCGGCGAGGAGGGGCAGCAGTTATATTTATGCTGAGCAGCTGTCATTCCTGCGACGGACCCTGGAACCAAGACCTATGGTGGGCAGCATGGATGTCCCATCCACATCCAGGGCACAGCAACACGTGCAGCCATGTGCTACTGCCACCTGCTCAGAACAGACGGAACAGGCCGGAGCAGACTCGCAGTCGGAGGAGGAGACTGCTGCCCAGGAGCTGCCTACTGCAAGAGCTGACACCACCAGGCAGGCCCACAAAAGGAGAAGGGCACCGGGTGCTGAATTTGAGCATGCCATGGTGACATTCATGGATGCTCACCATCCACCACCACCACCTCCACGCTGCAGGTTCTGGGATGATGATGACATGTCGTTCCATCATTTGTGTCTCCCCATGTTGCACCAGATGAGCCTGGCTCAGAAGATGGAGTACCGACAATGGACATTGGACACCATCCACAGCATCTTGAGCCAGCCTCCAGTACCGCCTGTGCCTCCCAGTGCACAATATGCTGGTGGTTATTACCGGCAGCCGGAGCCTCCACACCAACCCATGTCCCCTGGTGCCAGGTCACAACCACCCTATCAGTCTACATACAACCGAGGTTACATGCCCGATCCCTATGATGAAGATGCTCCTCATTATGAGGATTTGTAGTTATTTTCGTGCTCATGCACTTGTTTTATGCTCTGCATTGTTGTTTGCCACAAGTTCGTGACTCTTTATTTTATGTTTGATTGGTGTTATGTTCAGCAACATATGGTGTGTAAATGTTATTTTGATTAGCATTACCATTTCTTGTGGATAAAACATTTATGTTGCTGTCACTGTTGTCGGTGTCATTCATTATTGAGTATGTGTCATATTATGCAATGTGTTGGGTATGCTTGTGCGAATGGGCTGGTGGGCATATCACAACACACCGACAATGGGGGCTCTGGACATCGAGCACATCTCTGCTGGCTGGCACCGAAGATATGAATGCTGGTGTTTGCTGGTACTTACCGCAACGTGATGACCAGCATCTCCTCGCCTGGTATGACGTCCCTCATGTTGGTGTCCCTCTTCATCAACGGCTCATGTACCTTCGACAACAGTTCGTCGAAGGAGGGGATGGACATCCGCAGGTAGTTGAAGAACTTCGTCGAGTCCCTCTCTCGCAGTGGCCTGTACAGCGTCACAAAGTGCCCATGCGTGCATCTGGCAGCATTTATGGGATGAACCCATGATCGCCGTTTTCGCTTGTTCTTGAGGTACAGGTAGCCCGTTGCAGCAAACACAAATACTTGGACTGCATCCATCTGTGGAAAACACCACCTTCCCCAAAATGGCTTTTTATACCCTTATTCCCTTGTTTTTTTCATCTGCAATTAATTTGGTTTCTCACATTTCACTGTGTGGCCACTACTGCGTCTTCCGTACTGACGTACGTCCGTGTGCACGGACGTACAGTCCGTAGAAATCACGCTCGTCTGACCCTAGCCTCAGTGATTGCAGGATTCAGTCTGCATTTCCCCAAGGTGATCTGCAAAATCTGGCTTGATTGAGGGTCCTGAGGACAGGTTTGGGAAACACTGATGTAGACCATCAGCCATGTACTTTAAAAGCACTAGCTGTAATTAAACAGCAAAGTGAGAAATACATTTTGAAGTCAGATGTATGATATATAATAAAGTTTTTACAAATACGCATCCAAGTAAAATTCGGGGCAATTCGCAGCAATTCGACTTTTGGCGGCACCAAAATTGACTCATAAAAAAGACTATTGTGTCTTCTTTTCTCAGAACGCCGAATTCCACCAAAATTCCATCGTAATGCCCTGAATTTCGTTGCTACAATTTTACGGGTTTAAACATGTGAATCCATTTTTTGTTTTTATTTTTTAAAACAGTGGTCCCCAACCCTAGTCCTCAGGGCCCCCTAACAGGCCAGGTTTTAAGGATTACCTTGGGGAAATGCAGACTGATTCCTGCAATCACGGAGCAGCAATTCAAATCACCTGTGCTTCAGTAATCTGGCAAACCTGGCCTGTTAGTGGGCCCTGAAGACCAGGGTTGGGGAGAATAAGGTAGGAGGATAAGAGGCTTCCCTTTTTTGCAGTTCTGCAAAATTCGCCGATGCTAATTCAGCGGTTACCGGTGCAATTATGCACTTTTCCTGTCCCATAGCTGCTTCTGCGTCTCCAATTTTGGCAATATATGGTGACCATTCGCAAAATAGTGAATTCCCCGTATTTTCAATGAAATGGAATCACCAAAATATGCTGAATTGGGGCAAAACACAAAGCACTAAAATTGCAGGCAATTTCGGTGCTTTTATGAATAAACCCTTAACCCCTTCACTGCTGAGTCATTTCAGCCTTGTGTGCTGATCTCATTATAACCGTTTTGTGCTCATCATGTTTAACTGCAATATGTAGTCATGTTTTATTGTAGGACCCAGACAAATTATAAAACCTTATTAGATATGTGCGTTTCGTTCCGAATCAAAATTGGGATGAAAATTTAAATTTTTGTATTTTGGAAGCCTTTGCAAAATATGAAAATTGTCCGTCTGTATTTTCGGATCTTTCCAAAATTACGAATTGCAACAACATAATGAAAATCCGAAACAGAAAACTGAAACGGAACTAAATGATCCGAAACGATAAAAAAATGGAATTTATTTTTACATTGAAACCTATTGGATTCACCTGATTAAACCTGTCCAACGAACCACCGAAAATCAGTGTTAGAATTTAGGGTCAGACGCTAGGGTTAGAAATTAGGGTTAGAATTTAACCCTAATTTATAACCCTGATCTTCGGTGGTTTGTGCGACAGCTTTAAACAGGCGTATCCCATAGTATTCAATGTAAAAAAAAAATCCCCATTTTTATTCAACGGTTTATTCTTTACACTTGCAGCCAAAAGTCTCTTTTATTTATTTTTTAGGATTTTTTAGGCATTTTAAAATTTTTGGATTCATAATGTTTTTTATGCAACAAAGCCTTTTTTCTTTGCCGAACACAGCTTTTTTTTTTCTTTCCTTCAGTCCGGCTGCATTCTATGGGGCTATCCATGGTGCTGAAGCCTATTCAGACCCAAGGACAGCAGCCCCACTGGAGTTCGGAGCAGTGGGAATAACTTTAATTTTTTTTTACTCTAATCTAAGTAATTAATTAACACGTTTCACATTCCAATAACTAATAAAAACAAAATAAGTAATGAAAACAAAATATGAATCAACCCGAAATACTAATTAAAAATAAAAACGAAAAAACATATGGACCCTTTAAACTAAATACCGGCCGTCCGAATTAACGAATCAACCCGAAATACAAATTAACAATAAAACTGAAAAAACAAATAGACCCGAAAAACGGTTGTCCAAATTTTTGGATCGGTCTGAAAATATGAATCTTGGTAACATATCGAACGACCCGAAATGAAAAAAAACCACAGATCGAAATGATCCGAAACTAAACAAATGTTTTGGCCGTGCACATGTCTAATCCTTATTTTCGGCAGATTCCTAATATATCTTTATTATATGTATATGTCATGTCCTATCAAAATGCTATAACAATTTTGTTTTTAAAACCAAAAATCTAAATTTCCATTCAGATATCTATCATTTACAGCTTCTAAAAAAATATTTTTCACATTTTATCATCCAAACCTTTGTGGTTATATATTCTATGGGGCATTCTTGTTTAAAAAAAATTAGAGATGGGATCCACTTCCTGCAAGTTTTCTGAGAAAATACGCTATTTTAACTGAAGCTGAAAATAATAAATGCTTTGCTTGTATTTTGTTGCATTGTGTTTTATGAATAAGAAAATCTCTGTATAAAACACTGAAATTGCTCAGAAGGTGAGTAACACAGTGGTATTGCTCATTTTATATGTGACAAATGGACAATGCTATTGCTTTGGAACAATAAATAAATAAATAAATGAATTAGGAAAAAAAAACATGTATGTTTGTGTTTTTTTTTTTTTTTAATCTGACATGTAACATGGTCATGTTTGGTATCATTAGAAACACCAGACTCTAACCTGTCCATTGACACTTAACAGGACTTTGTGGTATAAAAATGGAATTCCAGGGGGTCCATAGGACCCACGCTTTCCACGCAGCGGTGGAGTGGCATGTGTTTTAACACTGTGTAATAACACTTTGGCCCAGCGTAGGTAATGAGAAGGCGGGTTAGGGCAGTGGCATTGTTTACTTTATATGTAAAAGCACATAATGCCACTGCCTTAGAAGTGAGAAAAAAACTAAAAAAGTTAATATTACTTTTAATATACATACTGTGTATATATATTTTTTTTTTCTTCTACTTTTACATATTACAGTCATATTTTGTATCGTTGGAAAGGCCAGACTCTGACCTTCCCAATGACACCTCATTTGACTTTATGTGGTTTAAAAATCAGTGGTGCAGGATTCCAAAGGACACCCTGCTCCCCTCACATCAGTTCACCGGTTTAGGTTTTTGATGGTACAATACGTAATAACGCATTGTGCCATCACTTCCACAATAGCTGGCATCATGCAACATGAGAAGGTATAAATAAACTGAACAAAAGTGTTGCATTATAAAGAAAGAATAAATAATTTTTGTATTTTATTTTTACACGGAACTCTGGCTTTTCCAACGATACCAAGCATGGCCCGGTATCTTGTACTGTTCAAGAGATACGGGGGTCCAAATGACCCCCCTTATCTCCTGTATTAGGATTTCCCTGCACGGCTGGAGGGAACACATCATCGCGGCCATTCGCAATGGTGGGGGGTTTTCCAGGAAGTCAGACCACCCCTGGATTCCCCCCAGACCCGCAGAGCTCTCCGAGGATGCGTGGAAACCATGATGTGTGGGGGACATCCTCTGAATGCTGTGGGGAGTGCTATAACATCCCCACATGTCTCCTGCAGCTAAGAGGTAAATGTAGCTAAGATATCTATCTTCTCTCTCTCTCTCTCTGCTGATCAGCCACAACATTAAAACCACTTGCCTTATATCGTGTATGTGGTATCTGGCACTAAGATATTAGCAGCAGATCCTTCAAGTTGCAAGGTGGAGCCTACATGGATGGATTTGTTGTTCAGGACATCACATAGATGCTCAGCTGGATTTAGATATGGGGAGTTTGGAGGTAAAGGCAACACCTTGAAATCTTTGTCATGTTCCTCAAACCAGTACTCAACATTTTTTTAGTGTGGCAAAGTGCATTATCCTGCTGAAAAAGGCCACTGCCATAAAAAACCCATTGCCATGGAGGGGTGTGCATGGTCTGCAACAGTCTTTAGGTAGGTGGTACATATCAATTGTGTTCTGACACCTTTCTATCATGGCCGGCTTTACGGTTTTTATCAGTTTGTGCTACAGTAGCTCTTCCGTGTGATTGGTTCAGGTGGGCTAGCCTTTGCTTCCCACATTCATCATTGAGACTTGGATGCATGTGACCCTGATGCCAGTTCACCGGTTGGTCTTTCTTGCACCACTTTCAGTAGGTATTAACCACTGCATACTGGAAACACCCCTTAAGACTTGCCGTTTTGGAGATGCTCTGACCCAGTCATCTAGCCATCACTATTCGGCCCTAATTAAAGTTACTTAGATCTTTTCCCTTGATAATTTTTCCTTCTTCCAACACCTGAAATGCAAGAACTGACTGTTCACTTGCTGCTTCCTATATTCCACCCATTGACACCTGCAATAGTAATTATATAATTCATGTTATTCACTTCACCTGTGGTTTTAATATTGTGGCTGATCATCTGATCTATCTATCTATCTACAGGTGAAACTTGAAAAATTAGAATATCGTGCAAAACTTCATTTATTTCAGTAATGCAACTTAAAAGGCGAAACTAGTATATGAGATAAAAGGGGGGTGTGAGGACCCGAACCTGAGGACAAGCTAAAGCACTAGTGGCCTGTTCTATGGTGGGTGCCCACTCAGGTCCCACAAGGTTTTAGCTTGCTTGTGCCATTACAGGGATGAATGCTCCATATGCAAAACAGTCTGCTCTCACCCAATGAAGGTGGCCAGTACTGACTGCCAAGGATGTCATCCCTGCACGAGAGGTGCAGCAACCCCCGAAGATCGTTTCGGCCTTGTTAGGCCTCGTCAGGAGGGTATAACTGACACCCCTCTAGGCACATCAAGCAAGGGGTCCACGTCTGGATGACCCAGTATACTTATAGTGAGAGAAAAGGGGGGTGTGAGGACCCTGAGGACTAGTGGCCAGCACTACAGTGGGTGCCCGCTCAGGTCCTCGCACCCCCCTTTCAATATAGGAGATAGTTCAAGCCGTGATTTGTCATAATTGTGATGATTATGGCTTACAGCTCATGAAAACCCCAAATCCACAATCTCAGAAAATTTGAATATTACAAGCAATCAATAAAACAAGGATTGTACATAGAAAAACATGGGAGCTCTGAAAAGTATAAGCATGCATAAGTACTCAGTACTTGGTTTGGACCCCTTTTGCAGCAATTACTGCCTCAATGCGGCATGACATGGAAGCTATCAGCCTGTGGCCCTGCTGAAGTGTTATGGAAGACCAGGATGCTTGAATAGCGGCCTTCAGCTCTTCTGCATTGTTCGGTCTCATGTCTCTCATCTTTCTCTTGGCAATGCCCCATAGATTCTCTATGGGGTTCAGGTCAGGCGAGTTTGCTGGCCAATCAAGCACAGTAATCCCACGGTCATTGAACCAGGTTTTGGTGCTTTTGGCAGTGTGGGCAGGTGCCAAGTCCTGCTGGAAAATGATGTCAGCATCCCCATAAAGCTCGTCTGCGGAAGGAAGCATGAAGTGCTCCAAAATCACCAGGTAGACGGCTGCGTTGACCCTGGACTTAATGAAGCACAGTAGACCAACACCAGCAGATGACATGGCTCCCCAAATCAACACAGACTGTGGGAACTTCACACTGGACTTCAAGCATCTTGCAGTGTGTGCCTCTCCAGTCTTCCTCCATACTTTGGGTTCTTGGTTTCCAAATGAAATGCAAAATTTGCTCTCATCAGAAAAGAGGACTTTGGACCACTGAGCAACAGACCAGGTCTGTTTTTCTTTAGCCCAGGTAAGACGCTTCTGACATTGTTTGTTGTTCAGGAGCAGCTTGACAAGAGGAATATGACATTTGAAGCCCATGTCCAGGATCTGTATGTGGTGGCTCTTGATGCACTGACTCCAGCCTCAGTCCACTCCTTGTGAAAGTCCCCAACACTTTTGAATGGCCTTTTCCTGACAATCCTCTCCAGGCTGCGCTCATCCCTGCTGCTTGTGCACCTTTTTCTTCCACACTTTTCCCTTACACATAACTTTCTATTGATGTGCTTTGATACAGCACTTTGGGAACATCCAACTTCTTTTGCAATTACCTTCTGAGGCTTTCCCTCCTTTATGGAGAGTGTCAGTGATGGTTTTCTGCACAACTGTCAGGTCAGCAGTCTTTCCCATGATTGTGATGTGATTCCTACTGAACCAGACTGAGAGACCATTTAAAGGCTCAGGAACCCTTTGCAGGTTTTATGGCTTCATTAGCTGATTTGAGTAGGACACTTTGAGCCTAGAATTTTGCACTTTTTCCACAATATTCTAATTTTCGGAGATTGTGGATTTGGGGTTTTCATGAGCTGTAAGCCATAATCAACACAATTATGACAAATCACGGCTTGAACTAGCTCATATATTTGTTTCACCTTTTAAGTTGCATTACTGAAATAAATGAAATTTTGCACGATATTCTAATGTTTCCAGTTTCACCTGTATCTATCTATCTATCTATCTATCTATCTATCTATCTATCTATCTATCTATCTATCTCTCTCTATCTCTAGCTAACTAGCTATCTTCTACCATCCAGCAATGTATAATTTATCTCTAGGTCTATCCCATATCTATATACCATCTATCTATATACTCAATTATTATAGTTTATCTATGAATCTATCAATCTATTACTATCCTGTTTCTGGTTTTATCACTATTTAATTTCTGTATATTACAAGGTTCCATGAGTATGTACAGTATAGTATTACTATTAGTAATTACTATTAGTAATTACTATTACTGAGAGGGTGGTGGATACATGGAACAGTCATGGAACAGTCTTCCAGTAGAAGAGGTAGAGGCCAAAACAGTAATTGAATTTAAGCAAGCATGGGATAGGCATAAGGCTATCCTAAACAAAAGATAAATCCAGGTTAAGTATCCATGTAATTGGGCAGACTAGATGGGCCGAAAGGTTCTTATCTGCCGACATTTTTCTATGTTTCTATGTTTCTATAGTAGAAATAGTTGAAGAGTAAGAAATGGTACATGAAATATGTAATTTAGGGTCCTTCACTTGCAATCCTTGAATGTCTGCTGGGGAAATGTGACTCGAATAACGATCACACATTATTACAGCTAAAAGCAACTTTGTAAGCTGACATGGGTAGGGGCCTCAGTACTTGTTGCTTTGCATTTTTTGACCTTGAAAGGCTGTTTTTTTTTAGATATGTAAATCAAAACCATGCACTTTTTGGAACTCACGGGATTATTTTTAGTAGTTATCCAGTATTGATTTATTCTACGCTACATATTCATTCTCCTTTTTTGACGTCTGTGTTCTACCCGGGAAGCTAGGGCACCTTTGTCTATCTAAAACTCCAATTGAATTATGTATACGGTAAATTAATTTCCTTTCTAGTAAGAATGGAAATTTATTAACAAATGCACTTTGCACTGTTGATGAAGCATAGTATCTACTTTTAAAATTACATTGTAAAACCGAAAAGTATGTGTGCAGTATCCATGTATAAGGTTCATATCTACTTTTAAACCTACCTGTTGTATTATTTTCTACACGCTTCATGTACAATCCGAGCCTTTCGCAGTCTGCAGTTTAATATTGGTAAGTTCAAACCATAATGCACTTGGAATGAAGCATACTTAATGAACTGTCACTTTCAATTATTCCCTGAGAGTGTAAATCCCCACGAGCTAACAGACTGCTCTGACCCGGATTAAATGGTGTGGCTACGACTGTACTAAATAGCCGCACTCATTGTAGATTAAATGTCACTGGCGTGTACATGCACACAGACAGAAGAAATATATGTTCTTAGTCAATTCTGTTCGTATACTCGTAGTCTGTATTCCTATTCTTCTACCAATATATCACTGCATTCCATATGTATGGCAATGTCAACATACTGTACATCTGCCATCCTTATAGGCTGAGTGATATAATGCAGACATAGGTCTAAGAAAGTGACATGTCAAACTGAGCTTCCTAAAGTAACATCTCTACACCTTAATTAAAAGTCAATATTTTCACAAAACAGTGATTTTTTTTTTTACAGAAAGTAACACATTTATACTTAACAAATAAGATATTTTGGACTAATTTTTCTATAATTCATTTGATGATAATATAGTTAAAAAAATGTAATAATGCTATTTATTTTTTTACCAAACCTAACTTGTATATAATGTGTCCTTATTTGCTGAGATGTGAAATATAAGAGTGTGTGTGTGTGTGTGGTGTGTGTGTGTGTGTGTGTGTGTGTGTGTGTGATGAGAGTCACTCTGAACTGGGGGTACCTGGACTTTGCATTACGGTTGGGAGATCTGGGACTTTGGAATATGGAGGTTCTGACAGGTCAGTTTATTTCCCAGCCTTCTCCTTCTGTATATCCAAGTCACCTCGTACCTATAAGGGTGCAGGGTGTTTGTGTTATGTGTGAATATTGTTATTGTTAATATTGTTACTGTCTATGCTCATATGTTACTGTTAGTACTTATTATTTATGATATTCTTACTGTGTGTGTCACTGCAGCCCTTTCCAATCCCCCAACCCCCCCCCCGTCTAGAATATGTTTACTTCTGTGACAGAGTATTGTATCAGGCTATTGTCTGCTTGTGCAATGTCTTATCTGGTATCCAAGGTATTCAATTTCACTGGTGTTGATTACACATCACCCTATGGTTTCATGTCTGGAGATTAAAATGGGCTATGGCTAGGGCCACCAGATTACAGAGAGAGGTGCCCCCTTGTGGCAGGTGCCTTTAGGCAACTGCCTACTCATAAATCCGGCTCTGCTTATTCTATTATTTCACTGTGCCAGTGAAGACCATGCCTATCTCAGGGCGTCTGCAGTAGTGTAACAATCTGCCTGTTATATGTTTAGGACTCAGCATAAAGATATAATTCATGCACTATACTTTGCTGTGCACCTGGATCACTGGCCCCTTCCTTTCTACCTGGAATGTCTGCTCCTTGCCTTCTGAGTGTGCCAGAGTCTCAGGGCCACATTACATTCTTGGTGCTAACGTTAGCGCTCGCCTGCGTGGGCCACCCATATTACAATCCAAACACTAATGGGTTAAAAAACCTGTTAGCGATTGGTATCTTGCGCTGTTTTGCGCAAGGTTACTGTACTTTGCGCTCCCTATGCTTAACATGGGGAGCGCAAAGTGTTAATTAGCGTTAGGATTACTAAATCCTAACGCTAATTACTGTCCAGTTGCGGTTATCAGAAAGTTATCCACAGCCTGGACTTGGTGCTAACGGATTCCACTGCTGCAGAATCCGTCAGCACCAGCAGTAACCCCCCCAAAATAAATCATATACTCACCTTCCATCCCGCGGCGAGGACTGCGGCTCCTACTGCCTCCTCTGTCCACCGGGAGCAGGGAGAGACTGGGGGGAAAAAGTCCCCCAGTCTCCCCCTGTAGATCACTACGCCGACCTGCTGGATCTCGCGAGGCGAGATCTGGCAGGTCATGCGACCGGCGCCGTCTGCCTCAATGGAGTACTATGGACTCCATGGAGGAGATGCGTGCGATGGCGCTTAGCAGCCGATAACAATGCAGGCAGCTTTTCTAGCATCTGCATTGTAATATCGCGCTAAAACAGGGGCGCAAAAGGAGATACCTGCAGGCGCAGGTTTTTCTCCCTAGCGTCTAAGTTTTAGCGCCGATTGTAATGATGCCCTCAATGTGTTCCAGAGAGGCAGGGCCTCACTGTGTACCAAGGTCATCTTACCATGTTCCTGTGATGTAGAGCCTCACCGGGTTCCTGTATGCTAAAGCTTCACTGTGTTCCTGAGGCAAAGACTCACCATGCACCCAAGAGTCAACTTCTTCTCATGTTCCTAAGAGCCAGATCCAGATCTTTTTCAGCCTTATTATTGCCTCCATGTATATCCCTGTTCCTATATCATCCACTGTCCATGTGTAGTCCTGTTCCTGCACCATCCCTCTAATCCAACCTAAGTCTCCAGCTTTGCTTCTCTGCTTTCCATTACCATAACCCCTGTTCCACACATTTTTGTGCCCAACCTTGTTCCTGCACCAGTTATCTGTTTTGACATACATGCTCTTTTCTGCGTACAATGCATATCCTACTTTATTAAAAGAACGGCTTCTTTAATGCACCATCATACACAACTATCTGAAACATCGAGATTCCTTCTTGAGACTGTAAGATGGTACTTAACATTTACTTACCTCTGGTTCGTCGATTAGGAGGAGGGCTCAATATGCCTCCTCATCTTTCCGTAAACCAACAGACACAGAGAACACATTGGCTCACACAGGGCTTTAACATCTCTGCATGGAGACTTGAGAGATCTTTGATAACCTGTTTACTTGTTTTGGACTACATATTTTACAGTATGTTTTGTCATCAACGCAATCTGGCTTTGCACACCACGCTCGGAGAACAGCTGTGGTTGTATTTCTGTCAGATTTGTTATCAAGGATTGCAATGATAATCAGGCTCGTGACTCTATCAAACATCAGCTAAACAGAGGGTAGTCTGAAGGTGATTTGACTGCTGTGTGAATGTGGGAGGCTCTAAAGCATTAATAGTTATAAAATGAGAACGTGCCAAACACCTTGTCATCTCTTCTTAGTTTACTGATGGCTAACCTTTGCAGTCGATTGTAATTTAATTCATGGATATACGTTACTCAAAATTAAATACAGCATACATATAGGTAAATGGCTTAAAAAGGCTGCAACTAAAACTGGAGTGTGTAAAAAACAAAAAACTGTAATTATCAAAATAATAATGTAGAAATATGAGAGAGGTAAATCGATAGATGGATTGATTGAAAGAAAGAGAGACACAAAGACAGGTTTATTAAAGAGATCTCTATAATGGCAGTAAAGTGCTTAACCCCGCCACTAACTTGATTAAGTAGACTTTATCTTTAAAAGCACCTACAGGTGCCCAGAGATTTAGGGCCCTATTAGAATCCTTTTTGCAATTACGCTCGCGCAGCGCAATTTTTTTTGCGTACAAAAAAATGTTATCGCGCGAAAATTTACGTGGTATTACGATCCGAACTCATTTTTTCAGCCGTCAAAAGATAACGTTCGTAAAACCGACGCGCAAAAATCTGGGATTGTAATACCATCTGATGATTGTTATACCATCCGCGTACCAGCGCACAAACGCATTTGCGCTCACAATGTTAAGTGTGGGATGTGCGCATGAAATTTCGTTTGCGCAGGGTCATTCACGTTAAACGTTAATGTGTATCGTTTGCGCGAACGTTGTAATACGACGTTCAGCACAAAGGGTTTTGCCCCTCGCGCAAATGCGCATTTGCGCACGCAAAACACAATGCGCGAAGAATGTAATAGGGCCCTTAGTATACTCGATCTGGTCTTAATAATTGAACAATGAAAAGAATTTAATTTTTTTGCAAACAAAATTCATTTGCAAATGGGCTACAGGATATGCCTCTATAGTTTCAACACATTGGACATGACAGCCAACAATATGTTGAAAATGTTCGAAACACTTTGAGTTCTGTCTTTTCTTCATGGAAACACAGAACCCAAGCTGTAATATAAATAAAGTAGCTCTTTGTGGCCAACACATGGAGTTGACTCTGCCTGTCAAATAGAGCTTATGGATAGTGAAACTTTACAGTAATGACACTATTGTATTTGTAACAGATGGGTACACATAGAGAGCCTTGCTAGCATCCCCCAGAAATAAGCCGTGGCTGTAGATCTGTGGTCTTTGCGTTGGAACAGTAAACAGAATATAGCTGCTACCCAGGGGCGGACTGACACATCGGGCACTCGGGCACTGCCCGAGGGCCCGCAGGTCAGTAGGGGCCCAGTTTGGGGCGACACTGTGTCAGGAATGGAGTGCGACAGTTGGTGAGGTGAGCCCATGATGCAGTGAATGAGGAGTCACGTAGGTTACAGGGCG
This sequence comes from Leptobrachium leishanense, assembly GCA_009667805.1. Classification (NCBI taxonomy): domain Eukaryota; kingdom Metazoa; phylum Chordata; class Amphibia; order Anura; family Megophryidae; genus Leptobrachium; species Leptobrachium leishanense. Next base: position 207,471,177 of record CM019064.1, read on the forward strand.
TAAAAGGTTTATTTAAAGCATAAACACAACAGGAAACAAACGGATCATAGTTTATATTAAGCAAATAATAGACTGTATGCTGGTTCCAGGGTTTGCTGGAAAGCAGGGTTTAACTTGCCAGCGAGGAGTCTTGAGAGTGGGGTGCACTTGCCAGCGAGGATGGTTGAAAGCAGGGGTGCACTTGCCAGCGAGGATGATTGAAAGCAGGGGTGCACTTGCCAGCGAGGATGATTGAAAGCGGGGGTGCACTTGCCAGCGAGGATGGTTGAAAGCGGGGGTGCACTTGCCAGGATCACAGGAGGAGTTCAGGTTCAAATAGCATAGAGCTTCAGGAACAGGACTGGTTGCTTGCACTTACAGAACGTTAATGTTGAAGCCCTGATGGAAAGGTGGATCCCTCTTTTAAGCAGGCATCATTAGGATTAATAGCATACACCTGAAGGCACCACATTGAATAAATTGAATAAACTTGAGTTGCAAGCGTGGTGATGGAGGATGCCATAATACCATAATTTTGTGGAGTAATAGGTATGGTGATGGTCTCACTGGGTTCTGTCACCGGTATTGTCTCGGCAACAGTCTTTATGGCATGTGGTAAGTTGTCGGCAAATACTTTGGGAATAGAGGATTCAATAAGGTCACGGACCTCGGTAGCAGTATCCTCCGGATGAACCGGGGTTTCGGCAGAAGGTACCTCGGCGTGGACCGGGATTTCGGCAGAAGGTACCTCGGCGTAGACCGGGATTTCAGCAGAAGGTACCTCGGCGTAGACTGGGGTTTCTGCAAAATCAGGAACCGGAGGTGCCATGGAAGTAAGGATACGTTGTACACCGGTGACCTGGAGAGAGAGAAAGTCCGTGGACTCTACTATATCTGAGACCATAGCCATGTCTCGTCGTGGCTTGTCATGGGACAGCTTAGGCGCCATGGGATCTCTTTGCTCAACCTCCTTATAGTCATCGGAAGGAGCTGGGTCAGCAGGCTTGGCAGCTTTGGCACGCTGACCCAGAGGACCATGTAGAGGCTGGGTCACTTGTACTACCCCAGCGGTACTGTAGATGGCAGTAACAGGAACCGGATACTCTGTGGTGGGCATCTCTGCAGTGGGTACCTTGGAGCCAGTAAGAATTGGAGTATTTGCAGCGGGTATCTCAGCGATGGGCAGCTCGGCAGAAGCAGGAGCCAGAGTCTCAGCAGCGGGTACCTTTAGGATAGGTACTTTAGGCTAGGGTCAGATGAGCGTGATTTCTACGGACTGTACGTCCGTGCACACGGACGGACGTCAGTACGGAAGACGCAGTAGTGGCCACACAGTCCGTTTATTCACTGATGTATATTTTGACGGATGTAGGCGGAAAAATAAAAAGCAAAACCATTTTGTCCGTGAAAAATGCTGGACGTATAAATGCAGTCCGTCTGACCACGTTCCATCACTCACACACAAAGCTATGCGGACGTTGCGGACACAGCGCACTTTGTGCGGCCGTTCTAGGGGTTGTACGTTCTTGCCTGCCTTGCGTCCGTGGGCCGCGGCCGTTGTGCGTCCGCAGTTCAGTGCGGACGTACTTCGTGTGCTGGGCTCCAATGGGCTTTCTGTCATGCTATCACGGACGTACTTTTAGGCGCAATCACGGACGTGAACACTACGCTCGTCTGACCCCAGCCTTAGCGTGGTTAGGGTTACCAGAAACACAGCAGTGTAACGTAGTTTGGTTGGACTGAGGATATCCTTTGGTGAATGTAGCACCACAGTACACTGGATAAGGAGTTTTTGATGCTCCAGTTCGTGGCTTTAAAGCTGAAGAGTAGATATGTTTAGGACGGTAGAAGCCTTGAACCGTAGAAGGTATAGGAGTAGCAGTCTTTTCACAAAGCTCCTCGTCACAACAGTCAGACATACACTGGTCATATGGTAGACCTTTACTCCAGAAATTTTTGGAAGGGGTACCCATAGTACAATTAATACGTTCTATATGTCGTCCTGGGCCACCATGGGGATGTTTGGCATACTGTAAATGGTATCTCACCATCAGAGTCAGCATCACTCCCATCATTAGATCCATAGTCATAAGAAAGCTGGTAAGGTAAGGATGATGATTGATCTTGCTGGCTGAGAGTAATGGGAGTTGCAATTGTTGCTGTAATGAACTCAGACCGTTGTGCAGCTTTTCTGATTGCTAATGCCTCTTCATATATTTGCAGGTCTTTCTTGCGGATTACAGCTCCATTAAATGTATAGGCGCAATCTGGTGATCTTGATCTCATAGGCTGTTGGCTGGTAGTGATGGGAATTATAGTCCCGGTAGCTAGAGCAGACCCAATCTGCATAGGTTCATCATAATCACAGTCCTGAGACACAGAGGGTTCATATTCCATGCTTGTAGATGGATCAATCTCTTCAGGCATAACAGGTACAGAATTTATAGGATCAAGAAGTTCTGCCGTGAGGGTGCAGGGTAGTCATCACTAATATCATACTCATTGTCAATAAACACCTTCTTCTTAGGTTTAGTATGAGCAGATTTATTGGTTGTAGGAGTCTTAGACATGGGAGGTTTCTTGGGAGCTTGCTTTGATACTGGAGTTGATTTAGGAACCGCAGCTGGCTTGGACACTGGAGCTGGTTTTTTGGAGGGTCTTTTTGGGCAATCACATAATAAATGAGACTGATCCCCGCAGTACCAGCATAAAGTAAACTCTTCTCTACGTTTACGCTCTTCAGGAGATAATTTCTTTGTTTCAGGTTTACTCGCTTTAGAAGAGCCCCATATGGGCTTGTAGCAATTCCTTCATGAGATTAGCCAGGTGTGAGAATAGTTTGGTGAAAGTTTTTCTGACCAGTTCCACCATGAATTGTATCACCGCGGGCCCAGCGTTTGGCTTCAACATTCTGTCAGGAATGGAGTGCGACGGTTGAGGTGAGCCCATGATGCAGTGATTGGAGGAGTCACGTAGGTTACAGGGCATAAAAGGTTTATTTAAAGCATAAACACAACAGGAAACAAACGGATCAGAGTCTATATTAAGCAAACAATAGACTGTATGCTGGTTCCAGGGTTTGCTGGAAAGCAGGGTTTAACTTGCCAGCGAGGAGTCTTGAGAGTGGGGTGCACTTGCCAGCGAGGATGGTTGAAAGCAGGGGTGCACTTGCCAGCGAGGATGGTTGAAAGCGGGGGTGCACTTGCCAGCGAGGATGGTTGAAAGCGGGGGTGCACTTGCCAGCGAGGATGGTTGAAAGCGGGGGTGCACGTGCCAGCGAGGATGGTTGAAAGCGGGGGTGCACTTGCCAGCGAGGATGGTTGAAAGCAGGGGTGCACTTGCCAGGATCACAGGAGGAGTTCAGGTTCAAATAGCATAGAGCTTCAGGAACAGGACTGGTTGCTTGCACTTCCAGAACGTTAATGTTGAAGCCCTGATGGAAGGGTGGATCCCTCTTTTAAGCAGGCTTCATTAGGATTAATAGCATACACCTGAATGCACCACAACAGGAGATGAACGGCCAGATAGAGGATCCTGTAACCTGTATACAAACATAAGCAGATAAATAACAAGCAAATGCAGATAAATAAAGGTTTGCCAGGGATTAGGTGCAGGCACAGGCTTTGTCTGAGACTGATTCGGCCCCCGCCGGTTTTCTCCGATGATCGTAGGGAGAAATTAAAATGCAGCCAACGGCGCACTCGGAAAACGCCGCGGTGGCGCCTGTGCCGCCCCCTCACGTGACGTGTCACGTGAGGGGCGGCACCAGTGCAACATGCCTGCTCCAGTTGACTGCGTTGCAGGCACGCTGCGGGTGCCACAGTGGCGTTTTCCGAGTGTGCCACTGGCTGCATTTTAATTTCTCCCTACGATCATCAAAGGAAACCGGCGGGGGCCCACAGTGTCACCCCAAACTGGGCCCCTATTGACCCGCGTGCCCTCAGACAGAGCCAGTGAGAACCCGGGGGCGGGCAATATATATCTGCTGGGGGCAATATATATCTGCTGGGGGCAATATATATCCACGAGTGATCTGCTGGGGCAATATATATCTGATGGGGGCAATATATATCTGATGGGGCAATATATATCGATGAGTGATCTGCTGGGGGCAATATATATCCATGAGTGATCTGCTGGGGGCAATATATATCTGATGGGGCAATATATATCCATGAATGATCTGCTAGGGGCAATATATATCTGATGTGGGCAATATATATCTGTTGGGGGCAATATATATCCATGAGTGATCTGCTGGGGGCAATATATATCTGATGGGGCAATATATATCTGATGGGGGACAATATATATCCATGAGTGATCTGCTGGGGGCAACATATATCTGCTGGGGGCAATATACACACATGTGTGATCTGCTGGGTGCAATATATACCCATGTGTGATCTGCTGGTGCAATATATATCCATGTGTGAGCTGCTGGGGGCAATATATCCATGTTTTGCCTGCTGGGGGCAATATATATCCATGTGTGAGCTGCTGGGGGCAATATATATCCATGTGTGAGCTGCTGGGGCAATATATCCATGTTTGAGCTGCTGGGGGCAATATATATCCATGTGTGAGCTGCACACTACTGTGGGTTTTATTGCTGTGGATTCTGATTCGCTCACACACACTGCACATTACTGTGAGTTTTATTGCTGTGGAGCTCTGTGATACTCTTGTACACACTGCACATTACTGTGGGTTTTATTGCTGTGGATTCTGTGATACGCTCATACACACTGCACATTCCAGTGAGGTTTATTTCTGTGGAGCTCTGTAATGTACAGTGTGTCAGGATTGTACAGTATCTTTTAAAGTGATGGTCAGTTTCCCACATTTTCCACAGGGACTTTGTGCTGTGCTGTAACTGTGGAACTATGTGCTGTGGTGCAGCCTTAGCTGCAATGAGTGGGTGATGGCTGCTGCAGCAGTGCGGTGGCCATCTGTAAGTATGGACGGGGGGCACAATTCGCTGCTGGGTCCAAGTAGATTTTCAAAAAGGTTATTTTTAGGAGTTCAGAAATAAATTCTTTAGCACAATAATGTACATGTGGTTGTTGCGTTGTAGGGAGTATTTTTTTATGGGTGTGACCTCCTGTGGGTGTGACACAAGGGGGGCCCTATCACCTGCTATTGCCCGGGGGCCCCTTTACTTGTCAGTCCGCCCCTCCTGCTACCCCAACCATGAGTCGTGACATGTAGGGTCAGAATAGAACTGGTTTAATCAGGGACACACACATAGATTTATACGGTCACACATGGGTCATTTACATATACAAAACCTCCCCTAGAAACTGCCGGGGGGGGAACCAGACCGAAACAGACAATGGGACACATTTGCCTCTTGGAAGGTGAAACCATAATTAGATTAGGTAGACAGTTAAATTAAACATTACGCAACATTTCTAGATGAATCAAGACAATGGGAATCGGGATGATGACAGATTACAGTCAGCAGATTTACAAACTCTTCAAATATAAACAGTTAAGCACATTCTTGAGACAGGGTAAATTGGGATGTTAATCCTTTCAACAGATAACAGATAAACAAGGGCCAGACAGTAGACAAACAATAGCATTCTTGCATAATCACAGATTATGCCAACATTCTGCACACAAGAGGGCAATGGGCTAATATTGATTATGAGTCCTGCACCCTACAAATATGCCTCCATGCCCATGCGCCCCAGTCCAAAATGACTTACATCACAGTATATGTCACTGTGTGAGTAAAGGATAGTGTTTCCATAAATCCTTTGGGTCCTGTCAATGGTTTTATGGAGAATCATTTGGTAGAAAAGGGGTTAATAAATGTAGAAAGATGAAAAGCTCAGGGAATGTAAGACCCAAGGTGTCATAGTACAAACATACATAAGTTGAATTTTACAGAGTGCATTGTTCTTTCCATTGCTCTGGTTTTGTGGAATCTGCAAAGTACATGAATGACAAAAAGTAATCATAGCCAAACAAATGAAAAACCAAAAGGTTCTTTCAAACCTTGACATTGGCATTATCTATAGTCGAATAAAAAGATAATTGCTTTATTTTTTACAAAGACATTTTAAAAAAGGTTCACCCAGCATTCTTTAGATACTGCTCAGTTAAGCAAGCAAAAAATTCACACATTTTATTTTTTAATGATTATCTCTCTGTTTCTTGGGTGTACACATGAGATTTAATTAGTTTTTCCATTGTCGTTGTTTGCAGAGAGAGCTCACCATCAAGACAGCAGGTGGTATAAATTATTTCAGTGTTTTTTTTTCCTCCTCCTTAATCGGTAAGCAGCATGGGGTTAAACGGGACTCTTTGCTTAAGACGGATTGTGGCTATGTCTGCAGAAGATCTGCCCTAGACACTTACATTAACACAATAATAAGAGTATTGTTTGTTCTGTTACGCTGCAGAATTCATTTACTATGTAAAATCAGAACCCAGTTACTCATTTTATGGCAGATTTATTGCATTTACAGACGTTTAATCTTTGTTTCCCTGCAGCCTTAAGATGCAGGTGGCCTGTGATATTTCAGTTGTTTTATTTGGAGCAGTCCTACAAATGTTCCAAGGCACAGGTGACATTGAGAATCTTTGCGTTATTGTCCATTATTTAAGCAACAATTGTGGTTTATCAAATGTAAAGTTGAATAATCTAGATTCATAATAACTCATAACTGTACATAATTATACTTATACAGCAGAGATTTAAATGTTAGGGTATATTAGTTATCTACTCCTTCCTCAGCGCCAATGACATGTGATATATTGTTAAACTTTTCTACACACATAAGGGTTTATTCAGAAAGCACCTAAATTTCAGTGCTTTCTAGTTTGGCCACTTTGGTGCACTTCGGTTCCATTTTGACGACCCTGCGGTGAATTCACTACGAATATAGAGTTGCCGAAGACCGCCGAACTGCAGAAAAAACCCACCTAACTCTATTCTTCAAATAGGAGTTTAACCCCATTCACTACCGATATCGAGATATCTCAGGCTTCAAAGGCACCTTCTGGTGCCCTGTTATCGAGAGATCTCGGTATGATGATCTGCAGCCCAAAACAAAATTAAATTTGTTTGTTGCAAATGAATTTCGTTCACTTTTGGGCTGCAGGAGGTGCCTCCAAAGTTTTAGCCCTGTGGGCATAATGCCCAAAGAGCTAAAACTGTACAATCAGCTGCTCAAAGCTCTGAAATATCGGGGTTTCAGAAGCTGTCAGCAGCCGGTGCAGGGAGAATAGAAGAATATAGATCTGCTGTTTAAACCTCTAACTCAATTTGGCAGTAGATGGCGCCATCTACTGGCCAAAAATAGGTTATTTATAATAAGACATACAATAGATATACAAGAAACTCAAATATTTCTTAATTTATAGTTAATTATAAATGATTTTAGAAAACACCACTGGTTTCTTACCATGGTTTTTTGGAAAATTACTTGGTAGTGAAGGGATTAAACCAATAAAAATGCATTAAAATGTATCTAAATAATAAAAAAAGCCCTTTTAAAAATAATAACCAGGTGTGTTACAGAATAAAAAAATGCCTTTTAAAATACAATTGGGAATTAAAAATTGGAAAACACAAAAAGGTGTTCCAAAAAAACATATAAAAAGGCGTTTTGCTGAAAATGAAAAGAATAAATGGTTGAATAATAATAAAAAAAGATAATTTTTTTTTTACATTGAATCCTATGGGATCCGCCTGTTTGAACCTCTCAAACTGAATCTCTGAAAATCAGGGCATTTCACTGACAGTTCCCTGAAATTCGGTGTTCTTAATAGATTAATCATTACGTCTCTACGGTACAATTTCGCTGCCGCCAAAGATCGCCGAAAGTCGCCAATCTGTGGCAACCTTATGCGGCTTGCACAGTGTTTTGCTGTCAATTCGCCAGTACTTGTTAAATTGACAGCTAAGAGAGTAGGCGAACTGCCATGAAATTGCACCTTACATCGAAATTCACCATTTGGTTCGATGGCAAGTTCGCCCCCTTCCTGAATAATCTTAGAGTGAAAATGAGAAATGTGGATCACACTGGGTGACACTACACAAACAGAGGGCACCACATTCAAAGTTTGTTTCTAGGCTGAAAAAGCAAGGGAGTCATTTTAACGACTTGGCGGTTAATATATACATATTTTGTAGGCCCCTCTAGCTCCCTATGCATGCCTTCGCCCTGCCTCTCCTGCGAGTACGCCAAGTGTCTCATTGGCTGCTGCAGGACTGAAAACCACAATAAAATTAAGTAAGCGGTTACTGACAGGCAGGGCCAGTTCTTGACAAGTGCAGGACGTACCCTTGACCTGGCCCTGTTCTTTAGCAGACCCTGCAGGGTGATAGGGTTTGCTTAAGTGGGAGTTTGCTTAAGTGGGAGCAAATCTATGTGCCCATATGCAAGGGAACTGTCAAGCCAGTGAAGACATACAGGGTTATCCAAAGAGATTCGAATTGCTTGAGAAAGGTAACCGAATGCTGAAAATCAGTGTTCGGTTACCTTTCCTGACCATTCGGCTATCCAGAGAGCAGGCAATTCGCCAAATCCTGTCGAATTGCCTGCACATACGGTGCCTGTTCGGTCCCTGTTCGAGGGCAGTGAAATCCCCATGAAAAAGCACTGCTTCGGCTATTCAGAGAACACAAACCAGCAGTGAAAGGTTCCCCTAATGTCCTGCCATTCGGTGGTTTAATGCGGCAAATTTATTCAGGAGAATCCCATAGGCTTCAATGTTAAAAATATTCCTGTTTTAATTCAATATCTAATAAACCGTTCATTATAAAATTCTGCAGCAAAAAATCTCTTTATTTATAGATTTTTTAGGATACTTTAAGCATTTTTCTGAATTTTTTAAAAAAAAATTAAAAGTCCGATTTTTTTTTTTTTTTTTTTTTTCAGTTTGCTTATTTTTTTTGTAACAGCCCTCTTTATTATCATTCCCTGGACCTCCTGTGAAAATTTCAGACATTTTCGCTCAGTAGTTTCTTTGCAAACAGCGTTTCTTTTTCCCAGATTCATACAAATGGTTTTTCTAATTTATTCACTGCCTCCTCTACGTCACAGCTGCTTCGGCTCTGTGTGATTCGGCTCCTTTTCGGCTCCTGTTCGGCTCCTGTTCGGCTTCTTTGAAGGTTAATCCAGATGTTTTTGCTTGTTTTCAGCGTGCATTCGGTGAGTTTTCGTCAGGTGTGCGGCAGCTTTTCCCTGCAATTCGGGGACCCTGTGGTGTTTGCTGAATCCACCGCAGGGTCACCGAAATGCAATCGGCAAAAGGAACCGAATTGAAGAGAACGAAAAGTCACCGAACATGCGGTGACTTTTCGAATCTCTTTGGATAACTCTGAAAGTTTCAGCATCCCTTCTCCCATCCATACTTACTGTCCTCACTCTGTGATTCCCATGTTTCCAAATCATGGTTCCAAATTATTTTTAGTACAATATGAGGGGACAGAAGCATTTAAGCTTGAAAGCACATTTATAAACAACCCCACCATTATCACTGCTCTTATGCTGATCATCTGCATATTAGAGAGGGATGCTATCCGAGTTTCCTTTTCCTATAGACTCATGTGTGTTGCCTCACAACCAAAGATTTTCTCACTACATAATGTTGTTACTTATGTTTGGGTACATCTACAATGTTTTTTGAGCAGGGCCAACCATAATACTTAATTTCTCAGGACGCAGGAAGGAATTGAATGAAAAGCCATCCTACACATCCTTAGCACTGAAGGGGGTTAAAAATTATTGCTGGAACTACTTTCCAAACATAATAGAGGACGTATTGGTCGAGCAAAAGTATAGTGTAGGTTCACTTCAAAAGGGAAAAAGCCCAGATGTTCGTGGTGTTTTCCGGATTGCTCTTTTTTCTTGAGAAAGCCTTTGATGGAAGAATAAAGCTGTCAATGGTGGCCATGAATTAAAGTGTAGCCTGACTGGCCACAAGAGTTTGAATGAGCATGATCTTATAGTCAAGAACCTCATGATATATTTATGTAATCACTTTTATGTTTTTTGCAGTTTTTTTTGTTTTGGAAACTTGCGTGTTGAAAAGTGACAGTTGTAGTGTTTTTGAACCTGTTGGTTATTCTCCATCTATTTGTTTTATGCTATGATTTTCTCATTCATGTTTACGGATGCAGGATCACAATCATCATATTCTGTCTGGGGCAGAATGTGTGTGTGCCATGGGCTTTCCTCTAAAGTGTTCCTTTGTCTTGCTAAGGCTCAGGTCAGACTGAGGCAGTGCGAACGCGCGTTCTGACGCACATAATCACTGCCGCACTAGCAGCAGATGCCGGGCAATGACGGCCAATATACGAAGTACGGTCGCACAAAAAGTCCGGCCTGCAACGCAAGTGGAAAATGAACGCATTTTTTCCGAGAACGTTAAACCACTAGTACTGACGTACAGAGTGCGCTGCGTCCGCTAGCGGCGTGTGTGTGTGCGTGAATTGGAGACATTCAGACGCTGCTAAATGTCCGGCCAACATAACGTAGATGCAAGAAGTGTTTATTGATGAATCCGTAAAAAATCACGGATGAAACTGCGCATAGTATGACCGCTATCGCGTATTCCGTAAAATACGTCCATTCTTCGAACGCACATTTTCACGGCAACCTGAAAAATGCGTTAGTCTGACCCTAGCCTTAAGCTTGAATCCTGAAGTTGGAGTTCGGCATTTTAAGGTTGGCCATTGTTTGGGGAAATTGCATGTTTTTCCTGCACTTTTGAAGATGTGTGCGTGTTTGCTAATGTATTGAAGACACATGGGGAGTTCTCATCTTTATTTTCTACTGCATAAGGCTGATTTATATTGGTGGGCCGACCTCAACAGCATTTTGGCTCGTGTGTAGGTGAACCCCGCAGCCACCCACGGCTGCAGGTTCATATACTTAATAAAAGCAAGGAGACTGCAGCTCTGCTGGGGGTCCCATTTTTTTGTGACATTTGCAGGTTTTCCTGCTGTAACACTCAGATCTTGCATTTTTTTTATAATATGAGCTGTAGGGAATGTATGACACTGACCATGTAGTAGATAACCATGCCACAATACCAGATGGTGACCTTCTCATGCTCAGTTTCTTATCAATACCTGGCTATTAAGAACACATTGGGAGCAATATCCTCTTGATTATGCTTTGTAAATCCAAAAGAATTGTCACTGTACAGCAGGGATCTCAAACTATGGCCCCCCAGATGTTTCTGGACTACACCTCCCAGTCCCCATCTACACCATTTGGATTTTTCTTATTTCATGATAAATATTATGAATTGAAAATAAACCGTTTGTCATTATTTCTGGTAATATGTGTAATTAATAAATGTAACTTTTGTGCACAACATAAAATAAGGGGTACACACTGATATACTGTTGAGTCACTGAATTCCCTCTCTGGGGCCTCCATAAAAGACAATTTTGCTGGACAATGCTTAAACAAGTGCACAATAAGAAGATAGTGACATCTATGTAGATTGGCAGAAAAAAAAAGCAATGAGTCCATGCACTCCCTCAGCAAAATAGCACTTTAAGAAACAACAGTGTTTCATGTGCTATACAGCCTTTT